>CM053771.1:92089842-92154650 GCA_028658325.1 Potorous gilbertii
ATAGCAGCAGCGTTATTGGGAATATTCCCCCCCCCACTCTCATTCTATCTATACTCTGCCCCACCTAGATCACTTCTCATAGCTGTGGCCATTGTTCCTGAAGTGGTGGTCTCTGGTCTCCAGCCAAGGCTGGACTGGGAAGAGATCCACCCAATGCCTATTTTATTTTAGATTGAACAGAATGAGTCACAAAATAGTATGTGTATACATATATATATATATATATATATGTATACACATATTTAACAATATATTTTGTGTGTATAGAGAGATTAGATAGATAGCAGATAATGCTCAAAAAAATTGCAAATGGTATATCATCAAAAAGTTTGGTGATCATGTTCTAGACATCAGACAGCCAACCTTTGTGAGTGGAACTAAGAAGGTGAAAGGGAGAGACACAGTGGTAGTAAAATCAGTGCAATCTAACAACTGATAAAGTGGGAGCATAGGATAGGTCAGAGGCAAGAGTCAAAGAATTCTAAAGCAAATCCCCAAATTGTAAGGGACCCCAGTGATCATCCAGGCCAAACCATTCCTGAAAAAGAATTACCACTTGGACCTAGCTCAGTTACTAGACAGTCAATGGTAGGTACCCCCAGCAGTAAAAAAAAGAGAAATTTAATGAGGGTCAGATTTAAAGGACTTATATTTGGGGCACATTGCATTTGAGGTGATCATAGAACATCTAGATGGAGGTGTCCGGCAGGGAGTTGACAGCTGGTGACTTGGAACTGGAATTCAGGAGAGAAAATAGGGGTGAGCCTAGAGATGCAACTTCATAGAGTTGCCATAAGTAAAATATTTTGTAGGACTTGCAAAGTTCTATATAAATTTGGGTTATTATTTTTATAATGTGCAGTGCTCTGTACTAGATATTAGAGAGAGATGCAGAATTAGAGTCATAGACCCACAGAATCTTAGCATTGGAAGAGACCTCAAAACCCATCTAGTCTAACCTATACCTGAACAAAAATCCCCTCCTACATACAGAGATAAATAGCTCAACACCTGTTACATGTAGAACAGGATGCAAGACTCTAAGGGAAAAATATGGCCCCTGCCTTCATGGAGTTTACAATCTATTAGGAAGGATAGGATACATATGTACTTTATTATATGTAATACATATATATATATACATATATATATATAAAATGTGAGTAGAACATTTAAGAGTCAAAGAGAATCCTGTAACTATAGGGTTATAACACTCCTGACATGTTGTTCAGAATGAAGGAGAGGTTGGGTACCTGGATTCTTATAATAAGACTCAAAGTACTAGATGACATCTTAGGAAGTAAAAATCATTTGTAACTGAAGTTCAACAGAGAAGTAATCATGGAAGCAGACAGCCTTTGACTTTGACACTTTTGCATATTTCAACTTAGTAGTAAGACCAGGTCACCTCTAGAAAGGCTTTCTGTGGCCCAGAGTTCATATCTAGCATCTAGGGAAAGAGGGCCCCAGTGCTTACTATCCTTACTTTCTTGGTTTCCCATCTGACTTTGCTAAATACCATGGTGTCATGAGTTATTTTTACTGCTACTGAGAAATGAAAGAAAGTTACAAGAAATCCTGCATTTCACCGGATACGTGACAATCGATCCACTATTCCATATCAATATGTGTTATAGTAAATGGGGCTTGTCTCCAACACTCCCAGTTATAGCCCTGTCTACTTTAGGGGGAATATAGAGAATGGGGACAGAGTTCATAAGGGCACTAGATTTGGCCTTTGCCTCAGAGGAGCTCATATGTCATTAGGAAAATCAAACACAAAAAGCAATTAGAAAACATTACAAGGTAGAATTCATTCATTCCACCAACCTTTTGCAAGAAGCCTTTCCTATCCCCAGGAAGGCATCCTGGTCATTGCCAGTTATCTTGACTTTTGGACCTGCCACTGGACTTCAATAGCTTTGGAGGAGACAGTGAGACTGACGACTCTGATGCTCTGCCTCATTCAAATCCAATTCACATGTATGTCAGCCTTTGATGTCCTTAGTCCTCTTGGAAAGAATGGCCAACAGTAGCAACAATGCTAGTGCCTTCCTTCTATTGATTATCTCCAATTAATCCTCTCTGTTTCGTGTCTGTACACAGTTGTATGCTGTTGTGTCCCCCATCAGGCTGGGAGCTCCTGGAGAGCAGGGACAACCTTGCATTTCTTTCTATTCTCATTGTTTAGTACAGTGCTTGGCACATAATGGATGGCTAAATAAATGCAAATCAACTGACTGCTAGTTGACTGATTGACAAGAAAGTAATAGAAATTTAGTGCTATAGAATTATCATAACAAACCTTAGTTATGGGGGAGGGGTGAAAGGGGGATACAAAAATAAATAAAATATGGTTCTTGTTCTCATGGAACTTTCAACCTAGTGTGGGGGGTGGGGAGATAAAGTAATGTACACATAATAGTTGACTCATAACTACCAATATGAGATGAATTAATAATGAGAGTCCAACCAGGGGGAATGAGCATGTAGAGAGATTGAGGAGGAAGAATCTATAGGAATTAGCAACAGAGTAGGTGTGGGAGATGACGAAAGGAAAGAATCAAACATCACTCCCTCAGTAATCTTGAGCCTGAGTGGAAAAAAATGAGCCTTTCCATACACATACACACACACACACACACACCACAAGAAATCAGAGAGTATTGGAGTTGGCGAGGATTTCAGAGATTCTCTAATCCAACTCAGTACCTAAACAGAATTCTCCTTTATAGTTTCTCCAGTGAGTGAGCATCCAGCCTCTAGGGAAGAGTCCCCACTGCCTCTTAAAGGAGCCCTTCAACTTTTGGACAGCTCTAATTGTTATACAGGTTTTGTCTTTTTCTTGTATCAAATCTAAAAAGAGTCATTGTAGATAGAACTGTAGATAGAACTCACAGTCAAGAACCTGGGTTCAAGCCTTGTCTGTGACATACACAGGCTGCATAACCCTGAGCAAGTCATTTAACCTTTCTTTGCTCTAAGTAGCTCTCTAAGACTATTAAGTTGAAGGGAAGGCACCAACTTGTATCAGTGGAAAAAGTATCCTCATCTTCGATTTCTCTGTACCCATGAAATCACAGGTCTAGAGGCTATCCCTGTCTCTCTTTTGTCAAGCTTAAATATACTTCTCTTTTACTTCCACCTAACACTTCTAGGTGTACCTTCAGGGGCCAATTCAAATAGGGCTAATCCCTCTTTTGCATGACAGCCCTTCAAAGTTATGAACTGAGTTTTAAACATGTTAAATCTGAGGTATTAGTAGGACACCTGGATAGGTGTCTGGCAAGCAACTGTTGGTCCTAAAGAGGGAGACATAGTTTGACATATTAGGTGTAGATTTCATATATGTAGTGATTGTAATCAAAGCTATATTAGTATATTATATTATATTATTATAGTTTATTATACTATATTAGTATATTCCCCCAAGGAAAAGCCTAGAGAAAGAAGAGAAGGCAGAAAGGTCTTGGAGGACACTAATGTTGAGTATGAGAAAAGGATGTTAATCTATCAAAGACCAAGAAAGAATAGTCTTACAGGTAGAATGTGATAATTGTCCCCAAAAGAATAGAAAAAACCATAAGAGGTGGTATCTTATCTGATTAAAAGCCAAAAAATCTACTATAGACCGTATTGCACTAGACAGTCAGGGAGATTAGTATGTGTGAGAGGAGTCAAGCACGGCTTTATGGAGGTTGTGGTAGTGGCTTCCTCTGAAGCCTACTTCTTTGGGTAGGTAGAAAATCTACTCAGGAAAATTATTTGTCTTAAATACTGATGGGACACCTCCACTAAATCCCCCACTGATACCTCCTCATGCTCTGAAGTTACTCTGGATTCTCAAAGACTCTGCTCCTAGAGGAAAGTTTCTGATTATGTCCTACCAAGATGGAAAGGCTCAAATATGGCACTGGTGATACAGCCTGTGTTTTTTGTTTGAGAACAGGTTTAGCTAACTGCAGAAGCTACTCTACAAAAGGTTGATGCAAAGATTTTATTTTGTCCACAGCAACTCAATTACTAAATAATGATAAATACTAATTTCTAACTCCTTACGAAGATAAGGAGGAGGTTGTGGTCTGCATCAACAAAATGAAGTTCAAAACTTAGACACTCAGAGACCTGTGATCTCATCCTTTCAAAGAATGGATATCACAACACTTTCATGTCCTGTGCTGTTTTGCAACTTTTGTCTGTGTCCTCCCATAAATTCAACATAGGCTGTCCCCCGGCCTGATGTGGGCATTCCTTGATTTCTCTTGACTTTGCAAGGATATTTGTGGTATGCATGATATGTCCATGTTATATGCCTCATTCTCACTATGTAAAATCAGCTCCTGCATTTCTTTGGTAATGTTCTTTATTCCAGTTCTTCATAAGTCCTGTTTTAGCCCTGGCACATCCACTATGGACCTCTCCATTGCCCTCTGGATAATAGCAATTTTCATTTCTTTGGAGATGGTAGTGTTCTATGATTCACAACCACATAACACTAGTACATTATTGATATTAAAATCTTCAGTTGGGAAAATGAAAAATAAAACTAAAGATTCTAAAACAAGCTTGTAGATATGAGTTATTGGCGAAAGATCCATCAACTTTACAAGAAAATGTTTGGACTTGCCAGAAAAACCAAGCCAGGAAAAAGCTCATTGGGGTATGATAGGTCAGGAAGTCAGCAGGTCAGGCACCATCTTCATCCAGTCCTGGCAGGGATTTTTGACGTCATTTACATATTTGTCCAGGAAATCAAACAAATGAGGAAATTTCCAAGTAAATCCAAGCCAATTCCAAAGTGTTTTCTGTCTGGGCTAAGCTTTCTATCAGATTAGCACCCTGAATGAAGACAGCATTATTCCAGGACTTTTGCCTTAGAAGTAATGGTTTCCTCTAACCATCCGGTTGGTTAGCATATAGGAGGCTACTCCTTCAGAAACACAAGTTTTAGGAGCCAGCCAGTCTGGCTGCCTAGAGAAGAATAGTAGTTGACCAAGGAAAACTGCTCTGTCCCTTAGCTGCTGCGTAGTCACTGGTGGCAGAACAAAACCACTCTTGCACCTCCTATACTGTTGAAAAAGGGATTTGGATTGGAAAGCTCTGCAGCACTGTGGGTGGGATTCAGAAGTTGCATTTTCATTCCCCTGGTTCAAGATAGAATGGTTTGGCAGTATACATGATTAAAAGCAACAGGTGTACCTTAAACATCCAGACTGTCTGTGCCCAATGCAGCCATACTGGTCAGCCTACTCATAATTCTGAGTCCATGAACTTGAAATGAATTCCAGAAGGGGCCACCAAGACCTACTTGGAATGAACATTTGACTCTCAAATGATGGCTTACTTTGACTCTGAGAGGGAAGTCTTATTTCAGGGGTTAGTTTGCCACAGAATCAGACCTAGAATCAGTTCATTAATTGACAAGCACTTAAATTAAAAACCAACTATGTGACAGCCATTATACTAAGCTTTGGAGATATAAGGATGAGAATCACAGACCTTAGAGTGTAGAAATTAGAAGGGTCTTTAAAGATCATCTAGTACAGTCCTTTCATAATTCAAATGAGGAGCCATGTCCATGGTCTGCCAACCAGTACCTCCCTATCTTCTCATTGCCTGAGAGAACTGGGCTTTTATTACATTTCTAACATCAGATGATCTCTTTTCAATTCTGACCTCTTGAAGCCAATTCACTTCTGCTCTGTGTTATCTAGAGATATTCCTTGCCCCACTCTTTTCCCTACCTTCCCTACTCCAGCCCCCACCAAACCCCAAAAATAAGAATAGGAGAATATATATTCAGAGTGCATGCAGATCTCTTTGCATCTGGTTTCTTTGAACCTTTGGGTGAAGACTGATGTTCTTTCAGGTAAGAAGGGAAAATAAAAATGCTTTATGATTATGTTGTGCTTTATACTCCCCAAAGTACTTTCTCATGCATTATACCATTAAGTCAGTATCTAAGGGAACGTGAGACTGCATTCACAGAATCATAATTTGTAGTCGGAAGAAAGTTTAAATACCAAGTCCAATCACCTCATTTTCCAGATGAGGAAACCGAGGAACAGGGAAGTGAAGTGACTTGTTCAGGGTAACATATCTAGTAAGTATCTTAGGCACAATTCAAACCTGGCAGATTCCAAGTCCAGAGCTCAACTCAGTATTGATTCATTGGAATCATCATACAAGGAAGGAAGTTTTCAACTAGAAATTATCTCATCATCTTGTCCAAAATCACACAGCTAGGTAGTAAACCAAGATCAAGACTCAAGTCCTTTGACTTCTGCTCTAACTGATCTGTGATAATGAAACTGACGGAGATTGAACTGAACAATCCTTAAAGTCTCTTCTACCTCTATTGTTGTATGTGTGTGTCTGTGTGTGATTTATATATTTCCCCTAAATCTTTTCTACTCCTTTTTCTGTGTCACTAGAAATCAGTTCCACATGTTCATAACCTTGGAATCATCTTTGACTCTTTTCTCTCCCTTACTCTTCATATCTAGTCAGTTATTATGTCAGTCTAGCTCAGTAATTCTCTCATCTACCCTCTTTTTTATTACTACTGCCCCACCTTAGTACAGATCTTCATTACTCTCTGCCTGAATTATTCTAATCATACCCTTCAAGGCCTTCTGCACGACTCTTTCTTGTGCACTCCTGTTATCGCTCACAATCTTATACACACACACGCACATACACACACATATCTGATATGTCATATATCTGCTCAAAGACTTTCACTGGCTCCCTACTGCCTACCGAACAATAACATTCATATTTTTCTGTCAGATAGAGGGCCCTTAGTCATCTAACAAGCCCCTGCTTCTCTAGTATTATCTCTTATCTCAGAAGGTCCCCAACTCCATAGTCTTTGTTTCCATTAATAGGTATTGTTCACAATGCCTCCTACATGCCATGAGAGAGTGGCCCCTGTGCCCATTATCAGCATGCACTGAGTCCTGCTGATGAAACACTTCACATGGAGGAGACTGAGGAAGAGTCTTCTGGTGAAGTAAGAGACTTTGGAGTGTGCTAGACATTCTTTAACTTGTGGTCTTCTCCCTACGTGAGTAAGATACATTTTGTCCGACTGAAGGTACAGTCAGAAGTTTTTGAGAGAAGAGAGGAAAAAAGAAGAGGAGATGAAAGAAAAAAGAGGAGATGAGAAAAAAGAAGAGAGAAGAGAAAAATGAAGAGGAAAAGAAAGAAAAGGAGAAAAAGAAGAGAGGAGAGGAAAAGAAAAAGAGCAAAGAGGAAAGGAAAGGTAGACTTTCTACATTCTCTGTCTAGCAAATCCATAGTGATGTCAACACTAGATCCTGAAAGGAAAGGAAATAACAGTGAGTTAAGTGATTGTTGATGTTTCCACTGAATGGTTTTTAAAAAGGGGGGAGTGGCAGGCACCGTCCGGTGAAAGATACAAAAATGTTGATGGTCACTTTTTATTGTTCCTCCCTGAAAGTCATCTGACCAAACTCACCTCCACTCATGGGTCCCTAGTATTTGTTCAGGCTGATAGGAGGTCAAGCTATTTCCAGGTGTTTGAGAGAATGGCATGTCCTTGCGTGTATAGCAAGCCATCAATCAGAAAGGCCACCTGAAGCATATTCTTACTCAGGCTGCCTATTGTCCGCTTTCTCACTAGAAACAGAAGGACTGTTTCCTATCTTTTCAGTTCCCTGAAGGGACAGCATCAATCTAGCATGTATACATAAAATTTCCACCACCCAGATCAGCTTACAGAAGTTACCTCTGGGCTCCATTTTCCTCCTCTCTGCAAAATGAAGGGGGTTGGACCTCTGAGGTTCCTTCCAGTTCTAAGTCCAATCATCCTATGAACCCTCATACCTATCTGAAAGTTGATTTGTGTTTAGAGGTATCAGTTGCTCCTTATTAACTACTTGGGGTAGGGGGAGGAATGCTGGGGAGTGAGGTGAGGGAAGTGGAAAGAAGAAAGAAAAAATGTCAATCTCACCCACAAAACCTCCAGCTTGTCCAGAGATCCCTACCCTTAGAATACTTTTGCATTAAAGTCACCTCCCAGTGGACTCCCAGAGTGCCATCTGGCCAGCTATGTGTTTGGATTGGGTTGGTACTCATCTACTACTTTGGGATTTTTTTTAGTCATAGCTGTATTAGAAGTTTCCTCTAACACTGCCAGAATCCATGATGTGAAGAGTTTAAAAGTGCATTTGGGGACTCACCAAAGGTGGGGAGTCCTCTGTTGCTCACAAGCTAATGGTGGCAGAGAGAGAATTTTCAGTCAGGAGCATTTAAATAGACGGGAATCCTAGAACTGCCTAATGCTGGAACTAGAAAGATCATTGAGATCCTCTAGGTTGGAGGTTTGAAACTAATGTCCGTGGACCTCCAAGGAATCTGTTGATAAATTTCAAGTGATCCAGGAACTCAGAATCTTTAATACTTTGGTAACCTTATTTCTATATAATTGGTTTCCTTTTTTAATCCTATATGTTTTGTGCATTTAAAAACAACATTTTGAGAAGGGGTTCATAGGTTTCACCAGACTACTAAAAGTGGCACAAAAAGGTTAAGAACCCCTGCAATCTAGCCCAACACTCATATGGATGAGGAAACAGAGTCCTCAAAGTCCCCAATATTATACTGGAAAATAAATGGCAGTATTGGGACTCACCCCAGATTTAGTTACAGCTAAACCTTGAGATCATGTAATTTGTGGATTAGTGGAAGAACCTGAGTATGTTTATCCTAGAAAAGAGAAAGTTTAAGGGGGTGTTAAAGTTGTCAGGTATTTGAAGGGCAAAAGAGAGATTAGACTTGTTTTTCTTGACCCCAGAGGGCAAAAATTAGAAAAGGTGTGGAAGTTCCAAAGAGGTAGATTTAAACTTGATGTCAAGAAGAGATTTCTAGGAAGACAAAGACCCATGTGTACAAAAATATTTACACTCTCTCTTTTTGTGATGGCAAAAAATTGGAAATCAAGGGAATGCCAATCAATTGGAGAATGACTGAATAAGTTGTAGCATATGATTGCGATGGAATACGACTGTTCTACAAAAATGACAAGAAGGATGATTTCAGAAAAATCTGGGAAGACTTATACAACCTGATGCAAAATGAAGTGAGCAGGACCAGAACACCATGCACAGTAACAACAATATTGCAGTAACGACCAATTATGAAAAAATCTGATCAAGGAAATGATCCGAGACAACTCCAAGGGACCCATGATGAAAAACGCTATTCAACTTCCAGAGAAAGAACAGATGAACTCTAAGGGCAGATTGAAGCATACTTTTTCACTTTTTATGTTTATGCTTTTGGGGGGTGTATTTTTTTAGCAACATGACTAATATGGATGTGACTTCACATGTATAACTGATATATTGTTTGCCTTCTCCATGTGGGGGGGGCAAGAAGGAAGGTGAGGATTTGGAACTCAAGATTTTTAAAAATGTTTTAAAAAGTTATTGGGAAATATTTAACAAGATGAATAAAAAATATATTTTTAAAAGAAAAATTTTCTAAGAGGAAAAGGACTCATATGGACAAAAATATTTATATTGGCTTTTTTTGTGGTGGTGAAAAAAATTAGAAACTGGGAGGGTGCCCATCAATTGAAGAATGACTGAACAAGTTGTATTTGTATATGTGTGTGTGTTTGTGTGTGTGCATGGGTGATGGAATGCTATTGGACTGAAGGAAATGATGGAGTGGCTTGAGAAAAGTCTGGCAAGACTTACACGAACTAATACAAAGTGAAGCGAGCAGAATTCGGAGAACAAGTTATCCAATAATGACATTATCATAAAGACCAACAGAAGGCGGAGCCAAGATGGCAGAGTAGAAAGATGCATATACTCTAGCGCTTCCCCCACAGCCCACAAAATACCTGTAAAAATGACTCTCAACAAAGTCTAGAGCAGCAGAAGCCACAGAACAACAGAGCGAAAGAGGTTTCCAGCCAAAGGTAACCTGGAAGGCCAACAGGAAAGGTCTATCTTACAGGACGCTGAGCAGAGTGGAGCACAGTCCTGGCTAAGAGGCACTGGGAGGAACAGAACCAGGAAGAGCTCCTAGCAAGGAGGGTCCCAGATACCTCAACCCATAAGGGACCAAGAAAGCTTCAAAAATCAGTGGGGGAGGGCTTTCCCAGCTGGGTGAGAGGGAATGGGATTTCTCCAGCAATAGTCCCAGGCAGAGGCCTTAGCAGCAGACTATAGGCAGCTAGGAGGCCAGGAACAACCTGGATCCATTGTTCAGGCAGCTCAGCTTAAAGCCTCTGGCTGTCAGGAGCAGCTGATCTAAACTCCAGCCCTGAGTGAGGCCCCACCTCCACCCAAAACCCAGGGGAATCAAGCAGCTGAGTCTAATCTCTTGACAAAGGATTCAGAAGTCAAGTAACTGGCTGGGAAAATGCCCAAAAAAGGGGAAAAAAATAAGACATAGCAGGTTACTTTCTGGGTGAACAAGTATCTCCTCCCATCCTGGAAATACAATCAGGATAACACAGGATCTGGCAGCTTCAACATTAAGGGATCAAAGGACTTGGAACAGAATATTCCAGAAGTCAAAAGAACTGGGATTAAAAACCAAGAATCACCTACCCAGAAAAACTGAGTATAATTCTTCAAGGGAATAAATGGTCATTCAATGATATAGAGGATTTTCAAGCATTCATGTTGGAAAGACCAGAGCTATATAGAAAATTTGACTTTCAAACACAAGAATTAAGAGAAACTTGAAAAGGTAAATAGGAAAGCGAAATCATAAACGACTTTCTAAAGCTGAACTGTTTATATTCCTACATGGAAAGAAAATATTTATAACTCTTGAGACTTTTCTCAGTATTTGGGTAGGTGGAGGGATTGTACATACACACACACACACACACACACACACACACATACAGACATATATAGACAGAGAGTACAGGCTGTGTTGAGTCAGAAGAGATGATATCCACAAAAAAAGATATAAAATAAAAATTAAGGAGTGAAGGAGGAAAATACTGAGAGGATAAAGAGAGAAATGGAATGAGGCAGGCTATAACTCATAAAAGAAATAAAGAAAAATCTTGTTCAATGGAGGAGAAAAGGGAGAAGGGGAGAAGGGAAAAGTGAGCACATATGACTTAAAGAGGGAATAACATGCCCACTAAATTTGGTATGAAAATCTATCTTATACTACAGTAAAGTAGGGGAGGAGGTGACAAGTAGGGTGAGGGGAATGATAGAAGGGAGAACAAATGGGAGAAGGAAGTAACTAGAAATAAACACTTTTGGGAAGAGACAAGGTCAAATGAGGGAATAAAAAAATAAGGGGGGATAGAGGGCAATAATAGTATTACACGACATGATTATTATGGAAGTCTTTTGCAAAACGACTGTAATACATACAGCCTGTATTGAATTGCTTGCCTTCTCAGTGGGGAGGGGGAGGGAGGGAGGGAGGGAAAGAAGATGAAATTCAAAGTATTAGAAACAAATGTTGAGAGTTATTGTTGCATGTAACTGGGAAATAAGAAACACAGGTAATGGGATATAGAAATTTATCTTGCCCTACAAGAAAAGAGAGAAGATGGGGAAAAGGGAAGGGTGGGGTGTGATAGAAGGGAGCTCATTGAGGGAAGGGGTAATCAGAATGCAAAGTATTAGGGGGTGGGGGAAGGAGAGAGATGGGGAGAAAAATTGGACATGTTACAAAGTGATGTAAAAGCAAATAGTATTAAAACAATTGACTGACTTAATTACTGAGACTAAATCAGAGACTAGTTTAGGGAAAAGAATTTTAGTCTAAGTCTCCTAGAAACAGAAAACTTTGGGTAAAATTTGGCATTGATGGAAAAGCTAAGGTTTTAATGGTAAATTTGATTTTATGATCCTTATTTAAGCAGGAACTAGAGCAGTATAGAAAGGCATGTAAGCCACTGAAGACTTGCCTCAAATGATGTTCCTTAGCCAATGTGATATTGTCATATCTGAAACCTGGTTATTGGAACTTGTATTTTAAGATGCTATAGGATTATTAAGTGATTGTTCTTCTGAGTCTAACTCCAGGTATGGATAACAACAAAGGTGATCTGAGCCTCCAATCCAGGATGCCAGTAAAGTCTTTGAGGTGCTGGTATGAACTGAAAAAGGTGATCTCATGGGAAGGGTGGGAGAGAGGCTGTACAGCCTGGGCTGAGGTAGGATTCTCCTGACTCAGTTTCTCCACTGACACTGACCCCTGGCAGACTCTAAGCCTCACTGAATGCAAGTTGACAATCTACTCCTACCTGGAACTGACATGAAGTTGGGGAGATATTGCCGTGTCCCTACTCTTAGTGGCAATTTCCTATAGTCAAAAGATTTGTAAGCTTAATACCAGATCTATTAAATTATAGATTGTTGGTAGGGGAACATCCAGAGTCAAGTCTAAAACTAAGCTATTAGACTTGGGACTTTAGACCAACAACAATAAATTAGGGTCCTTTGATTCTTAGTATTAGTGTGGAGACAATTAGGTCAAGGGCTTATGAAGTTAGTATACATAGTTATTATTTGTGTCTCAGTTGATTAATGTTAAAAGAAAACATCCATTTGTGGTCTATATTGTAAACGCTTTAAAAGAAATATTACCTGACCAAAAGTTGGAATTGCGTTATATGATATAAACTATGTTAAAAATGAAAAATTTTTTTTAAAATTTAAAAAAGACCAACAACTCTGAAAGATTTAGAACTGATTAATACAATGTAGCCAACCCCAGTTCCAGGAGACTCATGATGAAACATGCCATCTACCTCCAGATTGAGAGGAAATGGATTCAGAGTGCAAATTGAAGTTATTTTGTTTCATTTTTTGTAGGGGGAATGGATAATGCATGACTTTCTTTTTGCTTGAATATACATGTTTGTAATGAGAAAAACTTTCTTACAATTATAGCTGTTCAAAAATGGAATGGGTTGCCTGGGGGGATAGTGAGTCCAGTATCACTGGAGGGCTTCAGACAAAGGTTGGATGTTCATTTGTCAGATAGGCTGTAAAGGAGATTATTGTTCATGTACTGACCAGACTTGTTTTTAATAGTATTTTTCCCCAGTTATGTGTAAAGAAAATTTTTATCATTCATTTTTTACAAGATTTTGAGTTCTGAAGTTTTTCCCTCTTTCTTCTCCCCTTTCTGACAGTGGTAGGCAGTTTGATATAGCTGTGTTATCATGATAAAAAAATATTTCCTTGTTAGTCACAGTTGTGAAAGAAGAAACAATTTTTTTAAAAACGATGAGAAAGAATGTTAAGTGAAAAAATGCTTCAATTTGCATTCAGAGTCCATCCTCTGGATATGGATAGCATTTTCCTTTCCTTTGCACTTGTCATGGATCATTTTGTTGCTGAGAAAAGCTGAGGCATTCATAGTTGAGCATTACACAGTGTTGCTGATGCTATGTACAAAGTTTTCCTGGTTCTGCTCATTTCACTTTGCATCAGTTCATACAGAATTTTCTGAAATCTGCCCTGACCAGACTTCTGACATCCTTTCCAATTCAGTGGTCTCTTGACCATAGTAAACTTTTCTACTCTGCCATATTGCCAGACATACACATACATTTCTTATTGGAGATGAAATACTCAAGACTTAGACGAATTCAAAGATGCCCTGAGTAAATAGAAGCCTAAGATTTTCAGAAAGGGTATAGCATTATTTTATGTAAGGCCTCACATAAACTGCAAATGTGATGTGCTCTGCCTGCATGTCGTAAAAGCTGGTTGGCTCTTTCCTCTTCCTGTCAACTTGGCTACTTTAGTCAGGGATAAGTAGATCACTTGAAATGCTGAATATCAGCGCTTAAATATTTATCAATAATGCATCCTCCTTGAAAAGCTCTGCTTTTTATCCAAACTAGCCTTCTATCTGTCCCAACAACTTGGCAGTCTATCTCCATGATCTTGCAGAAGCCACGCCTCATCATGCATGGAATAAGCTTGCTTTTCACTTCCACCTCTGAGGTTCCTTCTTTTCCTTTGAGATGCAGCTCATATTATAAATAATGTTAGTGTTCTCTTATTCAAATGATCTTATATTTAGTTGTCTATGTACACATTATATCCATCAGTATGATGTAATTTTCTTGAGGGACGGAACTGTACCATACTTGTCTTTATGTCCTCTATGTAGTACACACTTAGTAAATAAAGCCTGTTAAATTGACTTGATTAATAATGAATTAAGGTCAGATTTCCCAAATCCAAGGTTGGGTATACCAAGGATGCTTAAACCCCCTTAAATTGGATGTATTGGGGGAAGGTCAGCCTGACCTAGTAGAAACTCTAAATTATAGATTGCTTAAAAGGAAAATTGCAACAGAACTAACAAAATATTCCCATTTAGGTTTTCATAGAAGCATTTGATGTATGAAAGTCAGAGTGGGTAGTAGAAAAGATACTAGACTTGAAATAGGAAGACCTAGGTTTAAATCTAGGCTCTGTAACTTACATCAGTCCTTTTTTTAAATTTTCCTTCCTCCTTGCTAGTGCTCCCCACGGCCACCTCCAAGGAAAAATGTTAGCTTGTGTAAGGTATGCATGGTATAAAGCTGCATAATGCTGCCCTTTGAACAAGGCAATAGTCTCTCCTCCCCTCCCCAAATTAGTTGATTTATCATTTTGTGATTTTAACCTCTCAAGCTCTAAAATAGTCACATGAAACTAAGCTGAGGCACCACACTGTCCTGAACCCCTAACGGGTCCTCTGAGTTCTCTACTCAGTTCTCCATCACAGTCTGTCCCATCTCACATTTATACAAAAGCTATGTTTCTTCATAACTGAATTTTATTAGTTTTTCATAAACAAAACTTTTTCTTCTCCCTTTTGCATTCAAAATTGTTTATATGCAAAAGGAATTGTAGCTTACATCCTTGGCAAGTTAGCACTCTTTAAAAAACAGTTTATTTTCTGCTCCCAAAGTCCATTTTCTGTTTCTCTCAGTTACCAAATTGCTCTCACATATAGGACGTAGCACTTTACATTCACATATTTTGCACATACTTATTTAGGTATATATTTTCTCCCCCAGTAGAAGGTAAGATCATTCGTTGTTGGCAATGCTTCATTTTGGTTTTGCATCTTTCCTCAGCATCTAGCACGGTAGTCTGTTATAAAAAAGACACTTAATAAATGCATATTGGCTAATTACTACCCAGGTGACCCACCTAAATCACTTAACTCCCAGAGCCTTACCTCAACTGTAAAATGGTAGGAATACTTTCTTCAGCTATTTCATAGGGTTGTAAGGATCCCCTGAGATCATATACTAAAGTGGTTTGTCTATATAGGTTGTTATAGTTATTGATCACAAGTTGTGGTGAAACCATTTTATTTGTATTTGCTTCTAATGGATGCTCCTAGAGTATTGTACAAAGAGCTTTTTCCCTTAAATAATTTTAACATTCCACTCTGAAGTCTTATTTATACTGTTAGGGGAATTTTTTTTAATTTTCTTTGATTATTCAGGACTCAGAACCATTCCTCCTGGAAATGGTTAATTTTTGGTTAACTATAAATCTGTATCCTGTTAACATTAACTTCAACTGACTGAAATCTGTCCCATCAGATGACAAAATTTACTTGGCGCCTTAAACATTCCTCATTAAGAAATCAAAGGAAGACGCGTAACTATCACTGACTCCTTGACAACATGTATCCTAAATCAGCCTATTTCTCTTTAACTTTTATGCCTAAGAAGAATGCACAAGATTGTAATATGTAAAAGAATTGTTTTTTCTGGTGCCTGAATTTGTGCTTGAGCATAATAGTAAAACCTAAGTTTTTACCTTTATAATTTCTGCATTGTGGTAAATATATGTCTATACACACACACACACACACACACACACACACACACACACACACACACACACATATATATATGTATATATTGGCAGCAGTTACCTACCACATGATCTCAGAGAGGAGATATTTCTAACAAAAGGCAATGAGTAGTACCCTGGAAAGAATGCTTCATTTAGTGTGTTTATTGCCATGGGAGGACCAAAATTCAAGGCAGTCATTGAGGTAGAGTTGCAAAGGAGCCTTTAGAGGAAATTTAATCCCACTCTGATGTTTTACAGATAAGGGAGCTAAGCCCCAAAGACATTAAATGACTTGTCCAAGATCACTCAGTTTCAAATCTTGGCTCTTACATCTACCATGTGATCTTGGACAAAATCACTAAAACCCAATGGGTCTCAGTTTCCTCCTGTGGAACAAAGGGTCTGGACTAAGTGACTTATAAGTTCTCTTCCAGCTCTGAATCTATGATCTGTGAACCTCTCCGAAATTGGTTTTCCCTTTCTTCAAATGGGGATAATCACAAATACTGATAGATTGCTTTAGTGAAGGATGGACACCATGGGATTACTGTTATACTGTTGCACCTCCTTTGTTTTCAAAGAGAACCAGTGTCATCACAAGGTAATGTCTTGAGCTTAAGCGATGCCCTTCTTATACCCTAGAGAAAGGAGCTCTAGTTGGCAGTTAGCTTTCCACAAACCTTAAGTACTCTTTGAATGCTGGCTAATTACTTCTACTGCTGTTATTATTTGAGTCTTCTGGTGCCCAGAAAGTAGATTAGGTGTCTTTGTCTGCAGTGAGCTTCGCTGTATGTTCCATGGTTCTTAAAAGTACAACAAAGAGAAATAGTGCCTGTGGAGTGAATACAGCAGAAAAATTAGCCCTTGGCACTGGAGAATGGAGCTGTCTAAAGGTCAGCTAACTGTGTGTGTTTGAGAGCCTGTATGTGTCATGCTGCTCTGTGCTCTGACCTTTTCAGTATTCAGCCTTGTGTCAGTGAAAAGAAGAAAATCAAGGGTTTGTGCACAGGATGCCTTCTGTAGGAATGAGGGGAGGGAAATGTCACTAACTTCAGAAAACATTTTATTTTCCTCTCAAATACTTGAAATTCACATCCCGTTCACGCCTTGGCAAATCTTTACTCTTCTAGGAAGGTATATCATTTTAATTCTTTAGTGTAGAACCCTGGGCCCTGTAGGGGCCCCTGAGTAGTACTGTAACGTTGGGCAAGTTATTTCACAGAACCACACCATTTTTTCAGGTTTTTAGGAAACCTCTATGATTGTGCATAGTGGGATTTGTGCGCCAGAGGCAAAGGGTTTCATCGCTGCCTCCTTTAGAGGGTTTCTTCTTCTTCAGGGTATCTCATCAGCTATCCTTCCTCCAACATTATAGTTATTCTCTACAGTATTTAGCTTGGTGGATGGAAATCAACAAATTTCTCCTCTCCCCTTCCTTTTCAATTTACATTGCTTTTGATCAGATTTGCACAAATGTAGGCAAAGGCATTCTTACTTAAGTGAATTAAATTATCTCTAAATTCTCTCCCAGCCAGGGGTATGCTGAAGCCCCCTCACTAATTCATGATAAATGACAGTTAAATTTTCAAATAAGCATTTATGCCCCAGAAACCAGCAAATGTAACAAATCAGGGTTTGATTAGTATTGCTTTCTTGAAAAGGTGATGGAGATAATGTTAATAAAACAGATTAAACTTAAAGACCTGCCATTTGTACTTTTTTTCCTCTGGAGATCCAGTTGTTAAATATTTGCTACCATATCACTGAATTTAGCCTTAGAATTCTGTGGTTCTGTTTGCTAGAGGAGCAGAAATAGTGAGAGCATACTGAAAGTCAGGAAACCTGGGTGACGATCTCACCTTTGTAGCTAACTGGCTGTGTGTATGACCTTGGATCATTCACTTCCCTCTGTGAACTTCGATTTACCTGCCAGTAAAATAAGGTGTTTTGACTCAATGATCTGAATGTCTCTTTTAGTCCTGACATTCTATGATTTGATGAAGTTATTTATCAGTTGAGAGCATCAAAGTTAATTTAATTATTTTCAAATATGTACCTACACAATGACGTTGCACAACGACATTATTAAGGAAAGAGAATTCTTGATTTAAATTGTAGGCAAAGTCAGTAGTGGATGTCTTCTTCCTAGTCCTTTTCACACCCCTCTCTTTATAATAGTATTCTCTCCTCTCAGGTGCCCAGGGCCCTCATGCTGCCCATGTAGTAGAATGTAGCTAAGCCCCTCTACTAGAGACTCCATGAATATCAGCCCTTGGGAGCAGCGCCCCCAGCCCTGAACTTCCTTCTCTTCTCTCAAGGGGAGGTTACATTTTTGAGCTGAGAAGTACCAGATAAAGAGCAGCAAAGTGCTAATCACACCAAGGTGTGAATGGATGACAGAAGCATATTAATTGTCGTCTGGTGTCTTCACTAATAATGTGTTAACGTAAAGGAATGAATCTCTTAAAAGAGGATGTCAGGCATTCATTGTCCAAGTTAAGGGAGAGTGGAGATGGGGTGAGGTGGGGAGGGTAGACAGTTTGAGGTGATGGCAACATGTAAGGAAACAGCCCATTTATAAGCCTGCCCCTGATGCTGCTTCAGCGGCCTATGATAGATTATTAGGCCAGAGGAGGAAGGAAGGAGCTAGAGATGTTTAGCCTAGAGTGAAGATAAGATGTTGTCTTTAAGTATTTGAAACTGGCATGTTGAAGAGAGATTAGCCCTTTTTTTGCCTGTTCTGGGAGGACATAACAAGGAATTGTTATTCCACATAACAAGTGGAATCCACAGGGAAACAGATTTTTTATTCAGTGTAAGAAAAGCTTTCCAACAGTTTGACATACACAAAAATAAAATGGTCTGTCTGAGAGACCAGTGGATTCCCTCTGACTGAAGGTTTTCAAGTGTAGGTTGGATGTTTCCTTGCCAGAGATATTGTAGAGGGAATTTGATCTACAGAGGAACTTTGCAGCTAAGTGTTACAGTGGATGGAGAACTGGGCCTGGAGTCAGGGAGACCTGACTTTCAACCTGAGTTTGAATCTAGACTCAAGACACTTATTAGCTGTGTGACCCTGGGCAAGTTACTTAACCCAGTTTGCCTCAGTTTCCTTACCTATAAAATGAGCTTGAAAAGGAAACGGCAAACCATACCAGTATCTGCCAAAAAAAACCCAAATGAGGCAAATAGGATCGTGGAGTCAGACACGACTGAAACAACTGAACAACAAGGAAGAAGAGCTATCTGTGTTTCCCTCAGGGATAGTCCTAGCCCATGGAGCTGTTCATCTCTAAAGCCCTTCCAGGTACTGAAGCAGTGCTGAGAGATTCTAATGACCTTCCAGAGGAAAGAGTTCCCATTCTGGGTTTCTCTTCTTCCATCTTCCAGGATAAACTAAACCTAGTCTTCAAAATTCAACCAGCCAACCAAATGGCCAAGGTGTTCAGTGGATCATAGGATTTGGACTGAAAGGGACCATCCAGGGGTGGAGAACCTGTGGCCTCAAGGTCACATGTGGCCTTGAGATCACAGGTTCCACACCCCTGGATCTAGTCCAACTTCCTCTCCATTTTATAGGTGAGGAAACCAAGTCCCAGAGAAGGATTTGTCCAAGGACTTTCATGTAACAAAATAGAATAAGATTCACACCCAGGGCTTCTGCCTCCAAATCCATTGTCCACTATATGACATTACTTTTTTGCCTCTCTCCAGTAAACATTATATAGCCTGCGTCTCACATTCCTGCATACCCTAGTGTAGTTCTAACTAGACTAGGTCCAGTTAAGACCTTAGAGAATCTGTCATAGAGAGGATGCCACATGCTCTCATTTCTTCCTCTGCCCACAGGTTTGGAATAAATTGCCTCATCCAGTTTGAAGATTTTGCTAACGCCAATGCCTTCCGCCTGCTCCACAAATATCGTAACAAGTACTGCATGTTCAATGATGACATCCAGGGTGAGTCGGGGATCTAACTGAACCAGGAATAAAGCTGAGGTCATAGTAGATTCCTCATTTAACAAATCCTCTGGGGACAAATCTCCTTTAAAGGAAAACAACCTGGACTTGCAAAGCATCATGGATGCCCTAGTCCCTTTGACACTGAGTAGGGTGGTGATTAAAGATGAGCAGGAGGTACTAGTTCTCTGTCAAGTACAGGTCTCTAGAAAATGGACTAGAGCCCAGGTAATTCTCCCCATAGTTCACAGGGCCAGTTTAGGTTTACCAGGCAATGATGTAGAGATACTGAATACATTCCTGAGACTGCCCATACGTGCAGTCTCCAGGTCACCAGACCTGAACAGTGGCTCTCCTGAGAGAGACAGAAGCACCAGCCAAATTAACCAATTTCCTAGAGGGGGAGGAAGAAAGAAATGTTGAGATGTAGGGCAAATAGCACAGGTGGGCCCTGAAGAGAGGCAGATTTTGACTTGATAAAAGGGGAAAAAAACTTCCTAACAATTACACAAACCTGCCCTGAAGTAGAATGGGTTACCCCAGGGGCACCCTAGTGAGTTCTCCTTCACTGGAAGTCTATATTATTTCTACCTCTGCCAATAAAAATTCCAACAAGAAAACACATCATTAGACTCTATCTTCTTTTACAATAAAAAAGTCTTTTTGATCAATCAAATAGTAATTTCTTAAATGTAAATTATATGCTAAGCACTATACTAAGCCCTGGGGGAAAAAAATGAAGTAGTCCTCAAGAAATTTCCATTCTACTGGGGGAGACAATGTGTATATTTATATGGAGATTTTGAAGGGAGGGCACTAGAAGATAGGAGGATCAGGACAGATTTCATGGAGAAGGTGTTTCTCAAGTTTTGAAGAAAACCAGGGTTTCTAAGATAGAGGTGAGTAGACTTTTATTGAATAATAGCAATAATACACCCCAACCAAACTTCATCTCTTTTGTCTGTGCAACAATTTTTAAATTTTATGTAATCATAATTGTCCATTTTATCTACTTATTTAGAAGTAGCTAGATGGTACAGTAGATAGAGTGTTGGTTCTGGAGTCAGGAAGACCTGATTTCAAAGCCAGCCTCAGACACTTGCTCGTTGGCTAACAGAGGGCAAGGCAGTTAAGCTCTGTCTGTATCCCTCATCTGTAAAATGGGGATATCACCTACATTGTTACAATGATCAAACGAGATAAAATTGTAAAGCATCTAGCACATAAGTGTTAGCTACAGTGACTGTTATTAACCCCTGTGATTTTCTGTATCCCTTGTTTTGTCATGAACTCTTCACCCATTTATCAATTTGAAAGGTAATTCTGTGCACGCTCCTCTAATTTGTCTATGTATTGACCTTGCTGTACTATATAAATGAAAACTTTTATTGATATTACTAAGTAAAGTTAGAGTTGGAGGGAGTTTTGGAATACCTCTAGTCTTACCCCTTCATTTTACAGTTGAGGAAATTGAGTCTTAGAGAAGTGTATTAACTTGCTTACAGTCATGTGATGCATATAGCATATGGCTATATATGCATGTACCGCATAGCATGTGTAGTAGTCTAGGTATTCTAGCTCCCTGACTAATACACTTTCTGGCATACCCTTTCCCTTTTTCAGAATACTGTGCTATGTCTGTGCTATCATCCTCCCCAAAGCTCTAGCCCTTTAAACGTTATGCTGCTCGCAGATGAACTTCAAAGCCAGATGGGAAAGTTGCCACTGATCATCAAGCAGACTGGGAAGATGGAAGGAATAAAATATGAAACCCATTAGTCCTGTTTGCCTGATGATAGCTGGCAGATAGTAACCC
Source organism: Potorous gilbertii (assembly GCA_028658325.1). Classification (NCBI taxonomy): domain Eukaryota; kingdom Metazoa; phylum Chordata; class Mammalia; order Diprotodontia; family Potoroidae; genus Potorous; species Potorous gilbertii. The sequence goes on from CM053771.1 coordinate 92,111,460, forward strand.
AGTAAGACAAGCTCAGCGCTGGTGAAGAAAAGCCGTGTCCTTGTCCTTCTTTGTAAGATTTGGTTTCCCTCTCCCACACACCATTCCTGACACTAGCTGCCTTTTGTTTAATTTTACCCAGAGCTAAACTGCATTATGTCTGCTAAACTATGAGTATAGGCTAACTTAATAATTAGCTAAATTCTCCAGTTAGACAGCAGCTAGTTATTCATTCATTCATTCATTCATTTCTTCATTTATGTACACAACAAATATTCCTTCTATATGTGAAGAGAACTGTAGAGGCATAGACAATGAGGGAATGTATAAAGTATAGATTAAAGCACAATCCTTACCCTTCATGGAACTTAGAATCCAGCAGAGGGAAAACACCCAAACACAGGTAACTATGATATACAACATTACCTGATGAGTGCATTAGAAATATTCAGACCATTATCTAACAAATCTCAACATATCACAATTCTCATTTTACAGATGAGGAATCTTAGCCTCCACAGGTCCCACTATCTACTCCAGAAAACATGAGTAGCAAAGCAAGTCACTGTCCTACTTCCCTGAGGATCTAGGTTGGCTGTTCTTTCCTTGCTTTGGCATTTACAGGCAAACCATTGCCCCATTCCTTTGGAAATTATACATTTTAGCTTCTCTTTACACAATGATTTTGGTTTTGATTTTTTTTTAAGGTTTTTATTTCTAGTTCTGAACTCTTTCCCTCTCTGGCCCTTTCCCCATCTGTTAAGAAGACAAGAAATATATTAGCCATTATACGTATAAAGTCATGCAAAACATATTTCCACATTAGCCAGATTGCAAAAGAAAGAAAAAGCAAGAAAAATAAAGACAATGAAAGAAAATATGCTTCCATCTGCCCTCAAAGGGCATCAGTTTCCTCTCTGGAGTCCTTTGAAATTGCCATGGATCAGTATATTGATGAGAGTGGCTAAATCATTCTCAGGGGACTATTGCTACAATGTTGCTGTTACAGTGTCCACGGTTCTACTGTTGCTGCTCACTTTACTTTGCAACAGTTCATCTAAGTCTTGTTATGTCCGACCATCATTGCCAAAGAAGACCAGGCCATCAGAGAGAAATAATGGCATGACTTGCACTTGACTTTGTTTTGAGTGAGGGAGGGCTGCGCAGGTCACCAACCTCACTTCTCCTCCAGAGTCATCTGAATCCAGTGACCAGATATTCATCAGGATAACTGGAGATGGCCCAGGATGTAATGGGAGCCCTTGGCCCCTTTAGGTCAAGGCCTATTCAGGTACTCATTTAGGGTGAGGTAATGCCTATTCAGTGAATAGGCTTGTTTAAGAAGTAGTCAGGGGGATGGCCCCTTTAATGAGGCAAAGAAAAAGAACTAAATCAGGCCAGGAGGGAATCTTTCTGAAACCACCTACTTTGTCATTTTTTATAGCACAATAGTATACTATCACAATCGTATACTAAAACTTGTTTAGCCATTCTCCATTAGTCATTGAGGACATGGATGGCACGTCCTCAATTTCCAGTTCATTTTTATCACCAAATAACTGCTATAAACATTTTGGTACATGGTACATTTTTCTTTTATCTCTTTGGGGTACAGACCTAGAAGTGGTATTGCTGGGTTAAAGGGGATGTGTAGTTTTGTGGTCCATTAGGCATAGTTCCAAATTATTCTCCAGAATGGTTGCACCACTTCACAATTCAAACACAGTGCATAAGTGTCCCTATTTTTTACATCCCGTGCAGCATTTGTCATTTTCCTTTTCTGTCGTTAGTCAGTCTGATGTGCAAGAGAAAATACCTCAGACTTGTTTCATTTCTATAATTATTAGTGATTTAGAGTATTTTTATATGACTATTAATAGCTCTGGTTTCTTCCTCTGAAAATTGCCTGTTTATACACTTCAAACCTTCATCAATTGGGAAATGACATTTTTAAAAATAAGCTTGGCTCCGTTCCCTGTATATTTTGAAAGGAGACCTTTTTCAGAGAAACTTGGCATAAAAAAATTTCCCCAGTTTCCTGCTTTCCTTTTCATTGTGGCTGCATTTGGTTTTGTTTGTGCAAATTTTTTTATTTTAACTTAATCAGAACTATCCATTTTACCTCCCATGATCCTCTTTATCTCTTAATTGGTCATGAACCCTTATCCATATCTCAGACAAGTAATTTTTTCCATGCTTCCTCAATTTATGTTATTGCTCTTTGTGTCTAAATAATGTACTCATTTTGATCTTATCTTGGTATATGTGGCATGAGATGTTGGTCTGTGCTTAGTTTCTTCCAGACTACTTTCCAATTTTCCCAATAGTTTGTCAAATAGTAAGTTCTTGCGCTGGTAGCTTGTATCTTTGGGTTTATGAAACACTAAGTTATTGTTGTCATTTATTTCTGTATATTGTGTGCCTAACCTAGTCCATAGATCAACCACTCTATTCCTTATCCAGTATCAGATCATTTTGATGATTACTGCTTAGTAGTACAGTTTGAGATCTGGTACTGCCAAGCTATCTTCCTTTACTTTTTTTTCAGTGATTCCTTTGACAGTCTTGACCTTTTGTTCCTTCAGGTGAATATTTAAAATTATTTTTCTAGTTCTATATAATAGTTGTTTGGTAGTTTTTTGGTATGCCACTGAATAATAAAATTAATTTTAGGTAGCATTATCGTTTTTAATATATTGCCTCAGCCTACCCAGAAGCAATTGATATTTCCCCAGTTGTTTAAATCTATCTTTATTTGTGTGAAAGGTGCTTTGTAATTATTTTTATAAGGTTCTTGGCAGGTAAACACCTGAGTATTTTATACTGTCTTCAGTTATTTTAAATGGAATTTCTCTTCTACCTCTTCCTCCTGGTTTTTGTTAGTAATATATAAAAATGCTAGTTATTTGTGTGGGTTTATTTTATATCCTACAACTTTGCTAAAGTAATTCATTGTTTCAACTAATTTTTCAGTTGGTTCTTGAGGGTTTTTGAAGTATACCATCACATCATCCACCAAAAATATAGTTTTGTTTCCTCAATGCCTGTGCTTATTCTTTCCATTTCTTTTTCGTCTTACTGCTATACCTAGTGTTTCTAGGAAAATATTGAAGAATAGTGGTGATAATGGACATCCTTGCTTCGCCTCTGATCTCATAGGAAAGGCTTCTTGTTTATCCCTATTACAGATAATGCTTGCTCTTGGTTCTAGATAGATGCTACTTATCTTTTTAAGAAAAGCTCCATTTACTCCTATGCTTTCTAGTGTTTTTAACGGGAATGGGTGTTGTAGTTTGTCAAAAAGCGATTTCTACATCTATTGATATAATTATATGTAAATTATATTTTTCTTGTTTTATTATTGATATAGTTGATTATACTTACAGTTTTCACAATAGTGAACCAACTTTGCATTTCTAGTATAAATCCAACCTGATCATAGTGTATGGTCTTTGTGGTATATTGCTGCAATCTCCCTACTAGTGTTTTATTTAAAATTTTTGCATCAATAAGCATTAGGGAAATTGGTTTGTAGGTTTTTTTACTTTTACTCTCCCTGTATTAGGTATCAAAACCATATTTGTGTCATAGAAGGAATTTGGTAAGACTCCTTTTTACCTATTTTTCCAAACATATAATATTGGAATGAATTGTTTTTTAAATGTTTGGTAGAATTAACCTATAAATCCATCTGGTCCTGGGTTGTTTTTTGGTTTGGTTTTTTTTTTTAGGAAAATCATTTATGGCTTGTTTAATTTTCTAAGATAAGTTTGTTTAAATATTCTATTTCCTTTTCTGTTAAGTTACAATGATTTTGAAAAGAATTAAATGTCTGTTGCCTCCAAACTAACCTTGGGTTAAGCCCAAGTTCTTGAACTTGAACTTGGATTTTAAGACTATTTCCCTTTACTCTTAGAATGGTGCAACATTCAAAATAGAAAAAAAAACACCTTAGAATATCGAATGTTCCTGGAAGGAACATGGAATGTTCAAAACTTGAATATAGAATGTCAGTGCTAGAATGAAACTGTGTAACATAGAAGTTTAGGGTTAGAAAGGAGCCCTGTAATATAAAATGTTAGATCTAAAAGGAATACTAAAGGTTCTCTGTTCCACATCCTTCATATTTCAGATAAGTAAACAAAGACCCAGAGAGAATGAAGTGACTCATCCAAGGTTACATTCCTTCCCTTTCATGAGCACCGACGCAATGGAAGCTTTGGCCCAGTACAGGGTCAGGCTCACCCAGGACAGCCTAATTCCAGCAGCTGCTGCCACACAGACCCACCCCTGGCAGTCTCTTCAAGAATTTCAGACATAGCACAGCAAAACACACAGTTTCTGTTGTTTCATCTGGGATCAGATGAGGCATCTCTGTAATCAGGACAGGAAATAGGGCCCAGCTGAAAGTTGAGAAGGTGACAAGTGTTGAGAATGATGATTTTGGCAGAACATAGTAAGGTGGACCCTATGGAAATAAGAGGAGGATTAAGACATAGGATACCAAATGATGCTGAGGCTTCTGCAGTCCCTAAACACACATGAGAACACTGACCAAATTTGTGACTTCGGGCAAGTCATTTGACCTGTCTTGGCTTGAGTTTCCTGTTCTGTAAAATTAAGGTGGTAGGAGCTTCCCTATGATTAGAGACTTTCATGATGTGCCTGGATGAATAGTTGTCTGAGATGTTGCTGAAGGGAAATCCCCTTAAAAGTGCTAGCTTAGAGCTGAGAAGGGTTTGGTTCCATCTCTTACTTTGCTACTTAACTATGTGACCTGGGCATTTAATTTCACCACCTGAGGCTTGTCCTGCAGATAGCTGGGAGCATAGTCACTATAGCTCTGGACCTCAGGTCAGAAAAACCTGATTTCAAATCCAGCCTTAGACACTAGCTGTGTGACCCTGGGCAAGTCACTCAGCCTCTGTTTGCTTCCCTTTCCTCAACTCTAAAGTGGGGACAATAACAATACCTCCCTCCCAGGGTTCTTGTGAAGGTCAGATGAGAAAATAATTGCCAAAAGTACTTAGCGCAGGCCGGCATATAGTAGAGACTATATCAATGACTACTGTCTTCTCCTTGCCCCCTGTCTCTTCCAGCTCTAAGTCTCCTAAAGGATCATAGAGATGCATGAAATAGTGTCTAGAAGACAGAACTTGGAGTCAGGAAGTCCTTCATTCAAATGCCATCTCATATATTTACTAGATATATGACCTTGGACAACTCACATAACCGATTTAGGCTTCAATTTTATCATCTCTAAAATTAGGAAGTTGGACTCGATGCTCTCTAAGATCCCTTCTATTTCCCAATTTCCTAAAGGTTCATAGAATTGTAGAAGCAGTAGATAGAGTACAGAACTTGGAGTCTGAAAAACCTGACTTCAGATCCCACCTACAATCCTATCATCTAACATGGGAAGAGACCAGAGAAGCCATGCTCTCTATGATTTAATAATGAGATGTGAATTGGGCCAGATGGTTTCTGCAGTTCCTTCCAACTCTGGAGTATTTCTTTTTTTCCTGGAGAATGTTTTATGTGACCAAGAAATCTGGAGGGGTTCTGTTAACAATCCTTTCAATGGTTTTTCTTGGTTACCACTGAATTTTCCTTGCTTCAGCACATGACATCTCATCCTGTGCATTTCATGTCCATAGCTTTCTGTCAATCCTCCATAGAGGATCAACCCCATGTGTTAAAGATTTTTCAGTCTTCTAATATTTTGTGAATACCAAAGAAATACAAAAGTTCCCTTGTACAAAATGCTGCAGCATTTTATGAAATGCTTCAGTACTTTAGGTATTTGTAATTTCATCCTACCAATATCTATTACAACCCTTCTATGACTCAGCTAAATGTTGTTTCTAGAGTTGCTATGGCCAAAATATTGACTACCCTGGGGCCAATCTGATGACAAGCCTCTCCACACTTAACTATGCTGGTCCTCAGACAACAGACATACTATCCGTCACTGGAAGGAACTCTCCTTGAATCCTTCCCAACTTGGTAGAATCTGTCAGAGCTCACCCTTTTTTCATAGTCTTTAAGAACCCAGGATAACTGGCCATGATGACCCCTTGGAGGAGGGATAATCTGTAGAATAAGCAAGAAAGAGCCACACAGCTCTGATTCTCTTGTCCATCATAACCACTATGAGTGAAAGGATTCTTTAGTCAGTGAGCAAATCTTCGTAATTCCAGGACCACCACCACTAACCTCCCCCAACTTCTGTGCAAGTCTGCATTAACACATGACCTCATCCAAGAAGGGAGTGACTAGTGGAGTTAAGGCGCCCAAGCCATCATAGCTTTCCCACTGACTGGCAAGCGGTGTGGGAGCTTCGGGAAAGGGAAGAATCATAGGGTGGAAATCTGCCACTTCATTGTTTGTTAGGGTTTTGGGTTTGGCTTTCTTTTTAATTCTCAGAAAGAAAAAGCCACACACCCAAAACCAGTGAGAATGATTTAGTCACTCCGTCTCCTCTTCACCCAAATCATTTCAAGTTGGCCACAGGTGGGAAAAGAAGCAAAGTTCTCTATACTCTCTGCCCATTCCATTATGACTCCCTGTCTACCTTTTTCCACAGATCCTAAGAATATTTTACATTTTCACAGCCATTTATAGTTTCTAGAGCTCTTATCCCATTTCTCATTCCCAACAATCCCATAAAGGAGACAAGGGAAGTTTTATTAGCTTAATTTGACAAAGAAGGAAACTGAGTCAAAGGACTTTCATCGTGGTCATCAAATTCAACTTCCTCATTTTATAAAATGAGGCATTTGAGGCCTGGAGACATGAAAGTGGCTTGCCTAGGGTCACGTAACTTAGCAACTTAGCAATGACAGAGTTAAATTAAACCCAGATCTTCTCATTCCAAATTCAGCACTCCTTCTACTACTCTATGATACTGCCTCCCCTTTACTAGCTCTGTGACCATACATAGATCACATCATTTCTCTAGGCCAGTATCTCATCCATAAAGTGAAAAGAACAGTATCTGTCTCACAGCGTGCTAACGAGATCATGAGATCATGTTTGTAAAGGTACCATATAAGTAAAACACTGTAAGATTGAGATTAATAGGGCATAATCGCTGTCTTCAGAAGTCAGAAGTCTTGTTGAGGAGGCAACAGTAATATGCATGAAAGAAAAAAAATAAATGAATATATGTGATGGGTCTGTGATTTTAAAAATGTGAAAGTATTTGAAGCTAGATAAGCTGTATAAGTCTTAGGAGCTATTACATAGTGCATGAAAATTATTTTACTACCCCCAAAGGAAAAAAAAACACTAAATACTTGTGGTAGCAGTTGTTACTTTTTTATTTAGCTTGGCTCAGTTCATGTAACTTCTTTTTAAAGGGTCTTAAAAGACTGAAGAAATGGATTTATTTCCTGCCACATCACTGTCTGTATCCTTTACTTTTCTTTCTAGCTCAGCCCCTACCATGAAGCCTCCCCCTGTTACTACAGCCCACAGTGATCTTTCCCCAGAACTGCTGGACTTGAAATTAGGGAATCTAGGATTAAGCCCTGTCTCTGCCATGGATGTCACTCAAATCATTTTCTATGAGTCTCATTTTCTTCACACTTCTGCCTACTTTGGGGAGAAGGGAGAGGAAATTTTTAAGTGCTATAAAATTGTATATAATGCTTTTCTGTGATAAAATACTTTCCATATACTTTTAGCCATTGCATCCTGATATTAAATTAAAAGTACAAGAATCATGGCCTAGCCAACCTGTCCCTTTGCTGTTCTTAAATTCTTAAAAACTGCAAGTAAGTTCTCTGGTAAACAATACTCATGATACTTTAAAACAACAACACTGATACTTTTTTTTCCAACACATTCATTTCCAAACATTTCCTTCCCCTGTTTCCCTACCCAGCAAGCAACCTCTTGCAATAAAAATTTTAAAGAATGGGGAAAAAGTTCAATAAAACTAAAAAAGATAATAACTAGCACTTATATGGCTTTTTAAGATTTGTAAAAACTTTACAGATATTATGTCATTTTATCCTTATAACAACTCATTTGACAGATGAGGAAACTGAGGCAGACAGGGTGAGTGACTTGTCCAGGATCAAACCAGGTCAGGTGTCTGAGGCTGGATTTGAATTCAAAATCTTCCTTACTCCAAGTATGACACTCTATCCATTGCTCTCCCTAGCTGGCAATATATCAACCATTTCTATCAATTTATGCAAAATTACATAGCTGTCATCCCCCATTTATGCAAAGTACTTCTAAAAACCATTCATCAAATGACACTTTTCTCTTTTCTTTCCCTCTCTGCCCTCTAATGGGAATGGCATGTATTGGGTGGCACTTTTAAAGCATTCACTTCCCAGAATTAAAGAATGTCAAAGTTGGAAGGGAGCTCAGGGGCGGTCTAGTCCCCCCTATACCTGAACAAGGATCCCCTATGCAACATGCTTGTCAATTCATCATGCAGTTTTTGTTTGGGGAGTTCCAGTGATCAGGAGCCCCCTACCTCCTGAGGTGGCTTAGCCCACTTTGGGGCTGATCAAATTGCCAACAAGGTTTCCTTACATCAAGTCTAAATTCACTTTTTAAAAGTTTCCTTTTATCCTTCTTAATCCTGTCTCTGCCCCTCCCAAGCAAAACAAGTCTGCTTCCTCTTCCAAATGTCATCAGCCCTTCAAAAACTTTGTGACAGTGATCATATCATCCCCCAGACTTCTTTTCTCCAAGCTAAATTCCCTTTGATCCATCCCCACTTTCAGCCCTCCTAATTTGCCTTATTGAGAGACATGTTGGCCTTGGAGAATTTACATGGGCTTACAGCTTTTTAATTAATTTATTTGTTTTCGGTTTTCTATAATCACTTCCATAAGTTTTTTTTTTTAGTGAATGTTTCTCCAGTTTCATTTCTCCTTTCTCATTTCTTATTAGCTCCAGCCTAGAGTCTATAGGAGCTATTTCCATCTTCTGGATTTCCCCTTGCCTGGGGTAGTGACCCCTCTGCTCAGCCTCAGATGTATACTTTCTGCTCTCATGCCCCCAGCCCATGGTATTGAGTCACTCAATGAAAGAGTGATCTTCCAAGACAACTGAGCTGACATTTGGTTGCTCAAAGGGTGACCATATAGGACCACAGTGAGGTTAATGGAGAAATTCTAAGCTTTCCCAGGCTTACATGGAGGAGCTATGTCAAGGATAAAGCCCCACCTCCACCCCAGGGCTTGTATACTTCAGTTTAACAATTCAGCAAATAATTATGAAGTCCATGCTTCTGTGAAATGAAGAAGTTGAAGCAAATTTTGTCTAACTCCATGATCCCATAATCCCAAGGTTGACAACTAGATGAAAGTTATTTTTCCGTCTTGGTAACTCATAAAATCATCATAACCATAACCTTAGCTAATGTTTATATATGAGAGACCACATGGCCTAATGGCTGGTGAGCTGACTTTGGGCCCATGAATAAGCTGGGTTCAAATCCTGCCTCTGACACACATCGGCTCTGTGAACCTGGGACACAGACTCTCGGGTTCCAGGGGTTGCAGAGAAGACACTAATCTGAATTAGTAAAGGAGTTACAAAATTATTGTTCTTATCTCTATCCCTAAAATCTGTAGAGATCTTTAAGGTTTGCAAAGCTCCCACATGTTTGTTCACTTTCAGTCCTCACAACAACCCTGTGAGTTAGCTACTATTAATAGATTCATTTTACAGATGAAGAAACTAAGGGAGGAGAGGTAACTTTCCTAGAATCCCACAGCTAGCAAACTATCTGAGACAGGATTTGAACTCAGGTCTTCCTGAATCCAAGTCCAGCAATACCCACTGTATGACCTTGCTGCTTCAGTCACTGAGATGTGCAGGGGTTATGATCTGCATTACTGAAGAAAATCTACCCTCTTTCCCAATAAAATAGTTTCTTGAGTTAGTGATGTCAACATGATGCATTATGGACTAGGGTAATTATAAATAACAGTAACAGGCATGGCTGCTGTCCTAGCAGAGTTCATAGTCTAGTAGTGGGGTAACATATTACACAAATAAGTGTAACATATAATAGACCACGTTAAGTGTAACATCTAAAGGGATAAATAACAATTCTGGATAGAGGAATAAGGGAAGGCTTCCTGATACAGATAACATTTGAGCTAGACTCTGAAGGATGGATAGGATTTCAGTAGGCATAAATGAAAGATGGGAGTGGGGGTAAGGAGGCTTTCCATGTGTAACAAGGGATTGGATGAAAGCTCTGTGCCTCAGAGCAGTTCTTCCTGGGGGCACAGAATGTTTAATTGGTACAAAAGTTCAACTGGGGGAGGAGAAATGGAGCAGGGATGGCACCAGATACCCAGGTGATTTGCTTAGACCCTTAATGGAGCTTTCTTTGAGCCACTTTCAGGGGTCTTAGAAAAATCATGGAGAATGGGAGAAGTGTCATTGGCACTTGCTGTCCCAATTTTCAAATAAGGAAAGAAGATGAAGTCTACAAACATAGACCAGTGAGCTTAACACATTCTTGGGCAGATTCTAGAAAACAAGGAAACCATTTCGGAAAACTTGGAAGGGTTAACAGTCATGAGCGATAAAGGAAGCATGGTTTCATCAATCAAGAGCAGATCATGCCAGGCTAACCTTACTTCTGATTTTTGGTGGGGATAACTGGACTTGAAGATCATGGAAATGCTATAGATGCAGCATGCTTGGATTTGGGCAAAGCAATTTACAGTTTCTCACGCGACCTTGTTAGGTAAGACAGAAATTTTGCACTAAGTGATGATGCAGTAAGTGTATTTTGATTGGGTTAAATGACCAAAGAGCAATGATTAATGAGTTGTTACCATCTTGGAAGGAGGTCTCCATCAGAGAGCCCGAGGGATTTGTGTTTGACTTAGGCTGATCAGGACTTTTATAAACAACTTGGAAAAAGACATAGGTGGCATGCTTATGAAATTTGCAGATGACACAGTACTTGGAAGACTAACTATCACTTTGCTCCCAAAATATCTTAATAGTGACATGTGCTACCAATGGCAATCACTCTACTAGGTAGTTTTAACCATTTCACAAGATATTTGGGGGGGATGTTTTTCATATGGGTGGATTTGTTGGGAAAAAACTTTTCATCAATCAACAGGCATTTATTTAGTAGGTACTAACTATGTGCCAGGAGACATGCTAAGCACCAAGGATACAAAAAGAAAATATAAAATAAGTCCCTGCCCTCTACAGTCTAACAGAAGAGACAACATAAATTGGCATATACAAGAGCCATATAGCACAATGGAAGGTAACTTTAAAGGGAACAGTAGTAGTGGCTGGGGTACCAAAAAATTATCGGTTGTATTAAAAATTAAATGTACCGGTTAAAATGTCTGCAGGCTAGAAAGTTAAGGGGAATTTAATAAACTGAAATTTAATAAGGAGAAATGTAAAATTCTGTACTATACTTCAAAAGTCCAACTTCATAAGTAGTAGACAGAGAAGAAATGACTGAGATAAGCTTTCTGTAAAAACAAATTTGAGGGGTGGTTAGTGGACCCCAAGCTCAAGATGAGTCAACAGTGTGGTTAGGATGCTCAAAAAAACACATGTTGTTCTAAGCTGAATTAAGAGAGGCATAGTATCTAGATGAGGGAGATGATAGTTCTACCATCTTCGATCTTGGTCAAGTTGTATCTGACTACCTGGGCTCAGTGCAGGGCCCCACATTTTAGAAAAGACAGAGACAAACTATAACAGGTCCCTAAGAGTGTAACCAACATGGTATAAGTACTGGAAAACACACAGTAGGAAAGATCTTAGGATGTTTAGCAGGGAGAAGAGATGACAGGGTGGGGAAAACATGGTAACTGTCTTCACATATTTGTCTAGGTTATCACTTAGACAAGGAACTAGAATGAATCTGCTTGATCCCAGAGGATCAAAAGAACAAGAGCTGGCAGTTTCAGTGAGACAGATTTAGACTCAATGCAAGGAAAACCTTGTTACCAATTAGAGCAGCCTCAAGATGGTGTGGGCTGCCTTGAAAAGTAGCAAGTTCCTCCAACTATATTTCCTCAAGCAAAGGTTGAACTACTACTTGTAGAGTGAATTTGTGTTTGGAAGTGAACTTGACTATGGTTTCTGGGGTCCCTTCTTAGTTGGGTGCTTCTATAATCCCATCTTTCCCTCAGTGTAGACATCTTCACAATGACCACATGTAGTAGCACCAAGAGCCAGCTTTCAAAGCACCTGGGAACTCAAGGATATGCACAGATTTCCCCATCCGAGCCGTTAGACTAGGATTGGGCTGCTGGGAAGTCTTTTTTTTTTTTTAACTTCTCTGAAAAGGTAAGGAAACCAAAATCAACAACAAAACATATAAGGAATACTATTGTATAGCACTGTGCAGGGTGTGGTTGAAGATATACAGTTTAAGGAAGGCATTGGCACTGCCCTCCTAGAACTTAATAGTCTAGAAGAGAGAAAAGACAACACAGTAACTCAACAACTACAGTACGTGTTACATGAAAAATGTGTTACAGGCATAAAACAAGATGCCCTATGAAGGCTAAGTACGAAGGTTATTCACAACAGGAGATAACAAAGTGAGGTAGAATTTGGGTTAGGCTTAAAAATATAGGTAAGAATTTCATAGATGAAGAGAGGGAGGGCATTCGAGGTACACGGAATGGATTGAGAAAAGGCATGAAGGGCATGTCAAGGGAAAAGAAAATAGGCAAGTTTGCAAGGCAGCGAGGTGGATAGAGAAATAGGCTTGAAGTCAAGACCTGAGTTCAAATCCTGATTTGTGTGTGTGTGTGTGTTCATCCTTCGTTGCTGAAGAAGACCATGCCATCAGAGAAATAATGACATGACTTGCAGTTGACTTTGTTTTGAGTGAGAGAGAGCTGAAATCTTGCTTTAGACACTTATAAGCTGTATGACCCTAGACAAGTCACTTAACATTTTTCAACCTCTGTTTCATCATTCATAAAATTGGGAGAATAATACCTGTCTTTCAGAGTTGTGAGAATCAAATGAATATTTGTGAAACACTTGGCAAGCCTTAAAGTACTATATAAATACTAGCTATCATTATCAGCCTCATCACTTTGACTGGAGCTTAGAGTGTGTAGCAGGGAGAAATCTGGAAGTTCAGAAGGTAAAGGGGTGCCAGAATATGGAAGACCTTCAGTGTTAAGTCCCTAGAGTCTTTGGGCTTTATGTGGTCATCACTGAAGGGATCCAGAAGTCACGACAGCCTCCTGAAGCAGTTAGCAAGCGCATGGCATTGCTAGTCATTTTCCTGGTGCTATTTGATAACAAGAATTGCGTGCTAAGCAAGTCCCATACCTCCCCTCTCCCCAGTCCCTTAGTAATTGTGAGCTCTTCATTCCATGAAAGGGAGTTGTGTAGAAATACCAAGTGTTTTATGGTTTATAGTCAACCTGTCAGTGATCTACTAAGACGCTCCAAGCTCCATCAAGTATATTTCCAGCCCTCTGTGAGTGAAAGGGTTAATTCTCCTCCTTCTCCAGATGTCCTGTTGTTCAGGGTGGAGATTCCCTGTATTTTCCTGAGTGTGATTGTTGGGAGATCTGTGCTGGTTAAAAGCAGAACGGAAACTGCCCTTGAATAAATTTGAGGTTCATTCTGTTCAGCTATTTCCTGAACTTACAACCTCTAGTACCCAGTTTTCAGGAAACTGAGTTATTGAAAACTCCTTTTGGAAAAAAAAATGTTTATTTTTTTACCTCCGCTTAAAGAGAGTAGAAATCAGCTAATACTATTGACCTTCCTGTGCATCTCCTGCTCCTAAATCTATTCTCCACCCACCTCTGAAATCAATCTCAGAAACAATCAGACTTTCTCCACCAAAATATGGGAAAGAAGAATTAGAAACCTTTGGAAGAGTCATTTTACAGATCTGGGATTCTGCTACTTCATCTAAAAAGGAGGGAATTGAACCAGATGATTTCTAAGGTCTTTTCCTGATCTAATACTCTGTGGTTATGAAGCACATGTAGACCCTGGGGTTCAGTATCCCAATCTAGATACAAACTGGGAGCCAGAGCTACATCTTTCTCTTTAGGCTCCAAGACTATCTCTGAAGAATCAGAGATTGCCCTCGAGCCCCCACCTGGTGTGTTCCCCCAAACATAGTTTAACATTAATTAATATTATGTTAATATCTCCTTAATATCATCTAACCAATGATTTTGACCAATATTCTTTTCAAAATCGTTGATAGTTAACATCAATTGGTTTTTATGAAGAAATATTTACTGACAAAGTATAATAAGGACAGAAGTACAAAAGTACGTAACTCTCCCCCCTCCAAATCAGAGCACACTTATTTCTTTTATATCTCAATCCCTTGGGAGTATGGATTCAAAGAGAAGACCGAACATTCCACCTCCCAATTCATTTCTGGATGTGCAATGGATAAATCTGTCCCTTGCATGAAAGAGGGTCTCTCTGCTTCTGGGCTGGGTCAAGCAGCATTCTTCAGGGCTGCCTCATCACCCAGATCTCCTGTTGTAGCTGTGGCAGATTCTGCCAAGAACTCCTGTGGTGAACTTCGAGAGGCTATTCCACCTTTTCAAAGCTCACTTTCTTGTGATCTGGTCAGTTTTATTTCTGTTTCTCATTCACCTACTATCCAGAAAGAATGAACAAGACAGGGACAAAAGAAACAGAGGTAGCCATGGGTTCCTGGATGCCTTGGAAGGGAAATAAGGCAGCTGACAGCAGCTCCCCCTGCCTCTCTTCCCACCTGGAGGCTTATCATGGTTCTTGCTTTGCTCACCTCAAGGAAAGAGAGATTCCCATGGTCCATACCTGCTTGTCCCTTTTTGTGGTTCTTTTTAATGAATTTTATTACTTTATGCTACTGAGTCACTGGTAAAGAGAACCAGGTAACAATATAGTAGCCAGAAGGACGCAAGGAGAGCTGAAGTAGTTGGCTAGCCTGCCCAAGTTGGAAAATAAGTCAGCATAAGACTGGCAACCCAGTACCTCTGCTCCATTCACAGATAGATTGAAAGTTAAGTAAATGCTAACACCTAAGTACAATTAGGCATTTTACTAAATAATCCTTAACTAGTATGAATTGTAATTCTTCTCTTTGCTTTTTCTTTCTCAGATTTGGAGAAACCTTAAATTCCTCCCACATAATTATTTCAGTGTTAAATTACCACTTCCTCCAGGCCTGTCATAACTCTTATTTCACTTGGAGTTCAAGTCTCCCTATAACAGGATCTAACCACCTTGTTGAAAGTCTTTGGGTTGGCATGAGTTTTCTTATCCAAGCTGCTTATTCAGCACTCATACTATAAAAGTATGCCACGTTCCCCCACCCCACCCCCATGTCTTGTTTTAAGGAAGAAACTTCCTTCTCTGATCCATGAGGCTTGGCAGAAATGAGAAGGAAGATTATAACAAAGTGTGTATAGTGGCATGAATCTCTGTGATCATCTTATTTTAACATAGTAATGGTCTTTTCTATCCACCAAACTGACCTCCTCCAAGCTTTCCCTTTTGAAATGCACTCGTGGTGCTTAATTTGACCCACAAAAAATAGACTAATGTATATTTTACCTTCAGCATTACTATCTTGGATAGACCTAGGACTGGTTCTCCATTCCTTTGGCTAATGCAAAATTAACTGCTTGGAACTTCAGAACTGTTTGTATTCTTAGCCTGAAAACAGATTTTGTCCTCTAATATTAAAAACAAATGAAGATTCCAGTGGGATAGGATAGCAGATTTCAAGTACTTATAAAGCTGGCTTGTGGGAAAAGGATTAAATGTGTTTTGTTTGGTCCCTAAGGGAAAATTTGGAAGCACTGGGTAGAAGTCATAGAGAGGTAGATATGCTTAATGAAAGGAAAAACTTTGAGATTATCGAAGGGGCAGGAATGGGTCTCTACACACACACACACACACACACACACACACACACACACTTCAAGCAAAGACTAAGTAATCAATTGTTGAGTGTGTTACAATGGGGATTCTTCCACTATGACTTGGATTAGATGATCACTGAGGTCCATCCTTTCCAACTCTGTGGGCATCTGAGAGGGTTTTGATACAAAGATATAAAGTGGTTTCTCCATGCCATGAGGTTGATTGTGGCTCATTATCTACTACTTGTAGCCCAACTCATTAATTTATCTTTTCCAATTCTTTTTCCATCACTCACTTTTTCTATTTCTACTTTGCCTTCTCTCCCTCCCCTTTCCCTTTTCTTCTTCCTCTGCCTAAGCCTGCTCATTGCTACCCAAAGTAAAATAGGTTGTTGCCTCCTGAATTAAGAGTTTTTCTCCTTCACTGATTAGGTCAGGGTCTCAGACCATACTAGATGGACTATAGACCCCACCTTTGTTCTGAAGATTGGTTTCTTTGCCCAGAAAGACTTCCCAGTTTCTTTTTTACAGATGTCAAACTCAAATAGAAATAGAGGCCACTAAACTGTATCTAAATATCCCAAGAGGTCACATATTGACTTGGAAAACCACATGTTAATATTAAATATGTTCTATTGTGTTTTTATTTATTTCATTAAATGTTTCCCAATTATATTTTAGTCTGGTTTGACCTTACCTGATTGTGTTGCTGACACAATGAAGTTCTCTTCTAAGCAGTCCTCAAATACTGGAAGTTGAAGAAAGTTGAAAAAAATCTGAATTGGTAGAGGAAAGTTTTTCACCTGAGAGATCTCTGTACTAGTAAAATCACAAGGCTAGCCCCTATCCTTGTACCAATGACAATGATCATTTTAGAGATATCTGATCATTGCAAAAGGTTTTGGAAAATAATAGATGAGGAATATTGAAGGAATTGGAATTCATAAAAATCTGAAAATCTAAGTTATCTAAGGGAGAAGGTAATTACCAATAGGGGCAAGATACCCTGTAGGAAGTGGCATTTGAGATGAGCTTGAAAGGATCAACTGGGATTTGTCAGACTGGAAACAACAGCATAAGCAAAGCTATGGAGGCAAGAGAGCACAGGGAAAGGGGCAGACAAGGGAGGGACCTGGAGAGTAGTCAGAAAATCCAGTTTGGCCAGCGTTTAAAGTGAGCAGAAGGGAATAGTCATGAGACAAAGCTGAATCAAGTCTGTGACAGATTTGGGATCAACTCAAATACCCAACTAAGA
This sequence comes from Potorous gilbertii, assembly GCA_028658325.1. NCBI lineage: Eukaryota > Metazoa > Chordata > Mammalia > Diprotodontia > Potoroidae > Potorous > Potorous gilbertii. The sequence goes on from CM053771.1 coordinate 92,128,572, forward strand.
AGATGGAACAAAAAGGAGTAGCCTTCACTGTGAAAGATTAGAGTGACATATCAGAAAGGTCTTCCCAACAGGGGAAGGATTGGTAAGCACTGCACCATATAAATTATGGAATCTCTTTCTGAAGGTCATTAAACAAAGGACAGATACCCATCTTACCTGAAGGACTTTGGGTATAAATGTGATTAGAAGTTATATGACAGCCCCCTCCCAAAAATAAATCATTCTCTTACTCCATTATCCTCAATCTTCCCTCCATTTCCACCTAAAACACCTGTCTCCCTGGAATACTGTATAATACATCTCCTGACACGCCTTGGTCTTAGGGAAGTCCATAGGTAGGAAGATAAGTTGGCTGATAAAAACGCGTCCTCATACCAATGGATACTGGATACTAGGGGTAGAGATGGATCTAGGAGGCTGTAAATCTACTTAACATTTCTTTCTTTTTGTCTATGGCCATAAAAACTTTTTTTCAAACATCTACAAAAACATTTCTTGACGCTAGAACAGGTAGAATGCCATCTAGTGGTGGCTCAGAATGGCAGTTGTCCTGAAAAATACCTGAATAAACCTGAAAAGCTGACCTCCCTCTTCTCATGACCAGAAGGTACTCAGAGAGGTCATCTAAGCTAAATCTCTGCCTGTTGGCAATCTGGTACCCAAATTATCTCAAAGAATTGAAGACCTTTCTTTTATTCTTTAAGATCCTCGAGATGAAAATACTATGCCCACCTCCATATTCCAGTCAGTTTCTTTCAATGCAACAAATATTTGTTTCTTTCAATGCAACAAATATTTGTCTAAGTTATTTTCATGTGTATATGGTTGGTCTTTCCAATCAGATCATGAACTTTGTGAAGTCAGGGACCAAGATTGCTTTTTATCGTCTCTTCCCCATCCCCTCCCTTTCTCATCTCTCTGCACCCAATTTTTTTGCCCCCCCCCTTGGCATAATAATAAATGCTAAAAAGTCAGTCATCCTGGCTGACTTGTGCTGCTGGTTAATTTATTAGTATCAGTAAAAACAGCCCAGTCTCCCATGCCACCTAGTGGTGACATCACCACAAGCTTACCAGAAATCAGTCAGCCTACAGAAAAGGAGTCTCCTTCCAATTCCTAGAGCAGGGTGAGGAGAAAATCAGCACTGAAATCAGCAGCTCTTACATAAGGGATCCAGAAACCTTGCTGTTTACCTAGGCTCATGAGTTTTAGAGCTAAGAAAGACGGTGATGCCCTTTTCCAATTTCTTGATTTTACACAAGGAAACCAAATAGACCCAGAGAAATTCAGTGATTTGCCCAGGGTCACACAGTAAGTAGCAGAGCGGGGATATGAGCCAAGGTGTCTTAATGACAAATCTAGTGGTCTTTTCCCTGTGCCATGTGGATAGCGAAAGACTAAAGGAAAATGCTTCACTTGTGGATAACATGTACCATAAAAATAGCTGAAGCATGCATAGTATAAAAATTCTCATAACACTTTGCATACATAATTTCATTTGATTCTCACAACAGTCCTGTAAAGTATATACTGTTAGTATCCCCATTTTACAAATGCAGCTTAGAAAGATTAAGAGACAATGTGAGGGTCATACAGCTAGTAAATGTCTGAGGCAGGGTCCAAATACAGGCGTTCTTGACTCCTAACTTCATCACTCTAGTCATGGTGCCATGAGTAACTGTGTTTCATGGTCAGAATGGTTGTGGATTAAGGGCGAGAAATCTGAGTTCAAATACTATATTGAGCTAGCTATGGGACCACAGGTACCTCATGTGACCTTTATGATAATTTCCTCTGATGTCAAATGGGAATGATGGTACTTTAACTACCTGTCTCCCAGCACTGTAATATGGAATGTTCATTGTAAGCCTTAAAGCATCATTGGTGTAAGTAGGTATTATTTTGGCCACCAGGGCATTATTCAGGATGAAAAGACCAGAATGCAATGAGAGATTCACCTTAAGCTTTGATCTGGTTGTAGGCACTGCTTCTGTTGCTGTTGCTGGCATTTTTGCTGCTTTGCGGATTACCAAAAACAAGCTCTCCAACCATGTATTTGTTTTCCAAGGAGCAGGAGAGGTAGGTGTCATGTGCAACCTGAGGTTTTAATTCTTGTTTTTAGTAACTGTGAGGTCAAGTGGTGCCTTGCAGAGAGGGCTACTTCCTTGGAGATGTGATCAACACTAAGGCTTGGATTTCTCTGTACAAATATTGAACAAGACATTGGTAGGAGAGGAAGTGGAGAAACGTTGATCTTCAACCTTTGTAAACTATCAAATGTAAGATCTCATAGTGAACAGACCTTCCATTCTATCCCAAATCTCTGCATAACAATGCTCCATTCTGGACTTTTAGGCAGCTATGGGAATTGCCCATCTCATTGTCATGGCCCTGGAGAAAGAAGGCGTCCCAAAGGCAGAGGCCACCAAGAAGATATGGATGGTGGATTCCAAGGGGCTCATCGTGAAGGTAATGTTTACTGACTCCCTGCAAACTGCACATAGCTCCCAGGCACCTAGGCAGCACTTGGGTCAGTGTTGTAGGTGATTTTGTTTGTACAGAGTTTGGAAGTTAGACTAGACTGGATAGCATCCAGCACCCCAGCAAGAGATTTCTCTGCTGAAGTGCAAGAGATGAGGTTCCTCAAATAGAAGAGAAGGAATATTTGGAAAAGGGCCACTCAGCCTCCATTTCCTCATTTGTAAAATGTTGTCCACCTCACAGGGCCATTGTAAGAAAGAGGACTTCTTGGAAATCTCTGATTCTCTCTACCTAATATTTGCTACCTATATAACCTTAACAAGTCACTTAAAATCTCTGTAGGCTTCAGTTTCCCTATCTGTAGAATGAGAAAGAGTGACTTGTGGCATCTGAGGTTCCTTCCAGCTCTAAATGTATGCTTCTATGATAATGCCCAGTGAACTGAAAGAAGCCAAAGTGCCCTTGCACACTTGGGCACAGTAATTGGGCTAGAGGTAGGTTCTCCCAGCAGGTGGGAAGGCTAAGGTTCTGTTTAAGGAGTTATCCCATGAGAAGACTTTGTAATACATCCAATTTTGTCATTTAAGGAAACGCCACTTGTTAAAGTCTCCGAAGCATTAACAGGCCTCAGGTAAAAACAAAACCAGAACAACAAACTTTCCGTAGCTCAGTGTGTAGACTTCTTCTGCCCCTCATCATACTAACATCATTCCCTCTAGCGCTCACCCATTAAAATAACTAATTGAGTGGTCATTTTTCACCATTGAGTCCCGATCTGTGGACACAGCAGAAGAAACGCTCCCAGAGGACGTCATTATTCAGTGCTAAGGAGAACATGTACAAACTTCGTGTTTGGTCTGTGTTTCCTGGGTGCTGACGTTAGGGTCTCAGGCCATGGAATTAAGCAGTTTGAGAAACCCAATCTAGCAATCAAACAACAAACATCTATTAAGCCCCTATGTGTCAGGGACTGTGCTTGGAGCTGAGAATACACAGAAAAAGTGAAATCAGTCCCTACTTTCAAGAAGCTTATATTCTAAAGTGAGAGACAATGTGCATGTACATCTGTCTGTACAAGACTCCATTTGTCACAGAGCTCAGACTTCCTTCTAATCCTGCTTGAATTTATTAATGGATATTCTCCACAACGCCTTTCCTGATCTTCTTAGCTGTTAGTTAGTAGTTAGTTAGTCCACTTCTCCTGAAAAAAACAATTATATTACATTTCTTTTGTAGACACTCATTTATGAGAAGGCAGTGTGGTATAGTGAACAGAAAGCTGGCTTTGGAGTCTCAAAGATCTGGGTTTAAGTATGTGTTCCTGACATATACTGTGTGACTGTGAGCAAGTCAGTTACCCTCTCAGTGTCCCAAGCACCTGGCTAAGCAAAGCAGGTACTAATCTGCATTAGTAGAAGCAAGCAGTTCTACTGATAAAAACACAGATCTTAAAAAGAAACCAGAAATTGTCACAGTTGGCATCCAAGGCTCAGGGCTGTCGGGGATCTTCTTGGTTTATAACTTGTTTGTTCCTTCTTTCTCCCAGGGAAGGAGTCACCTAAACCATGAGAAGGAAGTGTTTGCTCAGGATCATTCAGAAGTGAATACTCTAGAGGAGGTGGTCCGGCAGGTGAAACCCACAGCCATCATAGGTGTGTGGAGAGCACCTTCCAATTAGGGACCTGTTTGAGCCACAGACAAGGGGAGGGAATAAGAATTCAGGGTATAGGGAGGAGGTTGGCCTGTCTGGAAGGTGTCAAGGAATGGAGGAGATAACTTCACCGAAACAGGATGGGGCCAAATTAATGTAGGCCTTGATTTGAATGTCTCTCAGCAAGTACTGAACTCATCTAATCAAATCTTCCTTAGTGCCATATTGGCCAACATGTTCTATGGTAAAGAACACTGGTCTTAAACTCCAAAGACCTCTGATCAAGTCGCAACTCCAACACTGACGTTTACTTTGTTTTTTAATACCATTTTACTTTTTCCAATTACATGTAAAGGTTATTTTTAAATTTTTAAAATTTTGAATTCCAAATCTTCTTCCCTCCCTCACCTCCCTCCTCCCTAAAAGGGTAAGTAATTTGATAAGAATTATGTTTGTACAAAATCATATAAAACTTATTTTAGTGTTAGTCATGTTGTGAGAGAAGAAATAGACTGAAAGAAAAAAAATAGTGTGCTTCCAATCTGCATTCAGACTCCATCAGTTCTTTTGCTGGATGTGGATAGCATTTTTCATCATGAGTCCTTTGAATTTAACTGACACTTAATTTCTAAAAATTATTTTTTGAAACCTTTAACAACAGAAATAACCTAACTCAGAGACTACATGATCATAAATAGGAGGTGAGGCATAAAACAGGGAGGTACATGCTCACCAAGGGCTGATGATCTCACCATTGTTATGGACAGATCCAGTGCAAAGATCAGATTGGAAAAGTGAAGTCCTCCAGATGACCTTTTTACAGATCACATCATTCTACTTGCATCAAGAAGACGTAGAACAGGAGTTCTTAAACTTTGGGGCATCATGGACTCCTTTGGTAGTCAGTCTTGTGAAGTCTATGGAGCTCTCAGGATCATGTTTTTAAATGCACAAACTAAAATACATTACATTATATAATATATTATATATTATATTATATTAAAATATGACTATCAAAATAGTTTTTTTTAAAAAAAGTTCTCAAACCCCACGTAAACACTTTTTTCTCCTGGGAGTGATTCATAACTACTCAAAAGACTTTGGCCTCACCATCCTCTCAGAAAAAAGATGAAGAATGGTTATTGATCAGGACAGAATCCTTTGTACAGACAACCTAAAGAGCTCATCCTGTGACCTACAAAATTTAGCAAACATCATTTTTCTGATTTTGCAGATGAAAATTATTATGTCAGAGCTAGGATTTGAAACCAAGCCACTTGGTTCCTCATTCAGCTTTCTTTCCAGTGTATCAAAACCTCTTCTCTTTTCCTCATGGATAAAATCAACTCCATATTTATTGAGTTCCTACTCTGTGCTGAACTCCACGTGAGGCAATATGGAGGCAGTCCAGAACCCTTAAAGAAGCTACAGCCAAATGCCTTTTCTGACTCCCTTAAGGGTTCATTCTCTTTCCTTCTCAAATCAAAATATATCTGCTTTTGTGTTTCCATCTTATGTTCTACCCACACCCACAATGTAAAATATAGGCTCTTTTAGAACAATCTTTCAATCAATAAGCATTTATTAAGCACCTACTATGTGCCAAGCACTGTTCTAAGTATGCAGAAGTTCCCAAAGTGGGTGATACCACCCTTGCAGGGCACTGGAATGATCCAGGGGGCAGTAGGAGCCTCAGGTACAATTGGGAGGCATTGAATAAAAAATAAGGGGGCGGTAGAAGCATAAGAAAAAAAAAAGAAGAAAACTTTGAAAACCCATTTGGGCATGTTTCATCTGTTGTATAACAGAGTTAAAGTCTTAGTAATTACATTATTTTCCAAATAAACACACAAAATACAAGTTATAGCTAACCAATGGTCATCAACAGGTCTTAAAAAGCAAGTGTTGGCAGGCAAGCATGTTGAGCATTGTCAGGAAGTCCAGCATGCATCAGCAGGAATATGTGTGCATGTAATGAGTTGTTTACAGTATAATACTATGTGGCTACATGATGCAATACTGCATCATCAAAATTTCAATTCAGGAAAAAAACCCACAAATCTGTAATAAATTATTAAATTTAAGATGTGCTACTTTTGAAATATGTATATTTTATATATTTTTCAAATGATGGAAATGTCAAAAAAATAAGTTAAAGGGTTAAAGAAAGATTTCCATGGGGATGCTAAGTAAATTTTTCTTTTGAAAAGGGCCAAGTAATTTGGGAACATTTGCATGATAAGGTAGGCTATGGGACCTCACCACTTACTACACTTACATGAACATGGGGTCTGGAATCAGAGGAACTAGGTTCAGATACCACTTCTGTTTTTTACCACCTAAGCAGTTAAGTTGTCTGGTGGACAAAGTGCTGGACCTGGATTCGAATCATGTCTAAGATATGTACTAGCTATGTGACCCTGAAGAAGTCATTTAATCTCTGTTTGACAGTTACTAGCTATGTGACCCTGAGGAAGTCATTTAATCTCTGTTTGACAGTTACTAGCTATGTGACCCTGAGGAAGCCATTTAATCTCTGTTTGACAGTTACTAGCTGTGTGACCCTGAGGAAGTCATTTAATCTCTGTTTGACAGTTACTAGCTATGTGACCCTGAGGAAGTCATTTAATCTCTGTTTGACAGTTACTAGCTATGTGACCCTGAGGAAGTCATTTGACCTCCGTTTGACTCAGTTTTCTTACCTGTAGAATGAGGATAATACTAACCCTCACCTTCTAGGATTGTTGTGAGGACCAAATAATCGCAGAGTGCTTAGTACAGTGGCTGGCACATAGGAAGCACTACAGAGATGTCAGTTATAATTCTTAATCCTGTAGAGGCGTAGGGGTGATGGGGAAGGCTAGTACCTGTGATGTGAGGGCTGCCAAGCCCTTTTCAGAGCTGCTTTCCACCTTTGGTGTCCCAGAGGTCACCTAGCTCTTACCTGTGACTCAAAGAAGCTGTAGCATGAGCAGCAGCCAAACCCCAGTAAAACAAGTTGAGGGTAACTGAGGAGTCTTAAACCCATCGGTGAATAAGAGGATGTCAGTCCCAAGCACAGGAAGACTTCCCCTGGCAGAATGGGTAGATGGGAACAATTTGTTCCAACGGAGATGGCTGAAGCAAGTACTGTGGAGCACTTAGAGCTTGATTAGACATTGAAGATGCCAAGGTCATCTACTGCATCAGGAGCCATCACCAGTCATCTTGACTTTTATCTTGGTGCTCTGATGACTCTGGAAGAAACGGTAAGGCTGACAATTTTATGCAACATCTACCTCACTTAAGTACAATTTATATACAAGTCAAAAGACATCATCCATACCATTTTACCATTTTTACCCACCTCAAAGTCCTGCGATGATGGGCAAGTGATGAAGCAGCAGATGTGGTTATCCTAGGAGCAATAGTCACAACCCTGCACCTGTATACAGGAGACTCAGACCAGAGCATCATCTTCTTACTGGACTGAAGCAGCAGTAGGATTCAACAGCCCGCTGGGTGTCTGAGTATCCTTTTTTAAGGAACACACTACTTACTTTCTGGCAGGAGGAAGGAGCTAGAAAAAGTGTCCTAAAAATTGTGCACTTCACCCATCCTAACCTTGACCTACTTGCTATGGCAGGTGGGAATCCCACCCTACAGTTGAAACACAAAAAATGTACAGAAATTTTGCAGAGATGATTCTACTCATCATTGATACATGGAACGTGTGCACTCTTATGAACAACAAGAAATCCAGTAGACCTGAAAGACAAACAGCTCTTGTAAGAGAACTCAGCAGGTATCACATCCATATAGCAGCCCTGAATAAACCAAGGTTGCCAAATGAAGACCAATTTACAAAAATCTAAGCTGAATACACATTTTTCTGGAGTGGCCACAGTGTTGGGGAGTACCATGAAAATGGAATAGATTTTTGCAATCAAAACTAATTTAGTCAAGTTTGTGTGCCTCCAAAAAGGAGTGGAAGATCATTGCAAAATTAGGTTGACTGGAGAAGTTCATTCATATTGTATACCACTTCCATGATGACATGTTTGCATGGGCTTTGGATAATGGATGATACTCTCATGCTTTCCCAATCACCAGTGGAGTGACACAAGACTATGCTTACTCCTGTGCATGATGTTTTCAGCAATGTTGTCAGAAGCCTTCAACAAGGACAAAAACAGCATCAAGGTCAGCTACCGCACTGACAGTAAATTATTAAATTTGAAAAGGCTATGAGCAAAGACTAAAGGGTATAAACAGTTGGTAATGAGATTTTTTTTGTTTGCAGATGGTTGTGCACTCAATGCCAACTCTGAGGCTGAGATGCAACAAAATATGGATTGATTCTCCGCTATTTGTGCTAATTTTGACCCAACAATTAACACCAAGAAAACAGAGGTTCTCCACCAGCCAGCACCAGACTATGCATATGTGGAACCACTGGGTTACAACAAATGGAAAGATTTTTAATGCTGTGGATAGGTTCACCTACCTTGGCAGTGTACTTTTCAGAGATACACAAATGCATGTGTTGCCAGAGTTAGCTCTCTACCTGGAAGGCTCCAAAGGAAGTGCAAGAAGAAGAGTGATGTATTCAACCACCTACCAGACTAGAGGAGAAGAGTCATTGTGCCGACCTCATTGTTGTATGCCTGTGAAACCTGGATAGTCTACAAGCACCATGCCAGGAAACCAAATCGCTTCCATTTGAACTATCTTAGGAAGATTCTGAGGATCACCTGGCAAGATAAGGTACCAGACACTGAAGTCCTTGCTCGAGCTCAACTGTCAAGCATTCAAACTCTACTATGTAGAAGTGCAACTCTGATGGGCTGGCCACATTTTTCAAATGCAAAACATATATTTACCTAAAAAACTATTTTATGGAGACTTCAAACAAGGTAAGCACTCGCACTGAGATCAGAAGAAGTGATACAGAATATTTTCAAGGTCTCACTGAAGAATTTTGAAATAAGAGACATGGGAGACACTGGCACAGCACGGTATGCCCACATCAAAGAAGGCACTGTGCTCTATGAGCAAAGCGGAATTGTGGTAGCACTAAAGAAACATAAGATGTGCAAATTTAGAAAGAGCTCTTCACCAAATGTTCATATGGACTATTTGTGCCATATGTACGGTTAGAGCCTTCTAAGCTCATCTTGATCTGATCAGTCACAGTCAGACAAACTCTGTCTTGTCCCTGACATAGTGTCCTCTTCAGGCACAAAGGACAACAACTAACGATAATTTTTAAAATGAGCTGGTCATTACATCTGTTTTGTACTTTGCAAACCCGTAAATAGATAATATTATTTGAGTTGCCGTTACGATTAACTTTTAAATGGGCATAACCACAGCGCTCATTTATCAAAGTTGTGAGGATTAAATAAAATTATTATGTGTCAGGGGCTGTGCAAACGTTAAAGCATTTTGTGAATTATGTCCTTATTGCCATTATTAATAATCTTTTAAAGGGGGATTAATGATAGCCCTTATTTCCCAAAGTTGTGAGGATCAAATGAGTTAGCACATGTAAAACACTTTGCAAACTATAAAATGCTATATAGATAATATTACTATAAATTAATATTAGGTATTATTACTATTAATATTTTAAATGGGAATAATATTAGCCCCTATTTCCCAAAATTGTTGTGAGGATCAAATGATTTAATATAAGTAAAGCAAACCTTAAAGCACTATATAAATTACATGATGTTATTATTTAATGTCTATGTGATCTTAGGCAATTCACTTAATCTCTCTAAGCTTCAGTATCTTTGCTTGTAAAATGGGAGGGTAGGACGGGCTGACTTCTAAGGGTCCCTCTCAACTGTAAATGGGATCCTGGGACTACTCTGGTTTTTGGCTTTGGATATCTAGCACCTTTCCCATAGGAGGGACTTAATTTGATTAGATTGATGGATTAAGTGCCTGCCCAGAGTCACGAGTCGGAAGCAGCACAGGCAGGATGCACACCCAGCATTCAAAGGATGCTCCCCCTGAGAGATGCAGCAGGGAGGCTCTCAACAGCCAAAGGTTTGTGGACTGCAAAGAACACATCTCTTTTCTCTTGGCCAGGAGTGGCAGCTATTGCAGGAGCTTTCACTGACCAGATTCTGAAGGATATGGCCTCTTTCAACAAACGACCCATCATCTTTGCCTTAAGCAATCCCACAAGCAAAGCTGAGTGTACTGCTGAGAAATGCTACCAGCTCACAGAGGTAAGCACCCAGGATGCTTCCTGTCTCCCTTCCCCTATACAAGGGAAACACCCTTGAGGAGATGGACCCTGGTGCAGAGCCAGGCCAGAATATGTGCCGCAAACACTGCCCTCCATGAATTCATACCCCCCACCCCGCAACCAACCCGATCACAGACACAGCAAGAAGATGCCTCTTGAGGGCTGATGGTAGGGGTGGGGGTGAGGGGTTAGGTGTTGTTAACTCAGAAAAAAAAAACGTAGCAAGGCGGGGATGAAGGAGCTTAGAGGTAAACCTTGTTAGTTTACAAACACTGTACTCCAGGTTTTCAGATCCCTGAAGGATCTCTTTCCCCAGCCCTATCTTGACCACCCCACCCCTACAGGGCTCTCTCCTTGCAGGATCTAGAGAAAAGGACAGTCTGTCAGTCAACAAGCATTTACTAAGTGCTTATTATATGCCTGGCCCTGTACTAAGTTCTTGTGATACAAAGGAAGGGAAAATTCATTCCCTGCCCTCAAAAAGCTCACTCAAGGAGCTCAGTAGGACAGACAACATGCAGATCACAGTTGCGTTCATCCTTCATTGCCGAAGAAGACTATGCCATCAGAGAAACAATGACATAACTTGCACGACCTTATTTGGAGTGAGGGAGGGCTGTGCAAGGTTACCAGTCTCACTTCTCCTCCAGAGTCATCTCTGCAAATAACAGTACATTTATGAGATATACATACAATGTCAAAGGAAGGTAATCTCACTAGCAATGGGGAACTGACAACAAAAAGTCCCATGTAGAAAGTGGGATTTGAAATGAGTCTTGAAGGAATTCACAGGTGAAGAGGGAGAGCCTTCAGGGGCACAGGGGATGATCAGTACAAATAAAACAACGGAGTGACTTGTGTGAGGAAAAGTAAGACGTCAGTATGATTGTATTGTAGAGCACATAGAGGGGAATAAAACATAGGAAAACTAGAAAGGTGGAAAGGGAATGGATTGTTAAGGGTTTTAAAGCCAGAGGACTTTATATTGAATCCTGGAAGTAATAGGGAGCCAAAGGAGTTTAGGTGGGGAGGCAAGAGAGACAGTTGACATGGTCAGGTCTACAACTTGGGCAAGTCACTTTGTCAGATGAGTGGAAAATGGATTGGAATGGGGAGAGTCTTAAAGCAGGGAGGTTAAGTAGAAAGCTACTGCAGTAATCCAAGTGAGTGGTAATGAGAAGTTGTGTTAAAATTGTATTTTGTCCTGCAACCCCCCTCACTCCCAATTCTAGTCAGTAAAGTAAGTTTATGAGTAGCCATTATAAAGCAGCAATAGCAGGAACAGCAGTTAGATTGCAAAGGGAAACCTAGATGTCATGTATAGACCATCCTAAAGATCAAAGGAGTGTATCCTTTGTATTTGCAAACTGGATCATATAAATCACAACCTGGTAATAGGTGCTGAATCAAGGAAGGGAAGCCATCTAGATTTTTCTATTGGTCCTATGTAATGTAAATCTCAGACAAGTTCCATCCACTGTAAGACCAGCAAAACACCAAGTAGGACAGATAACTTTGAGATGGTGTGGATATGTTAATTTTAAAGTTTTTTCCAACAACTTTGAGGTGATTCAAATATGTTAATAAAGGTACCCCAAGGTAGCAAAGATAAGAGTCTTCCCAAAAGAAAATCTTTAAAAGTGAGACCTCAAATTCCTGTATCCTGGACCCCCTTCCATCTTTCATCTCTGTCATGTTCATCCTTCCCAGGGCTTCCAACTCATCCATGGTTATGTGAGTGATTCTCTATGCCTTTCTCCCTTCCTATCCTTTTTCCTACCACTGCCTGACTTCCTTCACCTCCCTATGCCCCTTCTCCACACCACCTGCCTCTGTACCTCTTTTCACTGCTTATCTCTGTACTTTATTATAAAGTGTGAATGTAGCCTCACTTCCCACTGCCATCATGGTCTTTCCCGCAATACCCAGAGAACTGGGTATTCCTGTCCCTACTTCATAATAATTAGTGAGCAACTCAAAGCTTGTGGTGGCTATGTGAGGAAGAAGAAGGGTACGTGTGTGTGTACATATACATATATATTCACATATATACATATATATATATATGAGAGATGTTGTGAAAGTAAAAATAAGATTTGACAGCAGACTGGCTATGTGAGGCAAGTGACTGAAGTAAAAAGATAAAGACAATACTGGGGCTGTGAACATGGGCACCTGGGAGAATAGCGGTCTCCTCAACGGTGATAGGAATGTTGAGAAGAAGAGGAGAGGGTCTTGGAAGTTCTCTTGTGGACATGATGAGCTTAAGATGCCCTTAGGACATTCAATTCAAGATGTCCAGAGAGCAACTGGTGATATAATCTGCTCAAGAAGAGATGTTAGGACAAAGTGTGTGGATGTGGGAAGATGAACCACAAGTAAGAGAGCGTAGAGAGAAGCGAGCCAAGGACAGATCCTCAGGGGATACTCGTGGTTAGTGGGTGCGACTTAGATGAACTCAGCATTGGGGAGGGGACAGAGTGGTTAGCAGGCAGAAGAACCATCATAACCTAAAAAGGTGAGATTATTCAGGAGAAGAATGTTACAGACAGTGACAGGGACTAAAGAGCAGTCCAGAAGAATGAGAATTAAGAAGAGGCCATTAGATTTGCCAAACCAAGAGGTGCTGGTTCCTTTGGGAGGTCAGAAGCCAGACTGTAGAGGGTTTATTTAGAAGTGAGTGAGAGAAGAGGAAGTAGAGGCACTGATTAGAGATAATGTTCTCAAGGAGTTTAGCTGAGAAGGGAGAAAGAAATACTGGATAATGGTGGAGGTAGTAGGAACAAGTGAGTGTTTTTTTAAGGATGTAGGAGAAACGTACATGTTTTCAGGCAGTAGGGAAGGAATCACTAGATGGGGACAGATTAAAGGTTAGAGAGGGAATGAGAATGGGAGCAGTCTGTAGCAGAAGATAGCAGGGTTGATACCAAGGAGAGGAGACTGACCAGTATGGAGAAGGAGCTGGACTTGGAATTTCACTGGCAAAGGGAGTTTCCTCAACAGGGAGCTCCCTCTGCCCATGCAAGTTGGTACCTTTTGTACAACTTAGGGTCTTAGTGAGTTGGCTAGAGCGCTGGGAGGTTAAGTGACTTGATTTCCATGGCTAGTATGTGTTGGAGGTGGAAGGAACATGGACCTAGGTCACCTTGGCTCAAAGACAAGTTCTATATCTACTATGGCATAAGAGCCAACATACATGCCTGCTGTTAATGACTCACTGGAGAGGCAGGCAGGTGCTTCTTCAAATGCCAGAAGCTCTCCACATTCTTAAAGTTAATATTGTTAATATTAGATTACAATATGAATCAGACATCCTGGGAGCCCTCCCTTCTACCTCATTAGTATATGTAAAGACACCCAGAGCACATGACTTCCTTTCCCTCCCTGATAGTCTTGTCTTACAATTATCTGTGTACACCCTCCTAGAGTTTAGGTCAGGGGCTATACCTATCTTACCTTTGCTTCTCCCCAATGTCTTGCACATAGTAGACATTTAACAAGTGTCTGTCCAATTCAATCCACTGTGTTTTGGGAACTGACCATGATGCAAATATAAGTGGAATCAATTAGCCAGTGAATCAGTAACATTTGTGAAGTGCCTCTTATGTGCTGGGTGCTGTGTGTTCAGTTCTGTGGATAAGAGATAGATAAAAAATGAAACAGTCCCTGCTCACAAGGTACAGGAACTAAAATAGTGGCTGGGTGAATAGTAGAAAGCAGACTGGGTGTGAGAGATATTGTGGAGGTAAAATTAGCAGGATCTAGTAAGTGATTGGAGGCCTCAGTGGATAGAGCCCCAGCTGAGAGTCAAGAAGACCTGAATTCAAATCTGGCCTCAGACACTTGCAAACTATGTGAGTCTAAGCAAGTCACTTACACTCTGTTTGCCTAAAGTCAATGACAAATTACTCCAGCATCTTTGCCAAGAAAGCTCCAGTGGACAGTGTGATTTATGGGGTCACAAAGAGATACAATTGAATGACTAAATAACAATAGTGATTGGTTATGTAGGGGTAAGGGAGAAGGAGGGGTCGAGGACAACACTCAGATGCTAAGTCTGGAAGACTGGGAGGATAGAATGGCCCTCAGAGATAAAGGGAAGTTTATAAGAATAGTAGATTTGGCCAGAAAATGGTGTTCAAAATGGAAGCTTCTACAGGTCAGGGTTTTTTGCCTGGTACATAGTAAGCACTTAATAAATGTTGATTGATTGATTGATTGACTTGTCTTTCCATCCCTAGTACCTAACACAGTGCCTGGCACAGAATGACCATGTGTCTTTTGGCTACTGGTCCGTTCATATGAGGTAGAGCATTTAATTCAGCTAGTGTTTATCAAGGGCCTCTCATGTGCCCTGCTTGCTCTGGGCTCTCTAAGGGCTCAGCCTATGATTTATACTTCTGTGTCTTCATGTATTCATCCAACCAGTGTTTACTTATATTTCTCTGTAGTCAGTCATTCATTAACCAACATTTGCTGAGCATTGACTCTGTGTGAGACACAATGCTAGGCCCCATGGGGGATGTAGAAACTCCCAGGTGACCACAGGCATGGCAGAAGGATAGGACATAACACACAGAGTTAAGTAGTGCTTAGCAACAGGATGTGGTGAGTTGTGAGTCCAGGGTCACAGGTTTACCTCCCCCATCTAGGTTAGGTGGATTCCCCACAAACATTTCTTTTCATTGGCCACAGATCTCCTACCAGCCTTTTCCGAATGAATGTTCTTGGTCACAGAAACGACCAGAAGAGAGAGTTTGTGGCTTTAGGCAATCAATTCACCACCATGGTCAGAAAAAAAAATGCAAAAATCATCCAACATGTGTCCTTTCCTCTCACAGGGCCGTGGGATCTTTGCCAGTGGGAGTCCCTTTGACAAAGTAACCCTGGAAGATGGCAGGACCTTTTACCCTGGGCAAGGAAACAACGCATACGTGTTCCCTGGAGTGGCGCTGGGCGTCATCTCCTGTGGAGTCCGGCACATCCCTGATGAGATCTTCCTCCTCACAGCTGAGGTACATTATGCTTCCTCACCTTGGGACCTTAGTACAATGCCTGGTACATAGTTGGTACTCAATAAATGCTTATTCTCTTCCAACAATAGCGTTTATGTCATTTGCAAAGTACTTTACAGATAATATCTCATCTTCTCCTCACAACAACTCTGAGTAGCAGAGTATTATTATTCCAATTTTATTTATGAGTAAACTGAGGCAGACAGAGGTTAAAAGACTTGCCTAGAACCACACAGCTAGTAAGGATGTGAGGCCAGATTTGGACTCAGCCTCTCTGACTCCAGGCCCAGTGCCACATAGCTGTTCCTGATAATAGAGGGAGAGTTGTTTGCCAATCTTAAAGCACTTTATGGCTTATTGATTAAAGCGATGGACCTAGAGCCAAGAAGCCCTAAATTTATATTCTGCCTGAAACACTTATTCTCTGTGTGACCTAGGGTAAGTCATTCAACCCCTGCCTGCCTCTGTTTCCTCATCTGTAAAATGGGATTCATCAGAGTACCTATATCTCAGGGTTGTTGTGACAGTCAAACAAGATATTTGTAAAGTGCTTTGGAAACCTTCAAGTGCCATTTAAATGCCAGCTGTTATTATATGGACTTAGGTTCATAGACATCATAAATCTGGAGTTGGGAGGATCCTCAGAGATCTTCTAGGTCAAATCCCTTATTTTGAAAATTAGGAAACTGAGGCCCAGAGAAGCTGAAGGGCTTGCCCATAGTAGTAAGTTTCAGAGGAAGGATTTTAATCCAGGGCTTCCAATTTCAGAGCCATTCAGTGTTCTTTCCACCTTATCATACTGCCTCATTAGATTCAGAGATCTCATCTCTGTCACCTGCTCCCTGGGTGACCTTGGGCAAGTCACTTAATTTTTCTGAACCTTAGATCCTAACCTGTAAAATGAAGAAGGTTGGACTAGTGGCCCCTAAGGTACCTTTTGCCTCTAAGACCAGGATCCTCCTTATGAAAGAGAGCTTGTGTTTCATTTCTTTTCTTTTCTTTATCCATCTCCCCATCCTACTTTGCTCTTTCTCCCTCCCCCAGCTTCTGTTACCTGAGTTAGCAATGCTGAGCTTCCCAGCCAGGCACTTACCTCTGGCACACAGCACAAGGGAAGTGGGATGCACTTGGAGGCATGGGGGGGTCATGGAGGGGAAGTGACCAGCCCAGGGGCATACTGGTAGTAAGTCTAGACCAAGGACTTGAACCCACTTGCTCTGGTTCCAAATTTCCAGCTTTTCACTCTTGCTTCACTTTCTGGTAGCAGAAACTGCAGCCTTGCCCTTCCTTTGACCCTCAAGAGTCAAACCACCTTGACTAGGAGCCTTCCCAGGTGCCACCACCAAGCAGGCATCGAGGGCCAGGAAGGGCCTCTGTGATGGAAGGGCAAAGGGAGATTGGACAGGGAATGGGCTCCACTTGCTTAGTTTCACCAAAAGAGAATTCACCTGGTGAAGAGGGGGGCTAACAGCTCCCTTTATAAAGCACTTTATTAACAACAGCTCACAGCAATACTTGGTAATTCATTTGAGGAGTTAGGATTCTAACCCAGATCTTGGTTCCCTAAACCACAAGTGGTTTTTCTACTACATCCTCATTGCCTTTCTGTAATAGGAAGACCTGAGTTCAAGTCTTAATCCTCTGGCAATGTACCAGCAGGGAGACTTTGAGTAAGTCATCTCCCTTCTCTTTGCCTCAGTTTCCTGATTTGTAGAATGCAGGTAACTATATTCTCACTACTAACCTCATAGAGTTGCTCCAGGAATCAAACTCAATGACTTTTTGAAAGTACTTAGTGACTGTAAAACATGAGCATGAGGTTGCTGTTACCACAGTTCTTTTGTCTTGGCCCATTCCTCTCCCCTTTCCCATTTCATGACCCAACGGTTCTTGGAAGGATATGATTGCTTTTCCCTGAAGCTTAAATTTGATACCAGAGGAGGGAGAGAGACATCGATTGATTTCCCAGACATGAGAATGAGGCTGAGCTGTAACACTGGCTGACCACTAGTCTCAATAACTAGCAGGTTTAGAAGTCGAGGTTAGGGGTAGGGGGGATTGAAGTTGGGACCTCAGAGAGAAGGGAGCATATGGCACACACAGATGGCCATCCCTGAGCCCCGGTCCTGAGGGCTGCTCCCTGAGCCCTGAAGTGTCCTCTTGTTTTTTGTCCTTCTGAGAATCTGCTCCATCCCCCAGTGCCTGTCTGGAAAAACTTCATTCCAGTAACTGTCCTGAGGAAGACAGCTCAGTGGGCTTGGTCATTCACTCAGTTCTTCTCTTTTTCCCCAGCACATTGCCCAGGAGGTCTCTGATGAGCATCTCACCCAAGGGCGGCTCTACCCACCACTCAGCACCATCCGGGATGTGTCCCTGAGAATAGCAGTCAAGGTATGAGCTGGCCTGGGCCAAGGGCTGATTGGGTGATGGGAGATCCCCAAGGACCCAACAAGAAATGTGAAAACTTCTGAAGAGTCTGGATGGCTCTTGCAAGATCCAGGTGTCAGAAAATCAATTCATTCAGTGCAACAAATATTTATAAAGCCCTGTAGACCACATAGCCAGGCTTTGTGCTAAGCAATGGGGATCCAAAGATTAAAGAATCAAACCCCTCTGATCTCACAGGAGCTTACCTTCTACTTGAGAAAAACAATATGTTCCTAGAAAATATAAATCAAGTAATTTCTAGGGGGAGGACAGCAGGAACAGCCAGGGTGGGAATAGGCCCTTTGTGGTAGGTAGCATTGGAGCTGAGCGTTGAAAGGAGTTAGTATTATCTATTTCTGATGGGTCCAATTCCTTCTCCAGGCCTCTTCAGGCTTGCTTTGTTCTCATTTTAGAAACAGTTGCCTGGTGAATGGTCTTTAAATGACTGTCTTCCCAGTTCAAGCTTGCTCTTTTTCCCCTTTTCAGGTCCTCGACTATGCTTACAAACACAGCCTGGCCTCATGGTACCCAGAGCCTGAGGACAAGGAGGCTTTTGTGAGGTCTCTGGTCTATACTCCAGAATATGACTCCTTTGTGCTGGACAGCTACACATGGCCCAAGGAAGCCGCAGAAGTGCAGGAGATCTGAAGCCATCTCGCTGGCTCATATTAGCAAGTTTGGGTCCCCTCACCCCCCAATGAGTGAAACTATATTCAGGTTTGGAATACTGACAATATAAATGGATCCCAAAAGAGCTGTTCTTGTCCTTGTGGCTTTTTTTAAAGTTAAATCTATTGGACACAGCACCAAGCAGACAGCCGAGTGGTGCAGTGGATAGAGTGCTGAACCTGATGTCAGGAAGACTCATCTTCCTGAGTTCAAATCTAGCCTCAGACACTTACTAGCCTTGTGACCCTGGGCCAGTCACTTTGTCCTGTTTGCCTACAGTTTTTTATCTATAAAATGAGCTAAAGAAGAAAACAGCAAACCACTGCAGTATCTTTGCCAAGAAAAGTCCAAAAGGGGTCACAAAGAGTCAAACATGGCTCAAATGACTAAACCAGATGACAAGGGAGTGTGCCATCAAGACTTGCTGGAGGTTATGTGATCAAAGGTGGTTTTGTTGAAGACCAGGAAAGCCAGCACTCTCGTCAGTTATATAAATCTCCCCTTGGCTCTTTTCCAGGTGCCAGTATGCCCTTTAGAGAAGCACTGCCCTTCTAGAAAATGATGTGAAAACATTTCCAGTAAGAGGAATTGGATGATGAGTAGTGTGGGATCGGGGGAGGTCAAAATCAAACAATTCTGTCCAGAGCTAACAGCCATGCACCTCCTCATGCTGAGGAAACCTTCCTTCTGTAAAAAATGCCCAATATCCCCCACGATTCCTGCTAGCCTCACAATTCATATTAGAGGATGGAGTTAAAGTACCCCACTGTCACTTGCAGGTCCTTAGAAGATACTGGAGTTTGTCATCTATTCCTTAGCCTTCCTTAGTCTCAGAGTCTACCTTTTCTCCCAACAACCAGAATGAACCACATGACATCTTAGTCAACAAGTATTTAGCCAGTGTCTACTATGTTGGAGATATAGACAGAGACAAAAACCCTTGCTCCCCTGGAGAAGCTCGCATTCTAATGGGGAGACAGTATACATATAAAAAGTTATGTATGAACAAGATATATGCAGGGGAAATTAGAGGTGATCTCAGAGGAAACCAGCAAAAGCTGCTTGCAAAGGATGGGATTTCGCCAAGACTTGAAAGTAGCCAAAAGGTGAATGGAAGACAGGTGGGAGAGCATTCTGGAAATGAGGGAGGGACAGTCTATGATAATGCCCAGAACTTATGAGAGGAACATCAGGAGGTCGACTTCACTGAATTAAAGAGTACATGGAAAAAACGAAAGATTAGAGGGGTAGGGAGGGGCTAGGCTCTGAAGAGCTTTAAAAACCAATCAGAAGATTTCCTATTTGATTCTGGAGGTAATAGGGAGCCAATGGAGTTTATTAAGTAGGAGAAGAGGCAGGGCCCAATCTATGATTCAGGAAGGTAACTGAAAGCTGATTGGAGGATGGACTGGAATGGGAAAAGGCTTGAGGCAGAGAGATCAATCAGTAGGACTTTACCTTGGCATCATCCTCACCTGCCCCTCACCTCACCCATCCAATCAAAGTTTCCAAATCTTGGATAATGCCAAGACAAGATGTGAGGTGATAAAGATGTAGGCTAGGGTGGTGGCAGTGTCAGAGGAGAAAAGGGGGCGTGTATGAGGGATATTATGAAGGTAGAAAGGATAAGATGTGGCAAGAAATCGGAAATGATAGTCACTATCATGAACAAATAACATATCATACGCATTGTGTGTGAGACAATACCCTTGTTTTCAGCTGTTTCAGCCCCGTCCAACTCTTCATGACCCTTTTTGAGGTTTTCTTGTCAGAGATACTGGACTGGTTGGGTATTTCTTTCCCTGGCTCATTTTACAGATGAGGAAACTGAGGCAAACAGGGCTAAGTGACTTGCCTAGGGTCATGCAGCTTAGTAAGTGACTGAAGCTGAATTTGAACTCAGGAAGATGGGTTTTCCTGACATCAGTCACAGTACTCTATCCACTGTGCCACCTAGCTGTCCACTATAGAGGATTCTTTATTCAACTAATTAGGACCAAACTATAAGTGTAAATTTCCTATCCCATTACTCCTAAAGCAGTATAAGCTTAACCTGATTAATTAAGCACATGCTAAGCCCTGAAGTACAAAAATGAAAATGATCTTGCTCTCTAGAAGCTTGTATTTTATCAGGGGAGACAATTGATACGTGTGTGTGTTTGTGTGTGGGGGAATGTGTACATATGTGCACACATGTGTGTAGGTGTATGTGTGTGTGTATGTGTATGATATGTAGAGAGAAGGGGAAGGAAGGAGAGGGAGAGTGATGGGGAAGGGAACTAGCAGTTTGGAGAATCAGAGAGTTGTCATGTAGAAGTGGTATCTTTGAGCAGGGTCCAAAAAAACCAAGGATTCTAACAGTAGAGGGGAAGATGGAATGCTCTCTAGAAATGGGGAACCATTAGTACAAACACCCCAAAATGGTAAACAGGGTATCCTAGGGGAGAAATAGCAGGAAGGCTAATCTTGCTGGCAGAAGAGTGCAAGGTAATAAGGTTGGAAGCATACTGTTAAAGGCTAAAAAAGCCTGCAAGAGAAGTTTCTGGGTGATTTTGGAAGCCCTGGCAAGCCCTTGAGTTTATTGAGGAAGGGAGCAGCAGGGTGAACGCTCCACTTTAGGAAACTCACTTTAGCAGCTGTGTGGAAGATGGATTGGAGAGACTTGAGGCAGGGATACTGTGTAAGAGTCTATTACTGTCATCTAGGTAAGGGGTGATGAGGGCCCAAGCTATGTGAACAGAGAGAAGAGGACCAAGGTGTAGAAATGTTAGTGTAGAAAGAGCACAATTTTGGCGACTCATTGGATGTATGAGGAGGAAAGCAAAACGCTGAGGATGAAGCCAAGGTAATGAATGTGGGCAACTGGGACGATGCCGATGCCCTTGCTAAAATAGAAAGATTTGGAGGTGGGGGGAGGGTTTGGGGAGAAAGACAACGAACTTTCTTTTGGACATATTGAGCTGATTACTGAGTCCTGGCATTTCTCTAAACAATTGTCACTTCTACAACCTGGGTGTCACCAGACCCATTCACGCACAGCCCTGATCCCAAGCTAATGGATGGCCTCTGTTCCCTAGAGGCAGGTCAGTGGTACAACGGATAGTGTGTTAGACTTAAAATTGGAAACACCTGAGTTTAAATCCTGACTCAGACATTAACTGTGTGACCCAGGGCATATCACTTGACATTCAGTTTTCTTTTCTTCATAAAATGGGGACAATAGTAGAACCTACCTCCTACAGCTGTTATAAATATCAAATGAGATGACATGTAAGGTACTTTGTAAATTTTAAAGTGCTATATAAATGTTAGTTATTATGGAAAATTAATCAGGAAAGGTTCAGTCTCTGGATTTGGCCCAGCCCAGCCCACCCTCCCATCATAGCCAAAGTTTTGCCTGACTTCCTTGACTCTAGGTTATTGTTTTTCAGTTGTGTCTGACTCTTCATCACCTCATATGAGGTTTTATTAGCAATTACCCATTTCCTTCTATAGCTCATTTTACAGATGAGGAAACTAAGGCAAACAAGGTGAAGTGACTTGCCCAGGGTCACACAGCTAGTACCAACCTGCAATTTCCTCTTCATGCAAATCATAATCCCAACCCTTATCATAAGGGCCATTATATATAGCGGGTTGATCATTTCTCCATCTCTTTTGTCCTTCTGACCATCAGGGACCCTGGTCAACACATCTCTGGATGGCAGCTAATTGCATTGTCTTACAGGGTCCCAACTGTCTTCTTGGGTTATTTTATATACTAGTGGAGTGACTAATCTTTGAACTGCTTGGTATGGCATGTCTCCTCACCAATCTGCAATCCCTAGATACTAAAGTTACTTTGTAGGACTTTATTCCTTAGAAATAGTTTCTGACATTGTAGTTAAGCATCACTCTTTCACTTGGTCTTTTCTGAATTTTACTGAGCTAAATTCCTAGAGTAGACCTCTTTCAACTGATCTCAGCTGTTAGACATTCTGGTTGTCAGCTTCTACATCTTCTTTATCTTCTAAGACACTAAAGCACAAATCAGTAGGTAAATGTGGCTCTCAAACATCAGGAGGCATTAAATAAAACCTGTGGTATCATTCCTGGCACCATTATATGCATGCCCTAGAAATGCCATGTGGAAGGATCCACTGATCCTTTCTTATGATCACTAGTATGTTTGGAGTGGGTGATTAAAATGTTCATACTGCTAGTCTACTCTCTAAGGACGCTAATCAATAGTTCTAGACTTCCTCGTTGCTGTCAAAACTACAACCTTCCTGTAAAGTTTGCTCATAAAGTCTCAAGCTTAATTTTGTCCTAGGAATGCATGCTGTCAGGGAAGCTGTTCCCACACA
Source organism: Potorous gilbertii (assembly GCA_028658325.1). Classification (NCBI taxonomy): domain Eukaryota; kingdom Metazoa; phylum Chordata; class Mammalia; order Diprotodontia; family Potoroidae; genus Potorous; species Potorous gilbertii. Next base: position 92,151,402 of record CM053771.1, read on the forward strand.
GAAAACAAAAATATGTCTCCCGCAATATTTTGGCAACTATAGAAATTTTCTCTTTCCTAGTTGGGTGTGCCTGTGAGTGCCAGGAGAAATAGTTTCTACCAAGCCGTTGCTTATTTTCTTCCTGTCTCCTTCCAAGGATCAAAAACAAACAAAATAAAAACCCACTAAACACATTCTCCAAAGGCTTGTTGGTATTTATTACTACTTTCCAGAGAAGCAGTATACCTCAGTCACACTTTGTTTTGCCTGCATCAAGGACTTCCTGTAGACACCTGTGGTCATTATGGGCCAGTAGAATCTATTTTATTCCAGCTACAGAATTCCCTCTTAGCCCAAGGATCCAAAATGTTGTTGGCTACAGTGGTTCATATGTTTTAAAAGTCATGGAGAGTAGGACCTGGGTAGCACAAACTGCTTTCTGGTAACAGGCATCGGATTATCCCAACACTCCAATGCACAGCTTCCAATTCTTCCACTCTTTTATCAGCAGGGTACCCTCTGGAGAAAGAAGTGTGAGTCCTTGGACATCATACCCTTATTGTCACTGGGCAGGTTCAGCTCTGAACACCAGTTACTACCTAACAGTCAATCTAAAATCTCTGATATGCCTTAGTTTCATTGCTCCAAGTCCAACATGCTACACTCCAAACCCTGCAGAAGTTTATTTCAAAGTCTTTGCCTTTGCTATTACTATGAGGAAGGCACACTGAGACTACAGAGCTCTGAGATTAGACTATTGACTAAAGCTCCTTCTGGTGCTTCCTGATGTGAAGGGAACTTTTCCGACTCGACTGCTCATCAATGGCCAGCTGTCACTGTGGTGGATCACAAGCCCCCACACCTCGCTCAGGAGCATGGGCCAGTCCTGTTGCTGAGTTTTTCATTAGAAGAAGCTTCTGTTATTCAGGCTCTGGAGACTCACTAAAGTCAAATTTCCTTGGGTCCATCTTTGAGACAGAAGCTTCAAGGTGTCTTCCATGTTCTCTGCCAACGCTGAGTACCAGCTAGGTGACACAATGGATAGAATGCTGGGCCTGAAGTCAGGAAAACCTAAGCAATTCAGCCTTAGACATTAGCTGCGCAAGTCACTTAACCTCAGTTTCCTCAGTTGTAAAATGTGGTTACAATAGCATCTACCTCACAGGGTGGGCTGTACGTTTGCACAGGCAAACACATATTTGATCTGAAGATCAAATGAGATATTTATAAAGCACTTAGCACAAACCCTGGTACATTGTAGGTGCTATATAAATGCTTATCACCTTCCCATCCCTTTCCCTCTTCTTTCTTTCCTTTTCCCTGCTTTCTTGTTGTAAGCTTCCATAAAATAAACACAGATTGTCAGTCTCCGAGTTTTGAATCCTAAATCCTGTTTGTTTTCATCGTTTTCCTTTGACCCTCCCTCCAAACAGCCATAATTAATCAAGTGAAATAATAGGAATCCAAAAACTTATTTATACTAGGATATACAAAAGGATGTAATACTAGGTAAATAACAAGGAATTAAAGTAAGCAGCTCATAAGCCACCCTTTTCTCCAGACCATTTCCTTCCAAACCTCTAGTCACAAAAGATCCGATTCCCCTTACCAATGTCCTCTGTGCTGGCAAGGTCTTTGAGAAACATATAGTAGCAGGACTAGGTGCACTGTATTTCTCAGCAGAGATACCAGTAGATCACAAAGCCCTGGGCCACTTTCTCCATTGTCAATGATATGCAGACAGGATCCTCACCGTCCCTGCTGCCATTTATTTTCTCCTTCCCTCCCGTGTCTCTCTGAGCTCTTTTCAAAACTTCCCAAACTCAAAGATTTCTGGCACAGAGCTCCTGAGATGTGCAGTTCAGTACTTTATGTCTCAATGAGCTTCCAAGCATTGTAAGAACCTGGAAGTTTTCCAAAGTGTTCCCCTAATCTCAGTGTTGCATCTCGTAAGTTTTGAGGACAGATTTCCTCAACCTGAGACTAGAATAAGGATACATCCCAATCCAATGATACTTGAGAAGTGTGGTTACCCTTTCATTCCCAAGTCCTGTGAGAAACCCTAGGAGAAAGTGAAGAACTTTTGCACTCAAAGATAGGGCACAGATTCCATGTGGACTTTGTGACAAGGCAAGAGAAGGGAGCTGCTTCAGTTGTAATTCTAAAGGGGAAGTAGGAGGGAGATAAAGACTGGATGTGGGGAAAGATTATATTAGTCTTGGGCAGAACTAGATTCCAAGTCACAAATCCCTAAAGCAATCTTATTCCTTCATGGCACCAAAGGCCATTTCAGGAAATGTATAGCTTCTGAAAATTAACTGTATGAAAGTCTTTTCTACTGAACTCAAGTCAACATGTAGAAATGTGTTCAATGGTTTTCTTTGTATTGTTTTGTCTTAATCATGAAAAACTGAAAAAATTCTGAAAAGTTTGAGGAGAAAGGAAACCTTCCAAAAAGTAGAGGAAAGGAAGGAAATTTTATATTCCCTTCTATAGTGCTCAGTTATTCACTTAAATTTACTGGTCACACACTGGATCTCATGGCGCACCTCTGTAGTCCCTGCTGCTAGGGGAGCCTCAGTAGGCTTATAGCCAAACATCTAATTCTGGCACCAAAACAGTGAGTCCTCAGGAGTGGAGGACCACCAGGCTTTCACAGGAAGGGCAAATCAGCCTAGGTTAGAAATATAAAGCAGATTCAAGTTACCATGTGGATCAGTAGTGAGATTAGGCTTGTGAATGGATACTGCTGTTTACTCCCAATTTGGTCAAGATAGTCTTAATTTTTTTTTATTAAATAAATTTATTTATTTAACTTTTTACATACATTTTCACAAAATTTTGGGTTCCAAATTTTCTCCCCATTTGACCCCTCCCCCAACCTAATACACCAAGCATTCTAATTACCCATATCACCAATCTACCCTCTCTTCTATCATCCCTCCCTTCCCTTGTCCCCATCTTCTCTTTTGTCCTGTAGGGCCAGATAACTTTCTATTCCCCATTACCTGTATTTCTTATTTCCTAGTAGCAGGAACAATACTCAAGAATTGTTCCTTAAACTTTGAGTTCCAACTTCTCCCCATCCCTCCCTCCCCATCCATTCCCTTTGGGAAGGCAGGCAATTCAATATAGGCCATATCTGTGTAGTTTTGCAAATGACTTCCATAATAATCGTGTTGTGTAAGACTGACTATATTTCCCTCCATCCTATCCTGCCCCGCATTGCTTCTATTCTCTCTTTTGATCCTGTCCCTCCCCAAGTGTTCA
>CM053771.1:92163583-92220566 GCA_028658325.1 Potorous gilbertii
TATATATATATATATACATATACATATATATATAGTTCTATGTAACTATTTGCCCACAGACCAACATAAAATTCTTTCAGTATAAGAAAGGTAAAACCAAGTTTATCAAATGAAAGGAGTAGACCTCAGAACTCACCCAACTTGCATCAAAGGGTATGAAAAACACCAACAGAATCTTTTAAAAGTAATGTAATATCAGAAACTATCAATCTCTAAAAGTGGAATACATCCAACAATTGAAAGACCTTAAAAATCAGATTCATTCTCCTTGACCCTCCAGGACAGAATAAGAATTAGGGAGAGTTCAATTCAACAGAACAGACTTCTGAGCAATTAAAGTTGTTCAGTGATGAAATGGCTTGTGTTAATAAGCTCCCTTTTATTAGAGGTTTTCAGACAGAAACTAGGCAACCATGTATGTGTTGGTGATGATACATAAAAGATGCTCGTGTTTGAGGTGGCAGCTGAGCTAAATGGCATCTGATGTCTCTACATGTTCTATAACTTTGTGGCTGGCTGCCATTTACCTCAGTCTATTCCTGAGACTCTGCGCAGCTCAGAGAGTAGTTTCCCATAGCTGACTTGGCAAAAATTCCTGACTTTGATCCTTGCCTGTTATTTATTTACATCCAGGTCTTGTTCACACTTAAAAACTTTGCTTCACACCTTAGTTTTTATCCTACTCAGCAATTTCCTTTCCATGGGGTGACTTCCCTCTCTGGTTACAGCGGAAGAAATAGACAGAGAGTATATATTATTCAGAGAAGTTTTAAATGGATTACTTGTGAAGAATATCCAGAAGATGTCAGAAAAAACCACCAACATACTGTTATTTTAATACATTATTAATACTAATAATGGGCTATTAATAATCAATTACAACAATGGCATAATTATAGTATCATATCCTAACCCCATGTGTCATCATGACATTCAAGTGAACTTAAGTTTTCAAAGTCTGGGCAATCTCTGCCAGATCGCACTCTGCTGAAAAGTCTTTGAGACCCAACGACAAATAATGTCTGATTTCTAGTCGAATTCAACAGAAAGGCTCAGAAACATCAGGTTGGCCACTTGATGATGAAGTTTTTAGTCATGGAAGTCATAAAAGAAAAATACAAAGCTGACTGAAAGCTTCAGAAAACACAACATCCCACTGTGCTTATAATTTGTTGAATAGAAAAACATTTAACTCAGTGTAGCAAAACAAAGTTCTAGATGCTATCCTCCAACAAAGTGTCTCCTACACACTTGTAAAACTCTTACAAGGTTCTTTAAAAGATGAATTAATAAATAATTGTTTTGTGACCTTTGATTAATAGTATTAAGTGAGACAAAGAACAAGGAAATGTATGGTCACCACTTGCATGGAGGAACAGAGTTCAAATGGAAGAAGGATTTTTAATATGGAAGGAAAACAATCTATACTTTGTGTTCAGCTAAAATCTTCAAAGCAACATATTAATGTACAAGAGTTTTCCATGGAGAGAAGTTCTGACCAACAGAATTTGCCTGCGAAAGAGGAAAACTCACTGACTTAATAATGTTTAGAGTATCTATGAGGCATAAGATGAAGATATCTCACAACAATGGAAACCAAAAGTACATCATTTTCCACTAGAGTTCTTGAATTATTTACCAAAGAGAATAATGTTGATGTCATGTGTACCTTGGAGAAGTTCTGTCTTCCCAGAAAACTAAGGACACCCCTCTAGTCAACAATTATGATTTCTTGCACCATTAAGAGCATATCCTATCTTAATAGGGTCACTGTTTCATAGTCTCAAAGGAAATTACAAATACCAGACCAAAGAAATTTTTGCAACACTAATTTTAACTTTTAAAACACAATGGAGGTCTTTGTGTTTTAGGTTTCCATACCTAAAGCCCTAAGTGAAGTGAAGTCCAATGGATACTCGTGTTTTGGATAACACTGCTTGACTTCTTCAATTGCCAGAACACTACAAAGCTATCTAATTCATAATTATTCCAAAGAATGGTGCCTAGCTACTCACATGGGGAAAAAAAGCAAAATAGATTTTTAAAAACACCTATGTTTAGGTTGTGCTAAAAAAAATGAATAGAAAGTTCATTGATCTGGTCCATCAGTAAAATATCTTGAACAGACACTACAGATTGACAATGAAGTGGTCTCTGAGTTAACTAACAAGAAGGTATCAGGCTACAATGATTTGGGTAAATCATGCAAATTTCTTAATAATCCTAAGTGTCTTCCTTCAATAAAGGCTCATCTTTTTAGTAACAGTGTTTTTGCAATATTGTTGTTGACAATAGTGGAATTCCTCAGAAATCATGGAATTCCACACTATCCAAAGAATTATAGTTGTAGGTCACTCAAAGGATAGTAAAGAGATGCATCATGGGGATATATCAGAAGCAGTATACATCAAAGAGATGTATAACCCAAAATGGAGATGTGCTAAGCATGTAGCAAGAGGGATAACAAGGAGAACCTGTGCGCTCCACTAATGTCTATACAATGTCAAGGTATCTAAAAGGACAGCTCAAGAATATTGGCTTGACCCTCCAACCTAAAAGGATTTCCATGAATATTTACAAATGGCATGGGATTAGAAAGCATAGATGAGTGAAGATCATCACTAGAAGGAGTATCAACTTTAATGAGGTCATGAAAGTATAAGTCTATGTAATCAAATTAGAGGACCTATAAATACTGTTGTCATTGGCAATCATGATACCTTTTTTTAGGGTTAAGAGTTTCCACTAAAGTCCTACTGTGATGCCTCATTTGTGGTGTTATGATCTTGGATTTTCAAAGGCTAAAAAATTTTCAAAGGTATATATAAAATATGTATATATATATACATATATATGTACATATGTAAACATACATATATATATATATGAAATGAGTGTGAACGCTATTGTCTTGAACTACAGTCCAAGGGACAAGACAGATCAGGTATCTATTAGAGGTGGCTACCAGACAATGAATACTTTGGGCCACAAAGCAGCAGCATGGTACAGTGAGATGAGCATTGACTCTGTTATCACAACGTCTATGCTAGTGCTAGTAATCTGTGTGACCTCGGGCAAATCGCTTCAACCCTGTGGAATTCAGCTTTCTCATTTGACAACTGGGAATTGGAACTATATGATTTCTGAGGTCACTTCTATCTCTAAAACTATAATTCTATGACTAAAGCATGGAGGGTTTGTAACATATATTGTTAGAAGTATCCATACTGGGGAGAATCACAGGTCTTCCAAGCATTGTAATAAGATTCCAAATTATTTTGCATCCCTTCAGTCTCATCTGACAACTACAATATCATTATTCAATGAGTAGCATAAATGCTTTTTTTCATATGTAGGGAACAAGGATCAGAGACTTGGAATGACTTGGCCACGGCCACACAAAAGTGTGCAACTAAAGTCTAGGGCTCTTTCCACTGATTCAATCATGTTTTCTCATTCCTGATAGTTTTCTCTGCCATTGGCATTGTATGCTGTGAATATCTATGTGCTCTACCTAGTAATTATAGATCCCTCTGATGCTCTTTGAATTAAACTTTATAAGAGAAATTGCTGAAGTCCAAAGGCTGGCCTCCTATGTAGGATTCCTCTCTCCATTGCTTGAAAGACATTCTGCCCTAAATTTTTCCTCTATGCAAATACCATAATGTTTGAAATTCTACCACTGGAGCTATACTCCTTGGGATTCTTCTTTCCGTAAAATTTTCTTGGAAGAAGTCATTCATTCAACAAAAACACACCAAGTTACTACTACACCTCAACAAACGTCTTTCCTCATGACAAGAGGGATGAAGGCAGCAAGCAACTGTTAGAAGCTAGTGTTAGGGGGAAGTGGACCCAGTACTCAACTTTCTAAAAGGGCCTAGAAACTCAAACTCATCAGAGACAGAAGACAAGTCCCATCCACATCAAAATGTTTATTTTTGTATTAGCAAAAAACTGGAAACAAAGTAGATGTCCACTGGTTGAGAAATGGATGAATAAATGTTGACTTTTGAAAGCAATGGAATATTTTGCTGTAAGAAATGACTATGAAGAATTCAGAAAAGCATGGAAAAGACTTCTATACACAGATGCAAAGTCTTGGAAGCAGAACCAAGAATACAATAGTACACAATGACTACAAAGACATAAAAAATTAGAAAAAATGAACCTGAATGCTACATAATTACAGTTAAACAAGCCTGTTCCCAAAAATGAGTTGGGAAAAAAGTGCATCTCTCCCCCTTACTTGTACAGATGGGGGACTACGGATATGAAGCACTTAATATACCTTAAGATTCAGGTGCAATGTCAGTTAGCTTTAGTAAACTGCTTTTTTTTCTTCCTTTTTTATTACAAAGCATAGTTCAATTAAGTAGGGGACAAGGGAGGAACATTTTTGAAAAAGGTAAGCTCAACAGAGATTTTAAAAGGAAGAACATAGAAATGGGAGGTGAGAGACAAAGAAGACAAATTCCCACCATGTATTTCTGCCTACACTCAATCTTACAGGGTCCAATAAATTCCATCAACACACATCATTATTTTGTGCCTCTCCAACATTCTTCCCCCATATAAATTCCCCAAACTAGAAAGCATAATAGAATCAGGAAGACCTGAGTTCAAATCCAGCTACAGATTATTCTGAGTTGGTGACATTAGGAAGTCTGCTTCAGTTTCCTCAAACTGTAAAAAAAAAAAATTAGGACCATAATAGCACTTAGCTCAGAATTGTAAGAATCAAATAAGATAATTTTTGTAAAACACTTGGCACAAAGCCTGGCACATAGCATTGACTTAATAAATGCTAATTTCCTTCCTCCTCCCAATGCCCCAAGTTTCAAGACTGCACACACTGCTTAGATTTTTTGCTTTATTCTTTGCTCTTTAATACAGTTATGAGCTTTGCTTAAGATCCATCTAATATGTAGGAACTTCTGAGAGACAGAACATAATTCAGCCCATGGAACAACTTCCTGATAAGCTGAGCTGCATGATAATAGAGTAGATTCACTTGGGAGGTCGTAGGCTCCACACACTCAGAGTATTTGGGCAGATGCTGCATTTCTCTTCTAAAGGAGCACATCACTCCCATGATATCTGAGGTTGTGGGTTTGCAATCATTCTCATCTGAACAAGAGCACCACCCACTTCTTAGTGCCATCCCAGGGCTGTAAAGTAGCTCTAACCATCTTACGCAAATTGCATTATAACTAAATGAACAGTGTTGGCCAGATATTGACAAGAAAGACAAAAGACAAATTAGACTTCTAAAAATGACTTTTAAATGCCCTAAAACTACAGTTATTCTGGAAGAAGCTATAGCAGCTTCATGCTCAATAAAATCGGCACCAGAGTGTTATCCCTCTTTTTGGAGTCTCCTAAGTCACTTCACCCTGTTTGCCTCAGTTTCTTCATCTGTAAAATAAGCTGGAAGGAAATGACAAACCACACTAGTACCTTTGCCAAGAAAACCCCAAATGGCATCGCGAAGAGTCAGACATGACTGAAATGGTTCAACAACAAATAACAACTTGCTTATACGCAGTACATGAGAATTACACTGATCTTTATTAAGCTTGGAGCTTGGCTAGGATGTAAGTTACAAAGAAGCAAATTTCAGATCAACATGAAGAATTTCCAACCATTTAAGCTGTCAAACAGTGCAACACGATGCCTCCAGAATTAGTGAGTTCCCTGTTATTGGAAGTCTTCTTAAAGCACAGGCTAGATGACTGCTTGTCAGGGATGGGATTCATGCTTCAGGTAGGGGGCTGAATCACTTCACCCATGAGGTCCTGTCCAACTCCAAGAATCTAGTATTCTGTGTAATACTAGAGCACTAGATCATGTGCTCTCCTTCGATGTTTGCTGATGGAACAATATATGCAACCAGCAAAGACACAGTATAAAAAAGAAACCAATTCTGCTTCAAATAATATTGTGATTGCAATGTGTCACACCATGTAAGGTTTTCTGTGTCCAACTGGGGCTTAAAGGGGAGGAGGAGGAGATAGTGGTATGCATTATGGAAAGAGAAGAGTTGTGTGGAGGTTTTGTGGATGCGCACATGGTGTTTGGAGTGCAGATGGATGCAAAACTTATGGATGGCTGAATTAGTGGATGACTGGTCTGGCCATGAGGAGGGAGAAGGGAGAGGACCACATTTAGAACATACTGGCTTGTCAGTATTCTGATAAGTGTGTCCTAGATGAAAAAAAGCTGATGAAATGGTCTGACCAATTCATGGCTGAGTGACAAGAGCTAAGTAGGAAATTAAGAGCCAGAGTGGGGAGGGGGCTACCAAGACTCCTCCAATCCTTTTACCTGGGATCATCCCTCTCTGATCTACCTTCATCTCCCTGCTATGCCTCCTCATCTCCCTCCTGGTAAGATTTTTGTTCCACTAATGTCAGAGAATTGGGCCTCTGCTCCCCACACTGCCTGGACCTCCCCCAGCATTCACACCTGCTTGATCTTCCCTGAGGCTTTCTGTTTTCTTCTTCTACCTTTTGCTCTTACCAGACAATACCTCAGACCCCTGAGCCTTCGACTCAGGTCCCATTAATTCTCTCAGTCTTGGGCCCCACCTGTGATTATGACACCAATCCCAAAGCTTCCAGTGTCCTGGAGAAGATAGAGTTAGATAAGGGGTGGACAGTTGCCATTATCAAATGCCATGCACAGGTAGGCACTTTGAAAAATATAAATTATAATAATTCTTACTGTGGCACAAAGGAATAAAGTGACTTGTCCAAGGTCACATGGGGCAGGGATAACACAGTATCATCCCAGTCCAGTGTCACATCTCATAAATTCTGCCAAAGGACCATGAATAACCATTGGTCCCATCCCTGGGACCTGTCTTAGTCTAGCCCTACCACCATACATTCTCCTTAAATCCAAGCAGACAGAAGTACTGAAAATCAACTAGAGTGACCAGGTAGGGGGAACCTATTTTTTCCCATTTGATTTTTTTTATGTGAACTCTACTAGAGAACATAGAGAAAAAGACTTCTAAAATTGAAGGCACAAATAACCTCATAATATTGTTTTCATTGAGGTGTGATAAGCAGTCCACAGTCACATCACCACATCCAAAGAGTAAACCTTTCCCCAGGAAACCCAGGCCCAAATATTCTTTTTAAGCCAGCAGTCTGGAGCCGTGTAAGTGTCTGCTCATCGGCCACAGGTTACTTTCCCCAGAGTTGTTCAGACGCTTCTTACACTGGCAACAACGTCGATACTTCTCACATTGATCCAGAATGAACAGCTTGTCAGAAGCCCTAAAGATATAAAGAATAAAAATCCATCACTTCCATTCAATTTAGCAAACATCTATTATTATATACAAAGAACTGGTATAGTGGTATATAGTTTATCATGAAGACTGAGAATTCAAAACCCATGCCCCTGGGTCACACACACGTGTGTGATACACAGAGGGTGGTTATGTGACACTGGGCAGTTACATTACAGAGGAGGTGCCAATCTGCAATGGTAAAGGGAGATGCCCCTATGTCAGTGAAGTAATAGCAACAGCAAACATAGACAAAGACATAGATATCTCATATTTCTGGAAATTGTAATGAGTAACAGAGTGGCCATCCTGGTCAGAGGCTTGGTGGATAAGGACAAAGAGTGGAAAGTTGAGACATTTATTCATTTATGCAGCAATGCGTTAAGTACCTACTATGTGTAGCACAGTACTAAGCCCTGGGGGAAAAGGCAAAAAGAATCTCTCTCTCTCTCTCTCTCTCTCTCTCTCTCTCTCTCTCTCTCTCCTCCTCCTCCTCCTCTTCTTCTTCTTCTTCTCTCTCTCTTCCTCTCCTCTCCTCTCCTCTTCTCTTCTCTTCTCTTCTCTTCTTTTCTCTTCTCTTCTCTCTCTCTCTCTCTCTCTCTCTCTCTCTCTCTCTCCATATACATATATATATATATATATATATATATATATATGTGTGTGTGTGTGTGTCTGTGTGTGTGTGTGTGTGTGTGTATTTGTGTGTACATACACACAGCCCCAAGGCCAACTCTCTATCCACTCTGAGGCAATTAGATGAACAATGGCTAGAGCGCTGGACCAGGAGCCAGGAAGACTTGACTTGAAATACACAACCAGACACTTCTTCTAGCTGTGTGACCCTAGGAAAGTCTCTTTGCTTGCATCTCCTCCAGTTTCCTCATCTATAAACAAGGGAATATCGGTAATAGCACCGACCTCCCAGGATTAGTGTTGGAATAAAATGAGTTAATATTTATAAAGCACTTGGCAAGCCTTACCATACTGTATGACTGCTAGCTATTATTATGACACACAGCCTCTCCATATTCCACATCATCGCAATAACCATCGCAGAAGATTATTGACACATATACTTGCAGATATGTATACATTTCTACATATAAGCTATATATGTTTTTATGTGTGTGGATGCATAACAGTGTACATGACATATCCATAGAAGTATGCCCAGTGCCTACTGTCTATTCTGATGATATTTATTAATAACCATAAAAAATACAAGAAAATGTGGGATATATGGGTCAAGGAAAGAGCCAGACCAAGGATGGGGGACCTGTGGCCTGGAGACCACATGTGGCCCTCTAGGTCTTAAAAAGTGCAGCCCTTTGACCAGAAGCCACATGTGGCCCTCTAGGTCCTCAAATTCAAGACCGAATCCGGTCAAAGAGCCACGCTTGAGGATCTAGAGGGCTATGCCAGTCAAAGGACAACATTTGAGGACCTAGAGGCCTCCAGACCACAGGTTCCTTACCCCTCCTCCAGACAATGGGCTCTAGGGCAATTTGAAGTTGGAGAGATGACTTTCAGCCAGGGGAGACAGGACAAGATTCATGTTGGAGGTAGCACCTGATTTAAAGCTTGAAGAAAGAGAAGGATTTCAATAATTCCAATAGCAAGAGATGAGGAAGAAAGGGCATTCAAGGTATGAGGAATGACCTAAACATGTATGAATATACAGAATAGGAGAGGGCAGGGTGAGCTTGGGGAGCAACATGGTACCCCTTCCTTTGGAATGTAGACTGCAGAAAGGAAAGAAAGATGAAACAAGACCGAAAAAGTAGATTGAAAACCAGATTGTGGAGGGCACTTGAATGTCAATATGTAGATGTCTTCATTGTTTAGGCAACAAGGATCTGTTAAAAGCTTCTGAGCAGAGGCAGTGATGATGAGATTGAGCTGCTAACCACCAGTATGGCATGGCATGTTTACACATAGCAAGCATCATATATGCCGTTATAATGTATACTCCAGGAGGAGGGAAATATGTCTTATTTACCATTTTTCTCCCCCTTTATGCCAAGTACTGCTCTGCAAACTATATCAGGTGCTTAACACAGGCTGACTAAATGAATGAATAACTATCTACACTGTCTGTTCTTTGTGCCCATCCACCAGTGCCCATCTGACCAGGCACTTGGATCACCATTCTGCCAGTCAACGCCATTTCCAGAAATGAAATTTCTACTCTCCCTCCCCTACTGTCTGCCAGCATTGAGGGCACCTCCATTCTTTGTCTGGCCAAGAACATGCCCCACAGAAAGAAAGTCAAGGGAGAATGGAGAGGCAAAGATGAGAAAGTCAGGGAAATGAGACATGGAAGGCATTGGGTTCACATTCGGACCCTCACTGAACCTGACCGTTTAAAGATTTTCTCCTCCATGTCCCGATGCCTCTTCAGCTCAGCACTCTTCTCCCAGTTGTCCTGCAGACCTTGGTTCATCTTCATTGTCCTCTCAAGCTCCGCCATTCTTTCTGCCAAATGCCTAGGCAAAATGAGATACATCAGCTTTAGATAGATGCTACTATAAATACCAGCTGACAAAGCCCTGGTCAGATTCTTAGGCTTTCTCCTGCCCTCCCTTCAGTGTGAGATCGTCTTGCAAATAGAATGTTTTGGTTGAGTTCAATCATCTCTGAGAAATAAAAGGCTCTGATTCTGGGCTTCCTTTTCTTTCTCAGTAAATCGAGTGGGGAGAACGGCATGATCACTACTGTACCATCCTAAGACCATACAACTCAAGAGTTCTCAGATGCGATTCAGACTGGCAAGTCATTTAAACATGTCTGCCTCAATTTCCTCATCTATAAAATTGGAACAATAATGTGTCTACTTCCCAGGGTTGTGAGAGGAGATATGTATAGTCTATATAAATATTGAATATTAACATTAACAGAGGCCAGGAATAGGTCTGTGAGTTCAGAGCTCCTGGCAATGAACTTCCTCTTTTGATGGGGGTCAGTACCTTCTCAGCAACTTATAGTCTTAGAGAGCTACCTACAGGCCTGAATGGTTAAATGACTTGCTGACAGTTATCCAGAGTTTGGGTCTGAGGCAGGTCTTGCACCTTGTTCTTTCTGACTCCAGGGCCAGCTTTCTATTCTTTTTGGATATCACCACTGGGCAGCTGGGTAGTGCAGTAGATAGAGTACTGAAATTGAAGTCAGGAAGACTTGAATTCAAATGTTCCACCAGGGACTTCCTAACTATGTGACCGTAGGCAAGTCACTTAACTTGTATCTCTTTTAATTTTCTGTAAAAGGATATCAAAAAATATAATAAAAGCACTTTGAAAACATTAATGCACTGTATAAATGCTAGCCATTATCATGAAAGTCAGCCTCTCTACATTCTACATCATCAAGATTTACCATTTCACTGACGTCACAGGAGGTTAGAATTGGGAAAGACCTTAGAGGATAGAAGGTAACCTACTCAGTTTATAGACTGAGAGTAAGGGCCAGCAAGGGAAAGGAACTTATCCAAGGTAACCCAAAGGTAAACTGCAGAGCCAGTACTAGCACCCAGATCTTCTGACTCCCAGGTTAATCAGTGAGTTTTCCATTATTTTAAGCTGTTTTCTAGAGTTTACAGACCTATTGTTTACTGACTCCAACATATGCTGAATTTAATGGAAATTCACCCCCTAGGGCACCAATAGTCACAAGCTTTCTCCTGTGTCATCATGGGCCATATTTTAATCTCACCCAGTTGAAGTCATTGGGGGAAGAAGGGGCAAAGGAAGGACACGGAACTTGGCACAGAAATAAACTGAGAGAGGGAAAGCAAACAGGCATCAGCAAGGGAAACAGGCAACTTCTTTGTTAAGCAAAACAAACCTTCTATTGCCTGCGAGGCTGTGTACCCAGTAATGTATGCAGTGGTGCCATATTGGCAGAGAAATGAATGGAGCACTATTTGTTTGACCTCTAGATACAATGATGTTGTGTTTTCTCAGTCTCCAATAATGAGAGCTCACATTTCTCTAGCAGTCTGCATTTTAGCTTACAGAGGCCGACTCTCAAACCACCCAATGAAGCAGGGAGGGCAAGATCATGATCCCCATTTTCTAAAGGAGGAAACTGAGGCAAAGGGACCTTCCGTGAAAGGACTTGCTAAACAACTTTCCGTGAGTATAAGGTTTGAGAAAAGGCCTCTTGTCTCCATATTTAATACTCTTTTCATAATACTATGTTGCCTCCCACATATTCTGTGGCCTGGGTTGAAGATAAAAGGTAGTATTTCTATGCCAATTTCTAGTCACTTAATGGGTCAAACATGCAGTCCATAGAACACAGAATGTTCTAATCTCCTTTAAGAGACAACACACTGAGACCTAGACAGGTAACATGAACTAATTGCCCAGAGTAACATAGTAAATTGGGTGAGCACAGCTAGGGCTAGACCCCACACCTCCTCTTAGACCAGCCCGGCCCTCTCTCTAAAAAACCAAGCCACTCTCTCCGTTTAATTGTTTTATTTTCACTTCTTCAAGTCCTCATAAAAATATCAAATAATTTTTAATTTCCATGCCTGTTTATTTTGTTCTAATTTTATCTGGGGTTTCCATAGTGAACTTCCCAACTACATACTGAACTGATGATAGATTCGCTGTGCTTTAAACAGCAATGGCCACTAGGGGTCAGTATTCTCTAATAAAAATGTTAGCAATAGTTGCATTCATCTGCATGTTGAGTAGCATTACTCTTTCCTCCCTAGAATCATAGGATGCAAGAGCTAGTGATAGAACACCTTATCCAACCCCTTGGGTAGAGGAGGAAGCAGAAGCCCAAAGAGACTGAGTCACATTTTCAAGGTCATACGGGATTGTGGATCTAATGGAAAAACATCCTCAGAGACCATCTAACCCAAACCCCCTCATTTTACAGTTGACAAAACAGGGGGCCCAAGGAGGCTAACTTCCCGAAGATCACACACGTGGGTTGTGTCACAGGGTGGGATATGAACCCAGATTCTCTGGATTCCAGAAGCAGGCTACTTTTTTTTTTCAAGTATACTATACACCATGTCACCCAGTAACTAATGGTAGAAACAGTACTGTGACCGAGGCCATGCAGAGTTCCATTATATATTAAAGTGGGCCCCTTTGTACTAGGCAGCTTGGTATAATGGGGAAAGAACTGTATTCAGAGTCAGAATATTATAATTGTCACTTCTCTCTGGGCCTTACTTCCTTCAACTATGAAAAGAGAGACATAACATTTGTACTACACCAACCTTACCAGGCTGTTGTACAAAAGGTCATATATGACCTCACTGAAAAAAATGGGCAGGAAAGGCAACGTCTAAGGTTTATGGAAGAAGGCTTACACTGATTTTTCTGGAACCCAGAGGGCACAACTGGGAACAATGAGAGGTAAAGAGGCAAACTGAAGTTTAATATAAGGGAGAACTTCCTAACAACGCATGCTGTCCAAAAGTGGAATAGATGACCTCAGAGGATGGTGAATTTTTCATCAGAGAAAATCTTCAAGTAGAGGCTAGAGAACCATTTCTCAGGACTATTTATATTGGAGAAGAATGCCTTTATGTTAGAGGAAGACTTCAACATATATGTTGATGTTCCCTGAAACATCCTAACCTCCTGGTCCTTCAGTCTCCTCTCCACTCACAACGAATTTCTTCAACCACGTACAGAGATGGTCATATTCAGCATCTCTCCATCACCCAACAAGGGTTCC
Source organism: Potorous gilbertii (assembly GCA_028658325.1). Classification (NCBI taxonomy): domain Eukaryota; kingdom Metazoa; phylum Chordata; class Mammalia; order Diprotodontia; family Potoroidae; genus Potorous; species Potorous gilbertii. Next base: position 92,176,587 of record CM053771.1, read on the forward strand.
ATTATCAAAACTCCCAAATCCCTTTATCAGATCATGGCCTCCTGTCATTTCATCTTTCCCTGTGTCTAATCCTGGGCCATCTCCAATCATCCTGATGAATATCTGGTCACTGGATTCAGATGGTTCTGGAGGAGAACTGAGGCTGGTGACCTTGCACAGCCCTCCCTCACTCAAAACAAAGTTAAGTGCAAGTCAGGTCATCATTTCTCTGATGGCATGGTCTTCTTCGAAAATGGAGGACGAGCACAACACCCCTCTTAACCCAAGTTGACATCTTAAACATGACCTCCATATTTCCTCTATTTCTGTAATACTTTCTCAGGTCATTAAGTCTACTCTGGCCTCAAGTTCCTTCCTTCTCTTCTCACTTACATAAACTTTTAATCTCTTAGATAACCAGTTCAACTCCACACTGTCCTATACCCTAGCCTAAAATCTCTTAGCTCTTGTCCTCTATTCATCCCCTTCTTGGATGACTATCACTGTCTATCTTCTTCCATTCTTTCTCATGTGCTCATGAACAGAAGAGGAGAAACTGAACTAAATGGTCCAACTAACAAATTTATGTTAGCTAATCTCAATGGGGCTTTCACTGTAGCAAAATAATCTTTTTTCTCCCCACAAAGTTGTTCCAAACCTCCAACGCCTTCCCCTCCCTCTCAGCTGGGGCAATAAGCCACATTTATGAACTTTACTGTAAGTCAGGCATTCTGATAAGTGCTAGAGATACAAATACAAATTAAAAGAAAAATAAAATCCCTACCCTCAAGGTGCTTACACTCTACTAGAAGACAACACATCATAAGGAACTGCAAAAGAAGGGGAAGGAAGGCATCCGCATGGTCTCATAATTTTGCTGAGATAATAGAGGTCATTTGTATATTTAGTATTTTATATATTCTATATGTATATTTTATCTTCTCAATTAGACTATAAGTTCCTTGAGGGCAGGAAGGGACTCTCTCATTTTTGTCACTGTTATCTCCAACACCTAGCACTAGTACCTGGCACTCTGTGGACTATTCACAAAAGTTTGCTGATTAATTCCTGCTCAAAAAGGATTTAGATTAAGTTGATCACTTTTGCTACTTACTTATTATATGATCTAGGGGAAAGTATAATCCATCTCGGCTCACATATAATCTCATCACTATGCTGTGGTTGATACCTCCTCCCTCAGTCTCCCCTCCTTGGATTGGCGAGCTGGAGGGTAGACTACCAAACTCCTCCTAAAGCCTCACTTTATAGAGGGTACAAACAGGACTTTTGGTCCCCTCCACTCTGCTGCTCTGCCTGGTTTCAACTCCAAAACAACATGTTGTCAGGTACCCTCTTGCTTAGCAAAAACTCAAACAGCACAAACTATTATAGATGAAGATTCAAGTTTCTCTCTTTCCTCCTTGTCCCTCCCCCACCTTTCCTGCCTCCTTTTGTGTGTTGTCTCCACTCATTAGATTGTGAGTCCCATGAAAACTAGGGTTTCTTTTTATCAATTGTATCCCCAGTGCTTAGCACAGAGACTGGCACATAGTAAGCATTTACTTTACTAGACTGGATTGGTCTTCAATTTACCTGTATCTATAGAATGAATGAATGGGATTAACTAATCTTGGTCCCTTTTCTGACCCCAAATTATATGTACATGACAATATTAGAAAGGAGAAGGTGTGGAGAGAGAAACCGTTCTATGGTCTTTTCTTTTAACGTAAGTTAAATGATTAAACTATAAGCATCTTGAAAGCAGAGACTCTCCTAAAATTTCCATCTCCCCAGTTGCCAAGTACAATGTGCTGTGCCCAGTACACCTTGAACCAATGTGTTAGAACTGGCAATAGGACTGAAATTGATAAACTTCCTTTCTCTGAGGAGGAAACTCAACCCCCAAAATATATAGCTTATAAGCAATAAGCTTACTCTTGAATCCAGAACATGTCTCCTGACCACAAGTTCAGTGTTAGTATTAGTGTAATTTCCCAAAAACTCTCTGGTGTCATGAGCTCTTCTTCTACTGAATCTTGGCAACTTAGCCCCTGATTCATGCTACTCTGCCCCAACCATCCTCTCAGCCAACTCTGCCCATCCATGAAAAATCACTTCCCCATTGCCCTCGTATGTCTTGCCAACTCTAGGAGTCTCTTTTACCACCAACTTACAGTAGTCTCAAGGTCATATAACAATGCATTTCTGAAATCCACCTGCCCCTATTATCCATGTCATGGTCAGATTCCATAACACAAAAGCCCAGAGACCTAGGATAGCTACTACTGAAATCCAAGAACCATATGAAAGACAAATGTTGAGACACTGTGGATTAAAATATTATAATAATACAATAATCCTAAGAAGCTCTTGTTGGGGACAGCCCAGCAGGAGGGAAATCCCCAAGAGGATTAAGCAAATATAAGCACTTCAGAGAACCCCTGCTGGGTTAGCCAAAGCCTTTCATTCTTCATCCTTTTTATTCTCCTGAAAAAAAAATAAACAATCTTTAGCACTCAGTAAACACTCTCTGTGTTTGCTAAATGCTTAGAGAATTTCAAAATCTGCAAGAGAGGAAATGGACCTTAGAGGCTTTCTAATACAATTTACACTTGAAGACAAAGTCCTTTCTACAATATCCCCAACAAGTAGCCCCCGAGCCCAGGGGTGGGGAACTTGAGGCCACATGTGGCCCTCTAGGTCCTCAAGTGTGGCCCTTTAACTGAATTCAAGTCCACTACCCCTGTCCTAGCCTCTTCTTGACACTTTCCAAAGATGGAGAGCTTACTATCTCACAAGAAATGACATTCTACTTTTAGGTGGCAGTTCACAGTTAGATTATAGCAATTCCTCTTGAGGCAATGAGAGATTTTCTGTGGCAGCCTTAGACAGGACAATATGGGGAACCAAGAATATTCCTGAGCTGTCTGAAGCTAGAATAAGAGTGGTTACCTCCACTCTCCCTGAGTGATGACAGAGGAAGAATATAGAACTGTAGGGAGTATGAGAAGCAGGGGAGGAGGGATCATGACTGACTGATCAAGTGTGACATTTTTTACATCCTTTCATCTATAGGTGATCCATAGAATGTTTTAGTAGTATTGGGGGAGGGGACTGAAATGAAGCACCATGAATATAACTGCCTTTAGACACAATGTCTACTCATGGATGGTGGTGATTTAGAGGCATTTTTCATTCTCACTAGGTTATCTAACAGGTCCATGAAATGAGCAGCAAGGTAAGTAGCCACAGAGGGGGTGAAGAGACCACATGATCAGCTCCGGAATGGCCAGTGCTACAGCGTAGGACCACGTCTGACCCTGGGGCAGAATCCAGAGCTCCTCCATCCTCATCCTCTGTCAGCCAAGTTAGCCATGACCCACTTATTTTTGCTTAGAGTTTACATGTCTCTGTGAGTGTGCATGTGTTTAGATGCACACAGTTATGTTCTGTGTATCCATGTGTGCATACGTAGGTTGTATGAAGAGATAGATAAATGCGCATTCACACCATACATTCTATTATGAGCATAAGGAGGGGCTTTCATGTGCATGTGTGCACTGTATGTATGAGCCCATAGTGTTCCAAACCTTTTCCACCTGGATTATGTGTGCATGCATTGGATGTATGTGTGTATGCAATTATGGGAATTCATTCATCTCAGTTCCCAAAGTCCTTACTCTCTCTGGGTCTTCTGCAACATTTCTATATCCCGCCTCTGATCCACCAGCTGGCGCAGGATGGCTGTCTTCTTGTGGTCGGCAACAGCCTGCAGCTGGTGCTTCATGCATTTTTGCTCCCGCTGCTTTCTTTCCGCCAAACGTTCATTACTCATATCCATCTTCCCAAAAATGGGCTCTGCTGAATCCGGCTCAAACACGGGTAGTGGAGGTGGCCTATTCTTTATCTAGATCAGTGATATGAGAGATGCAGAGAGAGGGAGAGTTTTCCCAGGCATCCAATACTCAGATTGGACAAGATAAGCTTATGCAGAGCACACAATGTGATACTTCAAGGGTTAGGCTCCTACCTGGACATCCAAGGCTCTCTTGTAATATTGTGCTTCTTCCATCCTATCTTTTAAGTACTTTGATCTTTGGGCAGCCAGACTAAGAATAAGGAGAAGGGACAAAAGTTTATCCAGTTTTCCAAGAAATATAATTCATCATCTTTGATCAATCAATAAGCATTTATTAAGCACTTAGGAAGTGCTTAGGAACTAGGGGCTGAGAATATAAAGAAAAATTAAGTCATCAGCTTTAGGAATGACACCCAGTTGTGGTATTTCTTGTCTTTTCAATGGCAGGGGAAGGGAACAGAAAGAATGAGAGAATTTAGAATTGAAAATAAAATAAAATTAAATTTTTAAAAAAGGGAATTGAGACAGTGCTGGGAACTGCAAAGAAAAAATTGGATGCTATCACTGAGAGGTAATATTTTTAAAAAGACAAAAATGCTGCACAAAGGCAATATGCACCTAAAAATATAATACTGTGAATGTTTATAATCAAAGTATGTCCCACTATATATATAAAGCTTGACATAAACAACTATACTGACAAATAGATAAATTAAGGTGTGATTATTCACTAAACAAAAACTATTGCCAAGATTTCTTTAAGTAGATAATTTCATTCTTAAAAGATGATTCCATTTGCATGCAGCCTTTTAATCAAAGTGAGGTGCACTTGTAAGCCTTATATTAGCATATATTTGATGTGTTCATTTCCTAGAATATACTTGTTTTAATTCAATAGATGTCTCCCAAGCACTTAACTCTGGTTGTGTCCATCCCTTACTATGAGAAGTATAGATCATAAGTAAGGTACAGTCAGGCTTTTTTGATGATGTAGTAGAGATGCCAAACTCACTCACCAAAATTTCTGTGTAGGAACCAGATTAAAATAGAATTGAAATGCTTAACAAAATAAAATGACATAGATAATGTTAAATTGTGATTTTCTGACTCAATATATACTCTGAATGGATCATTTCTATTTGATTTTGATGGAACTGATATAAAGCATAGCACTATATCTACTGTTTATATCTCATTTAACTATTTGTGCCTAAATGGGAAAAATGCCAACTCACTGCATACTTTATGACCTTGCCTGCCTCTAGTGAGTGATTCCAAAGCACATAAAATGACAGATGTTACAGAAAGACTAAATGATCATGCTAATTAAAACAATAAGAACAAAAAAAATAATTTCTACGTTGAGATTTTGCTCTGTGAAATAGCTTCTGTTGAGGCCAGTTGTTACAGCTGAGTGGAAATGAGAACAGTAGCACAGGATCAAGTCCCACTAGGAACCATTAACATTAAAACTCACATTCTAATATTCAGAGAAAGGCAAACTGCACTTACTCATCTGTGAGCTGTACTTGTTCTAGGCGGTCCATTAGTTCAGCATTCTGTTTTTGCTTCAATTCCATTTCTCGTCTGTTCTCCATTTGTTTCAGAAGACCTTGGCAATATTCCTCTTGTTTAGCAGAATTAATCTCAGGACTAAGTGGTCGTTTGTCAAAAATATAGGATTTCTGGAATTAAGGAGAAGCAGTTCATTTATATTAAGAGCACAAACAATTAGAGATGTGAAGAGTCAAAAGTCTTCAGTCAATCAATCGAGCACTCATTAAGCGTTCAGCTCATTACTGGCTGCTGTGGAGAGACAAAGAAGTGGTTCCCCAATCTCCAGGTTGTCATATTCCTGCTGTAGTGGGGCAAAGAAGACATGCAAATAGGAAACAATCAAAAAACAATTACTAAGTTATAAGTACAGCAGAAAGTAGCTCAGAAAAAAAAGATACCAGCAAAAGATGAATCATGGAAACACAAGATTGAAAGCTGTAAAGATATTAGGGATATAATGCCAGAAGCAAAGAATTACAGAATCAACCAGTTTCAGAGTTGGAGGGGATTCTCAGGGGTCATCCAGTCCATCCTACACCTGAAAAAGGATCCCTTCTATTTTGTACACACCAAGCAGTTATCCAGCCTTTGATGGAAGACCTCCAATGGGAAGAAATTCTCTATCTCTTAAGGTAGTCCATTCCCTCCTTGAACAACACTAATTATTAGAAAAGACATCTAGGTGGTACAGTGAATACATCACTGAGTTTGGAATCAAGAATACTCATCTTCATGAATCATTGGAGCATGTGGGCTATCCATCAGTCATTCCCCATTCTAAATTATTAAACCACACTTTTTTGACCACAAATTTTTCTGACACTATCTTTTATACCTCTTTTAGCATGAAACTTTTCATAATGTATTATAGCCTCTTCCAATCTACTTTGCATATTTCTTCATTTTCCTTTGGTTGATTCTCAACTTCATTTCTTTGGATACTGTGCTAGTCTTTGACTTGCAACTATACAATATCACTAGAATAATATTGGCATTAAAAAATATGGGCATTGAATATCCATTGACCCAACAATAGCACTTCTAGGTCTGTATCCCAAAGAGATCACAAAAATGGGAAAAATCACTCAATAACAATGAAAATTTAAGTCCCTTAAAGTCAGAGACTATTTTTGTCTTTGTATCTAAAGCACTTATCACCATGTTGCATAAGAGAGCAGACACTTAATATTTGTCAGATATTCCCACAATCTCCCTCAGATCCATATAAATATCTCAATACATTGACCCACTAGAGTCAAAATTCCACACTGCACCCCAAGTCTTTTCTGAGTACTGTCACAAATACTGTAATATTCTTGACCTTAACTACCTTTTTGGTGTCATTATTTATATGACACAACCCTGTGATTTATTTTCTGTTGTGTGAATAATCAAGATGAGCTGTTTGTAGAAATACAAGAAACTCTTACAGTTCTTAAGTTCTTCTCTGATAGATTCTGAAATGGCATGCTCTCAAGGTATCCCTTCTTACAGAATCATCCCTCCTTATCCTCGAGTCTGTGAGCTGGGCATTTGCAACCTGAATTATGGCTGGCATATCTATAAATCTCTTTCTATATGGCAGAAGATGCATTTCCTGAATTCTGTTGAGTTGCCTCTCCCTGCGTGTGACAGACAACTTCTCTTGAGAGGTGAGAAATCTCAAATTTGGATCAATTGAGAAGCACAAATGTTTCATCACAATCTCTGCCTCCAATGCAATCCTGCAGGACATCAACTAAAAACAAAAACCCAAAATGTTGGGACATATGGGTCAGCTCCAGGATATAAGTAGTAATATTCTTATCATGATGTTGATTCCTTTGGTGAAATTTAAATCTCGACACAGTGACTGATAACACTCTCCTATGATGTCACTGTTTTTAATACTTTCATGAGATCATTAAATGTCCTAAGTTCACAGAATCAGAAATTTAATTCAAAAGAGACTTTAAAGATAATCTAGTCCAATGCCTGTGTTTTATAAGTGAGGAGACTGAGGCATAACTTGTCCAAGGTTCCAAAAAGTAAATAACACATCTTTTGACTTTAAACCCAAACTTCTTTCCATTATGATAATATCTGAATGAATCAGGGCATGATGAATATAGCACTCTTCCATCAGTAAAGTTTTAGTACAAGCAATAAAAATGGATAGTCAGTTTGACTCAGAATTGACCTTATTACAATATATGTCCTTGTCCTAAAAACCATCAGCAAAACAGCATTCTTCTGTCCAAGACCCTCTATCTGGTTTTCTTCAAGATAGGAGGAAATTCTCTCTACATAGGAATCTCAGAAAGCTAACAACATAATTCTTCTCTTTCCTCCAAAGCAGCCAATTTTAAGTCCACTGTCTATTTCCATTCCAAGGTAGAAGCCATATCCAATTGTTAGTTGGTCATACTGCCGAGAAAGTTATACTGCCCCAAAATGTTCACATTAAAGTGTCCAACCTTCATCATAAAGAAAGTGTTGCATCAGATATCAGTAAATAGTAAAGGGGATTAGGAGGCCTTAATATAACAGTTTAATTTATTACTGCAGATTGCTTGGGGCAAAACCCTTGCTGTAAAAACATTAGGCAATACAAATGTAGGAATTCCAATGGAATGAAAGATCAGCTGACACTCCAACTTACAAAGCAATGACTTTGCACCACAGCATCTCTGGCATTCAGATACAACAATAAAAACCATAGCAAGAAATATAGGAATGATGAGAAGGATTAAATTTTATCATTTGATACTCATTAACGTAACATAACATAACATGGGGAGATACATACTACAGGAATTAAAGAAACTGAGGCTCAGAGAAGTTAAGTAACTTGCCCATGGTCACATAACTAGAAAGTGTCAGAAGAGTGATCTGTAGATCTGAGAAACTGAAATGAAGAAAGGGACAATTTAAAAGGAAAGGGAAAAAGAGAAAGAAGAAGAAAAGGTATAAGAAGTAAAAGGAAGAAAGGAGAAGGAGGAAATGGGGGGAAAGAAATACTTACATAAAACTCAGGTTTCTCATTCTTGTGATTTCTGATAGCTTCAGCAACTCCAAGATTATATGCAGCATTTTTCTGATTTTGTTCTCTAATGGCCAAGTTTTTAGCCTATTAAAAAAATAAATATATACTAAAATATGAATTTGAAAAAGGCAACTCTCTGAGCAACCAATGTTCAGCAAAAGCCTGCCTTTTAGAAACAGCGACAACCCATTAAAATAACGCCATAAGAGTATGCCCAGAAATGTTCTCTTCTGAAATTTAATTAAACAGTTCTTAAATGCCTACTATATTCAGCATTGGAAGAATTAGAATGATAAAATAACAGCATTGAAAAGACTGGTGCTGAGCAAGAAGAAAAGACTGAAAAGGATTGGAAGAAAGAGATAAGAAGTTTTTCAGCAAAGAATACCTTTTTATAGTTGCAGACTACAGTTTGCATTAGCAGCCTTATTACTGAGTAGTACTTAGTCCAATTACTGATTAGTACTTAGGTTAAGTGAAACCAAATAATGAGGAAAGTCTCCATTGATAGACTCCCAGGTACCATGAACAGGTGTAATAGTCAGGCAGCTTACCATGGAAATTCAAGGAAAACCTAAATAACTAATGATCTCCACTTCAACAAGTATTGAAAGCAAGTGAATAATACTAGTGACCAGCAGATGCTGTACAATGTTTTTTTGTTTTTTTCCAGAGGCAAATAAGCACTAAGTGGATACAAGATGCATGTTGGTCTTATTGGAATATTAAAGGCCTAGAAGACATTGAGTCTGAACAAAACCCTACAAGTACTTCTTTGTGGGATATTTTGTGATCAATTAAAAAAAGGAAGCAATTAAATTAAGCTTTAATTAGTAAGAGCAAATATGACAGAATAACTTCATTTCCCCTTTTGACATCCTTATTAGACTGTAAATTAGGGAACCACCACGGATATAGTGAGGCATTTTGAAAACTCTCTAACAATATTTCTGTGAAGAAGGCAGAAGTTGTACAGCGAGGTGACTTTATGACTGAGCCCAGAGAGTGGCAATGAATGTGATGATCTCAATCTGTAAAAAAGTCTCTTAGTGGAGTTTAATATAGACAGGTCTATGCTTAAAGCTATTCTGTTCCTACTTTTTGTCAGTGACTTGGATGAAGATATAGTTGGACTGAACTTCAAAGCACACAAAGTTGAAAGGGATAGGGAACTAGATAAAAGAACTGAGATTCAGGAAATTAATTGTGATAAAGCTCAGATGAGTTAAGGTTAATGAAGAAATTTAAAGCTAATAAAAAGGAACTTTTAGCTACATCACTACTGGAGAATCAAAGACAGAATGGAACCATCACTCCAAGGGATGGAATGTTGATAACTGAGAAAACAGAAAAGGAAGAGCTATTCAATTCATATTTTGCATCCATTTTGTCTGCCATGAAGAATGGGCTTTGAACTGGAAAGGAAGAAAACAAAAATGGCCAATAAGTAATCGACAGTTAAGGTTAACTAAAGAGATGGTGAATAGGAACTAGACCTGCAGTCTCACTCATTTGGGAATACCTGGAGAAGGAAATTCCTTCTACCAATGAAGGTCAATACCTTCTCCGAAACCTAGAAAGTCACCTGGAACACAGTGAGGTTAAGTGACTTGCTCACTATTATAGAGCTAGTATGTGTCACGGGCGGGATTAAATGAGGTCTTTCTGATTTCATGTCTAGCTCTCTAGTCACTTTGCCACACTGATAAAAAGGATCTGATTGCCCTTGATGAATTTAATCATATGGGTTCCAGGAACTACATCCTTTATTATTTTTCTTTTTAATTGCAGATACAATTGTTCATCCCTTGTCAGTGATACTTGAAAGATCATGGATTAGGGGAGACGTACTGCAGGATAAAAGAAAGGCAAATGTTACTCTGATTTTCCAAAAAAGAGAAAAAAGCAGAGTGTAAAAAGCATATGGAGTTTGATTTCATTGTGTGAAAAATTCTACCCCTGCCCTGAAGAAACTTGGTCAGTTGGTTGGTTGTTCTCAAAGAGGACCAAAATGACATCACCATGATAAAGTCAAGTTTCAGTATGTCCAACTGTGGCTGATCAGACCAATAGGAGCTCAGAATGCTCTACTACAGGTTAGGCACAGATAGTCCATATGAATTTTGGGGGTGGGTACTCCTAATTTGTGCATCCCACATTTACTTTGTGCTGTCTCAAATCTGCTTTGCTCAAAGAGCACAGCACCCTTTCTGAGGTGGGCACACCATGCTGAGCAATCCTGTGCCAGTGTCTCCAATGTTGTACAGTCAAATACAAAGTTCTTGAGAGAGATCTTGAGAGTGTCCCTGTATCACTTCTTCTGATCACCACGTGATCTCCTACCCCATGCAAGTTCTCCATAAAACAGTCTTTTGGGCAAGCATATATTTTGCGTTCAAACAACGTGGCCAGCCCAGTTGTGCTCTCTGAAGCATAGTTTGAATGCTTGGCAGTTGAGCTTGAGCAAGGACTTCAGTGTCTGGTACCTTATCCTGCCAGGTGATCCTCAGAATCTTCCTAAGACAGTTCAAGTGGAAGTGATTCAGTTTCCTGACATGGCGCTGGTAGACTGTCCATGTTTCACAGGCATACAAAAATGAGGTCAGCACAATGGCTCTGTAGACCTTCAGTTTGGTAGTCAATCTAACATCCCTTCTCTCTCAAACTTTTCTTCGGAGCCTCCCAAACACTGAACTAGCTCTGGCAATGTGTGCATAAACCTCACTGTCAATGTATACATCCCTGGAAAGTACACTATCAAGGTAAGTGAACTTATCCACAGCATTCAAAACTTCTGCATTTGTTGTAACCAATAGTTCCACATATGGAGGATGTGGTGGTGGCTGATGGAGCACCTGTGTTTCCTTGGTGTTAATTATTAGGTCAAAATTAGCACAGGCAGCAGAGAAAGAAGAAGAAACTTACAATCTAGAAGGAGAGAATACATATATTTATGTGTGTGTATACATAAATACTTATACATATATATGCAGGTGTACAAAAGGACTATAAAGATAGACTATAAGTAAATCAGAAGCTTATAAAGAAAGTGTTATCAGGGATAAGTGGAACAAAGATGAATTTTGTGAAGGAAAACAGGGAAGGCTTCATGGAGAAAATAGCACTTTAGCTGAGCCAGGAAAGATGAGTAGGTGTTAAATAGGCAAAGACCAGTGAAATACATTTTCAGAGCAGGGAATGGCATGTGTATCTTGTACATATAAACCTATTCTGATAATAACTTTGGAATTCTTTTAGTGCAAGAAGGGACTTTAGAGATTAATTAATCTGCTATTGTTGAATAGTTTCAGTCATACTTGACTCTTTGTGACCCCATTTGGGGTTTTCTTGGCAAAGATATTAGAATAGTTTGCCATTTCCTTCTCCAACTCATTTTACAGATGAGGAAATTGAGGGTAACAGAGTTAAGTGACTTGCCCAGAGTCACACAAGTTCATAAGTGTCTGAGGCCAGCTTTGAACTCATGAAGGTAAGTCTTCCTGAGTTCAGGCCCAGTGCTCTATCCGCTGGGCCACTAAGCTGCCTAGCTGATGCTGGAATACCTGATGTCTATAGATGGCCTCCTGGTCTTTCAGCATTTGATATTGCTGTATGATCCGGTCATCTTCTATTTCCTTCCTTTTTCTCTCATCGCTGTAGAGCACTGGCATACTCCGCTGGGCTCGTTGTAAGCATACATAGCACATCTCCTAAAATAGCAAGTTGAAAGAGATATTGAAGTCACTTAGAACATTTGCTTTTCTCCCTTACCCTCTACCCTTCCCTTACCCTTCCATACAACCAGAAATTTTGCGAGCTCTCAAAAGGCTTATGGTCACCAAACACATTATATGGAAGAAAACTACCTACTGGTGACAATTGCCAATAATGAAATTTATTTTTTAGATGGGGCCCCAAGAGGCTTTTAAAAAAACTACTTAGGAGTCACACCTCCAACAATTAATATGTGATAACATGGAAAATGGAGAGCAGGATCTGTGAATCAGTAACTGAAGTTATTGGCTCAGTCTCTGTGCCTGTTATCTGAGGCATCTCAACTAAAACATAATAATTGAAAGAAAATAATCATAGCACTCTCCTTGAAGGGCAGAAATGAGAGATTAAGGAGAATAGTATTGTTAGCTTGGTTTTAAATATGCTACCTGTCCCGCTTTTACGTGGCCCTGGCAAAGTGGGATGACAGGACCTTTCATCTTCATGTCCATATCTGGTTTCAGACAACCTGGTGATTTTAATCTAGAAAGAGGAAACACATCATCAGTTTCTCTTTAATACAATCTCCCCTCTTTGCTGAATATTCATTTCTTTGCATTCTGATGAAAAACAAACTTCTGCAGAGAATTGTATGACTGGAAAGGAACTTGGAGGTCATTTAGCAAAGTCTAACCTAGCCTTGAAACAGGAATCTCATCAGTATTTTGACAAGTTATCTTCCAGCCTTCCCTGACAGAGCCCCACTCTCTGCCCATTGGCTCCCTTCCTCACTGGGGAAGCCATTTCATCTATAGACAACTCTAATTGTTAGGACATAGAACTTTTAATTGAGACAAAATATACTTGATTGTAATTTCCATCCATTGTTCCCAGTTCTGCCCATAAAGTCAAACAGAACATATTTAATCACTCTCCAAAATAATAACCTTATGTCAAGACAACAATCAGGTCCTATTCCCCTGCCCTCTCTTCTTTGGCCTAAGCATCCCAAGTCCCTCCCACTGTTCCTCATGTGACATGACTGTGAGTGCACTCACTCATCCTGGTCCTTCTCCTCAGTTCCTCCAGATGTGGAATGATTGGGACAGAGCCAAGACTGACTAACCTTTTTTCTGAACACTGTACTTCTTTCAGCGCAGCTATTTGGTGCAGTGGGTAGAGTGCCAGGCCTGGAGCCAGGTAGACTCCTCTTCCTCAATTCAAATCTGGCCTCAGATACTTACTACCTGTGTGGCCCTGGGCAAGTCACTTAACCCTGTTTGCCTCAGTTTTCTCATGTGTAAAATGAGTTAGAGAAAGAAATGACAACTCCCTCCAGTATCCCTGCCAAGAAAACCACAAACGGGGTCACAGAGTCAGACACAACTGAAATAACTCAACAACAAATGCTTCTTTTGCATACCCCTAATAATGCTGATTCATACTTTTCATATGAATTGCTTTCTAGCCATGATGCCCTTGTGTAGTTTATTTTTTGAGTCCAAGGTTAGAACTTTACATTTATTTATCCCTTTAAAATACTACTTTGCTTGTTTATAATTTTTTCTTTGGTACTATGATATTTTGGCGAATTTGTATGCCATCAATATAGACATTATCAGTGCAGATCAAAATTCATCCATACCTTAAATGAGATATCTGTAAAACATTTAACACAGGGTCTTGTACATAGTAAGTGACTAATAAATGCATGTTCTCCCACTTCCCCTTTCCTATTATGCAGTGTCATCCTGGTCCACATCTTCCTGCACTCATAGATGACCTACCCAAGTTGGCATTGATGGAGGTCTTTCTTTTCCTCCAGTTCTTTTCACACAACAGTGACACTCGAACTCTCTAAATTCCATTACTGGACAGTCTAATTTGCTGAAATAATGTTCTTTATAGTGATTGGGAAACTGCCTGTCTATGGCCTTCTTTACAATGAACAAAATTATAAATAATAATAATTGATATTTCTGTAGCATTTTACAATTTACAAAGCACTTCCAATAATCACCTACCATGAAGTAAGGGAAAAAATGACAATAAGTCATGTTACCTTACTGCTCTCTTGTTTATTACTGTGAAGTACCTTAGTTGTCAATGGAAAATTATGACCATTTATAAGACAAGAACACTGAGAGTTAAGTGAATTAAGTGACTTACCTAAATAATAAGTAATAAATTCAGAACTAGAAATCAGATTATCTAACTCTACTATTGCTATACCATGCTGCCCTTCATATTATATGTCAATACTAGTCAAATAAACAAGGATGTAACAAAGCACTTATTCCAGGCAATGTGCTAAGAATGTGCTAAGAGCAGGCGTTCAAAGAGAGCCCCCCCCCAAAAAAAAAATGTTTCAAATCTAAAGGAGCTTACAAAGGGTGGAAGATAACACGGAAATCTGTAGACATAAAAAGATATACATAAAATAAATTCTACATATCAACAGAGAGAAAGGGGAATCAGAAAAGGCTTCTTACAAAAGGTGGATTTCAGCTGGGATTTGAAGGAAGCCAGGAGATAGAGATGAGGAGGAAAAGAATTCCAGGGATTTTCACCAAGTGAAAATGTAGAGTTGGGAAATGGAGTATCTTCTTTTTCTTAATTAATTAATTTGTTTTCAGTTTTCTACAATCACTTCCATATATCTTATACTTTCCCCCTCCCTCCCCCACCTTCACCCCTCCTTCCCTGAGACAACGTGTAATTTTATATAGGTTACACATGTATTCTTATTAAATACACTTTCACCTTATGTTGCATAGAAAAATTAAAATGAATGGGAGAAAAATGAAAACAAAATAAAACATAACACAAGACAAAATTCTGCGATCAAAGTGGAAGGTGTTTTGCCTCAAGAGTCCATTGGGAATTTTTTAGATTCTTGAATTGCTGTGAAAGATTAAGTCTGCCAGAAAAATTCCTCACACACTGTGGTTGTTGCTGTGTGCAAAGTTTTCCTGGTTCTGCTCCTTTCACTCAGCATCAGTTCGTATAAGCCCTTCCAGGCCTCTCTGAAGTCTTCCTATTCATCATTTCTTATAGCACAACAGTATTCCATTACATTCATATACCACAACTTGTTCAGCCATTCCCCAATTGATGGGCATCCCCTCGATTTCCAGTTCTTGGCCACCACAAAGAGAGCTGCTATAAACATTTTTGTACACGTGGGACCCTTTCCCATTTTTATGATCTCTTTGGGATACTCCAAAGGGTATTCACATTTTTGTAGCCCTTTGTTCCAAATTGCTCTCCAGAATGGTTGGATCAGCTCACAGCTCCACCAACAATGAATTGGTGTTCCAACTTGAATGGAGTATCTTCTTCTAGGAACACCATAGGCCAGAATGGAATGCAGAGTACATGGAGGGGAGTGACCTGTGGGAAGGCTGGAAAGGTAGAAAGATGCCAGGTGGCAAAGGGCTAATTGTACATTTGATCCTAGAGGTAATAGGGAGCCACTGGAATTTAGTGAGTGGGGGAGAGGGGTGACACTGTCAGACTCACTGTGCTCTAGGGAGATCAATTTGACAGCTGAGTGGAAAATAGACTGAAGTTGCAATCACAAAACCACGCTGATTGGATATTACAAATTTATGACATGTAATAAAGAGGCCTTCAGTAGGGTAAGAAAACCCTTTTACAGCTCCCTAGTTGATTCACTATTACAATCCCACCAAATCTTTCCAAACCTTACCCCTCATCTTCCTCTTCGCTGAGAACCCTGCCTCCTATTGCACTGAAAAAACTGAAGTCATCCACTAAGAGCTCCCTTTTCTTGCCACCTCATCTCTTATCACTTAGATATCTTCTGCTATGATCTCCTCCTTCGCTCCATCTCACAGGAAGAAGTGACCACTAGCTATAAAGCTGAACATACCTTTTGACCCAGCAATATGACTTCTAGGTCTGTATCCCAAAGAGATCTTAAAAAAAGGAAAAGGGTTCACATGTACAAAAATATTTATAGCAGCAATTTTTGTGGTAGCCAAGAACTGGACATTGAAGAGATGCCCATCAATTGGGGAATGGCTGAACAAGTTGTAGTATATGAATGCAATGGAATATTATTGTACTACAAGAAATGAAGAACAGGAGGACTTTAGAAAAATCAGGAAAGACTTGCATGAACTGATGGTGAGTGAAGTGAGCAGAACCAGGAGAACACTGTACACAGTAACAGTGACATTGTGTGATGACCAACTTTGATAGGCTTAGCTCTTCTCAGGAATGCAAGGATCTGAGACAACTCCAAAAGACTCATGAAGAAAAGTGTTATCTACATCCAGAAAAGAACTATGGCATCTGAATGAAGATTGAAGCATACTATTTTCTCCTTTTATGTTTGTTTTTTCTTTCTTGTGATTTTTCCCTCTTGTTCTGATTCTTCTCTCATAACAAGACTAAGGTAGAAACTTATTTACTGTGATTGTGCATATATAGTCTACATCAGATTGCCATCTTGGGGGAGGAGAGAGTGGAGGGAGAGGGGAAACTTAGAACTCAAAATCCTATAAAAGTAGATGTTGAAAACTAATAATTAATTTTTTAAAAAAGAGGTGCCCCTTTTCCTTGCTTGAGCAAATCTCTCTATATGACCTCAAAAAATAAAGGAAGGAAAGAAAAACCCTTGCTAGATCTGTCCATACTGGCTAGCTGTCATCTAATATATCTCTTCTGCATTTATTTCATGTTAAAATCTTTGAGAAGGCTGTTTATAATTCACACCTCCACTTTTTGCTCACTTCTTACCTTTCTGTAGTATGGATTCTGACCTCATCATTCTACTGAAATTGCTCTATCCAAAATCATCAATAATCTCTTCACTCCCAGATCTAGTGACTTTTTCTCAATGCTAATCTTTCCCTCCATGCAACCTGTGACACTATCAATCATCCTTTTCTACTTGAAACTCTCTTCTCTCTAAGCCAGGGGTGGGGAATCCACTTGAATTCAGTCAAAGGGCCACACTTGAGGCCCTAGAGGGCCACATATGGCCTCCAGGCTGCAGGTTCCCCACCCTTGCTCTAAGCTTCCATGACACTGCACTTCCCTGGTTCTCCTTCTACCCGTCTGACCACTTTTTGGTCTCCTTTGCTGTATCTTCATCCAGATTTTGCCTTCATCTTTTTTTGAAATGTGAGATGTTTCCTGGTTTCCATGTCTCTCCTATTTCTCTATCATTCTGCAAAGATTACCAGTGACAGTTCAGCAATCCTGTTTATATATTCTAATCATACTATGAGATATAATATAGTTCAGGCCTGATGACTCAAATTCACTGAGGCTGATGATGTGCTCTAAATACCTGTCTTCTCATCCTGAGGCTCTTCATTCCATCTAATCTAGTCTTCTCCCTTCCATCTTCCTGATAGTGAAAATTTGGTGTTCTTTAAGCATTTATTTTGTACAAACTGATCAGTTACCTCTCCCCTGCCCCAACTTCAGTTGCTTGAGTGGAGTGCCTAGTCCATTTTCAGCAGACGTATGTGCCAGACTTGGAGGCAGGAAAGACATGGGTTATACCAGGTTCTAATGCTTATTAGCTGGTGACGACCTAACCTCTCCTGAAGCCAGTTTCCTCTGTCTATAAAGTGAAGTAATAGTCTACTTATCTCAGATGTCTGTTGTGAGTGTCAGATGAAATAGGTTACTTCGAGGGCTTTGCAAACCTGAAAGCGCTATGCAAATGTCAGCTGTGTGCCCCAAAAGGGAAGAATTAATTATATTTCAGCACAAACCAATTAAATTACTTTACTTATTTTCCTCTCTCCCTCAAAAACAAATGCCCCTTAGCCAAAACAACATAGCCGAGGTGGCAGGATCCTTTGAAATGACTTAACATCTGTAATACTGATTGATCACATCATTCATGTTACCATCTGTGGTCAACGTAGACACACACAGAAAAGCCACCTGGCCATTGAAACCACTAACATAGCATGACTAGACAAATGTAGTTGGAAAGCTCACCAACCTCTCAAAATAATTCTCCCCCAGCCAAGGGGAGATAAGATGCTCCATTTAGACTCACCTTTGCCCTCAGAGGAATGCGATCTGCATTAGTCTATGGAAAACAATCCTTTCCAGATTAATAGCTATTTGTCCTTAAAAACTGCAATGCTTCAAATCCCTTTCAACAGTTGTGAGTCACCTTCCTGCACTTTTAAAATAATCTCTCCATGGAAGAACAAGCAGGAATCAGGTTTATATAAAGCCTCCAACTCTCCAGCTAATATTCATAAACCTAGAAATGAGGTGCACTCTCTGAAATGGAACAAATCCTTAAAATGGATACTCACCAGGCCCCCAATCTTTTGAACAACTCAAATCCTCAATATTATAATTCAAATTCAACATCCCTTACAAATTGCGTCCATTTCATAAAAGAGGAATACCCACTGAATGTTTAACAGCAGATCACATTTTATCAAAGCTTTAAGCAAAGCTTGTAAAAAGCTTTTCTCACAACAATCCTGAAAAACAAGAGGTGGCATATTAGACAGATTGCCTGGCCTGGAGTCAGGAAGAATCATTTCCTTGATCTCAAATCTGGCCTCAGATATTTACTAGCTCTGTGATCCTGGATAAGTCACTTAACCCTGTTTGCCTCAGTTTCTTTCTCTGTAAAATGAGTTGAATAAGGAAATGGTAAACCTCTGCAGTGTCTTTGCCAAGAACACTCCACATGGGGTCACAAAGAGTTGGACATGACTGAAAACACCTGAACACCAGCACTACTATCCCTGTTTTTCATATGAGAAAACAAAAGTACAAAGAAATTCTCCCATTTGTCAGTGCTCTCCCCATACTGCCAATTGCTTTATACTTGTTTTATAAATATATGTATAAATATATATATATGTTTCTTTATCTCTTACCCCCTAGTCACACCCAAGTTCCTTCATGGCAGACTCATTTTTGTCCAGATACAAGTATCATCACTAGAGCCTAGTATAGTGTGCCTGGCTCACAGTAGGCACTTCATAAATGCTTGTTGAACTGAACTCAATTCCTGTGCTGCTGGACTCCCACAAGCAGTACTACCTTATCATTAACCCCTTTCCTTCCACCACTGGGACATAAAACTTGGCACTAATGCTTTCTTCCAGACGGGCAGGGACTCTTTTACTTTGATGTCTTCAAGAGAACATTTGGATGAACATGAAGTTTCTCGTTTCCCAGGAATGGGAATTTTTAATTTACCCATTTTGATTCGCCTCCACTGTGAATAAGAAAGAATCAGTGGCCTGGTTCAGAAAAAGGGGCGTGCTAATTTGAGAATAAATGCATATAGAAAAAGAGAAAAAATCTAAGGCAAACAAAAGGGTATATATAGGAGCTTGTTTTAGTAATCCAGGCACAAGATAAATTTTGAAGATGATCATATATTGGGTGTGTATAAATAGCATAAAATAAATCAATTAATAAGCATTTATAAAGTACTCTTTGTGGCAGGCAAAATGTACCAGACTCTGGTGACACAAGTACAAAACTGAAACTTGCCCTCAAGAAGTTTAAGAGGAGAGACAATATATACATGTATAAGCATACACTAAACACAAAAAGTCAGATACGAGACAACTAGGGGCAGGAGAGAGGCAGTTGCGCCTGAGGAAGGGAGGAACTAGGAATGGCCTCATTCAGAAGGTGAGTCTTGAAGGAAACTCCCAGAGAAAGAGGCAAAGAAGGAGTACATTACAGCCATGGGCACAACCAATGAAAAGGCATGGAGATAGAAAATGGAGGACTGTAGATGAAGAATAAAAAGGTGGCTGATTTGGCATGATGGTAGAGTACACAGAGTAGAGTAGTGTTTAATAAGCCTGGAAAAGCAGGAGAACAGGTTTTGAAAATCAGGATATACATAATTTTAACAAACTTTGGACAACCTTGTAATTCTTCTTCCATGATATGGAACTTGTATGCCAGTGATAAGGTTTGCAATTTTCATCTCTTCTATGTAACTTATTTACCAAAGAATTTAACTCCTCTTCTATCTACATATACTTCTAACTCTCTTTCTTCCTTAAAAAAACATTCACTTTAACCCTACCATTCCCTCAACCTTTCATAAGTATCTCTTCTCCCTTTCACAGCCAAACTCCTTTTTAAAAAAGCTCTCTATATTTCTTGTTCTTGCTTCTTTTTTCCTTACTTCTCCACCTTTGGCAGTCTAACTTCCGACCTCATCACTCAATTGAAAATTCTCTAGTTACCAATGAACTATGAATTGCCAAATCCCATGGCTTTTTTTTCAGTCATCCTTCTTAATTTGCAGCCCCCTGACACTGTTGATCACCTGGATACCTTTACCCTCTCTTGGTTTTTATAACATTGTTCTCTCTTGATTCTCCTTTCTTTCTAGCTCCCAACTGGACCCAGTTAGCTCCGGAGGAGAAAGTGAGGCTGGTGACTTTGCACAGCCTCCCTCACTTAAATCCAATTCACTTGCATATCATGGCATCACCCTCATGATATCACAGTCCTCCAAGAAAATAGTAGGACAAACAATAACAACAACCTTTTCTAGCCACAGCTTTTCAGTTTTCTTTGCAAAATCATCCATGTCTGCCTCCTCCCTCTGAGTATACCTTGAGGCTTTGTCCTGGGTTTTCTTCTTCTTTCTTCTGTCTAGAATCTCTCTCTCTCCTCTCCTCTCCTTTCCTCTCTTCTTCTCTCTCTCTCTCTCTCTCTCTCTCTCTCTCTCTCTCTCTCTCTCTCATCATCAGCTTTCATGGGTGCAACTATCATTTATATGCAGATAACTTACTTCCAGATCATTTATCAGGGACTCATTTCTCTCCTGAGCTAGCACAACACCAACTACGTTTTGGATTTCTCAAACTCAAACTGTCCTTTTGGGATCTCACACTAAATGTGTATCAAACAAAACTTATTATCTTTCCCAAAAAAACTCACTCCTCTTCTGAACTTGCCTATTTTTGTCAAAGGAAGCACCAACCTTTCAGGTTCTGAAACACAGAGTCATCCTCAATTCCTCATTTCTCCCTCAACCCCTACAGCTACTCAGTTGTCCAGCCTTGTTCATTCAACCTCTCATATCTAATCCCTTTCTCTCAACTTAGATGGCCACTAACCTAGTTCAGGTCTTTTTTGCCTTTATTCTGGTGATATATAACCTTCTAATAGATCTCTTTGTCTCAAACCTCTCCTTTCTCCAATTCATCCTCCATACAACTGATAAAGTGCTGTTCCTGAAATACAGAATTGTATCATGTCATTCCCTTACTCACAAAATCATAGTGGCTTCCAACTGCTTCTATGTTCAATTATTTCTGCCAACAGAGAAGAATCAGCCTGTAACTAAAAGTGTACCACAGATAATTCACAAAACAGAGATCACACAGGTACTCATGGAAACTACCTAAAGGATGGCATATAGCTGATCAATAATGTTTGGTTAATGTACTGCCCTGAACTCTCAAAAAATACCTTCATATACAAGACTACTTTTTACATAGTACTTTAAATACTCCAGCTCCAACCATTGTCTAGAGTAGGTAATTCAAGAAGTATTACATCCATTTTACATATAAAGAAAACAAAAAAGTATAGAATTGTGAACTGTCCATATCAGGTCACACATCTAATACATGGCAAAGCTAGGACTCAAATCTAGATTTTCTGTCCCCCACTAAGTATGGTGCTCTTTCTACTATAGACTGGTGTCCTTTTATTTATATCACTCTGTCCAGAAGTCCTGCACCAAGTTAGGAAGGATATCCCCTGAGCCAGCATCCCAATAGGGAAGTATGTCCATTATAAAAATTATCCCAAGTGAAAAAAAAATTCATGGAGGAGGACACTAAAGGGTAATATGGTCCAAACATGAAATTAGATCACAAAACAAAGGCTTTGCCTCAATTGCTGTCAATAGATTACTCTCCTAACCTTACTTACTACAATGTGAAATGTTAGATTTTTTTAATGATTCTTTCTTTAAGTGAACTAGGGAAATGCCAATTTAAAAAAAAAACACTTTAGGACTTAGGGAATGACTCACCTTTCAGGACCTGGCTTCAGCTGGTTGTTCTTCTCCACTCTGTCCATCAAGTTGATTCCTGTCACTTTGACAGGAGAGATAGCTTGCCTAGCCCGAAGCTTCTTGGCTGAAATACTCTCTGTAAAATGAAGAATAAAAGGAAATAGAAGCCCCTGAAGCAGACTGTAAAAGGCATTTTAAATATGAATTTTCCATTCACACCTGGATAAGTAAAATATACTCCACAATTTTTGGAATGCTGGGTTCTGAGACTGAATGACACTCTCATGATCTTAAATTGTTTTTTATCCCATCATAGTCAATCAACAAATATTTACTGTATGCCTGCTATATTGAAAGCACTGGAGGAAATTGAAAGATATTCAAGACAGTGCTGCCCTCAAAGAGCATATAATCTAGTTGGTGATATAAGGCATAAATATAGGATGGTTCAAAGCAGAAAAAGAAAATGTTATCCTTGTTCAGTTGTGTCCAATTCCATGACCCCATTTGGGGTATCCTTGGCAAAGATACTGGAGTGGTCTGCCATTTTCTTCTCCAGCTCATTTTACAGGGCAAGTGTTCACATGGTGGTCAGAAGAAGCAATACAAGGACACTCTCAAAGTCTGTCTTATGAACTTTGGAATTGATTTTGTGACATGGGAGACACTGGCACAGCCTGCTCAGCATGGTGCACCCACATCAGAGCTCAAGAGAAAAATGCAAGATGTGCAAATTTAGACAATCCACCCCAAATGTTCACACAAACTATCTGTGCCCAACCTGTGGTTGATTGTTCTAGGCTCATATTGTCTAATCAGCCACAGTTGGACACACTGAAACTTGACTCTAGCATGGTGATGTCATTTTGGTCCTCTTCAAGAACCAAGGACAGTAACCAATAGATGAAGAAGCTGAGTCAAAAAAAGTTGTGACTTGCAACACTTAAATAGTAAGCGTTTGAGATTGGACTTGTTCTCAGGTCTCTCTTACTCTAGGTTTGGTGCTCTATCTATGCACCACTTAGATGCCCAAACAAAAGAAGACATCATAGGTATCACAGACAAATAAATGCTACAAATATTACATGATATAAATTCAGAGGAGGAAAAGATTGCTTTCTGGAGGAGGTAGGATTGGACCTTAGAGGAAAAGTAGGTTGTGAGTCAGTGCATGGCAAGGAAGGGAAGAAAAATCATGATGTGGACACAATGATTGGCTGCTTGTGTCTTTAAAAAGAGTACAACCAAATTTTTCTGCCATATTTTCAGCTGTGCCCAAGGGCACACTCTACTTCCTTCCCTTGCTCTCTCTCTTTTACCCAAGAATCAGTTGAGGGTATTTATTTCTACTTTGTGTTATTTGTTCTTAGTTTCAGATGCAGGAGGATCTCCTCTTGGGACCAAGTGTTCAAACCATGGTGTCTGGGAATCTCGATTGCAGGAAGGGCAGCAATGCTGATATGGAAGCCCTGAGAAATCAGTGTGTCTGAGGCTAACATCTGAGAGGGGGTTTCAGACCTGAATCTGAGGCTGTGCTCTATGAGAACTGAGTTAAACTATGAATCTAATTCCCTTTTCCTCCCCAGAGACTGAGGTGGTAGAGGGGGAAAAAGGGATTGTATCTGCTATATGTGGGAAGTGTGTTTATAAACACATATATACATGTGTGTATACATATATAATATGTATGTGTGTATGTATATATGTGTGTGTTTGCGATACACCTGAAGTAAACATTGTTTTTTAAAACCTTCACAGTGTTATACTACTTTGACATTCTATATGATGCTGTAAGATTCGCTCCTGTAAGATCAGACTACCTCACAAACTTCTTAAACAGTCACCTTGCTAGCCCTTTACCAGTTCTGGAACAGCCTCTGCCCTATTATACTGTATCCCCTGAACTCTGAACCAGAAATTCTTCCTGGAAAGGAAGGAGTGCCAGCTCAGCTGTAAAGACAGACAAGATGTGTCTATTCCACTTCTCTCTCTCTTTTAATCATTTGACCTGAAAAGGGACTAAGAATATGATTAAGAGTCTACTTCCAGGAGAAAAGTGAAAGAAAGAGGTTCCTATTAGAGAAAAGACCTAGTAGAATTCTGTGTTACAATTAATTTGCTGCAGATACAAGAATCGCTCAGCAATAGCTTTCGATATCAAATGATAAGTAATAATAGAATGCATATAGACACGCACCTCTCACTTCTTCTTTTTCTCCCTGGTCTTTGTTCTTGGACTCCAGAGGGCCAGTCGTGTCAATTTCTTTGATGGTTTCTATAGTTGGTTTGTTTTCTGAATCCTTGGCCTCGATTCTAGGGGTAAGCCAAAGATATACCATGGAAAGCCCCAAAATGGGGCTGTGTGCCCCCTTCCCTCTTGTAAACTGCTCAAACAGGTAGGAATTTCAACTGAAAATAGTGTCCTTAGAAAGACTGAGTAATGTTCCTCTTTTAAAAATCCTCCTGACCATGAGGCACCATCAGGAGGCACAGAACATCAGCACTGGAAGGTACTTTAGAATATAAAATGCTACAACACAATAGAGAATGTCCAAGCTACAAGAGACTTTAAAACAAAGAGAAGAAGATCATACACATGGAAGGTTAGAGCTAGAAGCAAGCTTAGAAAACAGAATCCTGGAATTCTGGACATAAAGCTGGAGGGGACCTTAGAATAGAGAATATTAGAACACAAAACAAAGAACACAGAACTGGAAAGATGCTTTTAACACAGAATATTACAACGCTGCACACAAAGATGGATAAAAGCTCAGAATTAACAATGTTAGAACACAGAACACAGAAAGCACCTGTGACATCATCTACTCCAACCCCTTGTTTTACAGATAGGGAAACTGAGTCCTAAGGAGGTCAAATAAATGGCTGGTTCATGACAAAATAGAGACTAGAACTAGGACTAAACTGTATTTTCTGTCTCCTAGTACAGTACACTGCCCTCCATGGCTGGCATGGCTCAGTTGTCACAGATACTTATCATACAAAACTGACAGCTATTTTTCTTTTTTTAAAAATCTTTTCATTTGGAGTCTCTGTTTTCCTGTTCCTCTTTTCTATTTCATTTTCAGTACATAAGTAGAAACTACAAGAACACTATGAAGTTGACCTCCTTAGTCTCAGGAAAGATCTGAGCTGTACTGGATAGAATTTGGTTTTAGGATTGGTAAGGGAATGATGAGTGGCTTAGGGCCCAGCCAGTCAAAGCAATCTCCCTGAAATCAAAACAAACGGGTTAGAGCAGGTAGAGTAGATGTGTGAACTAGAGAGGTGTACTCACCTTGGGAAAGCACACACACTACAAGGACGCTGTGCAGTACCCTCTCTGTTAGAAATCACCGAGTCCGTCGTCCCAGGCCTCTGTACCACAATGACAGCAAAAGGTTAAAAAATGTGCATCTTTGCCCCAGAAAATAAAGATTGGGACTTTTTTAACAGTCTAACAGAAGTCAATAACTACAGGAGTTGAAGGATAGACTGACAGACAAATGTCACTGAGTCATGGCTAATCCCAATTTTTAACAGTTTTTTTAAAAAATGTTCATTCTAATCCCCTTTCATGACATCCACTGAAGTATTTGAAGACAGACAGATACTCCATTTTTCTCTAACGTCTTCTTTTTGCCAGCTAAACCTTCTCAGTTTTTCAACTGATTCTGACATGACATGCCTTCAAGGCCCTTCACCATTCTGCTTACCCTTCTCTAAATGTCTATGTGCATTGTTATTCCTTATCACTTGGTAAGGAATTCCTTATCACTTCTCCATCTTACCAACATCCTTCTTAAACTATGGTGCCCATGAATAAACATGGTACTCCTGATGAGTAATGATGAAGGGAGCTATCTCCTACCTATTCCAGGAATCTCTTAATGCAGTCCTTGTTATAATATTAAGCAACAGTAAGGTACAAGATCTCATTAGCTTCTTGGTGCATTAAAATATAGTCTTCTGAGACATCCATTACTCTCTAGACTAACAGCTCAAGGGGTCCATCACACACTTGCTCTAGAGCCCCTGTTCTAAGATGTCAAGATCCTTTCAGATCCTGACTATCCTCCAGTGCATTCATTATTTATTCTAATTTTGTGTCCTTTTTAAATATGTTGAGCACACCATCTTTGCCTTTTTTCGCATCTTCAATAAAATGTCTAACATTCTGATGTTACATTAGACTCAATAACAAAATTTCAGAGCCAGAAGGAACTTCTGAGACTTTATAATCCAAACCCCAAATTTGCCAAATGAGAAAATCTGAGACTTAGAGAGAAGTAACTCGCCCAACGTAGCTAACCTAGTTTTTGATAGAACTGAGAATATCACTTAGGTATCCTAATCCTTAGACATATGACCTTGGTTAAATCAATGAACTTCTCTGGGTCTGTTTCCTCGCTTGTAAAATAAGGAAGTTAGACTATGATGGCCTGAATATCACCATCCTATGAGATATGGTTTTCCTTCATTTATGATTTATCTTCAGTTGGCAATGGCTCATGGGTACAGAGGGGAAAAAAAGCATTGAGTTAAGAGTTTGGAAATGTGCATTTGGATCTTTGCTCTGCCACTTTTGCTGTTTCTGTGACAATGATCAAATCTCCTTAACCTCAGTTTCCTCATCTATAAAATAAGACTAAATTGTTCATTTCCAGTTCCAAATCCTATGTTCCTAAACAAAAGCTGCCTACTCAAAAAACCTCTCCATTAAGTAATTAATAAAGTAAAGACTTGGACAGCCTTAACGAAGTTCTCATTGAAGGAGCTGTGAGCACAATGGTAAGTAGGTTGGATTTGGAGTAAGAGGATTCGAGTTCAAATTTGCATTCTGCTATTTACCACCTACACGACCTTCATCACATTCTTTAGGTCTCAGATTCCTCACTTGTAAAATGAGGAAATTAGTCTAGATGACCTCTAAGGTCTCTTCCAGTTCTAAATTCCATGATCCTCTCAACCTGAGCTTTTCTTAAGAGTAGGATTCATTTTAGAGTGATAGTTGTGTGCCCCTACTCCGAGAAAATTCATTGGGAATTTATTATATAATTCATTGGTAGGTAACATTTGAGAGAGGTAGTTAGAAGAAGGAAGAAATTTACATTTACATTTGAAAGAGCTTTAACCAGATTCCCACTTCCATCCATGGCACACAGGAAGTCCTTATAAAATCTCATCTTCACTTTACCGTCTCTAATCATGAGGACCCCTATTCCCTTGAATGTAAACTCCACATTTTGTTTCACAGAAATGGATCGGGATAAAAAGAGCAATGTTTCCTTCACACATCCTTCCACCACATCCCTGTTAAAAGGACCCTCCAAGGATATCATGACGAAGTTAAGCTGAACAACTGGGATATCACCTAGTGGGGAAAAAAATAAATGGGAGAGAAAATTAGAATACCAATCACATATACTCATAAGCGACTATTTAATCTGTGCTTAATAATTCAAAATGTTTTACAAATTGTTTGTTTATAAGTATGCTTCCTAAGATTATAAATGCAAAATTATTAAATATAAACATCCTAAATGACATCTCTCTTAGTAGAAAATATTTATCTTTGTATATAAGCATCTAGCACAAGGGAATGGGGGCAGAGAGAGTAAAGTATTTTACTTTAAGAAATATTTGTGATGAAATTCAGGAACAAGCACCTTCTCTTAAAATTCATTGGGTGTATATATACATATATATGTGTGTACATACATATGTACATACATGTGCACAAATATATGTGTGTATGCATACATGTGCAAGCCCTTCTTAGTAATCTGCGAAACATTGGTTTCTTTCATTTCTTAATCCTGAACTATATTTTTCAACACTGGGGAAAGCAATTTGGAACTATGAATCAAAAGTTACTAAACTGTGCATACCCTTTGACCCAACACACAACTACTAGGCTTATTCCCAAAGAGATTAAAGAAGGAAAACAAGACCCATATGGGCAAAAATACTTATAGCAACTCTTTTGTGGATACCCATTAATTGGAGGATTATGGAAAAAAATTATGGTATAAGAATGTAATGGAATACTATAGTGCTCTAAAAAATTATGAAAGGTATGATTTTTTAAAAATCTGGGAACACTTGTATTAATTGATGCTGTGCAATACCAAACCAGAACAATTTATATAATAGCAAAAATATAAAGATCTTTGAAAGACTTAATAACTCTGATCAAAGCAACGACCATCTACAATTCCAAAGGATCAGTAATGAAGCATTCTACCAAACTCTTGACAGAGTTGGTAGACTGAGTTTGCAGAAAAATATAGAGACATGTCCAATACAGGAATGTGTTTTGTTTGACTATGCAAATTTATTACAAACACTTTGCTTTTGTTTTGTTTTTTCCAATGGGGGTGAGGAGGTTGAAGAGAGAGAAAATTGTTTTTTATTCATTGCAAAAAAAATTAAACCTATTGATAAAAGCAAGCAATCCAGCTTAAACAGAAGTTCTGTTAGTTGAGAAGGATCAATCTCTATCTCTGACAGTAGAGGCTACGGAGGAATGATTTATCTCTGAAAAGGTATTACTTTTTTGTCTTTTCCCTTGCGCTCTTATAGAACACACTGGAGAAAAGCAGATTTTTCTGCATGTTTCTGTTGGTAATGGTGTCTTACAACAGGGCAACTCACCGAACAGAAAACATTGCACCCAGCATGGAGGAGACTTAACAAGTCTAACTATGGAGTCCAATTGAACTGTAGAAGTGAACAGATCCAGGAAGCCCATCAAAGTTGCCTCCAGCAAATATACTGTACCCAGGGTGAACAGCTACATTTTCAGAGTTGTGAGTTGCTTTGGCCACATGTGTTATTTATATGTGTATTTCTATACCATTGTACTCTGTGTATGCCCACTTATACTAGTAATATCTTGTGTATTTATTTTAAAAAAACAAACCTCAGGTTTATGGAGGACGTATTTTGTTGCTATTGCTTTGGCTATGCCATGTGCCTTTCTTTAAGCTGTATCAACCAGCTGTCTGTTAAATGGTGAACATACTAGTGGGGGCCCATAAGAAATTGTTTTAGGAGAATGGCTTTACAACTACAAGTGCAAGTTGGAGGGTATCCTAGAGAGATGAGGCTATATACAGATGAGGGAACTGAGGCCCAGAAAGGTTGATCAACCATGAGACAAAACTTTTATTAAATACATACTAGGTGCTAGTTTCTGGGCATACAAATGCAAAGAACGAAGCAATTCCTTCTTTTCAAAGAGCTTACATCTTAATAGGAAAATAAATAGTACATATTATAAATATAATCACTAAATATAAAAAGAATAAAAACAACTACAAGATAGTGAAATACAAAGTGTGTTTGTGTGTGTGTGTGTTCATCCTTCATTGTTGAAGACCATGCCATTAGAGAAATAATGACACAACTTGCCCTTGACTTTGTTTTGAGTGAGGGAGAGCTGTGCAGGTCACCAGCCGCACTTCTCCTCCAGAGCCATTTGAATCCAGTGACCAGATGTTCATCAGGATGACTGGAGATGACCCAGGATGAGGCAATTGGGTTAAGTGACTTGCCCAAAGTCACACAGATAGTGAGTGTCAAGTGTCTGAGGTGAGATTTGAACTCAGGTCCTCCTGACTCCTGCACTGGTGCTCTATCCACTCCACCACCTAGCTGCCCAAATGATTAAGTACAAGATACTTGATCTATGTATTAAAGGAAGAACTTGATCTCATGAGCCAGAGGTAAAGAAAAGTACTCCCCACCAAGTAAAAATGCAAGTCTGACCATGTCACCTCTTTATAGTCATTTAAGTACCAGGTTTACCCTTTCTCCCTCAGATTAAATATAGTCTTCCTTTTGGCATTTTCCCTCTCCTACATTTTTAGCCTTACAGCTTACACTCCTGACAAACCCTCACCTTGTATTCTTCAATCCAGAGGCACTGACCTCTCTGCTGTTCCTGGCACAAGACATTTTGTCTCCCTATTTCTGACATTTTCACTGACTGTTTTTCCTCTTCAACTCTGCCTCTTGGCTACTCTCTCTTGCTTCAGGTCTCAGTTAAGACCCTCCTTCTACAAGAAGCATTTCCTGGTTCTCTTTAATATTCGTGCCTTTCCCCTTTGATCATTTCCAACCTATCCTAAAGCTAGTTTATGTATAGTTGTATTCATATTGTCTCCTCCATTAGGCTTTGTGTTCTTTGAGAGCAGGAATTGGTTTTATATCACAATGCCTGGCACATAGTAGATGCTTCATAAATATTAAAATAGGGGAGAGCTTGGAAGAGGGGCAGTTTAAGTTTTAGGCATGAAGAATTTGAAATGCTCACAAGGCAGTTAATGATGTGGGACTGAACCAGAGGAGAGAAGTGACTTTTCCAAAAGTACATAAGTAGGAGAATGAACCAAGATTCAAACCCAGGTCTTCTGACACTATTTATATTTACCTCCAATCACCATATAGAATATTACTTTGGAAAGGATGACTGAGAAAGCTTGGAACCAAGGCAAGGTTTACTGACTCCAGTAGAAAGAGAAATAAACTGCTAGTTACAAATTATTGAAGGACCATGCAACTGGAATCTGGAGAAAACCAAGTGTCCCCAAGTATGTTAACTCTACTGAAGAATTCTTCTGTCTCATGAAGGCTAACCCCTTGGGAACGGTGTGCCTGGTAAGAGATAATTCCCTCCAGGAAATAGTTACAACACCCATTCGCAGAAGGAGGCACTGTTGAAGACCATTTACCCTCATCAGTTCCCACCCCTCCATGGGGTGGGGGGAATACTTTCAGTACCTACAATCTTCAATATTAATATTTAAATGTGTGGGCAGATCTATGAATATCATTAATTTCCCATAGGACCCCAATCCCTGGCACACCTGACAAAATTAAGGTCCTCTGACCCCATATGGCATTTGGCATGGTAATTTCCTATTTCACTTATTCTGTAACCATTGCATTGCTATAATTAATTGTATGGCTATCTTATAACCTAACAAACTAAGCTAGAGCTATTATGACTTCCCTAAAATTTCTATCTCCCCCCCATGTATGTAACACATTGTTCTCTACACCCAGTAGATGCTTACTAAATGTTTGCAGATTAAATAAGTCATGTTACAATCTGTAAATTGGAGGAGAAAAATGAAACAAACGTGGACCACATGTTGCCCTTTCATGTTTTCCTCTGTATCCATATCTAGTAAAAAGGTTTACTTAATTAAACTTAAGAAACATTTACCAGGAGTAAATATTTTGTTTTGTTTGAGTCCATGCATTTGGGCAAACTTCTCAGCGATCACAAACACAGGCCTCTGAAGGAGAATAAACTTATTGTTTCCCACATCAAGCCTTTGCCTTACGAAGGTGAAGGTCCCAAATCCTGGAATCTGGACCCCCTGAAATAATAAGGGACAGCAAATGAAACTCGACTGAACAAAGACAATCCATAATCCGTATTGTACTACTGTATCAACTCACTGTCTGTGACTAACACAAAGACGATGAAAATGTTAAGCCTACCTTGCGTAAGGAGAGCTGCCGTTCCACAAATTCTGACACATTTGCCCAGATATTAGAAACTTCTGAAATGTGAGGAAAAATAGAAAATATCATATATTAGTATCTGTTACTTATTAAATGTCCTCTTGGGCTGAAATGCGGAATCAAGGTAAAGGTGACAAATGCCCTATTTATGGGAAGCAGCAAAGTGGTTTGTCGGAAAGAAGCAGTTCTTCTGAAGTCAGAGAATCCTGATTCATAGCTCCCTCGGATGTTTATCACTAGTTGATTTCAAAAACATTTATTTATTATTAATTTTCAAAATTCACTTTTATAAAATTTTGAGTTCTAAATTTTCCCTCCTCTTCCCCCTCCTCAAGGCAGCATGTAATCTGATACAGGCTACACATGTATGAGCATATTAAACCTATTTCCACGTTAGTCATGTTGTGAATGAAAGATCAGAACAAAAGGGGAAAACCACAAGAAAGAAGGAAAAAAAGAAAGAGAAAATCATATACTTCGATATTCATTCAGACTCCATAGTTCTTTCTCTGGATGTGGATAACATTTTCCATCGTGAGTCTTTGAAATTTTCTTAGAATAATGCTAAGCCTTAGATCCTAGCATTGCTGAGAAGAGCTAAATCTATTATAGTAGATCATCGCACAATGTTACTGTTACCGTATACAGTGTTTTCCTGGTTCTGTTCACATCACTCAAAATC
Source organism: Potorous gilbertii (assembly GCA_028658325.1). Classification (NCBI taxonomy): domain Eukaryota; kingdom Metazoa; phylum Chordata; class Mammalia; order Diprotodontia; family Potoroidae; genus Potorous; species Potorous gilbertii. The sequence continues at coordinate 92,208,964 of CM053771.1, forward strand.
AGTTCATGCATCACTAGTGTGATCTTGGGTAAATTCACTTCCCTGAAGTTCAGTCTCCAAGCTATAAAATGAGAGTGTTGGACTACATGGCCTCTGTCCCCTTTCACATCTTGACTTCTTAAAGAATTACAAAGACGACTGAACAATGGTACAAAATCCACAGGAAATGAGGAGTTCCGCACATGAGAACTGTTGAAAGGGGAATCGAATCTCAGCTCTAAGTACTTACTTGTTGTGTAATCATGGACCAGTCATTTAACTTTTCTGACCCTAAGTTTCCTCATCTGTATAAAGGGTATGGAAATAATTTCACTCCCTGCCTCACAGGAAATACTTAACAGGCATTAAAACTTTAAGTAACAAAAACCTTTTCATTTTTAGACAAAAATATTTCTAAATTATATTGATAATTATTAGCTGCTGTGGACTATAAAACCAAATAACTAAGTCTGTTAATATTGTGTCTAAAATAATAGGATTATAGGCTGTTAAGTAAGGCCAAGTACTCCAATGTATAAAATGAGCAAGCCACCAATTTTGGCTCCTCAGAAGGCCTTATTTTACTTTCAGGTTTCCAGCTGTGTTCTATTTTACAAAGAGCTGAGGCTGCTGATTAAGTAATTTCCAGATAAGTGGAGTACTTATGTACTGTATGAATACTATAGTGTATGAGCTTTATTTATAAGTTGCTAAATGCCCATCACTCATCTACAAATTGACATCTTGGTTCTTAATAGTTTGTTAAAACTCTCAGTCTCATTAAGAATTATAATATATATCAAAAAATGTTTTAAAACATTGATCATCAAAAGACTTTTGTGAATGTAAATGAAAGAAATTCAGTCATCTGGTTTAATTTAACTAATTTTAAAAAGCATTTATAAGTGCCTATGGACTTCCTAATGAAGCATGCACAGACCCCCATCAACCAGCTTACAAGATATGCAAGAGAAACACCTTGAAGAAACTGTAGAATATGAGTAGTCTTTTTGTAATTGGTTCTAGCTGGCAACCACATAATGAACTAGAGGTTCTTTGTGGGCTGAAACATTCAAAAAACCTTAGCCTACCCCTTTCTACCATCATGAGCCTACCTTAGTCTTGGGGCTACTCTGTTCCTGGTGATATGACTCTTTTTCATGACATCTAGTGAAACACCATGCTGTAGAGGGAGAGGCCATATAGCCCCATGAAAGGGCCCAGTCCATGACCATTGCATGTATTCTTTTAGATGAAGGGGCATTGGAGTCTCCAACCTCATGAGTTTCAAAAGGTACAGAGAGTGCCTCAACATCCTATCATTTCAGAATCTGGGTTCCAGAGTCAATGACATATCAATTCCTAAGGAACAAGGAGTAGTTTTTGGAAATGACTGTGACCTCAGCCCAGTGGTAGCTAAGACAAGGGCTATGTACCTTTGGACACATAACCAATGTTATGTAGGAACTGAACAGAGCTTTGAGAGCCTATTAACCCCAGATCTGATGTGCTTTAGGGGAGAATATGTCCCCTAAGGTGTTGGGAGTGTGAAATTCTTATATGCTTTTGTTCTCATGTCTTTGAAGTAAATATCAGTTTTTAAAAGCTGACTGATGTGAATGGTGAAATGTAATGAGAGTGCTAATAATTCATGCTAATAATAGGAGCAGGGATAGAACAGGTGGTAGGAATTCAAGTCAATGGCAGTAGAGAAGAGATACCCAACACCTTTTAGTCAAACTCCCTCCCCTCTCCAAAAACTTCATATAAACATAGGAGCTTGGTTCTGGGAGAGAAAGTTAAGGTATAACGTGATATACTGTGGTACCATGGTCACATGGTAGATCAAACAAGTGCCCAGCTCCCCCCCCACTTTTAGGCCAAAAATTATCTAAAAGCAGCACTAAATTAAGTGATGACCAAAGATATTCAAAAAGAAATTTCAGTGAGTGCTTTCATTCAGTATAAAAGTATACAGAAATATAGTCAGAAGATGCAGATCCTTGAGAAGGAATCTTCCTAGAGAATCTAGTACAGGCACAAGTAAAAATAGAAAACCACCCAAAGGGAAAGTCCCAAGAGTAATAGACAAAATGCTAGTGAGTACGATAATCACACAGAACCCTGATCAAGGAAGTCTCAAAGGGGACAACTCCCTAGCTCCCTAATGATCCAAAGAATACAGAAAACAGCTAGCTTTCAAGGACCAAGATCTCTCAGAATCTTGATTGAGGAGGTCCCAAGGGGAATAGAAGACCACCCAGAATCATGAAGAAGGAAACCCCAGTGGAGAAGTCTACCATAAATAAGAAAGCATGGAGTGAGGGTAGGAGTAGAGACAGAAGCCCAATCAGCACCCTGAACAAGGAAGCCTCAATGAGGACAGAACCCTACCCATCACTCCAATCAAGGGAACTCAGGGAGGAGAGGATCATAGGCCACCTAGCATCCTGAACAAGAAAGTCCCAGGGAGAACAGACCATCTAGTGAGATGATCGAAAAAGCCGTAAGAGAGACAAAAGACTACCTAGCACCTGGCACTAAGTGATAGTTATGGAAATAAGGCTAGAAAATGAATAAACTCAATAAACACTGACCATAAAAAAATACTATGGGTCCAGGGATGTTCAACATACCCAGAAGAAAATAATAATTGTACATTATATATAAGCAAAACCGCAAGGCAAATTGCTACAAGTTTTACTAGAATTCCTAGAAGAAATGATCATATTTAAATGATCATATGTTTAGTATATCATCCTCAAGAATCATAGTGATGTAAAAGTGCTTTAAGACTTACAAAGCACCTTACAAATACATGAAATTAGAGTTCCAGAGAAGAGAACTGCAAAAATGAACATCTTATACAAGAGATGCAAAATGTTCTTATTATTCAGTCATCTCTGACTCTCTGTGACCCCATTTGGGGTTTTCTCAGCAGAGATACTACAGTGGTTTGGCACTGCCTTCTTCAATTCATTTCACAAATAAGGAGCTAAGGCAAACAGGGTTTAGTGACTTGCCCAGGGTCACACTACTGGTATGTGTCTGAGGCCAGATTTGAACTCTTTAAGATGAATCTTCCTGATTCCCGGCCCAACACTCTATCTAATATGCCACCTATAGCTGCCCTAGGTATCTCCTAGGAGATCCCAGGTATTGCCTATCAAAAATAACTAATAGAAAACAGGTCAAGGAGAGAAAATGTAAGGATTAGACAACCTGAAAATCTTGACCATTTAAAAAGTCTAGCTATCATCTTTCAAGAAATCATGAATGAAAATTCCCCAGAATTATTAGAGTCAGATGGCAAAATGACATGGAAATAATCCAGTGGTTACTTCCTAAAAGAAACTCTCAAATGAAAACTCCTAGGAATGTCATAGCCAAAATTCAGAACTTTCAGTTCAAATAAAATATACCATGATCAGCCAAAAAGAAAGAACTCAAAAACCAAGTCAAGATCATATACGACCTGACAGTTATGACTATAAAGGAAAATAAAGAAGGCAAAATCTAAAAGTCTATAACCAAGGATAACTTACCCATCAAAGCTCAGTATATTTTTAACAACCCTTGTAGATACTCTGAGACTTGTATTTCTTCCCAATTTGAGAAGAGGCTAATTTGAGGTCAGGAATCCCACAGGTGAGGTCTCTCCCAATATACAGGAATATAGGGAAGAAGAAAGGGAAGGAGGAAGAGAGGAAGGAAGGAAGGAGGGAAGGAAGGAAGGAAGGAAGGAAGAAAGGAAGGAAGGAAGGAAGGAAGGAAGGAAGGAAGGAAGGAAGGAAGGAAAGGAATCTTCATATGCCTGAACTATTACAATAGCTCTATGGTTGGACTCTGCCTCAAGTCTCTCCCTACTCTAATCCGTTCTCCCCTCAGCTGCCAAAATAATTTCCCTAAAGCGTGGGTCTCACCAAGTCATCTTGCTGCTTTAAAAATTCCAATGATTCCCTGTTACTTCCAGGGTCAAATATAAACTCATCTGTTTGACAGTTAGAGTGTTTTACAGCCAGCTTCTTCCTACCTTTTCCAAGCTACTTAGATTTTACTCCTCTCTACTCATTCCAATTCAACTACACTGACCTCTTTGTCATGTATTTTCCCTCACGTATGACCCTCCATTTCCCAGTTCTCTGACTCTGCACTGGCTGTCACCCAAGTCTGTGATGTTCTCCCTCCTTACCTCTGACTCCTTTCTTTCCTAGCTTCCTTCAAGGCCCAGGTCAAATCCTACCTTCTTTCAGTAGGAGGCCTTTGCTTACCCTCTGTTGTTAAAGCTTTCACTTTGATTACCATCCATTTATACTGCATTATCTCTTATATGTATGTATGTAACTGTGTGTATACATATACACATATATGTATGTATACAAATATATGTATGTAACTATAGGTATATAGTTATTTGCATGCTGTTTTTCTCATTATAATGTGAGTTCCTTGAGGACAGGGACTGTGTTTTTACCTTTTTTTGCATCCCCAGCACTTAGGATCTTGCCTGGCATACAGTAAGTGCTCAATAAATGTTTATAGATTGAATGATCAAGAACTCATGATGGGGGACTGGATGAGAAGAAGAGTATTGGAATGCAAGAACATTTCCATAAAATATAGATCACCAATGTTCAGCACAGTCCTCTTCTCTCAACATCCTCTTCGTCAGTGTAAAGGAAAGAAATTAAAGGGAAGAGAAAGCACAGAAAGATAGCATCAAAGCACGCTGAGAAGTGTTTAACAACTGCTCTCCCCAAGAAAATAAAATCATGAATGATTCACTTTTCTAGTTTAATCTGCATTTTTAACATATACACCACCACTTTCTTAAGTAGAGACAATTTGAAAAAAAAGAAAGTCTTGATTTGTAACACTTGCCAATTTTTAAGGCACAAAGTCTCAAGCTGAAAATTTAACTATTGGCTCTCTTGAACCATTTTGTTGGCTGCAGGACACCTCGGATAGGACACACAATCAATCATAATGTTCAGTGTGAACAGGATGAGCTCACTCATAAAAAAAGAAAGCAAAATAGATTAGAAAGCGGTACCTAATAATACACTATTTATTTTAAACAAATACAAAACAGAAAGATGCAAACAAAGGTAAACTAAGGGGCTGGATTAAACCTTATTATGCTTCGACTGAACTCAAAAAGCAGGGGGAATCATCATAATCTCAGACAAGGCAACAATAAAATTAGACTAGATTAAGAGGGATAAACAGGGAAACTACATTTCACTTAAAAACAACATAAATAATAAATATCAATGTTTAATACATGTGTGCTAAACATCATCTAAATATTTAAAGAAAAAGTTAATCAACTTACCATAAAAAAAAAAGATAGTAAAATTATCATAGTTAGGAGAATCAGATCTAGATAAATCTAACGAAAAGTCAAACGAAATAAATCAAGAGCCTGAAAAAAGCTTAAAGAGCTGGCAATTACTCAATGGAAACAGAAAGGACCATACATTTCACAATTATACACAGCATGTTTACAAAAATTGACCCAATAATAATAGAGTATAAAAACTTCATAAAATACCTATAAGCAAAAATAGTAAAAATTATATTCAAAAAGTTTTCTGAAGGATTAAAAACTAATTGAAGACAAAATATTTTCATTCTAAAAAAATTCACAGGTCAAATAGTAAATAGTAAAAAATAGAAAACTTCATCAAATAAAATGAAAACAATTAGCCAACATACGAAAGTATATGGGAATGGCCAAAGCAGTCCTGAGAGGAAAACTATGTTTCTAAACACTTTCATCAAAAAACAAAGAATACCCAGAAAAATCAGTGAATTGAATGTGGAACTAAAAACCCAGAAAGTCAATAGATTTTAAAACCCAAACTAAGTGTCAAAATAAAAATTGTGAAAAACAAAGAGAAAAATAAAATTGAAAAAAAAATGAATTGATAAATAAAATGAGAAGCTAGTTTGAAAAGGCAACATCATAATTAGCCAGTCTGATTTAAAAAAAAATAAAAAGGAAAACTAAATTGCCTCTATCAAAAAAAAAAGTTACTCAATCAGCATTTATTAATTCAGCACTTATTATGTGTCAAGCATTGTCCTAAGCGCTAGGAATGCACAGAAAAGCATTTTCATTCAAAAAACTCACATTCTGATGGAAGACACAACATAAAACTAAGAGTGATGGAGGAGGAAAGATGTCCTACGGGGAAGGTAGGATCTGAGCTGAGTCTTAAAGGAAGCTAATGAGGTCAAGAGAGAGAAGGAAGGAAGGAGAGCATTCCACACTTGAGTGATAGCCAGTACAAAGTCAAGGAATTGGAGATGGAGAGGTATTTGCGAAAAGTAACAGGATCATAGTGGCAGGATAATGGAATTCCTAGAGTAGTGATACTGAAAAGGTAGGAAGGGACTGCTTGCAAAGGGTTCTAAATGCCAAACATGTGGCTTTATATTTGATCACAGAGGTAATAGGGAGCCATAGGAATTAATTGAGTCATAAGGTAGTCTGGTCAGACCGGCAGCTTAAGAAAATTATTTTGGCAGCTAAGATGAAAATGAATTGGAGTTGGGAGAGACTTGAGGCAGAAGAGTCCAATCAGATGGCAATTGCAACAGTCCGGACATGACGTGATGAAGGTCTACACCATCATGGTGACTTTGTGAGTAGAGAGAAGAGGATGTAGTTGAGAGATGGTAAAAGATAAAAACAGAAAGACTTGACAACAGATTTAATACAAAAGGTGAATAAGAGTTAGTAATTGAGGATGGTGATGAAATTGTGAGCCTGGGTGGTGCCCTCAACAATAATAGGAAAATTAGGAATAGGGGATAGTTTAAGGTGGAAAATTTATGAGTTTTCTTTGGGAAAGAGTTCTCTCTTGGACACGGTTAATTTGAGATATACATGGCACATCTAATTCAACATTTCCAAAAGGTACATGGTGATGTTAAGTCAAAAGCTTAGGAGAGATACTAAGGTTGGATATATAAATCTGGGAATAATCAGTATATGTATAAGAAGTGAAGAAGGAAAAATCATAATAAAAAATGAATATTATTAGAAACTCTTTCACCCAGTAATATGCCCCAAAACTGACAAATTTAAATGAAATCGATAAATGGCTACAAAATTTTAAAATATTTAGATTTCAAGAAAAGAACACTTAAATGACTCAATCTGGTGGTGGTGGGGAAAACAACTAAGCACTACACAAACATCTAAAGAAAGAAAACATCGATTTCAAATTGATTTACAAGTGAATTCTATTAGACATTCAGAGAACAATTCCAATGTTACAAAAACTGCTTGTGAAAATAGGAAAAGAAGGGATCCCTCCAAAAAGCCTTTTATGATACAGATGTTGTCTTGGTAGTTAAACCAGAGGACCACAAATTAGAAAGAAAACTATACACAAATGTCCCTAAAGAAAATGCATGCAAATATGCAGCCCATAAAATATTATATGTTATGACTAGTTAGGATATATGCCAAGAATACAAGGTTAGTTCTATATTAAGAACACCATACATATAATTGAACATATTAATAAGAAAAATAGTCAACATCATAGGATTACAGCAATAGATGGAGAAAAGGCTTTCAACAAAAATATAACACCCATTTCTGTTAAGAACACTAAAAAAATAGTAATTGTAAGTAATATCTATCTTCAACCAAGAACCAATAGGATATATAATAGAGATAAACTAAAGAGTTTTATATTGAGATCAGGGTAAAGCAAGGCTATTTATTATAACATTTATTTATATAACATAATATATAATATATAACATAATATTTAATACAGCACTAGAAATGCTAGCTCTAGCAAAAAGCCAAGGAAAAGAAATCAAGGGAACACACATAAGGAAAGAGAAACCAAAATTACTACTTTTTGTAAATGATAGGATGATCTACGCAGAGAATCCAAGTGAGTCATCTAAAAAAAGTAATTGAAACAAAACTAAACCAAAATAACAAGATGCTAAATAAAGCTAAACAAATCATCAACCAAAACAAAAAAATCCAACAGGAGAGATAGGGAAATTCCATTCTAAATAGATGGAGAATATACAAAACACTTAGGAGTCCACCTATTAAAAGTCACATACAGAAAGAAAGCTGCTAGTAGCACAGTCAGATGAGGCACTGGGCTTGGTGTTAGGACAACTTGGATTCAAATCCATTGGATGACCCTATATGAAGCTGGGAAAGTCACTTAACCTCTATTTTGCCTCACTTTCCTCAAATAGAAAATGTGGATAATATTATCAGCTATCTCCCAGGTCCGTTGTTAAGAGTCAAATAAGGTAATTTTTGTAAAAAACAAAAAAAACAAAAAAAACAAACAAAAAAAAACCTCAGCACACTATATAAATGCTTATTCCTTTGACAAGGGTAAGTTACTTGCTCAGGGTCACATGGCTAATAAGTGTCTGAGGCTGGATTTGAACTCAGATCTTCCAGGCCCAATGCTCCATCCATTGCACCACTTAGATGCCCCATAAAGCAAGCAGAATCAAGAGAACAATTTGTAAAGTACCACGATATTGTAAGGAAAAAAGCTTGGAGAGACTTAATCAATGCAGCAGCCATGATTCCGAAGGACCGGTGAATCATGCTACCCACCTCCTGATGAAGAAGGAATGGGTTCAAGTGAACAATGACATATACACTGCTGCACACGGAAAACTTGTGGATATGCTTTGCTGGACTATATGCGTTACAAAGACTGTGACAAATAATACATGTGGTCTATAGCATGTATATCATATAGGATATAGAATATATTCTAAGGGGTAGGTCTAACATAATTTTATTTGATTGGTACAGCACTGAATAAGTAAAGTCATTTACTCAGTATTGTCATTTTTATAAGACTTGAATGACCTTGTCTTTGAGCCATTAAATATATCCCCAGTTATTTAGGTCTGTCATTTCGATAAAGAGTGCTTGTAGTTGTATTCATTTTTTTCCTGTGTGGTCAGAATCAGTGGAATCCTAAATATATTTTATATTTTGTAGTCATTTTGAATGAAATTTCTCTATCTCTTCCTGCTGAGTTTTACTGATAATTTACAGAAAGATTGATGATTTATGTGGTTTTATTTCATATCCTATTAACTTTGCTTTCTTCATTAATTGCTTCAATTAATATTTTAGCTGACTCTTTCCAGTTGTCTATATAGACACAATATCACTGAAAAAAGTGATAATTTTATTTCCTCTTGGTTTATTTCCTTACTTTCTTTTTCTTGTCTTACTGCTAGAAGAGCCATTTCTAGTGCCATGTTAAATATTAAATAGTAGAGTTGATAATGGATATCCTTGCTTTCCCCCTGATATTAATGTAACATCCTCCAGGTTATTTCTATTACATATTCTGCTGATGCTTGGTTTTAGAGAAATACTATTTGTCATATAAGGAGAGGTCCATTTATTCCTATATTCTTAGCATAAATGAGGGTTATATTTTCTCAAAAACTTTTTCTGAAAAAGCAATTTTAACAGGTGCTGAGAGAAATAATATACTTCTTTCAGCTAAAACAGGATCTAATTAGCAACTTTCCTTTTTTTTGCTGAATCAACCTGAAGAGGTATTACTCAGGGTAGGGCCGAATCTACTAAAATCAACCTTGCTTCTCTGCTTGATGAAACTTTTAATTAACAAACTTATGAAAGAGAAGAATAACTCAATTCTTCTAAACCATAATTTGGTTTTTTTCCCCTTGGAGAACAATGCAAGGAGATTCCTATTTAGTCATTATATATAAAATGGTTTTATGTGACCATACATGTGGCTTCCAGCATTAAGGTTCTAAGGTCCCCAGAGGTTCTGCCATATCTCACTAAATTCTTCAAACAAAACTAATTTTGATTGTCTTTAATTTTAGAAAGAAACATATAAGATGCTGCTTGACACTGAGAAGACAAAATTTTCTTGTATCATTTTCTTACTGATCCTATATACAAGTAATTGATTCTGTCTCATAACTGCATGGTTTGTCTCTGAACTTAGTTCAGAGCTCAGCAGGCCTATAATGAGGAAAGTTTAGAAATCTAGCTCTTCTGACTAAAGAAAATTTTTTAATATTATTTATTTGTGTTTCATTTTCAACATTCACTTCTAGAAGATTTTGAGCTCTAAATTTTCTCCTCCTCTCTCTATTTTCCACTCCCCGAGATGGAGTGCAACTTGATATAGGCTATACATGCACAATCATATTAAACATATTTCCACATTAGTCATGCCATAAAGAAGAATTAGAACCAAAGGGGAAAAACCATAAGAAATAACAGACAAAAAAAAGAGTGAGAGAGAAAATAGTATGCTTTAATCTGCATTCAGACTCTTCAACTCTTCCTTTGCATGTAAATAGCATTTTCCATCACGAGTCTTTTGGAATTTTCTTAGATCCTTATAATGCTGAAAAGAGTTAATTCTATCAAAGTTGCTGACTAAAGAAATTTAACTTACGTGATAAAGCAAGGGAGTTTGGGCCTGATATCTTGCTGTCCAAGAGCCTGGGCCACTATCTCACATCTCCACTTAGACAATGAGCACATCTTAACATCTGGGGAGGATTGGGGGGGATAGTGGGAGGGGTCATTGTTCCCCCCCCATTATCAAACTTCCAACAAATTATTTTGTTCTCCATGCTTCACCTCTGTAACCAGTCGTGTTGCCCTTAATTCTATGATGTCATCTACCCTATTGTAGATGTAGATGTTCTATACTCCCCAAAACCGATATAAGAGGAACAGCTCTCTTGGAGTCTTTGACATTAATGAAGGCAACTCATTGACATTTATTGGCAGGTGGCATGCCCCTGCTAATAAATGTTATCTTGCTTATACTATTCTTACCTGGAACTGAGGATGCTTTATCCTGTCATATATGCACTAAGTCATTCTGTGCCCTTGAGTTTGGGCCAGAAGACCAGTATGAATACTGGGAAAATCATGTCCCTGCTTCTTCCTCTCTAACCCCAGGACAAGTTAAGCAGAGATTTTTATATTGAATCTTGTTGCTGCCACACCATAGCGCCTCTTGTTGTTTTCAATCCAGTACCATATCCTGAACAACTATGTAAAAGGGTATTTGACCTTGTCATCTGCCTATTTATGGTTATTGTCTTTATTTGTGTATTGGGAAAAGTCTAATTTTTTCAGAATAAACAATCATGTGAGAGTTTGCGGGACCAAAATACAATCTATTAATTAGTTCAAGTTAAAATCAGAAACATCTTCTAGCCTAAATAGGATGGCTTGCTGTCAAGGGAAGAGGAAGGAGAAGGGGCAGGGGAGGGAGGGTGGGAGAAAAAAATCTGGCACTCAAAATTTTATAAAAATGAATGTTTAAAACTATCTTTACATGTAATTGGAAAAAATAAAATACTTTTAAGTGGAAAAAATCAGAAACATCTTCAGATTTGTCTTAAAGAATTCAGATAGCTGACATCCAAGATGAATTGGGCTGACAAAATGTACTTTGGGAATGGTTTACTGGGATACCAGGAGACAATATTTGTTAATGTTAATAATAATTATTATATTATTATGGCTTTTTGCTTCCCAAGTATTTGTTTTCTGAGTTTTCTTAATTGCCTTGAGACATGTAAATCTCCCTTCT
>CM053771.1:92220666-92233190 GCA_028658325.1 Potorous gilbertii
CCTAAATAGGATGGCTTGCTGTCAAGGGAAGAGGAAGGAGAAGGGGCAGGGGAGGGAGGGTGGGAGAAAAAAATCTGGCACTCAAAATTTTATAAAAATGAATGTTTAAAACTATCTTTACATGTAATTGGAAAAAATAAAATACTTTTAAGTGGAAAAAATCAGAAACATCTTCAGATTTGTCCTAAAGAATTCAGATAGCTGACATCCAAGATGAATTGGGCTGACAAAATGTACTTTGCGAATGGTTTACTGGGATACCAGGAGACAATATTTGTTAATGTTAATAATAATTATTATATTATTATGGCTTTTTGCTTCCCAAGTATTTGTTTTCTGAGTTTTCTTAATTGCCTTGAGACATGTAAATCTCCCTTCTAAATTTAGTCCATCATTTTAGATATTTTTACCATGTCATCTGCTATGATTCAGTTGTCCTGTTATTCTTTCTCAACTTCGCATTAGTTACTGTATTAAAACCTGTTCTGAACTTCCCACCTGAGAAACTCGTGTTAGTGCGCACGACTATTGACAATGAGTATGTTGACGATTTTGTAGATTTGATTATAGATAACTGATCAGTGAGACATGGTTATCTCTCCTGATCAAATGGGAGGAATTGAGAAGATAAAATTGATCCTGTATAATTTTCTTATTGATTCTAGTTATAAGTAATTGATTTTGTCCTATACCTGCTTTTTCTCCTGTAATGGTTCTAAGTCATGGTTCTTTGTTTCTAAACTTAGTTCAGAGTTCAACTGACCTATAATGTTTATAAAATTTAGAAATCCAACTCTCCTGACTCAAGAAATTTAACTGATCTTGGAGAATGTGTGAGACACCAATGGAGTCTGGACCTGATATTTTTCTTCTACCAAGCTACCCTCAAGGATGTCTGGCTTAATGTCCAATAGACTGAGTCCACCATCTCTTACCTACCAGATAAAGTCTCCTTGGAGAAGTCATGGCTGATCCCTATTACCAAACTTCCAACCAATCATGTTGCTTCCTGCGCTCCAGCTCCATAACCAATCATGTTGTCCTTAATTCCATGATGTCATCTGTTCTGCTCTTTGTTATGCATGCCCCAAAATCCTACATAAGAAGAACTGTCCTTTTGCTGGAGTCTTTGGCATAAATAGAGGCAGGCCACAGAACACATTTATTGACATGCCTGCTAATAAATATTATCTTACTCAGAGATCTGCTTCAGTTTACCCTTTGCTAAAATCTCAACTGAGACGACACTTTTCAGAATTAAAATGGTGTATCCATCTGGCAAAATCACACCAACCACAGTGAAAAGTCACTGAGAATCACTGTCTACTTCCCAGAAGAACAATCCTTGATTATGTCTTTTATAACCATTTCTTCCATTTTGAATATATCTCAGTCCCACAGAGTCACAAATTGAGTTAGATCAGCTATCTAGCCCAAGTCCTTCATTTCACAGTAAAGAAAACTTGGGCTCAAGAAGGCTAAGGGAACCAGGCCTTCCTCCTCAATCCCATCTCCCTGGAACCCTGGTCCTGAGCCTGAGACCCTGGACTCTCATAAGTGAACTTAAGCTTATCTTGCCCTCAAACAGGCCTCCACAATACCTCCCAAACTTTTCTAAAACATGCTGATATATATGATGTGTATCACTGCCCTTTATAGTTCTGCATTATTTATTGTGTTCCCCCTTAGAACAGAAGACCCTTGAGAGCAGCAAGAATCTAACTTATTTGCATTTGTGTACCCAGAGCTTACAATTGAGGCAGATTTTTCTTCCTCTTTAAAAAAATATTTGTTATAAGGGATAACTCTCTAGGAAGGAAAAGGAAAGAGATACTGGAGATAATTATGATGAGGTAAGATGCAAAATACATCAATAAAACCTTGTTTTTTTAAAAAATGAGGCATGAAGGCACTATGTGCTTGGTATAGAAATATGGTGAGACCTGGAGGTTAAAGCCAAAGTAAAAATGCCTTCTTTCCTTACCCTCAGGAAACATTTATTCTTAAACTTAGAACTTTTATTCACTGGTGGAAATACTGACCAAGCACAGAAAAACAGCCTAAGCCTAAGCAACAAACCCCATAGATGCCTAATTGAAGCACTCTGATCAAAGGCAAAAAAATGGACAATATGGGGGGATTCACTTGACCTGTTTTGAAATCTGGAGTTCCTTCCTACACTAACACCCCTTTTTGGGGGATGATGGGGGTCGTGGGAGTGGGGTATGCATGAACAAGAAGGGAATGAGCTTTCTATGAAAGCTCTATTAATTTATCCTTATTAATGGTTTCCTTTTGACCACTTTTATTTATTTTCAATTCAAAGGCATTTATTTCTTTCCTCTCCAACTGAAAAATGAAAAAGAAAATCCCTGTAGCATGTAAAGATGCATGGTCAAGCCAAATAAATTCCTCCATTTTCCATTGACCATTATCTTGAAAGGATGAGGTATAGGGGGTTAAGAGCCAGGACTAGGTAATGTAGATGACTACAATGCAACACACAGGAGGAAGGAGTCTTGCAGGAAAGGACTCTTTCTAATTGTGCTTTTTAATAGGCATATATAATTTATTCAATTCAACAAATATTTATTAAAGCTTTAGTGCATGGGAAGTGTCTAGGATACAAAGACAAGAATAAAAAAATTCCCTCCTTTAACAGTTGCTAGTGTACAGGGCAGCTAGGTGGCACAGCTAGATGGATAGAGTGCTGGGCCTATAGTAAGGAAGACTCATCTTCCTGAGTTCAAATCCAGCCTCAGACACTTACTAGCTGTATGACCCTGGACATGTTACTTAACCTTGTTTGCTTCAGTTTCCTCATCTGTAAAATGATCTAGAGAAGGAAATGGTAAACCACACCAGTATCTTTGCCAAGAATACGCCAAATGGTGTCACAAAGAGACAGACATGATTGAACAAGTATACAGGGAGGAGGCCTGGTGTTCAAACCATGTCTGTAGCACACATACACCTTGCCTAGGTTGGGGAAAAAAGAGAAGGAAAGAGGAATACATTAATTATCCCAGACTAATTTTCAGATTTTTTTTGTTTTAATTTTATACTATCCTTCCATAATCTTTTTAAATCTCAGCTAATATTTATGATGTTAAAAAATATTTAATACTTCAAATACTGGTACCATATATTAATATAAAACTTTTAAAAAGAATGTAAATACTTGCTCAAAGAATTTTCTTGCGGATGTCACCATCTCTGTGAGGTAGCATATACTTAAATGCATGTGTGTAATAATGCAGTCTCTTTCATAAACAAAACCGAGGCAGGAAAAAGTCAAGTGATTTGACATTAGAACTGAGACCTTTGATAAATTTAGTGTGGTTTTCTATTGCTGAGAGGTGGGGACCTTTTCCACACACACATTACCTTTTATTATATTTCCACTTGTTAAATCAATTGATCAAGTGCTTATAAGGCACCTAGCAGACATTAAACTGCTACTCTGACAAAAAGGTTCACAAGATCATAGATTCAGAGTCAGAAGAATCCTTGGATAGTAGTTTTCCCTAGGATAATTATTTTCCCAAGGGTGGAACCTTTCAGAGTTTCACCACCACAAATAACTCCCTAGGTATTAAGTATTTCCTCCCTAGGTATCCTCTGAGTGACTTGTAGAGGGAGTCAATCTCTTTTTACCACTCAAATGCCACCCTCTTAACCAGGAGCTATACCCTTCTTCTCAGTAAGTAGGAGGACAATGGAGTCATAGAAATAAAAAGGAAACAAGCATAGGGGGTCCAAGGAAGAAGAAAGTAGCCATCCTGAAACACAGAAACAATCATATAGAGTCAGCCAAACTGTTTACTCTCTGTGACCTTGAACTAGTTCCCCAGGACCTTATTTCTCAATTGTAAAATAACTGAGTTGGACATGACCTCTGAGCTCCCTTCTCATACTAAAACTGTGATTCTACAGCCTGGGTCCAAAGTAGAGTCCTGCTATGGTCATCCTTCCAAGTATTACCTGAGAAGGAATCTAGGGTGGTTATAACTTCCCCAAAAGAAGCCATTTAGATTAAAGTCAATCTAAATAAGATTCTATCCCAAGAACAACAATCTGAGAAATTCTTGTTTCTACACCAAAAGCCCCTTCCACCACCACAACCATCCATTCATCCATCCACTTATCCATGGCCTCTTCCTGAGCCACTTAAGATTCAGAGTTTCTGCCTAGGGGACAGACAAGCCCACCCTTAGGAACACCCAGTAACCTTCAGACTTCTTACCATCCTGAGACAGAGAAGGCAGTGTGGGGAACACCTGTTTTCCTAATTCGAGGAGGGCTGGGTGGATGGTATCCAACATCTTGGCTTCCGAATTCCTGTAACAGTGCGGTGATTTCTTGAGTTTGGATTTTGCCGCTTGATTTCTTTTTCTTTGTGATTTTTTGTACCTTTTCTTTTTGCTTTGTTTTGATATACTGTGTTTAAAATTAATTCTCACGCCCCCTGGGCACCTCCAGGGCACCACTTCTTTCTCCTTGAGTTCCCTTTTTCTCTCAGTACTTGCTTTTACTAGCTCTCTCTTTTCACTATCTCATTCTCTCACTCTCTCTACTATTTTGGTTTTGTTTCTCTTGTTAAATGGTTATTTCTTCCAGCACCCTGCCTCCTTCCCTGTCCCTTGGAGTCCCCCTAGCCAGAAGCCTTAGGGCTCCCTAAGGGCGCGGTGGCAGCGCACCCCCAGCCCTGGCCAAGCTAGAAGAGAGGTGGCTGGGCGTGTGCGTGCGGGAGAAGGGGGTGGCGTGGAGGGGATGAGAGGGGGAGACTCCGGGACCTCAAAGCGCGGGGGCTGGAGGTGGACCGTCTCCGCGTTGCTAGGACGCTCCGGCCGCTTTCGCTGTTGCTGGGAGACGAGTCACAATAGGGGATCCCGCCCCCAGCCTCAACCCCTCCCCGCCCCCCACACTCTCCGGTCGGTCCCGGGAAGGGCCAAGCCAGGGCAGTCCCAGGGCCTGGCAGCGGGAGGCGCGGGGCACGGAATAAGAGCTCAGAGGCGCTCTGTGGCCAGCATCTCGCCCCTTCACTAGCGAAGGCTACCTGACCCACAGAGGCCAATACCCCGCAGGCCCCACCAGTTGGGGAAGAGGACTTTCTCTTGCCCTCCTGGAGCCTCTTTGCAATGAACTGCAGTGTATTCTTACCTCCCAAGGCGTAGAGTTGGCGGGGGCTGGGGGGAGGGGAATTGCAACGGAGCGCTCCGGGATTTTCGAGGGGGAACAGGCGTTCCAAAACTGAATCTAGAAAGAAGACTAAGAAAACAGTCATTACAATCTCTCATTTCTACAGTGCTTTTAAGTTTACAAAGCGCTTCCTCCCCAGCCCCTGTGAAGAGTCGGGCAAGTACAGTTCTCTTTCTGCTGAGTAGTGGGGTGGAGTGGATCGCCCGAACACCAGCTGCCAGAGCCCGGGGCACGGCTACGGGCGCTCTGCCGGCAAGCTCAGCACGCTGTCCGCTGTCCCCACTCGACTGCTTTGGGCCGTTGGGATTTTTCTTCTTGTACGCGTGTGTGTATATAGGATAAAGTTAATACAAATCCATGTATAGTCATTAAATACAAGGTAGTGGGAGGGCACCGCAGTTGCGGAAGATGGTATTTGAGTAGCGTCGTTTTCAGCTTTTGGTTTGGGGGGTTTTTCCCTTTTTTGTGTGTTTCTTTTACTTTAGTCGGTTGGTTGGTTTTTTTGCTTTTGGATCAGACTCATGATTTCACTGGGTAGGAACCTCTCAGAGAGGAAATTCCCTTTACCAACCCCTTCTCTACAATTTCTATCGATCGACATTAAGATTCTTTTATGTTCCAGGCACTGTGCTAGGTACTAGGGATATAGGAACGAAGAAAGAGCAGTCTCTACTGGAAAGGACCTAAGATTTCTAATGCGGGAGACATGTGCATATGTGTGTACCTATAAATACGTGTGTATATAGGATAAAACAAATATAAATACATGTAAAGTCATTAAATATAAGGTAGTGGGAGGACACCATAGTTGCTAAATACGATATTTGAGCAGCTTCTTGAAGAAAAAGAGCGACTCAGAGTGGAGATGTTTTCCAGGCATTTGAGACAAAGGTAGAGTACAAAGGTAGAGAGATGGGAGACTGAATAAGATGTGCGAGAAGAAGGGAAGGTCTGATTGGTGGATGGAAAAGTGTGAGAGAGGGAGTAAAGTCCCACGAGGTTGGAAAAAAAGGCTGGGGCTAGGTTGTAGGTGACTTTTAGAAACTAAACAGAAGGGCTTATGTTTTATCCTGGAGGCAGTAGAAAGTCACTGGAGGCTTGATTAGGAAAGTCATGTGATCAGATCTGCACTAAAGACTATCACTTTGACCGCTGCGTGTAGGGTGCATTGAAGTGGTGAGGGATTTGAAGCGCCAGTTGTAGTATCGTAGGTGAGAGGTAATGGCATGAGAGAAGGGAGCCTGTACTAAAATGATAGTAAGTAGACACAATCAAGATTTGGCAATTGATTGAATATATGCGGAATGAGAGTGAGGAGCTGATAGTAACAGTTGAGTTTCCAGTTAGGGTTACCTGGGAAGCTGAGAGCTTAACCAGTCACATAGCAGGACATTGTGTGACTCCAGTTGTTTCAGAAATGAAGATGGAACCTTGGCCTTCCTAATTAGACCAGCTCTCTATCCACTAAACCAGACTGTTCAAGCTTAACAATTCATAGATTTGTAGTTGCACTTCACTATCCAAATTTTTGTTACAAGGATTTCTTTCTTTTTTTTTTTTACTAGGGATTGAGGCAAAAGAAAATTGTGTTAATTGAAAACACTTAAAACTCATTTATATTGTTAGAAATTTATAAAAATCGTGAACTGTTTGGAAATAGAGCTAAAAAGACAGCTTTTTGCCTCAAACTCACTCGGACAAATTTATACAAAGGTATCTAAGCTAGGATCCCAAGCTCTCTGGGAGTTTGTAAACCTAGTTGAGGAGCTGGTACACAGACTTCAACAATTAAGCAGCATGGAGCCAAAGAAGAGATAAAAGATAGACCCATCCCACCCCTTTGCAGAGTTGGCAGGTCCACAGGTGTGGAACATTGTGTGTGTGTGTGTGTGTGTGTGTGTGTGTGTGTGTGTGTGTGTATACATATATATATATATATATGTATGTATGTATGTTTTCAGACCTTTTTTTTGATGGCTTGTTAGGTTTACTGATTTTCTTTCTCCTCCTCTTCTTTTGTTCTTTAAAAATGTATTTGTTATACGGGATAGGTCCCTGAGAGAGGGAAAATAACAGAAATCTAGTGAGGTAAAGAACAAAATATATCAAAAAAAATTTTTTTTAAGTTAACCAACAATACAAGGTTGTATATAATGTACTGGCAGTTGAAACTGAGGGAAAATATGCACACAAATACATTGTTGGTGCCATATTGATCATGGAATCAAATTTCAGGCTAAAAAGTATAGTAGAAGCCTTCAAGTCCAACAGCGTCTTTTTACAGATGAGGAAACTGGACAATAGAGAGGTCAAATGACTTGGCCAGGATCAAAGGGCTAGTTAGTCACCTGTCTGAGGTAGGATTTGAGTCCCACCTCTTCCTGAATTCAAATTCAGTGTTATATCCACTATGCCATGAATTAGTCCAATTCTGAAAAACAATTTGGGATTAAGTGAGAAAACTTATGTGATCCCCTTTGAACCATAAATTACACGAATGGATATCAATGATAGAGGTCTCTCCGTATTACCACAATACTCATCGCAGTGCTTTTTGTGGTGGGGCAAACAACAACCTGGAAACCAGTGACAAATAATGGTTTTTAGAGTTGCTGTTTTCAGTCATGACTGACTCTTTGTGACCTCACTTGGGGTTCTTTTGGCAAGAATACTAGAGTGGCTACCATTTCCTTCACCTCATTTCATGAATATAGTTGCGTATTTTTGCCACTTGAGAATTGATGAATATGAAGAATTTGGAGAAACATGGAAAGGCTTTATACGAAATTATTCAGAAGGGCACTGAACCAAGGGAATAATATATACAGTGACTACAATAATCAAAAAGAACACTAAAAGGCAACTAAACTCTGCGTAATCAGAATAATTAATCTTGGTTTCTAAAAACCAAATCATGAAACACCTCTAAACATCCCATGTGGAGACTACCAATGTGGAATGGCACCAATAAGGTGTCAGATGAAGTCACTGGGTGTGATGTTTGGCTTAACTGTTTTTCTTAGTTACAAATGAGGGCTCTTCCAGGGTGAGGTAAGGATAATATATTCAAAAATTACTATGGTGTAAAGATAAAAGGTATCAATCAATACAATTTATTTTACAAATAAGTTATCAGTGATTAAATACAATGCAAAATAATGAGTATTAAAGACAGTGAACGATGTACAACTAGAGTAGTGCAAAAAGGCTTCAGGGAGTACGAAGTAGGAACTTTACTGGCCCTTAAAGGATAGGTCAGGAAGATTTGTTTGAGCCTGAAACCAACCTAACTAGAACCATTTCCCCAAATGTTAGAATTACTAGCTTACACTCTTAGATTATCTGAAGGTTAAAATAACCACTTCTTAGCTATGTGACCCTGACATTTAACTGTCATCTGCCTCAGTTTCTTCATCTGTAAAATGAAGATAATAGCATCTACCTCCAAGGGTTGTTGGGAAGATCAAATGAGGTAACTGTAAAGTGCTTAGTAGAGTTCCCTGAACATAGTAAATGCTGTATAAGTATTTTGTTGTGTTGTGTCTGACTTCAGGATCGCATGAACCATAGCATACCAATACTATCCATGGGATTTCTTAGAATGGATTGCAATTTCTTTCTTCAGTGGATTAAGGCAGATCTGATTCCAGCTTTATCATTCAGAAAGTGTAGCAATATTAACCATGAAAAAACCCACTAGATATTGAGTCAATAGGCCTGCCTGTTTTCCAAAATGTCATTAGTTGTGTTGGGCAAGTCATTAGTCATCTCTGTGACTAGATTTCCTAATCTGAAAAATGAGGGGACAGTGTTAGATGATCATTGAGCTACTATCCAGTTCTGACATTCTTTAGTTCTGTGAAATCACCACATGCCTCTGGTTCCCAGAATCCTCATCTGTAAAAGGTGGGGTGGTGGTGGGGGTCGGATTAGATATGACTTTTTGATCTCAGGAACTCTTTACACTCTTGACATTATTGAAGACCCTTATCCCCAGAAAGACTTTTTATGTGGATTATATTCGTATTTACCATATTAGAAATTTAAATCGCTTATTATTATAGAAATAGTTTTGAATTTATGAAATCCCTGAGAGTCAGGAAGTCCTAGGGGAGGGGTTCCTGGACTGTACTTTGAAAACCACTGAACTACATCATCTCTCAAATTCATTCCAACTCTGCTGTAATGTAAATATGTTTTTTAAACTCACATGCCTAGTCTTTTAAGATTGGAGTTTTATAGGACAACAGTGTCTTCTCACTAACTGAAAGGGACTCTTCAGTCTCCTTTCC
The DNA here is from genome assembly GCA_028658325.1 of Potorous gilbertii. Taxonomy (NCBI): domain Eukaryota; kingdom Metazoa; phylum Chordata; class Mammalia; order Diprotodontia; family Potoroidae; genus Potorous; species Potorous gilbertii. The sequence goes on from CM053771.1 coordinate 92,230,161, forward strand.
TGATTCATCATCAGTATACCCCCTGGCTCTGTCCTGGGACACCCCTCCTTTTCTATATTCTCTTACTTAGTAATCTCATCTCCTGTTTTTTCAGTTACCATATCTAAGCTAATAAATCTCAAATCTATACATCTAGCATCTCTCCAGAAATCCAGTCCCATATCACCAGTCTTTTACCTATTGAATATTTTGAACTGAATGTCCAGTAGACATCTCAAACTTCACTTGTCCAAAATGGAATTCATAATCTTTCCCCCTCAAACTCATCTCTCTTCTGAATTCCCCTATTATCATCAAGGGCACAACCATCTTCTCAATCACCCAGGTCTGACACCCCAGTATCTCTATATGCCCACTTTCCACTCACCCAGCTACTTACTACTCCAGCCTTCTAATTGGTTTCCCTGACTTAAGTTTCTTCCCACTCCAAACCATCCTCCACATAGCTGCCAAACTTTCCTAAAGTTTAGATCTGACAGTAGCACCCTCTTACTCAATAAACTCTAGAGGGTCTCTCTTACTTCTAGGATCAAATATAAACTCTTTTGTTTGGTATTATTGAAAGCTTGTCATAGCCTAACCACTTCCAGCCTTTGCAGTCTACTTACATATTACTCCCTTCCATGATTCAGCCATATTGGTGTCAAAATGAGACGTTATATTTTCTGTCTTATTGCCTTTATATTAGCTGTTTATTCTCCATGACAGAAGTGCCCTCCCTCCTCACTTTTGCTTCTTAGAATCCCTGGCTCCCTTTAAAATTCAGCTCCAACACCACTTTTCGTCAGAGGTCTTTCCTGGTGTCATCTCAGTTGCCAGTGCCTTCCCCACAAGAATGTCTTCCATTTATTCTCCATGTGACCCTCCTCTATTCTGACTATTGAACTTCCTGGCTTCCTTTGAGTTGAGAATAAAATGCCATCTTTTCCTTGAAGTTTTCCCCAACCCTCTTAATTCCAATGACTTCCATCTGTCAATTATTCCCTATATATAGGGAACATAGCTTGCTTTGCATACATTTGTTTGCATGTTGTCTGCCCCATTCAACTGTAAGCTACTCTTGATGGCTCCTCTTGAGGTGGCTCCCCACCACTTAGTGTAGTACTTGGCACATAGAAACACTTAATGTTGATTGATTGATATAGGCATATACATATTTGTCATGTCATGACCACTAACTCATTTATGTCATATACCCATTAACCTCAAGGATCTGTCCTAGGATAGGACATGTATATATGTGTGTGTGTATGTATGTATGTACATGTGTGTGTATATATATATATATATATATATATATATATATATATATGTGTGTGTGTGCAGATGTCTCTCCTATTAGAACATGAGCTCCTTAAGGGTAGGGATGAATTTTTTATTTTGAGTTCTTAGTGCCTGGGCATAGTGCTTAATAAAGGCCTACTGAATGATTGATTGATTTACACAAACCATCTGTTGACAACCAAATGATATGCAGAATCCCAAGTTGAACTGTCTATCAAGCTTACATCACAGGGCATCATACCCAGAAATAAAAACTTTATCCAAAGTAAGAGAAGCAGTGTGTCAGAATGGGTGCAAGGATGTCTTTGGAATCAGGACGACAGGAGTCATATTCAATCTCTGACGTGTCCTAACCATGTTGCCATAGGGAAATCACCTATCCTTTCACTGTGCCAGAAGAACATCTAAGCCAGTAAATTATAAAGGATAAACTAGCCAGCATCTGTAGAGGAAGTTTCCTCACTGGGAGTTCCCTGGGCCACTAAAATCAGGTCCTTTACAAACCCAATGCAGATTAGAAGCAGTCAAGAAGCTGTTTGTTTGTTTTTTCGGATTCTTTTTAGGATTAAGTGACTTGCCTGGGGTCACACAGACAGTACATGTCTGAGGCCATATTTGAACTCGGATCCTTCTAATTCCAGGGTTGGTATGCTATCCACTGCACCACCTAGCTGCCCCAGGAAAATGCTCTGAGATACATGCTTTGACTACAAATGCAAAATAGGCTTGATTTTTTTGGTGGTAATAACAGCATTATTATACATGACTTAAAAATAAAATTGTATGAATACATAAGGGTCTAGGATTAATGAAATAAATATGTAATGAAATGTGATAATGGGACTTTTTTACACTTGGATCATTAAAAAGTTGTCTAAAGAGCATCAGGAAATTCTTGTAAATGTGACTAATGAGATTGAATCATGGCAGAAGAGAGAAGCAGGACTCTGAAAGACACAGCCATAGACTCCCCTGACAACATCTGATAACAGGAAGTTCAATGTTCCTTGAGAAGACTGGAGGCAAAAATTAATCTGAGAAGGCAAAGTAAACCTTTTATTAATGATTTCCAATAAATCCAAAATGGAAGTTGAGTATCCAGTGACAGTTCCATTGTCCTGTGTCCTGATAAAACCATGACTGGAGGAAGGAAAAGTACAAGTCTGGCTAGAGAGGACAGAAAAAATGACTTACCTACATTTGCAAACTTTTAGAAATATAATTTTCTTCTAAGATTAGGTCTTAATAGGGAAAAAGAGTTGAACTAGAAATGAAATTACTTTATGTCTTTAGACCTGATAACAGGGAGATTTCACAGAATTGTTTCCTGATGGAATATGGGAAGAAATTTCCTCATTTAAAGTTATTTAAAATTAAATTCAATGAAAGCAATTTGGAACTATGTACCAAAAAGTCACTTTGTACACACCTTTTGACACAGCAAATACCACCATTAGGCCTAAATCCTAAGGACATCACAAAAAGAGGAAAAGGTCCTTTCTGCACAAACATATTTATAGCATCTATTTTTGGATTGGCAAGAACTGGAAATTAAGAGATGCCCATCAATCAGAGAATGGCTAAAGATATTACAGTATACTAGAAAGACTTACATGAATTGATATAAAGTGAAATGAGCAGAACCAGAAGAACATTATAAACAGTCACAGTAACACTGTGATAATCAACTGTAATTGACTTAGCTCTTCTTAGCAACACAGATCTAAAACAATTACAAAAGACTCA
>CM053771.1:92233690-92269440 GCA_028658325.1 Potorous gilbertii
TGAGGGTGGTGGGAAGATGAGCAGCAGCATCAAGTGGGAGAGCAGCGTCTGAAACACGCGGGGAGCTCCCCTTGCTGGGCTTGGGCACCTCCGTCCTCCGGCAGGGACCTTACTCCCGCCTTTGCATCTGCCCATTGCTCGGGTTCTTGTGTGCCTTCCGTAGTCCAAGTATGGAAAGCTAGACATTTAGAATCCAGTTCTTTAGAATGAAACGGTAGGTGTTGAGCTGGATGCTGCTTGGGTTCGTTCTGTGATTCTTTGTATCGTGAAAAGTGTGAATCATTTCTCAGATTTAAGTGTTTAGTATTGTTAACATTTATACTTAAATAGTAATTCTGATCTCAGCAATTTTTATCAGATGAACCCTTTCCCTTATAACTGAGATCATATGTGTTGTGTGTCTAATCTTTTCTGCTGATTGACGTCTCTATTTTTTAACCAGTGTCAAGTAGTTTGGATATTACTACTTTGTAGTATAATTTGAGATCTAGTACTGCTTAGAAATGTATCATCATCATCATCATAATTAATTCAATAAAATTATTTTTTCTAAATTTGGTAAAAATAATAGAATTTGAAGAGACTTCAGGGGCTATCTAGTCCAACCCCATCATTAAAGTAATCTCCACTACAACGTGGCTTAAAAGAGGTTGTCCAGCCTATGTTCAAAGACCTTGAGGGAGAGGGAACCCACCAACTTTTGGATTAGTCAGTCCTCCTTTTGGACAGCTCTTGTTAAACTTTTCCTTTATATTAAGCCTAACTTTTCCTTGCAGTTTCTTTTTTTTCACTTCTGGGGCCACATAGAACAAGTCTTCTCTTCAGCTACCATAAAGATAGTTATTACATACTCCCTGGGCCTTCTCTTCTCCAGTCTAAACATGTCTAAATCCATCAACTGATATGCTAAGTGTTGACTTTAGTATATAAAGATGGCCCTATTGATCCATAACAAGATGATGGATGGGAACATACAAGCATAGCTTTTGAGTTGAAAGGGATATTAGAGGTCCTCAGGTTGCAACCAGTTTAGCTAATTAGGTATCTCATCTATAGGCCATACTAAGGATCAATCTTGGTAGTGTATTTCTACTTGGACAAGTTTGTGATCTTAAGGAAAGTCTTACTTTAAATGAAGATAAAAAATCTTTGACTTTATGAGGGATTTGATCTCATAAATACCTAGGATTTCAAAAAACTCAAGTTTTGTTTCTGGCTTTGAGGTTTATCTAGGTAGGTAGTCTCAAACTCAGACTGCATGTTTAATTCAAGTTTGTAGTTTAGATTTGGAGGTAGAAGAAACCGTAGAGGTTATCTGGTCCTCCATTTTACAGGTAAGGAAACAGACCCAGAGATGTCAAAGTCGTTTCAAGATACGAGGAAACAAATGAGACCATATAAGCAGCCCAGTGAGGTTGGAAATCTCATATCTCCTTAACTATTGTTATTGAAACATCCCTTCTGACCATAGCATTTTATAACTAAATGATTCTCAGCCATGTCTGTAAATTCAGATTCTTATTATAGTGAAGAAATAGAATTTTAGGGTGACTAGATTCCTAGTCTGAAGCAGGAACACAAAGGGAAAATTTATATCTGCATTGTTAATGACCAAAACAGAAGAATTAGATTTTCACCCAGCATTGTCTTTTTTATTATATGTAAATGACTTCCCAAACCTTAAAGCACTATGAATGTTACTAATTATTAATTGACCACAAATGGTTTGACATCATCAGAATCTTTTGGAACTAAAGTTAACTAAAATGAAATAGGAAGTTAGGTGATGTTGAAACAAAGCATTGTGTTTTTATGTTGATTGATTTAGAATTTTTTGATGCATTGTTATTTTTAGACCCTACTCTCTAAAGATAGGAAGTGAGATTTTACTACGTCAGAGGCAATAATATAACTGTGACAATTTTAGTATATTTGAATCAAATTATAAAATGTTAAATACGATATATCTTTCATAGGTAATGAGATGAGTGGGTTTAGAAGTTGTGTTTTTAAAGTTTATGTTCCTTAACAGTACTTTTTCTTAGGCTGATGAAAACTTTTATACTTGCGCTTGGACTTATGATAGCAATACAAGCCATCCTCTCTTAGCAGTGGCTGGATCTAGAGGCATAATTAGGATAATTAATCCCATAACAATGCAGTGCATAAAGGTAAGTTGAACATTAAAACTATAAATTTACTCTTCTTGAATGTATAACTTTGCAGCTTTGTCATGAAGAGTTTGTAACCAGTGAAATTTTGAATTTTGGCATTAGATAAAACGATTATGTTTTCCTAAGAGTTCATTGGACTAAGGTAATTTAAATTACATTTAGTAATCATACTTAAAGTGAATTTTTGTATTAAAAGTGTTTTGTGTTGTACATGTTTAGTTGTAGAAAAATACATGGGATTCCCATTTTTTTAGTCTTATATTTTTGTCATGTCTGGGAAAAGTGTACTAAAGAAAAGGAAAGAGGAAAATATAGGGTCTTTTTTTTTTAATTTCCTCCTGTCGGCCTTTTTTATTCTGTTTGTGCTCCTCTCAGTTTTAAATGCTTGGATCTATATTTAGAAAGGATCACATGGGGCCCATTTAAGCAAAAAAACATGTTTAATGCACATGTAACTTAAAATGAAAGTGATTTCCATTTTTATGAGATGAGAAAAATATTTGTCTTTAGGGATATGAATTTTATCTTTAAATTTTATTTTAGCACTATGTTGGTCATGGAAATGCTATTAATGAACTGAAATTTCACCCAAGAGATCCAAATCTCCTCCTCTCAGTAAGCAAAGGTAAGACAAGTAACTCTTTCTTTAGATCTACTTATATGTGAATGAATTATATGTTCTTTCTGTTTAGTTAGGAGTTGAACAAGAATTGTTCTAGATAGTTATACTGAAAAATCTTAGAAATTTTACCGCAATGAGAAATAAAAACAAACCTAGATAAAGTGTCAGACTAAAAGTAAATTCTGAAAAGAAGACATTTTTACTTGTGGCATTTTACTGAAGTAAATGAAGCTAAAGGTGCAAGGGATTTCAGCGTAATATAGTTGATAAGAGAAGACTGATAATTGTGAAAATGCTAAAAGTCATCAAATTTTTCTGCAGCTGAATTGTTATTTGGAATTTTTAATAATTTCAAGCGTGTTGTCAGTATCATGTTATAGAAATATTTTAAAAGCATGTTTTACAAATGACCATACCAAAGGTAATTTAACTCTTTAAATTTACTTATAGGTATAATCTATATACCATGATATCATTAATATGACCTGACTAACTCACATTTATGAAAATATGTACTTACTAAACCACTAAAACAGTGGTTTGTTTTTACAGTATGATTGATTTACAAAGGGTTTTCAATAAAGTGTCATTAGATAGTGTGTAGTTCTAGCACTCTGTGCTTTCAAAGACATCACATCTGTGTATGCTTTCCTTTCCGTTGATTCATATCTCTTCTCCTATATATAAACCCATTCAAACTCATCTTGGGTTCATAGAAGTTGGTGATGAGTGACCATTGCTTCCCTAAGACAACTGACATAATCACAAGTAACACTCATGCTCACAGGGTCTGTGTTCATGTGTGTTTTCATCTCACTTTTCTATGGCCATAGTCTAGTGTATGTAGTCTTTTCAGATTGATTCCCCAACTGTGCTACAGATTAAAAAGAGGTTGTGAAGCAATGCCCTAATGAATTTTAAATGATTCAATTTATAGACAACTTTTTTCAGAAATGTTTTTATGTAAAGTACATATGTTTATGAAGCATGCTTGTGAGTTTCATGCCTTAGGCCTCTATGACTCTCCAGCTCCTAAGTGTGCCTCTATTTTTAAAAATCTGACATGATCGATAAGAAGTTTGACTGTTGATACACACTGTTGAACATTGTTGCTATTGTACTTGACATTCCCTAATTGGCTTTTTTTAAAATTCTGATTTAGAGCATTATTGTACTTTCTCATGAGTTCATGGTAAAAGAAAATGAAACATTTGAAGAATTTGAAATAAGTTTTATGATTTTAGAACATGAAGAACTGTGTCCTACAAAATTGTGTATTATTGGACCTATGTCAATCATAATTTCAGCTTACTGTAGATGCCTTATAAACCTGCTTATTTCCATCTGTTTCTTAGTATAAACATAAGTGTGAAGAAGAATGTCTAATGACAAAGCAACGTAATATATCTTAGCATGTTTTCTCCTAGTGCAGAATGTCTCCGTTTTATTTTTGAAAAAAGTCTGAGAATTAAACATATAACTCAAAAATGTGATTCTATCTTCATTCTTCACTTTGTACCTCAAAATAATTGAGCTGATAAGTGACTTTCTCTAAAGATAAAACTTCGAGCTCAGTAAATAGGCATTATCAATTGGTCATATAATGAAATTTATTCATATTCATCAGGATTTAAGATGACACTGAGAAAAGAAATTGAAAAGAAGTGTCAATCTATAAATTGTGAAGGTTTTTGAACCTACAGTCTTCATTCCCATTCTTAAACTGGTCTTTAACTGTACAAGGAGCCTAATGCAAGTCTAATTACCTTAAGAATTTCTTGCCTGTTGTTAGATAGGATAGGTTTAAAAGACCAGAACTATATAAATGATAAAGATTAATCTTAATTATTTGCATTTATACTAGATCATGCTTTGAGACTGTGGAACATCCAGACAGACACACTGGTTGCAATATTTGGAGGTGTAGAAGGGCACAGAGATGAAGTTTTAAGTGCTGTAAGTAGAAAGCCACAGGGCAGTGATTTATTTATTTGTGACTTTGAAATTTGTTTGTAAATAATTACCACTGATAGCTTTACTTACAAGAAAATATATGTTTCTATGAGATAGCCTTTTAGGCCATCATTTCACTTACCCATAATATATACTTTAATTTTTTTGGTTGAATGAAGCAAATACTTATGGTGTTTCTTCATTTGCATTAGGATAACTCTTGAGAGAATAATGAAAGGAAGCAAAAGAGAGAATAGGTTTTACCTAATGAATCTTATTTTTTTCTATCTTCTGTGAGGTTATAGAATGGGCCTAATGGATGGAGAATGGCCTTTGAATCCACAGGACCTCAGTTCAATTACTGCTTCTGCCACATACTGGCTGTGTAACTCTGGGCAAGTCACTTAACATCTCAGTGACCCAGGCAGCTCTTTAATACTATCGGTTGCACAGCAGGTGCCAATGTGGATTGATGAAGAAGTTTCTTCAGAGGGAATTCCCTGAACCAATGAAATCACAAGTCTGGTACCTCAAAAAATTAGTTTTTATAATACATTTGGAAAACATCATGTTTGCCATCATGTTGTAAAGAGAAAACTATTTCCAGCTCCTCTGTGTGAATTATATGTCTCTTTGAGTCTAGAGATATAGTAGCTTCCAATCTCTGCAGAGCACATTTGGTGCTGTTCCCTGTTTTAACATATTCTAAACAGTTTTCAACTAAAAAAAATCTTGTTTCATATATTATGATTTTTAATTTGATTTTGGTCACTTTGTGGCATAATTCTTGGAGTAATTACAACATTATCCCTTCTAATGCTTCTGTGAGAAACAACTGGATTTTAGAGAGTGCAGGCATCAGGCACATAATTAATATCCCTAACTGGGGTTTATAAGTCAGGTACACTCAGCCACAAATCATACAGAATGTTTTTGGAAGTGGCAACAGTCTCAACAGGGAAGAGCCCAAGCTACTAGCACCTTAAGTCATGAATCATAAGGAAGAATGCCTTGTTGATAGCAGTTTTCCTAAGGAAAATGATCAGAAACCAAGCAGTCAGGCTTGTACGCTAAAGCGTCACTTTTTTGGATTGCGGTGGCTTGTGGTTCATCTTGCAGGACTGATTCTTTAGTGTAGGTTATGAAGTTATCCTTCTAAAGGAAAGACTCTGCTTTGTTTTTCTGAGCATTGGAGTGTCTTGTTTTAAGGACTGTGACATTTCGGTGAACCTCCAATTAAGAATTCTTCCACCCTGTAATTTTAAGGAAGTAACGTTCTTTGAAGAAATAGTTATTTGATAGCAAGAGAAACTTCATTTTTCCAAGATGTTTTAAAAGGACTCTCCGAAGTGTCAGGATTATTAAAAATTGGTTTTGGCATTGACTCTTCTGTCATGATATGCTGAAATTGTAGACTGCAGCCTGGGGATGATGGTGACAACTTCAGGCAGATAACCCAGTTTCATAGGCATTTTGAGTGGGTAACAAGGTATTTTTAGAATTTTTATTTATTGTACTAATAATTTACATGTTTTGACATGCTTTCACTTCTGCAACTAATAAGTCAATGAACTTGGTGCATTTCTGTAATTAAAAAAAGTAATTTACATTGGAAAAAAATTAAGTGTACATGACCTTGTTAGATTTCAGGTTTAGTCTGAGAGATACTATTTACAGCTTTTTAAGAATATAGCACTTAAAATTTAAAAAGTAAACTGTTAAGATTTTTCTTTTGTTTTTACGGTTATCGACTTAGTCTTGTTACATTGAAACTTAGTCACCTCACTTGATATTTTAAAAATTTACAAGGTCATATGATTAAATGAATGAGAAAGAAGGAAATTGATGCAAAATTTTCAGTTCTTGAACTCCCAAACTGCTTCATTTTGAACTGAGTTAAGAGGCAGGATTAACCCAGGCACTTATTTCTGAAATTAATGGTTTGTCACTATGTTTGCAACAGTCTCATGCTATAAAATAGACATGAAATTGTGTTTATTTTTTAACCAGTGACTTCCCCCTTTTTTTAACGTATCATTAATAGAAAACTCCTTGTTAGGAAATTCTGAATTGAAGTTCTTATTAAATATATTATTTGGAAAACCATTTTTAGTGTCTTTAAAATTAGCATTTAGCTTTGATTTGGTTGTTGTTTTGACCCTTTGGTGCAGATATGTTAATGTATCTTTTAACCTGTTAATCTTTCACAGGCAATGCTATTTCTGTACCAGTATGTAATCATTAACGGCATGCTAAGTTATGTTGATTTCAGATATCTTGTCTGGAAAAAAAAAAAAGCAAACCTTTAACCAGAAGCATGTGATCATTTTCCTCCATTATCCCAGCAGTAATCTGGGTAAAAATATGAACTCATAGTAGATTGCTAGAAATAACTTCTTCACAGACCCATTGTTCATGAATGTAGTTTTGTAGCCATTTGATATGTCTTTAGCATCTCCAATCCACCAGAGTGAGAATGAAAAACAAAATAGTTGTCATATCAGTTTGATTATTTCATAACTTTAAATGTGGTTAATTGGAAAGAAAATGGAAGATTCTGAATTTATAGGTTTTTTAAAATTTATTTAAAGTTTTTTGTGTCTATTTGTACCTTCTTGATCTTCATAGTTAAGCATTGACTTTTCTCCTTAAGTACACAGTTGTGCATCATTAGTGAGAGTCTCATAACACACAGAAATGAATGAAAATTCATTGTTTACTTTCTTCTGTAAAAGATGCTTATCACATGAGAAAAGATTTTGCTTTAGCAAAGAGACTTCATTGAATATCTAGAAAAGGAAGTGCTGATCACAAAGAATTAGCCTGCTTTTCGTCAAGAGCAGCTCTTGCAACACTAACATTATTTCCTTACTAAGTTTAGTTCAGAGGTGAACTATAGATAAAACTTACCTAGACTTTAGCAAAGCATGACAAAGTACTTTATGTTGTTCTTCTACCACAGAGATAGAAATATGTGAGCTAGATGATTATGCAAGTAAGTAGATTTGGAAATAGTCAAGTGACTGGACTTGGCAAGTCTATGGTTTGAGTAAAATCAGAAAGATGTCTCACGTCTCAAACATGAGTGTATGATTTTGTTCTCTTTGACACTTTTATTAATGACTTGGTTAGCAGAGATGACATGCTTATCATATTTGCAGGTGACACAAAGCTAGAAGTGATAACTAAGATACCAGATAAAATTGCCCTTGAATATATACTCCTGGTTTCTAAAGGCATCTAAGTGTTGCAATGGATAGACTGCTGGGCCTGGAGTGAGAAGGACCCAAGTTCAGACTGGGGCTGACACTTAGCAGCCGTAGTACTGTCACTTACCCTCTTGTTGTCTTCAGTTTCCTTAGCTGCAAAGTTGTGGTAATAATAGCGCCTATTTCCCAGGGTAGTTGTGAAGGTGAAATTAGATGCTGTTTGTAATGGGCCTAGCACAGTGTCTAGTAGGGTAGATGCCTAAGAGATGTTTGTTTCCTGGATCCCTTGTTAGGTTTCCAAAATATTTTGACAGATTAAAATGTCCTGAATATAACCAATGAAGTTTAAAATGATAAGTGTAAAAGTTTACATTTGGTTGAAAAAATGGTTTTTTTAAGTATAAGAGGTAGAAAGGCAGCAGTTTGTCCAAAAAGGTTAAATGGGTTTTGGAGGACTGCAAACTCACAGAGTTGTTAGTGTGATTCCATAACTACTAAAGCTAATGTTATCATGGACTGCATTAAGAGAGGACTAGCTGCCAAGAATCAAGGACTGCTGAACTTACTTGTATGAGTGCATCTGAGGGGAAGAAAATACATGAGAGAGTCTGCACAGGAGGACAATGAGAAGGTGAAGGGCTTCAAGGTCATGACATATATGGATCAGCTGAAGTAATAGTGTTTGAGTTTTTAGTACTTAACCTAGAGATAAGAAAATGTTGGAGATGATGCCATTACAATTATAGGTATTTGAAGGTTAAATAGAATAGGGATTGGATTTGTTTTGCTTAGCCCCAGAGGACAGAATTTGCAAAAAGGCATATTTAGGCTTCAAACAAAGGTTGAATGATCCACTTAGTGGTCATATCTATATAATTTGTTACTAAATTAGAAAAAGACCCCCCAAAATTAGCCATAGAAATACAGTTTGTGGTGTAGTTTATATTATTTTGAATATCATCAGGTAAAATTGGATAAGTGGTGTAACTTGATTCTATGACTTATTTTCTTGATTTAAACTGTTTACTGTATAGGATTATGACCTTCTTGGTGAAAAAATAATGTCCTGTGGAATGGATCATTCTCTCAAACTCTGGAGGATCAATTCAAAAAGAATGATGAATGCAATTAAGGACTCTTATGATTATAATCCAAATAAAACTAACAGGTAACCTTTGTGACCTTTATTTAACAATAAACAATACTCTTGTCATGTGAAACAAATAAGTATGGGTGATAATTGTTACTTTCACAAAATCATTTTTAACCATTCAAAAAATCAAATTTGGAAAGTGATTTTTAAAAAATAATTAATGGATTAATTTGTTTGGTCTGGTTTATTTCATGTTTTTTATTCATCTTCAATTTACTTTGTTAGAATTTTGTTTTCATTTTTTAAAAAATTTTGTTTAATTAGATATCACACTTCACTTTCTGTCCTTAGATGTTTTAAATAAAGGACCAAAACCTTCATATTACCATATTTTATTTGCTGACAAGAAATAGGAGACAGTAAATGGCAATTCAGAAATTTAAAAGGATCTTCAGTTATATGTCAATAAAATCTCAAGTTCTGTTCAACAATGGTCTGAGGGAAAAGTATTATTTAAACTTTTAATTTTAGTGTCTAGAGATTTTGGATACCATGTTGGACATCAAAATAAGTTTTTCCAGTACTACTTTAAAAATGTTTATTTCCATTATGTCTGCATGCTTAGTGTAAACCACATACCATAGAAAGCATTATTTAAAAAAAAACAAAAATAAACAGTCCATGGTTTTTATATTTAGGTCTCAATTTCTAGCAAATATTATTGACTTATGCCAAATTATCTCCCATTGGGCCAGATGCAAAACAGAAGAGATTCTATAGGAATTCAGATGGGAGGGGGTTGACCTTTCCTTATTCTTCTTTGTCAAAACTACTTAATGAGTTATTTTCATTTAGAAAGGCTATATGTGACTCTTCCATTGTAGAGAGTATATATGCTCTATCTGTATTAAATTTTCACATAATATCTTGCTGAGAACTAGAGGTGCTAAAGAACATGAATTTAAATTCTCTTTGATTGTTGAGTCAGCTAGTGTGGGTCTCGCAATTCCTGGTGGCCTAAAGAATTACAATAACTTTACTTAATTCAGAACTAAAGAATGGGAGAGTAACTGGCAACATCTGCCTAATTAATTAAACTAGAAATATTATCAATAAATTAGATTTTTGGAAGTAAAGGAAAAATTACTTTCATTTAAAATTATGTGCTCCATTTTTAGTTAGGGTCGTTTTTCACTGAAAACTTAAGAGTAAGTCCCTAATTTGCTTGCCAAAAATAATATTCTACTTAAATTTGAGAAATAACATAAAAACCAGATCCATTAATCAGATTTTTGTGTATATCAGCTCTTTGTAAGCACTGTGAGGATAATAGGCCTTTATTCTTGACATGGTATCATACCAGAGTTAAGAGTCATAGAATCACAGAGCTAGATGTGACATTGCAAATAACTTTATTTTACAGAAGAAGAAACTAAAAATCTTAGAAGTTATATGACATGTACAAGTCCACATAGTAGTTAGCAGCAAAAATAGTAGTTTCTGTTGTTTTGAACTACCAAAAAAAACCCTGAAGGCCCAACATTTTTGGTTAAAAATGTAAGGCAAACTGCCCTCCCCTCCATGCTAGAGTCAGTCTACTCTTGGTTTGCTTACCTTAATCTTCTGTAAAGTAAGAATAACATAAAAATGACTTTAGGGAATTGACACTATTCATAGTTTCCTAAAATGAAATAGTTATACCTTTAGGTTTTTAATCTCTGTCTGCGGTTCGTTTATAGCAGTTACTGTTCTAAGTAAATCTACATAAATCTATTCAAAAAGCCTGTGAAACTAAATTTTTAGCTGTAACATTTGTAATTCTTCAGGCTGTCCCAAAAGGTATTTAGATTTAGATTCAAGCTATTTAGATTTAAATAGAAGAAAAGAGAATTTGAAAAGAGAATTGCTTCTTTCAAGCTTGGTTTTCAAAAATATTAAGTTGAAAGAAGAAAATAGAATATAAAAACTGAAAATATTAATGAGGCATCTTCCCATGAGTAGAAAGGAGTAAGGACTCGGCCATTGGAGAATGCCAGAACAAAGAGAAATTAACATTCCTCTTGTGTTTTATTTTTCACACTTACATTTCTAAACAGTGAAAATGAATGTGCCACTGCTGTTCTCCTTTTTTGAGTTTTGACATATCCATTCTTCCTGCAGGCCATTTATTTCTCAGAAAGTTCATTTCCCTGACTTTTCAACCAGAGACATACATAGGAATTATGTCGATTGTGTGCGATGGTTAGGAGATCTGATACTTTCCAAGGTATAGTAGTTGTTGTTAAGCTGTATTTCTTTCTGTGTGTTGGGTCTCCTTTTTAGGGAGTTCACCAATTGAATACAGTTAGTTTGATTATAAATCTTGACAAATTATATAAGTTTCCAAATTATAAATGCCATGTCCTTCTTTGCCAAAAAATAGGAAGTTTATTTAACCAGAAGCAAATACTTGGTTTTGCAAAGAATAGTCTTCTATTTTAACTAATCTTGATAGTTGTCAAGACTAGAAAGTATTCTGCTGGGCTTCTTTTATTATTTTACTTATTTGTCCCAGGTATCTTGAGATTTTTTTTTTAAGTTTGCTAAATTATGTTAGAAAACATCAGAGCATTTAACTTTAGTTATTCCCAGCCCCTTTGTAGGAACCTTCTTTAGATCATAACCTTTCTATTTTAAAATCTCATCTATTTTAAGTCAGTCTTAAAAACATGGTGGATTTTTGCCAAAGGATCATGGAAAAGGTATGTGGTAGTATAATTGTGGATATTAATGAGTATTAAAATAGAATCATAAAGTGTTACTGTTTTCACTAGGGACTGTGAAAGTCTTTCTGAATCCATTCAATTTATATCAAAACTAGGGTTGCAGGTCAGATACTGCCTCAGAGGAATGGCTCCATCAGTCACTATAGTTTGTTCCACTTAAAAAAGATTTTGGCTTTGGAGAATTATCAGGTTCAAAGCAGACTATAGCCATTTTCTCATACTTCACATCATAGATGATGTGAAGTATGAGATATCTTAAATATTATGGAACTTCAAAATCAATTTCTGTATCTCTTACTTCAGTCACTTTTCACAGTGGAGGGAATTTTTGCTGTGTGGGGGGCGTTGAACTAGCTTTAAATTTCCATCTGATTAGAAAATTTTACAGTTCTATAAATTTAAGGTAATAATTGAGGGAAAAAAACTTGTTTTAAATTTTTTTCTTTTTATCATCTTTCTGTATTTCAGTCTTGTGAAAATGCCATTGTGTGCTGGAAACCTGGCAAAATGGAAGATGAGATAGATAAAATTAAACCTAGTGAGTCAAATGTGACTATTCTTGGGCGATTTGATTATAGTCAGTGTGATATTTGGTACATGAGATTTTCAATGGATTTCTGGCAGAAGGTAATACTTTGTTTTCATACTTTTAAAATGATTTATGTTTAGAAAATTATAGTGCGTTTTGTATTTTATTGTGCTTCTGATCTCTTTATCTAGAATGTTCCTGTGGGTATGTGGATTGATTTCCTTTCTTTACCTGCAGAGGATATTTGGTACTGTCTCTGTGGGTTTACATACCATCTGCAGTGTTTATTATGAGTGAACTTGGCAGTTGGGTATTAAGTTTTGTTCAGATAATCTCTGTTACTAAGCTATTATGTCTAAAGATTAAAGGGTTACTCTTTAGCAATTTTTTGCCCTTTGCCTGAAAAATTCTTACAGTTGAGAGGAAATAGTAGAGGAGGAGGTGATGAGAAACATGTTAGTTATTTAAACAGAAAAGTTTGCTAAGAATTGTTGGCAACAAATTACCCTGAAATGTCTTTCCCTAAGAGTTTGAAAGAATCACTTTGTTTAATTTTTGTTGCCATTCTTTTAACATGTACTATATCACATGTAATCCAAGTAACAAATTTCAGATTATTAAGAATACAGTCACAGAAAGGTGCTGATATTTTTCTAAAATAAAAAACCTACAAATTGTCTGGTTTTATACACTTTTCAGGGATGCTTTCTATCCAGAAACTTTTATTTATGTATTTATACTTATTTCTTCAGATGCTTGCATTGGGAAATCAAGTTGGAAAACTTTATGTTTGGGATTTAGAAGTAGAAGACCCTCATAAAGCCAAGTGAGTATTTGTAATTTCTCTTTATCCTTCCTATTCCCATCTCCCCAGTAATGTAGGACCCCATAACAGTACATTGTTGTCTTTAAGAAACCTTTTATGTTTGATGTCCATAAACATTATTACATTAAAGCACTATTGATAGATTAAATAAATGTGCTTTTATTTCTGTTGAACTATGATTATATAAGGATTCTTTAAAAACTTATTTTGATTTTAATTGATAATTGTCCTTAAGTTTTATGGAAGGTTAATTTTCAACTGTGTAAGTGATTATATTATCTTAGAGTAAAGTGATTTGTCTAACTAAAGTACTTTTTACTTGGTTGTTAAACATTTGTTCATTTTGTGGTTTTATTGTGGAGATGATAATTAATGATGATTGCTGCTGTCAGTATTTTGTGTGCTATTTTAACCTTTAGTCATGGTTTTTGTTTTTTTCTCCACAGATGTACCACACTTACTCATCCAAAATGTGTTGCTGCCATTAGACAAACCAGTTTTAGCAGGGATAGCAGTATTCTTATAGCTGTTTGTGATGATGCTAGCATTTGGCGCTGGGATAGACTTCGATAAATTACTTTTTATTAATTGAAAGTAGAAAATTTCTTTGTACAATATAATCTTCTACTGTGTCTTGCTAGTAAAAGCACCTAGAGCATCTCTAGCATTTAGAGTTGTGTTGTCTTCTTACAGTGTACAATCAGCCTGAGCTGAACGTAGTGATGTTTACATTGTTTACATTCTTTGTACTGTCTTCCTGCTCAGACTCTACGGCTTTTAATAAAAATTTATTTTTGTAAAGCTCTCTGTATTGAGTCCATTTTCATTTTTCATTGTGTTTAAAAGGTATTTTATAGCATTTAGCCCGGTTATATTCTATTTTTTGTGATTATTATGTGCAATAAAAAGTAGAGTTTATATGACTCAAATTTGAAAATGAATTCTGAATATAGTTGTTATCCTTACACTTGAATAAATGAAATGCACTTTATTGAAAGAAATTATAAGCAAAATATAATTTTAAATATCAGCTAATTGTGGCGTGTGAAAAAGATTTCATTTAATATATAAATCATAGGAATTTGTTATACAAAGACTTTAGAATTTTCATATTCTTGGCTGTTTTTTAAAGTTAAAATGTACTAGAAGAAACTTAAGTATTTAAGTACCTAGTATGTTTCTCAAGCTGGGGACCAAAAAAAGAAAAGTATGGCATGGCTACAAGAGTCGTCATACATACGACATAGTCCCTTCAGGAATTGATAATCTTGGTGAGGTGAGACTTGTTCAATAAAACAGAGTAATAAGCTAAGATATAATGCTTAAATGTGAGATATAATTGAGATGTAGCAAAGGGCAGTACAGACCAGAGTTACTGAAGACTGCTTAAGTGGTTTTAGGTTTTGGTTTTTTTCCACTTTTAACATATACTATTGACATTTATTTCTAAAGGCTAGCAGTTCCCATAGAGGGCTAAGGAGCACAAGCTAAACTACAAAGAATTATATTACTATTATTATATATCTACTCAATAATATGGAAGGTTGAATGTGTGTAACAATCAAGTCTGATCAGACTCTACTGACATTTTTCCCTTTAGTCTTTTAAGCTACAGTGTTAAATAATCATAACTACTTGGTGTTGGGATTGGGATTTTTTTGGTAATACTTTTATTACCATATTTTTAATAGATTTGCTGCATAATGTGAATTTTTTTAGTATATTACATTTTAAGTAAGAAGAGAACTTAGAGGTCATCTACTCCAATTTCATAATTTTACAGATGAGAAAACAGAGGTTCTAAAGTCTTATTATAGGCAATAAGAGACAAGACTAAGACTTGACCTCCAGCCCCATAACTTTAGATCCAGCATCCTTTCTAGTACACCTTGCAGGTCAGACTTTTTTCCCCAAAGAGTGTATCTCTGATTTTTATAATGAAAGGAGTAGCATCTCTAATCTTTGAAATTTTTATGCCTTTTAAAATGATAAATGGCAAAGTGAAAAATAATTTTATGTAAAACCGGTTAGCAATAAAGTAGTTAAATCTACGCACCATTTCAATTTGATTTTTAAAAGGTTTTCCAACCCTCAAAGTGTTTACATGTAATATATGTTTGTTACGGTACAGATTGGAAACTTTTCTCAGCTTATCCATATTTTCTGGTTATCCTAACCCATAAGAATTCCAGAAGCTCTGTCCAGTGTGCTAGTGATTACATTATCTTCTGTTTTGTATTTTAACATTTTATAGGAAAAAGTATAGCATCCTTAACTCTTTACTCATGTCCAAGCATTTGCCAAGTCTGGTCACTTCTAAGTCCACAATATTTCTTGCAGATCGGACCTCTCTCCAGTCACACAGTCTATAGTATAAAGTACTGTTCTACCTGATGAAATTTCACCTTCCCTTCCCCTCCCTTTCTCCCCATTCATCAGCCTCTGGTGGTAGCTTCTTATTCTCACTAAGATCAAACATACACTCCTCTGACATTTGAAGCATTTTGCCATCTGGACCCATTCTTGTTTACCAGATATCTTACATATTATATCTCTGTTCCAGCCATATTGGCCTAAACATAGTTTTCTAGTCAAGCATTCATTAAGCCTTTACTGTGTGCCTTGAGAGTCTGCTGTACACCTTCTTAGATCTCCTTTTCTAAAAGGAAAGCAACTTTTGAGGGGTCAACAATCTATTTTAATCAAGCACATACTCATTTAATACAAGGGAAAAAGCACCCTGAACTTCAGAGAAAAAACAAAAATAACAGGGCTTCCAACTGTCTGATGATAGACAATACATCATTACCAGACAGAAGCACCAACATCTGGGTTTTGAAAGCCCAGGGGCTTTGAAATAGTTGCCCAGCTTCTCATCTGGCAAGTAAACTTTCCAAAAAATAAGCACCAACACAAAACTTCACCTCAATGTATATACTCTTTTCAGTGCTGGGGCACGACCTTTATGACCCTATGCCTCATTAGAAATTAAAAGGTGTCTGAGGCCTATTAATGAACCTGGAAGATCTTTAACTCTTCCATGCTACACCCCCGCCATTAACATTACAGTCCTGGGCTTAGCTAAGTGCTAGAGTTACAAAGATAGGCCCAGGCCTCAGGAACTCATTCTAATGAGCGATAGCATGTGAATATGTAAGAACAAAATTTATATAGGATAAGTTTGAGGTAATCTTAGAAGCCATTAGCATTAAGGAAAACAGAAAAAAAAACTTAGAAGGGACTTTTTTTTCCTGAAACTTTATGGAAGACACATGAGGGAGCACTCCAGGCATGGACACCAATAAAAAGGCACATCAGAATTAAGAGGTGATAGTGTCTTGAGCAAGGGGGTCAGGGTCATTATCATGGTCTGTGAAGTAATGTGTAAGAAGACTGGAAAAGTAGAAAGGAACTGCTGAGCTTTAGAAGTCAAACAGGAACTTATATTTGATCCCGAAGGTAATAGGGAAGTACTGAAGTTTATAAAAAAAAAAAAAGATGGAGGTCAGTCCTGTGCTGAAGAAGCTCTAGATCAAGCAAAATTGTTTTTAGGAAAGAGGGTCCAGGACAAAACCTTGAGAGATAACCAGGTAGTGGGTGCACTCTGCATGAAGATTCAGCAAAAACGTCTGGAAGAGAAAACTAGGAGGTAGTAGGGTCACAAAAACCTAGACAGAAGTCAGTCTTATCTTGGAGAAGAGAGTGATTGACTCAAAAGCTACAGAGAGGTCAAGAAGGATATGGATTGAGAAAAAGGCCATCACATTTGGTAGTTAAGAGATAATTGGTAACTTGGGAGGTAGCAGTTTCAGTTGAACAGACCAGAGTTGAGAGAGGAAGCGAAGTAGAAATACCTATAATAGCATTCTCAGGTTGTGAAAGGAAGGAAAGAGGTGATGTACAGGAGGGACAAATCTAGCGCAGATTTTTTTTTTTTTGAAGATGGAGAAATGAACAGGTAAAACTATAAATAGCAAGGAAGCAGCCAGTAGATAGATATAGAAGGTGAGAGTGAGGATGACTGGGCAATCTATTCTAGAAAACCAGATCACTTGTACGTGACTTGGAATTTGCCTTGGCAAGGAGAACTATTTGTTCACGTGAAACCGGAATGAAAGGGATAGTGGAGGAAGACATCTGATGTGAGATGAGGAGGTGATGTAGAACAAAGGTATAGGGGGAGGAGCATGGTGGCCTACAATACTCAGCGACCAGTATCAAACTAAAATGTAGTTGGGAAATATTTTTAAATAAATAAAATACAGTAGACCATAGATAATGTTAATATATGGTTTTCTAAGTCAATATGTAGCCCATGGGGATCCTTATATACATCTTGTTCCAGTTTCCAGTTGAGCTTGACACCTGTGATGTAGAGACTACAATATTCCATTGTTAATTATATAGCATTTTAAAATATAAACATTGTAAAAAAAAAGGCACTTAATGTGTTAGAGAACAGACTTTAAAACTTCCAACAAGTTTTTCCCATATATATGTATTTCAATATATATATTTCAAAATTATACAAGGTTCTATGAAAGAATTTTTAAAACCCTGTGAAAATTGGAAGAATAAATGGAAAGTCATTTATTTAGCTAACTCTGTGCCAAACACTTCAGGAAGGATGGATATGTCAAAACTCCAAAAAAGGATAGCAGCAGCACATTCATTTTCATTGTTTGGAAATGTGAAAGTGTGAAAAATAAAACAAAACAGGACTGTTTATGTTCTGGCATTCTCCAGTGGCTGACTCCTTCCTCCTTTCTACTAATGGAGAGCTCAGTATCTTTAAGCAGTCAGAGTCTTTCATAACTTAGCTACCTTCCCCTTTCTGGTCTTCTTACAACTTACTCTTAGCCACAAACTCTGATCCATGAACAAGACAGCATGTCTCAGCTCTGTACATTTTCTGTGGCCATCCTGATGCCTAAAATACTTTCATTCCTCCACTCTGACTAAGGACCTTGGCTTTCTTTGCGTTCGTCCTTAGTTTTCGAAGAGGACCATGACAAAAGAGAAATGATGACATGACTTGCACTTGACTTTGTTTTGAGTGAAGGAGGACTATGCAAGGTCACCAGCCTCACTTTTTCCTCTTGAGCCATCTGGAATCAGTGACCAGGCCTTCCTTTTATTAATTATTCCCTATCTATCCTGAATATGCCTTGCTTTATATATTTTTGTTTGCATGTTGTTTTTCCCGTTAGATTGTGAGTTCCTTAAGGGCTGCAAATGTCTTTTGCCCCTTTATGTGTCTCTAATGGCTTAGCACAGTATCTGGCACATAGTAGCAACTTAATAAATATTTGTTGATTGATTGATTGCCTAGTTTCCATATGGACTCTGAAACCCCAGTGAGATAACTTACCACATGGTACTTTGCCAACATAAATGAAACTTCAATTTAAAAGCAATTTAAAAGCTAACCCAAGATATGTGTCAATACTTCACAGGAGGATCATTCCTTATACACAGGAATGGACAGTATGACTAAGAGTTTTAATGTGTTACAAGGCACTTTGTCAAATGAAACTATATAATTTACAGTACCACAACTACAGCTACCATACAATGGAAAGATGACATTTCTTTGACTAACTAATAGCCCTTCAAATGCTAAAAAAAAACCCCAAAACCAAACAAACAAAAAATAACAAAATTCTTTATAATATTTTCCACCAAAAACATTGTGATTTGCAAAGATAGGAGCTTGGCTATGAACTCCAAGACTTCTAGGACTATTTAGCCTAGAATTGTTTTGTCATTTTGCTCTTATGATTGTAAGGTACTGACTTCTGCCTTCTATGTGTGAAGAATTTATCTCCAATCTCTGCTTCACATGCCAAGCCATGCCTCTCTCCTGTCATTCTTCTCCCAGCCACTCCACTTGAACTTCCTCCCCTCTGACCACCAAATTATTACCCAAACCCACCTCTTTCCCTCCTACTCCCACCTATTACCTCTTTGCCTTTTCCAAAATTACTAATAACAAAGTTACCAACAACTAGATACGTGAGAGTGGAAAATTATTCTTTTAAGATAAACAGTGGTCATATTAATCAATGCTTTTAAAAAACAAGAATTAGTAAACATGCCAATGAATTATTCATTTTTATAATCATAAAATCATTCAAAGAAAAAAATTTTTAACTTTAAAATGTAATCATTATCTATGTTTTATTGAATTTTTTATTTTGTTAATTATTTCCCAGTTACATTTTAATTTGGTTCTGGAGCACTCAGGAATGCTATGGGAGCACAGAGTCAGTGTCCTGTGTGCTTGACACCTATGCTCTAACAATGTCCTAAGGGGGAAATAGGTGAGACCTGCAAATAATTCAGCTCTTTCCACTTCCAGAAGGATAGAGTACTGACCAGCAAATTTTGAACCATGGGGAAAAGGCAGCATTGGAATCCAATTTTAGACTTACTAAGTTTTAAGTTTCCAGTGTGATGTGTAGCACAAAATATCTAGCAAGTATTTGGAAATGTGGGACTAGAGCTTAGGGAGAATTTTAGAATCAACATTGTAGAAATTATAATTGGAGATATGGAAAAGTATGAATTCAATATTGAATGGAGTAAAGAGGGTGAAGGAGAGCTCCTCTGCAGAAAGGCCCACTATTAAGAGCTGAAGAGCCACTGAATGAGAAAAATGAGTCTGAGTGTTGGGAGAACCATCAAAATGTTGTAACAGAAACAGGGGAGAATTGAGTGTCAACCAGGGGTGTGGTCAACTGTGTCAAGAAAGTCAAGGAGAATGGGGGTAGTAGAGGGAAAAATCTTACATTTAGATATGCTATGTTTATTAAAGTTTTCCTTTGATTTACCAATCTAACAACTGTCCAAAAAAAATGAGGCATGATGTTTTAAAGTCATGCTGGTTATTAGTGATCAACACTTTCTTTTCTAGATGCTAACAAACATCCCCTTTAATAAAAGAATCTAGAATTTTCCTATGAATTAAAATCAAACTCACTGACCAGCCTCAATCCCCTTCCCTTTTTTTTCCTGTCCAGGCTGAACATTTCTCCCTGATTTTCCCTACAACAGTTTAGAAACCTCTGTAGGAAGAGGAAGCTCATTTCAGCCTTGGACTTGACACATTTTAAGTACTCTCCACCTTTTTGTCCCTTCCTTCTGCTTGGCTGGTTCTTCCCAGAACCTCTATTTCAAGTAGAATGGCCAGACCACACTCTGCCTTCATTCTTCTCAAGGCTGCCCCCTTGACTCTCTTCCAGCATGTTACAATGTCCAGAGTCAAGTACCTTTATTCCCTCTAACCCCTTGCCAGCTTCCTTTAATGTATTTTCTTCCCTGGTTAGAATGTAAACTTTTTCATTGTAGGATATTTCTTTCTTTCTGCCTGTATTTGTATTCTCAGTGCTTAGTACTATGCCCAGCACATTGAAAGTGTTCAATAAATACTTGCTGACTTTTTAAAAAATTGGAAGATTTGCCCTTCTCCAGTTTTCTGGAACCACTAAGCAATTTTTTTAAAGATCACTCACTGACTGATTCAGGAGCTACATTTGTCACTTGTATCAAACCTAGTATCTTAATTTATCCTGGCAACCTGAGCTTATGGAGGGCACCAAGGTGCTTTCTTACCATCTCCTTAATTGTTTTGGGTTTCAATTTCCTATTGATTATTTTTGTCTTATTCTTCCCAGTATAAAAGTTAGACAGAGAATATGAGTTGAATAGTTCTGGTTTCTCTTTATAATGACATATATCATACACTAGTCCTACCCCTTCTTTGATTTCTATTACTTAAAAAAGTTTTTTTTGTTGTTATTGTCTTTAGCATTAATTGGCAGACTTGTTTCCCATGTCAAAGGATTTTTAAATTTTTATTTAATTTTTAATATATGAAATTAAACAAACATTTCCATAACATGGCATAATAGAAAATGATTGCACACAAAACTGCAAATCTGTTATGTACAACGTGCTATTCTTTTTAAATATAATAAAGTTATCATGTAATTTCCTTTTTTCTTTCCTCCCCTCCCCTAGAGATGGCTACCATTAGACACTAATATGTATCTATATGTAAAAACATTCTATCCATACTTCCATTTCTCACTTCTTTCTCTGAATGCAAGTAGCATCTTCCCTCATATGTCCTTTGTAGTTATGTTGGTTATTTATGATAGTCAAAATGACTTACTTGCTCAATTTGTTCTTAAAACAATATTACTGTTACTATATACAGTGTTCTCCTAGTTCTGCTCATTTTGCTCTTTGTCATTTTATGGAAGTCTACCCATGATTTTTCTGAGACTGAGCTCATCATTCTTAAAGCACAGTAGTATTCCAACAAAATCACATACCACAACTTGTTCAACCTATCCCCCAGTTGGTGGGCATCCCCACAATTTCCAGTTATTTGCCACCGCAAGAGAGCTGGGGTGTAAGGTGTGTTCAGGGAGGGCCAGTACCTTTGGTATTATGGCTGCTGATCCCTTTTTGGGACTCTTTCCACCTTTGATGTCCCCCTGTTCCACCTAACTCTTACCTGTGGCTCCAAGAAGCTGCAACATGTGCAGCGGCCACACCCAGGTAAACCATTTCGGCAGACGGGCCAAACCAGGTTGATGGTAACCAAGGGTTCTCAAACCCATTGGTGAGTTACGGGGTGTCTACCCCAAGCATGTGAAGACTTCATCTGGTGGAATGAGAACAATTTGTTCCAATGGCCATGAAGGTAGATGAAGCAGGCTATGGTGATGTGCTTAGAGCTTGGTTAGACACTGAAGATGCCAAGGTCATTCACTGCATCCTGAGCCATCACCAGCCATCTTGACTCTGTCCTGCCACTGGACTGTGCTGACTCAGGAGGAAAGAGTGAGGCTGACGACTTCATGCAACTCTGCCTCACTTAAATCCAATTTATGCACGAATCAAAAGACATCACCCATATCATTTCACTATTATGTCTCAAAGTCCTATGGTGACAGGCAAGTGGTGAAGCAGCAGGTGTGGGTACACTGGAGCTGTAGTCACGATCCTGCACCCAAGCGACCCAGGCTATAGGGTTGTTTCTCATTGGAAGCAACAGTGGGACTTGGCAACACCCTGGGCATCTGAGGAGACTTCTTAGGATCACACTGCTCACCTCCTGGTGTGAGGAAGGAGGCTAGAAAAGGTGCCCTAAACATTGCCTGCTTACCCAACCCTGGCCTGATTACCGTGGCGGGCGTGGAATCCCACTATGCAGTCAAAATACAAAAAAAAGTACGAAAATATCTGCAAAGATGATTCCACTCACCATTGGCACATGGAATATGTGCACACTAATAGACAACACAAAATCCAGTAGATCTGAAAGAAGAACTGCTCTTATTGCAAGAGAACTCAACAGGTATCACATCCAAATAGCAGCCCTGAGTGAAACAAGGTTGGCAAATGAAGGCCAGCTTACTGAAATTGGAGCTGGATACACCTTTTTCTGGAGTGGCCACAGTGAAGGGGAGTGCTGTGAAACTGGAGTGAGCTTTGAAATCAAAACTAATTTAATCAGAAAGCTGGTATACCTGTCTAAAGGAGTGAATGACAGGTTCATGACAATTTAAAAACTCACAGGAAAACGCCATGCCACCATCATCAGTGCCTGTGCTCCAACCATGACCAACCCTGATGAAGTCAAAGAAAAATTTTGTGAAGCCCTAAAGACCCTTATTGTCAATGTGCCAAAAGAGAACAAACTTATAATACTGGGTGACCTTAATGCTAGAGTAGGCTCAGACTACCAGACTTGGCCAGGAGTCCTAGGGAGAAATGGAGTTGGTAACAGCAACAGCAATGGTCATTTACTGCTGAAGGCTTGTGCATCACATGACCTTAACACCAACACTCTCTTCCATTTACTTAAATGCAATAAAACTTCGTGGATGGAACCTTGCAGCAAACACTAGCATCTAATAGATTATGTGATTGTAAGGAGAAGAGACAGATAAGATGTGAGAGTGACAAAGGCAAAGTGTGGTGCAGAGCGCTGGACTGATCATAGACTTATCCTTTCCAAGCTAAATATTCGCATTCATTAAAAGTGCTGCCCCCAAGGCAAAATGACTACCAGAAGAATTAATGTCAACAAATTAGAGCTCTTCTCTGAGTCTGAACAATTTGCTGCTGCCTTGAAGTGAAAGTTGAGCCAACATACAGTTGGCAACAGTGGAGCAGAAAAGGAGTGGGAAGCTCTCAGAGATTTGGTATACAGCACTGAATTTGCTCATCTGGGTCAGAACACTTGCAAATACCAAGACTGGTTTGATGAAAATGATGGGGAAATTCATAAACTGCTAAATGAAAAACGTGAACTCCACAGGATTTACCAGCAGGATAGTTCATCCACCTCTAAGAAGACAGCATTTAATTCCATCAAAAGCAAAGTATAAGCAAAGCTTAGAGATGTAGGATTCCTGGCTCAGTAAGAAGGCAGATGGAATTCAGTTTTATGTTGATAGTAACAATCCAAAGCACTTTTATGATTCCCTGAAAGCTATTTATGGACCAAAAATCTATGCTGCATCACAACTACTCAGTGCTAATGGAGCCACATTGATTAGTGATAAGGACATGATCCTAGAGAAATGGGCTGAACACTTCCATAGTGTTCTCAACAGAGCATCATCAATCAATGCTGAGGCCTCAGGTTGAAGTCAATCCCTCCTTAGCTGAACTCCAACTGAAGAAGAGGTTTTGAGGGTCATTAGGCTCCTTTCATGTGGCAAAGCACCTAATGCTGATTCTATTCCAGCTGAGATATACAAGGTAGGGGGACCATTGCTCATACAAAAGCTGATCAAAATTTTCGAGGTTATATGGTAAGAGGAGATTATCTCCCAGGAGTTCAAGAATGCCTCCATTGTCCATTTCTATAAAGGTAAAGGGAATAGATTGTCCTGCGACAATCACAGGGGGATCTCTCTCTTAGTCCTTGCCGGCAAAATTCTTGCTAGAGTTCTCCTTAACAGGCTGATCCTTCACCTGGAAGATGGGCATATACCTGAGATCCAGTGTGGCTTCAGAAAAGGCCAAGGAACAGTCGATATGGTATTTGTTGCCTGACAACTTCAGGAGAAATGCCAGGAGCGAAACAAAGGTCTGTACACAGCATTTGTGGATCTGACCAAGTCTTCTGACACTGTTAGTCGTGAGGGCTTTTGGAAAATTATGTCAAAATTTGGTTGCCTGGAGAAGTTCGTCAATATTGTACATCAATTTCATGATGGCATGTTTGCCTGGATTCTGGATAATGAACAATGCTCTCGTGGCTTCCCAGTCACCAATGAAGTGAAACAGGGCTATGTGCTTGCTCCCATGCTTTTTATCATGATGTTTTCAGCCATGTTGACATGTTTTCAATGAGGATGAACACAGCATCAAAGTCAACTGTCGTACTGATGGTAAGTTCTTCAATTTGAAAAGGCTACAAGCCAAGACCAAAGTGGAGGGAGTGTTAGTGCATGATTTTCTGTTTGCAGATGATTGTGCACTAAATGCAGCCTCTGAAGCTGAGATGCATCAAAGTATGGATCAATTTTCTCCTGCCTGTGCTAATTTTGGCCTAATAATTAACACCAAAAAAACACAGGTACTCCATCAGCAACCACCACATCATCCATATGTGGAACCATTGATTACAACAAATGGAGAAGTTTTGAATCTGTGAATAAGTTCACTTACCTTGGTAGTGTACTTTCCAGGGATGTACACATTGACAATGAGGTTGATGCACGCATTGCTAGAGCTAACTCAGTGTTCAGGAGGCTCTTAAGAAAGGTTTGGGAGAGAATAGGTATTAGACTGACTACCAAACTGAAGGTCTACACAGCCGCTGTGCTGACCTCATTGTTATATGCTTGTGAAACATGGACAGTCTAACAGCACCATGCCAGGAAACTGAATCACGTCCATTTGTACTGTCTTTGGAAAATTCTGAGGATCACCTGGTATGATAAGGTACTGGACACTGAAGTCCTTGCTCAAGCTGAACTGCCATGTATTAGAGTGCAACTTCGATGGCCTGGCCATGTTGTTTGAATGTGTACTTGCCAAAAAGACTATTTTATGGAGAATTTGCATGGGGCAGTCGATTACGTGGTGACTAGAAGAAGCGATACAAGGACACTCTCAAGTTCTCTCTCAAGAACTTTGGATTTGACTGTGAAACATGGGATATACTGGTACAGGACCACTCAGTATGGTGTGCCCACATAAGAAAGGTGCTGTGCTCCTTGAGCAAAGCAGAATTGAGATAGCACAAAGTAAATGCAGGATGTGTAAATTTGGGATATCCACCCCAAATATTCAAACGGAATGTCTATGCCCAACCTGTGGTAGAGCATACCAAGCTTGTATTGGTCTGATCAGCCACAGTCAGATACATTGAAATTTCACTTTACAATAGTGATGTAATTTTGGTCCTCTTTGAAGATGGACAACAACCAACCAATAGAACATATAGGTTCTTTTCCTTTCTCCCTAATTATCTTTGGAAATAGACCTAGTAGTGGTATTGCTGGGTCAAAAGGTACAGTGTAATAACTCTTTGGGAATAATTCCAGGTTGCTCTCCAAAATATTTGGATCCGTTCACAACTCCATCAACAATGAATTAGTGTCTCACTTTTCACATTCACTCTAATATTTGTGGCTTTCCCCTTCAGCCATTTTAGCCAATCTGATAGGTGTAAAATGGCATCTCTCACTTTTTAAAATTTGCATTTCTTTAATCAATAAAGATTTAGAGCATTTTTTCATGACTATAAATTGTTTTGATTTGTCTAAAATTGTCTATTCATATTCCTTGATCATTTATCAATTGGGTAATGAATTGTATTCTTATAGATTTGACAAAGTTCTTTATATATTTGAGATAAGAGACTTTTATATGAGAAACTATAAAAATTTCTCCCCCCTATTTTCTGATTTCTTTCTGATGTTGGCTATATTTGTTTATTTATGTCATCAAAATTATCCATTTTACACCTCACAATGCTCTCCATTTCTTGTTTAGTTATAAATAGTTTGCCTATCTATCTGTCTGATAAGTAATATGTTCTATGTTCTTCACATTTTCTTGTAATATCTCTCCATTCTGACCTTATCTGTGTAAATGATCTATGCCCAATTTCTGCTAGACTGTCTCCAGTTTTCTCAACAATTTTAATCAAATAATGAATTCTTATCCCCAAATCTTAAGTCCTTATATTTGTCAAATACAAAGTTACTATACTTATTTGCTATTGTAAATTGTATATCTACTCTATTCTTTTGATCTACCTTTCTGTTTCTTAGCCAGTACCAGATAGTTTTGATAATCATTGGCTTATAATAAAATGTAAGTTCTTGTACCGCTAAACTTCTTTCTTTTGTATTTCTTATTAGTTCCTTTGATATGCTTGGCTTTTTGTTCTTCCAGATGAATTTTGTTATTATTTTTTCCAGTTCAATAAAATAATCTTTTGGCAATTTGATTGGGATAACATTGACTACATAAATTAGTTTAAGTAAAAATATCTTTTTATTGACCCTGCCTAACCATGAACAATGAATATTTCCTCCAATTATTTTAATCTGATTTTATTTGTATGAAAAGTATTTTTTAAAATAATTTTGTCTTGGCAGGTATACTCTAGGTATTTTATACTTTCCAGAGTTATTTTAAACGGGGCATCTTTTACTATGTCTTCTTGCAGGGATTTGTTGTGCTATATAACAATGCTGATGATTTATGTGGATTTATTTTATTTTATATCCTGCTACTTTACTAAGATTATTGTTTCAACTGTTTAGTTGATTTCAATTATATCATCATATCATCTGCAAAAAGAGATGGTTTTATTACCTCATTCCTTGTTCTGGTTCCTTTGATTTCTTTTTCTTCTTATTGCTATGACAGGCTTTACAATAGAATATTGAATAATATCAGTGACAGAGGGCATTCTTGTTGCACAACTGATCTTACTGGGAAGGTTTCTAGCTTATCCTCATTATAAATAATGCTTGCTGATGGTTTTAGATAAATGACTTTTATCAATTTAAGGAAAAATCCATTTATACCTATACTTTCAAGTGTTCTTTTTTTAATAGAAATGAATATTTTAAAGGATTTTAAAGGTTCTTCCCCACCTCTAGACTCCTTTGTCTCTGATCTTTAATATATGTAAAGGATTGTAAAATTTCTCCCTTTCCTTTTGATACCACCAGGGTTGGGTTTGGGGAGTACTTAGCTTCCCCCTATCTTTCTTCCTACTCCAAGAAATATTGTAGGATTGGGAGGAAGAAGCCTGAAATTTGGCCAGAAAGATTATTTGGGAAACAGTTGGGGGGAAATTGTCATATTTCTGATGACTTAGATAAAAAGAGATATTTGTAAATCTCTTTTGCAAACCTTAAGGCACTATATAAATATTAGTAATTGTCATTGTTATTGTTACCTAGCACTCTTTCATGAGTCTGGAGAATGTCAGAATTGTCACTCAAAGGAGAAACCCAGAATAGGAACTTTTGTTTGGCGTTTTGTTGGAATTTGATGCAAGGATTACAAAAATCTTTAATCAAAACAAGAGATCTTTGGAAATATTTCCTTCCTTTGAGGAAAGGCTTCACTTAAGGATCAACCAAACTGAGATACTTTTGACTGAGGATGTAGGGTGGAAAAAAGTAACAGGGAATTCTTCAGAGGACCAGGAAAGAAGATATAGGGGTTTGGGGTGGAATTCTGTGAGCTGAGCTATGATCCTACTACATGCAGGGAACTATGGAGAATTCTAAGGAAAGCATGAATTGGGCTGGGGAAACAGAACAATCATGGAAGAAATGATGATGAAGAATCAATAGATATTTAAGGGCCTACTATGTTCAAGGCACTGTTCTAAAGGTTGAGTATATAAAGGCAAAACTGAACTAAAATAAACAACAATAATTTGAAAAACAACAGTTCCTACTCTCAAGTTCACAGTCTATTGGGAGAAATAACATTCAAATAACTATGCACAAACAAGATGTATACAGGACAAATTGGAGATAACGGAGAGGGAAGACACTACTACCTTTAAGGAGGATCAGGAAAGGTTTCTTGTAGAAGACAGGATTTTATTTGGGACTTGAAGGAAGT
Organism: Potorous gilbertii; assembly: GCA_028658325.1. Lineage (NCBI taxonomy): Eukaryota > Metazoa > Chordata > Mammalia > Diprotodontia > Potoroidae > Potorous > Potorous gilbertii. Next base: position 92,261,994 of record CM053771.1, read on the forward strand.
GAGATGTAGGAGGAAGAAGAGAATGTCAGGCATAGAGAAAAGCCAGTGAAAATTTGTGAGGTGAGAGATAGAGCATCTCATGCAAGTGCTTCTTGTGCAAGGATCGTAAAGGTCTTGGGGGGGGGAGTAAGATGTAAGAAGAGATGACCAAGAAAACCTCCATAGGAAATATGAGCTGAGATTTACTTGATACTTGTAAGTAACTGAAGTTACACAGGTATTTAGGGAAGGGTTGTTTTCTGGCAGGAATTATTGTTTCTATGGGTTCCTATCTAAATGTTTTCCAAAATAAATCAATAGAAAAATAAATGGTTTTTCTTCTAAGTTTTGTGAACTATGGTTTTGAAATGGGAACCATGATAACACCCTGAGTCATGTAAAATACTAGATTCCTAGATTACCAAGTGGAGTCAGTGAGTCAAAGGAGTTGGAATTCAAGGCGTTTCCAAGGCCTTTCCCCTCAAGTGAGAAGGGCTGACTCAAAACTTACACATTCTGAACTCCATCTTTGTTTTTTGTCTGGAGTAGTGATTTTATTGAGATCCTAGGTGAGGCAGTAGATAGAAAGCTTGACCTACAGTCAGGAAGATTTATCTTCATGAGTTCAAATCTGTCCTCAGACAGTAGCTGTGTGGACCTAGACAAGTCATTTAATTCTGTTTGCCTCAGTTTTCTCATCTATAAAATGAGCTGGAGGAGGAATGGACAGACTACTCCAGCATCTGAACAAGTGATTTTTATCAGGTGTAGGGAATTCTGGGTTAGAGAAACTTCTCCTCCAATGCAGAACATCTCTGTCTTGAAACTTAAAGGCTTAGAGAATTGCTTAGGGATATTGAGAAGTCAGCTAACAAACATTTATTAAGGACCTGTTTCATGTAAGCCATGAACTAAGCAAGGGGATACAAAAAAGATCAAAAGACAGTCCTTGCTCTGAAGAAACTCACAGTCTAAATGGGGGAGCCAACATGCAAGCAACTATGTTCAAAAAAGCTGTCTAGAAGAGAAACTGGAAATAATCAAAAGAGGGAAGTCACTAGAATGAAAGAGGACAGAAAAGGCTTTCTGTAGAAGGTGGGATTTTTAGCCTGAATTTGAGGAAAGACAAAAAAGTCAGGAAGCAGAGATGAAGGGGGAGAACAACGTAGAATAAGGGGGTCCTCTATCGATAATGCTCCGAGTTGGGAAGAGTGGTCAAAGAACATCAAGGAGTCCAAAGTCATTGGATCGCAAAGTAAATGGGATAGGATGCTGTGTAAAGGGTGTGTGTGTGTGTGTGTGTGTGTGTGTGTGTGTGTGCTGTGTAAGGGGTGTGTGTGTGTGTGTGTGTGTGTGTGTGTGTGTGCTACAAAAGGCTCTGAACGCTGAACAGATGATTTTATATTTGATCCTAGAGGTGATAGGGAACCACTGGAGTTTGGGCTTGGGCGAGGGGGAGGGTGGAGTGATACAACACTTCATAAATTTGCTCACAACTACAAAGTCAGGTTGGACCACCTTCTCCTCAGGGCTGTTGTGAGTGAAGCGCTCAGTAAAATTTAAAATGAGAAGGGGGAGCAGACCTGAACACGCAAGTCAGCCCCCGCTGTCCAGCTGAGCCTGTGGAGCGGAGGCAGGGGAGCCCAGCCCGACTCCGCCACTTGCGCCATCCCACAGCCAGCATGTATCAAGAAAGGGAATCTCCTGGCTTTGGGGCCAGCTCGCTTTCCATGACGCAATCCACCTGCTTCTTAAATAGCTTCATCAAAATGTTCTTAGCACTAGTATTGTCACCGCCGTTACAATTTCCGTCGTCATTATAGCCTCAGTTTCCCTATTATAAAATACGGTCGTTGGATTAGATTAAGGTTCTTCTTGACTTAGGGTTCATGAACTTCTTTTAAAAACTATAACTCAATATAATTGATTTTTTTGTAGTTCTATGTCTTACAGACATTTAAAAGCATTCTTCCAAGGTGTCCATAAGCTCCACCGCACTGCCACAGAAGTCTATGACGCCACAAAGGCTCTTAGGATCTCGGGGAGGAGACGCGCGACTGAAGAGAAGCGTCTCTCGTAGCCCGGGATTTCAAGAGCTGGCTGAGCGTACAACTCCTCGAGACTACCACTCCCAGCATGCATTGCCTCCGACGCCACGCCCCCCGGGGAGCCTGGTGACAACTGCATGCTGGGATTTGTAGTCTTCAGTGGGCATGTTGGGGGCGGCCTCAGGGAAGCGGGGAGCGTGGGTGGGTTTTCTCGCGTTTGCTTTCCTTCCGCACCCAGGCGGAGCCCGCTCCCGTCCCCGGAAGCGCTAGGCCCAGCTGGGTGAGGGGCGGGGGCTCGGAGCGTAGGTCAGAGGTTGCAGGTCGGACGCCGCCTCAGCGGGACGGCAGAATCGCTATGTAGCTCGCCGGCTTGGAAGGGTGGCTGCACCTTCTGGAAACTTCCTGCGAGGAAGAACGTTGCGGGCTCCGCGCCGCTGCAGCCGCCGCAGCCTCGCCCGGCTCCTGGGCTTTTCTCGCTCCCGCCCCGCGGAGGAGCCGCCACTGCCGCCATGTTCGGCTGCCTGGTGGCCGGGAGGCTGGTAAGGGCCTGGGGCGGGCCGCGGGGCAGCGAGGGTGGGCGGGGCAGCGCCGGGCCCGGGGAGGAGGGATGGCCGTGGGCCGGGACGGGGTGTGTGTGCGTGTTCGTGCACGCGATGGTGTAGGGTGCGTGTGCACGTGTGTGGGGTGTGCTGGGGGCAGCGTGTGTATATGCGTATTTTAATGTGTGTGTAGCGCGTGGACGTGCGCGTGTGTGGCGTGTTTCATGCGTTGTAGTGTGCAGGTGCTGTGTAGCGTGTGTGGTGAGACCGCGTTAGGCCCTGTCCGTACCAGTTTCGTGTGTTCGGAGGGTTCCGGTGCATGTGTGTGCTGGCACGTCTGTGTGTGCCCACCCACACAACTGGTCATGCTTCACTCACCCCCGGCAGCGCAGGGTGGGCATCGTGGGGAAGCGGGGAAGACCGGCATTGAATCTGCCCGCTCTGCTTCTTCCAACTTTGTCGTCAGATGGGCATTCCCTTCCTTCCTTGTCCTTGTGGCCCCTTGTGGCCCTGGCACCTGCATAGCTCCCGTGGGTGGTAGAAGCTTAGTAAATGCTTGCTGATTGATGGGTTAATGGGCAAGTCACTTCATCTCTAGGGTTCAGTGTCCTCATCTGTGAAATGAGAGGTTAGATTAAGTAAGATAAATGAACTCCAGACCATAAGGGACATAAAACCCTTCCCTCCACCCCCGACCTTTGACAGTCTGGAAAAGCCCATGGACTTCTTTTCAGGATGCTTTTTTAAATGCCATAAATAAAATACGTAGGATTACAAGGAAATGAATTATGTTGAAATGCTTATCAAAACAACTAAAAAGGTTATAAATTCCTAGACAGCAGATTAATACAGAAGGATCAGCCACATCAGTTGATAAAAAAAAAAATTGTACGATGAAATAAAAATTTTCAACTGTCTCTATTTTCTTTATGGATTAAAAAAAAGAATACTCTGGGTTAGTATAGTATTTTTAAGATCTAGTCCTTTTAATTTAAGAAGATAGTTAGAAATAAAATCTTACTACTTAAAATTTTACTGCAGGGCTGGGCCTAGTGTAAGGAAGACCAGAATTAAAGTCCAGCCCCAGACACTTGCTATCCATATAAACCCAGAGGAAGTCACTTACCCTCTTCCTTACTTTCTTCAATTGTAAAATGGGGAAGATACATATCTACTTTGCTGGGTTGTTATGAGGATTAAATGTGATAATATTTATAGAAGAAATCTGTCACATAGGCTGCATATAAATTATATCCATCCCCTTTTAGAAATTGTTAATACTACTTTGGGCAGGATGGTGGCATAAACTTGATTTTTTTAAAAAGGGGCTAAATAGAGCCAAGGTCCTGTTTGAACCTATGATAATGATAACCGAATTTTTTTTTTTTTTTGCCCTTGAAAGTTTGCAAAGCATTTGGCATCCTTTATCCCATTTGAGCCTAGCCATACAGGTATTAACTGCACTTCAGAGATAAGGAAACTGAAGTACCTAAAAGTTAAGTGATTGCCCAAAGACTTTTAGCTTATGTATGTCCTAGATAGGATTTTATTCCAGGTCTTCTAAGCTCCACATTTTGTACTCTATGGACTGCCCCCAGTACGAAGGCACTAATTACTAAGGTCCTATTCTTTACAAAGGAATGTACAGGGGATACAGAAACTACTATTTTACTGTTTGTCCTCAAGGAACTGGGGGATGCATAATGTGTATGGATAAGTAAATACAAAATGATTTCAAGAGGAAGAGAACATTAATCCTGAAAGAATTGATATTCTCTTCATTAATTTCTTCAGTATATACCCTGCTCAGATATTTCACTGTGGCACTCAGGTGACTATGGACTCTTGAAGGGTTAGTAAAAGAGTACATGTTTTGACAGATCTTTATAAGAGTAGAAAAACTTTATCTGAAACACTATTTCCTGTCCTCCTTGTTATTCTTTGTCTGCTTTCCTATATTTATTTTCTAGTCTCACATTGTTTCCGGGCATACCAGCCCTCCTTGCATTCCCAGGTGCACCCTTGCTCAGGCCTCATGTTCCTCTTTACATTTTGATACTTTGAATCAGTCAAGTATTTATTAAGCACTTCCTAGATTCCTGGTTGTGGTAGGCACTAGGGCTGCATAGACAGGTGAAATAGTACCTACCTAATGTAGCTTACATTGTACAGTCAGCCAATTCAGTTTTTTGCTATGAGTTACTTTGAATCCCTTTTTCTTTGTCCTGTCCTTTTTTTCGTTTCCAAACTCTAATCTTAGGTTATTCCCATGATCAGCTCTTTCCACTTCTGTTTACTGCTACTGGATGTAGGAAGAAGCCACATACTTGTTGATTGTATTTACATTCTCAACTGGGCCCTGACAACTGTGGCCAGTCTATTTATTCTTTTCTGATTTTATCACCCTCCACAGCACTCACCACAGATACTGTTCCAAATCTCGTCTTCTCAAATAATTTTCAGTATCTCATCTGTTCTTCTCAGGATCTTGCTCCATACTTTAAAAAAAAAAAAGAAAATCAGGCTTGCTTTCTATCACTAGCCTCAGTTCTGTGGCTCAACTTCCTTTAATATCATCCCCCCATTCTTAAGTTTGCTCCAGTCTCTGATGAAAAGGTGATCTTTCTTTCAAAGGCCAACCCTTACCACTATTCTTGATCCCATTTCTTCCCAGCTCTAGGAAATTAATTGCCCCTTTGGTCATCCCTTCTTTCATTCTCTATATATCTAGATCTTCCTTACCCTTTGTAAATCTTCACTTGAATTTACTGTCACCTCAAACTATAATCACACATCTGTCCTCCCTTTCCAACCAAAGTACTATAAAAAGTTATCTACATGTACTGCACTCAGTTGTTTTTCAGTCCCTTACAACTTGTTTTTTTACTGAAACTGCTCGATTACCAATGATCTCTGTTGCTACGTCTAATGTCCTTTCAGTGTTCATTCTTCCTTGTCTCTGTAGCATTTGATGACACCTTCCTCCTGGATATTCTTTTCTCCTTGTTTTTTTGTGGTACTCTTCAATCCTGGTTCTCCTCTTACGGATCTGTCTGATACTTTTCTTCTGGATTGTCATCCATGTTTTGCTACCTATGTGTTGATATATCCAGGTCTGTTCTTCTTGGGATCCCCTCATTCTGAGTAATCTCATTAATTCTCATCCCTGTGCAGATGACTCTCAGATGTACACACTCAACTTTCATCTTTCCTGAGCTCTAGCTCTGCATTACTGATTTCCTGACAGACGTCTCATAGACATTTCAGATTCAACATATCCTAAACTTTCCCCCTAAACCTACTCTTCTTTCTAACTCCCCTTTTTCTGCCATTCATCCATAATTACAACTCAGGAGTCCTAAACATTCATTCTCTCACTCCCATCGTAACCTGGCAGTTGCCAAATCTTGTCATTTATGCTTAACTATACCTTTAAACTCAAATCCCTCTGGTTCTCACTGATTGGCCAACGATATGTCCCAAGCCAAGCCCCACTTGGTCATTGTTTGGGCCCTGATTGGCTCAGAGTAAATGCAAATAGCAGTTTCTGTTTTGGCCAGAAACCCTGAGGGTCTTTCCCTCCCAGATTGATTTTTTCTTTTTGAGACTATTCTCTTTCTCATTTCTTACCTAGCCTTAATCACTGAATGGACATTGCCTCAGTCTTACTGAGACCTATTAAAGACCATAGTTTAAAAAAGCCAAGATGCGCCCCCTGCATCTAGGGTCATCTCCAGTTGTCATGATCTGTACCACATCATTGGACTCCTATGACTCTGGAGGAGAAAGTGGAGTTGATGACTTCTGTACAGCTCTGCCTCACTTAAATCCAATTCACTTGCAAGTCAAGACTTCACTGTCCTGATGTCATTGTCATCTTTGAGAATGAAGGACAAAAAACATTTCTGCCTCCACAGTGTCTCACATCTATCCCCTTCTGTCTATTTAAACAGCTACTTCTGGCAGACCCAAGCCTTTATCTCCTTTTGTCTGGACTGTTTCAGTGGTTTCCTAATTGATCTCTTTACATTTAGCCCCTCCTCTCCAATTCATCCTCTATACATTTACCAAATTAATTATTATAAAATTAATATGCTGGGTTACTCTTTTGTTCAGGAAGCTTCTGTGGCTCCCCTTCACCTCTTGGGGTAAACTCCAAATTGTTTTGTTTGCCATTTAAAGCCAAGTCTGGCTTCAGCCTATCTTTGTAAGCTGACAACACATTGCTCCAGTTCCTGTCATGCTTTATATTACACAGTCTACTTGCTGTTCCCCATACATACCATTCCATCTGCTGTCTCTTTTCTTTTGTCTTGGCTGTCCCTTCTACCCGGAATGCTCCCTTCAAGGTACTGCTCAAGTGCCACTTTTTGTGAGAAGCCTTTCCCTATTCCCTTATTTGTCTTATTTCCTCACAACCCATTGAAATTGCTTTGTATTTACTCATCAGTGTACAAACTATTTCCTCCTAGTTAAATGTAAGCTTTTTCAGGGAAGGAACTTTTTTGGGGGGTAGTGGTATCATATAATAGGTGGTTAATAAATACTTATATATGAGTGCAGTGCAGACCTGCAAAGTGATTTGTTAATAACTCTTTGGTGTTTAGTGCTGGAAGATCAGAGTAATTGAGTTCATTGAGGCTTATGACTGAAGAGTTGACCACATGGTATTTTTTTTTTAACTTTAACAACTCCTCCAAACTTACTAAGATTCCAGAAGATTAGAATAAGCATCAGTGGAGGGAGTCCCCATGAGATCAGAATAAGCATCAGTGGAGGGAGTCCCCATGAGATTAGAATAAGCATCAGTGGAGGGAGTCCTCATGAGATTAGAATAAGCATCAGTGGAGGGAGTCCCCATGAGATTAGAATAAGCATCAG
>CM053771.1:92269940-92329968 GCA_028658325.1 Potorous gilbertii
AATAGTGCAACAGAATAGCAGCCAACAGCTGCTAACGACCCTTTATTTTGCTACAAATCGATGGATCGTCGGATATTATTTTGATACCAAAATCAAAGGGTAGTTAAATCATTGCTAAATTGATACAAATATCCTTTGGTTAATATTGCAATGACTTTTCTCAAATATTTAATGGCTTTATAGTGAGTGGCCTGATAGAATTTTACTCAACTAGTATATGTGTATTTATATTAAAAAAACAGAAAAATAAAAGATTATTCTCATTCTAAAAAATTCCAAGGTAACAGGCTACTGAGACTAGTATAACTGCATAATTATTTTAACAAGTAACCCAGTATTTAGATGTAATAAGAAAGTTATCTTTCCAAAATGAATTGTTTTTAAAGTTGATATTCTAGGGGGAAAAAAAAGTTCTCCTATGATTTCTTATTATGGTATAGTGGTGAGCACGAGCTCTTTAAAACTTCACCAGTGAAGTACAAGCCTAGAAAGTTTCATTATGCCGAGTAAGGTGCCAGTAACAGACTAAGCTTGTTTCTGAAGAACATTCTAGCTAAGCAGAGAGAAGCTCATGTAAGGCAAGCCGCATGAAAGTTAATTTTTTAGTTGTGACAGCCTATGAAATAAAAGAAAATACAAAATGAACCTCAGTTCTGTGAAGTTTCATTATTTTTACAGTAATGGGAGCAATGGAAGGAGAGAGAAGGAACTAAGAATCATAGTTCTGAGACCATCCTTAAATAATTACGTCGCTGGTAATACTCTAAATGTAAGAACCTCGTGTAACAAACAAATGGATGTGCTTCTGAAATAACAGAATCATATAATTTTTTTTAACATTACTACTACAAAGGGAACAAGATTTAAAAAAAGTTGTAGCTAAATAGAAGGACATTTCCTTCAAAATTCCTTTAACAGTGAAAATCAAAAATATATCAACAAGTTTTTAATAAGCATTTACTATGTGTCAACACACACTAACCTCTTTCATTGATAACCTCATTTGAAGAACATTTGATTATTAAAGTCAGGCAAGACACAAAACAGACCAACATATATATGGTCACTGAAGGCTTTGACCACTGCCATGGTGGAAATCTGGCACTGAATGGAAAACAAAGAGTTCTCTGTGAATGATGGTAAGGCTCTCCAAATGTTTATGACAGCAAACAAGATACCTTCCCCTCTAAAGCTACCTTCCCTTTCATTCAATTTGTATTTATCTTGTATGTACTGAATTACATCTATGTTGTTTCTTCCATTAGAGGGTAATATCCTTGAAAGCAGAGAATGCTTTTACTTTTAAAAAAAACATTTCAAGCACTTCTCATAGCACCTAACACACGGTAAATGCTTAATAAGTGCTTGTTGGTTGAGTGGGCCAAGCTCTAGTACTCTGTAGAGTATTCTGGAAGAAATCCATAATAAATCAAAGGAGTTAAACTTAATCACTGAGGCAAGAAATCCCAAATGGACTTAGAAAAGTCAACTGTCCAGATTATGACATGCAACCGCATGGATCACCTATAAAGCCCATCCATCAGCGGTATGCATCTCCTGAATAAACACTACACAAATTGGACCTAAAATTAAAAAAGCAGTTGAGCAGGACAGATTGTCTTGAGGAAACTGCAATGTTCCCTCTTAGGGGCTCTAAAACAAAGTCCCATTGTTTTAATAGCAATATCTTACCAGTATTTACAAACTGCTTTAAATCATGGAACAGTTTCCAAAGTATTAAGCATAAATACCAAATAGAAGGCAAAGAAAAGGTGCATGGTTGGTGTCTGCAGGCTGCAAAAATATGTAACAGATAAGAAACTTCAAAAAATGAGAGTAAAGGATATTATCAAGGAACTGACTGATAAAGTTGAACATGCTGGTCAAATAAAAGGAACAAGGGAGAACCAGTGGACAATCTATACATTTCATAGCAATCCTCAAGATGACAGAAGTAAGCAAGAAAAGTCTCGGTCATGTTGCATAGTGCTCCTATGGTGAACTTATCACGGGACACAGACTAGAAATGTGTAAAGTATGGACAAAAATGGATGGGCTTCAATCTGAATTATTAATCTCCACATTGATGAAAGCAAAGATCCATTTGAATAATAAATATTTAGGTACTTAAGAAAATGTCAAAACAAAGCAGTAATTAAACAGTTTTTGAATAATGAAAAAATAAAGATAAATGGGAGAATTCTCTGAATATCTTACCTTTTGGTTTTTTAAAAATTATTTTATTTTAACTTTCAAAACAAATAAATTCACATTTTTAAGGGCTACAGTATCATCTACACAAAGGCAGTCTTACAAGCATCAAGCAAACAACATAGAAAAGTCAGCTTAAATCTCATGATGAAAAATGCTGTCCACTTCCAAAGAAAGAACTGATGGAGTATGAATTCAGATCGAATAATACTTTTTTCTTGTTGGTTTTTTTTTCGGGGTGGGGGAGATATGTTTTTTTTTACAACATAACTAGTAAGAAAATATGTTTTACATGACTGCACATGTATGATCTAGTTAAAATTGCTTGTCTTCTCAATGAAGGGGAAGAGAAGAGAGAATTTGGAAGTCAGTATTTAAAAAAAGAACGTTAAAAACTTACATGTAATTGGGAAAAATAAAAGAAAAATCACCTTAAAATGAACAAGGAATGGTCATCACTAAAATTGAATGTACATAGTGATTCACACTGTGAAGAAAGCTAAAATTATTAACACCTTTAAGCATTCAGCACATACAGACACCATTAAAACCTTGAAGACTACCCAAAATCCAGGACTAACCCAGCCTATGTGATATTAAAAAAGATTCTCTTATGGAAGGGCTAAAGATGCATTCCTTGATATATATTCCATTTCCTTAATAATCTATTAGAATTTTTGTCCTTTATATTTTGAACCTGGTATTATTTTCACAGCTTATACTTATACAACTTCTTACGGATAATGACTTTTTAAATTTCTTACCTTTCAGTGGAAACTGTTACTTTATTCTAAACTTAATTCTTTTAAGTTTCAAGAAAAATATCTTGAAATCCAATACACTATTTAGCAAATATCTGTTTACTCTGTCTACATCACTCACAATTTTTTCAATCATATACCCAAATTCCTCAACTTTCATCTTTCTAAGATAAAAAATCCTGGTATTTTCAGACTGTTTTAACACAGTAGTTGCTCTCCCTTAATCATTTATAAAATTTCCCTTCTGTAATACCCGTCTAGTTGAACTAAAGCATAGAGACATGCAAAATAGAAACATACCCATTATTCTGATGTGCAAACAAACCAAGATTTTGTACAGAGTGGGATGTTTCTGCTTTAATCCTAATGCATTCTCAATGAAGCAGCAACATTTTGAAGGCCTTCTGATTTTAATAGTACAATATTCCAAGAAAAGCATACAAATGATTCCTAGATTCCTTTCCTGGACTGAAATTGATGTTTCATACTCCACTATTAGAACTAGCATATCACATTTCCCTAAAAGGATTACTCTGCATTGGCCTGCAGTACAACTCACCTACCACTTTTTCTACCTACTCATTCAGACTCAAAAACTTTTGCTGCAGTCTAGTCCCTTAAATTTTACTTCATTTAAGCGGGAAAATGGCAAATTTGTTTGTAGAGTAGTGGTTCTGAAACTTTTTGGTCTCAGGACTTTACACTCTCAAAAACTGAGAAATCCACAAAGAGGGGTTGTGTACAATATACCTACGATTTTCACATTGGGGACCCCCTGAAAAACTCTTAGGGACCTCGAGGTACCTGGATTACACTGAGAACCTACAGCAATTAAGCAGACACATCTGCTAATGTTCTATAGCTTTAAGAATTGTTAAAGCTCCAAGACAATCATCACTATTCAATAAATCATACATTATCTATCTTAATACAAAATTATCACTATGGCATTTTTTCACACCTATCTACATTAATGAACTCACTGGCTAAGTTCCCACATTTCAAGGAAATAAACAAGACCAGATTAAAATTAAGTAACAAGGCCAAAGAAAAATTTAATACTATTTTTTCTTCAAGATCTCTCTTCCCTTCCTGCCTCGTTTTTTCTCTTTCTATTCCGGAATACTCAAGCACACAAATTGCAAAAATAATGTTCCTAAGTCAGTCTAACCATATCACTCCCCTGCTCATCCTGTCACTTTTAACATCACCCACTGACTTAAAAAAATATATACATAAATATGAGAACAAAGAGTATAGCATTTTTCACCTTTGTGAGCCCAACAACTAACACATCACAGTTATTCAATATTTGTAGAATTGACTGTGATTTTCAACCAATAATTCAACTGATTCTTCTGAATTCAATTAAATTCTTCTGGAGACTTATTCCAATTAATTCTACTTCCAATTTTTCTAACATTATCACCTTCTCAGCATATTGATCTGAGCAAACTTTTCAACTTAGAATCATAGAATCTTAAAGAGTTGGAAGAGACCTTACAAGTCATTTACCTCTCACTACTCAATTCCAAGGGTGTAATCTACTTTCCTATGCAGCAATTTCTTACATAAGCACATCCCTAGAGGTCTTCATTCTTTGAATACTTTCAAGTCACTTTCAAAAGGTAGCCTGTTTCTTTAATAAGAGGTTCAACTGTCAAAATACATAACAATAGATATCAAGGGCTAGACTATGTAATATACATACTATTTATAAAAGTTTTAGAGAAAGTAGACAAAGACTGAAGAGCTAAAATATAATGGCTAAATCCAAGTATCTTTATTTACTTACATGAGAGCAACTCACAAGTGGTCAAATGCACAAATTTAGGAGTCAGAAAGGAATAAGATTATTCTAGGGAAAGGGAATAAGAGCAATAGTTCACAGGACCATAGATCTAGTACTGGAAAGGATCTTAGAAGAGGTCACTTGGTCCAAATTATTGATTTTACAGATGAGGAAATTGAAGCCAAGAGAGGTTAAGTGACATGCCCAAGGGTCACATCTGTAATATGATCTTTGCTACTAAGCAATAGGTGTCAAAGGACAGATTTAAACTGAGGTCCCATGACTTCAAATTCAGCATTTTTTCCCCATCAAGCTGCCTCCAGAACAGAGACAGGAATAAAGTACATTCAGTAATCAGGAAACTAAACCTGAGGGTTTATGTTGGTGGGTAAAGAGATATAAGGTTAGACTAGGCAAGCAGAGCTAAGTTATAGATGGCCATGTATACCCCAGTAAAGAGTCTAGGATGACATTCAAATACTTCATCATGAATTATTAATGCTCTAGGTTATTCAGTAAGATTGAGAAACAACAGAAACTTTTTAAAGCTTCCTAGATTCGATCTTCACAGCACTGTTATTGACCATTTCAATCAATTATCAAGCATTTATTAAGCTTTTATTATTCCTCAGCCATCCTGCTAAGGAGTTGATGGTTATTGGAAAAAGCAATGTGTACACATAGGGGCAGCTAGGTGGGGCAGTGGATAGAGCACCAGTGCAGGAGTCAAGAGGACCTGCAAATCTCACCTCAGACACTTGACACCAGCTATGTGACCTTGGGCAAGTCACTTAACCCCAACTGCCTCATCCTGGGTCATCTCCAGTCATCCTGATGACTATCTGGTCACTGGATTCAGTGACCAGATGGTCTGGTGGAGGAGAAGTGAGGTTGGTGACCTGCACAGCCCTCTTGCACTCAAAAAAAAAAAAAACAGTCAAGTGCAAGTCATGTCATTATTTCTCGGATGGCATGGTCTTCTTCGGCAACAAAGGACAAACACATATGTACGTATAAGTAAATATAAAATATATAGAACATAAATATATACAAATATTTTGAGTATCATGACACATAACCAGTAAGATAACACTTTTCACAGGTTCCTTTAACCCTCTAACCCTTAGAAAGAAAGAAAAAAGAAGGGAGAATTAGGATCCCGATTTAGAGCAATTACAACTCAATCTACGTTAAATAAGGTCTCAAAAGGGTAAAATATTTATCAATGAACACTAGAGAAGTTTAATCCCTAAATTGCTAACTTTAAGCACTTTAGCCACTAGCCAACATATTTATCTGGTAGGGATACTAAGTGAACTCCCGCACTTGTGCCTGGATCTATGTTGGGATACACACTCCCAACCCCCTGCTAATACTGTCAACACACTCCTTTCCCAAGACCACAGACTCTGAACAATCACGTGAGGTGGAAGGGGAGGGCTGAAAACAGTGCAGTCTTCTCAGTGGGGCCTGGTCTAGGTTAGAAACTACCAAGACTTCAGACACTCTTGCTTGAAAAATCTACCCCACCCTGCAAAGAGGCACAAGACAAGGACTCAGTCTATCCACAAGAAATAAAGGAGAGTTAAGAGAGGGACTAGGGCTGGGGAATCTGTGTATGTGGGGTGGGGGTGGGGGGACCCCCGCTGTTTTAGGTCCAAAGGATGGGGACTAAGGACAAGGACCTTTGCACCAAAAAGTATTCAAAATAGGGACCTAGACTAGGGAACTCTATATTCCTCAATATGGGAAGGCTAGGGAATAGGAAGGGTGTGCCCACCAGCAAACTGAGATAAGACAGAGGTTAACCAGTGAATACATAAAAAGTCTGAAAGACTTTAGGAGAAAAAAAAACTTCAGTCAAAGTTCAAAACACAAGTAGATAAATCAGCTGAGAAGATCAAAAAACCAGAAGGATGAATACTAAATCTTTAAAGAGATTACAAAGCTCTCAACAAATTCATAAGAAAAGTTAAATGACTTTATGTGTGATGAAATCCAGAATCCTATGGACTCCCAAGAGAGAAGGGAACAGTAAGAAAATATAGAAAGGTTCAAAAGAAAAAAAATTCATAGAAGAAATAATCAGTAACAAATATAGATCAGAAATTAAAACTCTCAAAGAAGAATTCCTGCCTCTGACATTTACAAACTGTACCATGGCAAAATCACAAGCTCTCTGATGCTGTTTCCTCTTCTCTAAAATGTAGGCAATGATACTAGTAATATCTTACTACATACATACCTCAAAGTGTTTTTAGAAAGAGCAAATGATATGTCTGTAAAATGCTCTGCAAATTTTACAACGCTACACTAATTCCGGTTATGTTATAGGGAACCACAAAGTTACGGAAAAAGAAATGACACAAACAGAAATTAATGAAGATTAATGAAAATTTTAGGGAAATAATTAACTTAAAGCATTCCCCCCGCCCCAGGACATATCTATCTCAAGTCAATTCACATATCCACAAAAAAATTTGATGTACTTTAGAGAAGGATACATCAGCATCCACATAAGACTGCAATAACCGGATTTCTCCTTGTGAGTGGCATTCATATAATGTAACCTGATAAAACAAAATGAACAATATATTTAATCTTGATAAGCATAGAAGCTTATTCTGCAGCTTTTAAACAGGTTTAAGAAAATAGGCTGAAACACTATAAAATGTTGCATTAGAATAGAATCTCTATGAAGTCTTAAGTCAACCGTCTCACTTTACAATACATATGATAAACAATGTTATAAGATTTTTCCCTTCTTTCAGTTTTTACAAAGTTCTTACATAACTTGAAACTTGGAGCACTTTAACTGTATGCCAAATAGAAAACAACCAGGGATCTTTCTGATAACAACTGAACATTGTAGATCTCAAGTATGCTTTCCCTATGAAAGTATGGACTAGTAGATACAACAGTGACCTCAGAGTAAAGAATCTGGATTCAAATCTCAACCCAGACATTTACTGTGTGACCCTGGGAAAGTCACTTTACCTTTCTTTTGACTTTCCTCATCTGTAAAATGGGGATATTCATAGCACTCAATTTACAGGATTATCGAAAGGATCAGAAGAGATAATTATGGAAAGCACTCTGCAAATCTGAAAGCACCATATTATTCAACTTTTAAAATATAACTTGATGAAGCTCATATATATAATTTATCACTATTCATTAAGACTGAATAAGTTAGCCACATCTGTATTAGGTATATAAAAATACTCCCTTTTGAGATAACTGTTTGGTTTTATCAAAAACAAATCTGTTCACTTTATTTTAGAACATATAACAACACAAACTTTGATCATTTTAAACCAATGCCTTTCATTGACAACAAGCTTCATCTGACAGCCTAGACCAGGACCTTTTTCTTTATATCTAACATACAACAGCACCCATTTGATAAATCACTGATGAATTAAATTCTTCTCTCTGTAGGTCAAGCTTTGAAAAGGGAAATTAAGAAAATGATGCCTGGCAAAACACAAGATTAGAAGTTGAATTTTGGTATTAGTAAAAGAGGCAGCATGAAGAAGTGGAAAGACAAGCTGGCCTACTGGCTACATTATAATTCTAATTAAGTCACTTAACATATCTCAGCAAACCAGGCAACTTTCTAAGACTATAAATTGTAGTGCAGTTGTTAAGTTGCGTGTAAAGGGAGTTTTCTAATATGGAATTCCCTATACTAATTTAAAAAAAAAGGTCCAGTTTAAAAAAATTGTATGGTCAGTTGAGTGGTATGTAATTTTTTTGTTCATCCTAGGGTTCACAAAATATTTTAAGTATCCTCCAGGTAATTAATGACTATGTTTCCCACAAAAGGTACTGAGTAAGTTGCCTCATTCTTTGCTTGAAACTATTTTGTTTCTCTGTATTCTTTTCAAGATTAGAAAACCAAAGGTAAAAATTGAAATTGAAGAGGTACATATTTTATTTGCAAAGTACACCTTTCAAATGGCATTTCACCACGTTACCAACTCCAATACTGAAATCTTAGGAGAATATGTATAAACTAAAATTTTATCAAGCAGAAAGAGAGTAGAAAGCCTCAGTATCCATGCAAGAGGATTCCCTTCAAAAGACAATGTCTTTTTAGTACTGCAACAAATCTTATCTAAGAATCATGAAGCATCTACCTTACACCAAATTTCACTTTATAGGAAGGTATAAGGAATGAAGCAGAGTTGTGCATAAGAGCTTTTATTCTTACCTACTTTAAAGTTTTCATTTAAAAAAGGAAAGGAAGAGACTTTCTGGAGACCTCCTAATTTTTCTATTGAAGTGACAGTTTCATCTCTTAGCACTTAGGTGACATTAAAAGTGAATCAAAGGAACTGAACTGGTGAACTTCAAGTTTCCACTTGAAAAAACTGATAACAATCCTTAAATTCTGGGAGCTCAAAAGCCTACAATTTGAAGCAGTTTAGCTTCAAGTTTCAACAATCCATGGTAGCAGAGCCACAAATGATTTTTTAGTGGTAAAGGTTCTGAAGTTGTAGACAAAATAGTGAAGTTGATCAGGTTTGTCTTTGCTGTCCTTCCAAATCCTTGGTTAATTCCCTTTCTAGCTCCTGATACCAACCAGCCCCAACCCAGAATCTCCAACAAAGCCCAAAGTACTATCAGTTTCCCAATCCCGTTAAACTTTTTCCAGGTGTTAACTGATTACCTGAACTGTCAGCAGACAAGGGTTTTAGACTTAAGGATCTACATTTTAATAGGATATTCACCCCACAAGGTACTGACTGCCAAGGAAATAATGTCTGCCAAAGTGAAATGACTGGATGATGATGGTGATTGAAGTTAAAGATTTCCTGAAATACAGTAGATGGGCTTTTGCCCTACTCTATCCATTCATATTAACAACCATCCTACAAATAAACAATGCTTAGGGGTCCAAACTTTGGCTTAGCTTAAGATCAACAATAAGTGTAATAATATGGTTTTTTTTCAAACAATTCTCATGTTTCTGGACTATTTTGATTTGACTTGCTCAAGGGAAAAAAACCCAAATATTTATTGCAAATCAACAGAACAATTTTTTATCTTATAATTTTTACTTAGATTTTAAAAAATCATCTAACATCTTTAAATTTTTGAGTCAAAATTTTTCCTCAGCTGGTTTCTAAATAACAATCCCAAACTTTCTTAATGGTAAAGTTATGTCTACTAACTTCTTTCAAAAGTAAACCCATACATAGTGAATTTACTTAAATAATGGGGGACATCTAAATCTACTCACTCAAAAGCTTTAAAGTATGTTTACAGTTTGCATGAAAAACCAGCAGATATTTTTGAGTAAGCAATTTTAATTTGAAAACTTCTCATATAGTTCATTTACACATTAGGGGATTTTTCTGAGTGTTCAACTATAGCTTATTTTTTAAAAAATCTCACATTATTTATATGAAATTCATTATTTTGAAACCATCATACAAAACTCCAGTAAAACAGAACAACCTCCATCAGGACAAGGACCATTGAGTTTGTCTTTGCATCCTCAATGTCTAGCAAAAGGCAGGCATTTATTTAGTAAATGTTTATTTAATTCCTAAGTTGAAAAGAAAACCCCTTTAATATTATACTCACTCTGTTACTCCCTACAGTTGCAAAAACTAAGGGATCTCCTTCCTTACTGTGCCAATTAAATTGCACTCCAAATAATGGTTGGTTGTGGTCTTCCTGTAAGAGAAACAAATACCTTTAGAAAGACTAATATGGTTTAGAAACCTAAAACTTTAAAAAGCATATTACATATGTGTGTGTGTGTATATATATATATATCTATGTATTAGCTAACAATTATACATTTATCCAAAATACCTGAATATATCTTATTTATATACTTGGACCTAAGTTGAAAACTATCTAAATGCAGTATTGTCAGCTGTACAAACTATTTTCAACAAAACTTTATCATATTGCATTTTTCAGATCATATCACTTATTTTCTAGGAACAAGCAATTGTGAAATGGTTGTTTCCCTTATAGAATAAAATACAACAAGTTCCTCTAAAACAATACATAGATTTCTACTGAACATGCAAGTTGCAAAAATTCACAACCTTGAGTTCAGGATTTGAGAAATACATGGAAGACTCAAAAAGATTTACTTGAGTAATCACTACTTTCACAAAAGCAACTGAAAAGATATATTGAACTTAAAAGGAAAAAGGGAGTTATCAATGTCATTCACAAAAGCTTTTGGGGGAAATAGGAATTTACTGGCAATATAAAAAAGCTATTTTGCCCCTGTTCATCTTCAGGGCAGTTTAACAGTAAAGTTTTGTGTCACTTCATAAGAAATACCTGAAGTTTCATTTTTTGTCACTTGGAAAGCAATCACTTTAGCTTCTTAAGTATTTAAATGGTAACTTAAAGAACCTAAATAGTAAAGGATTCTTTTCAGAACTGCCATGCTTACATTAACATATAGAACACAGTATAAGGATCATTTCTAAAAATAATCTAGTTATTACATTCTGAAATTATACTTCCAAAGAAAAGTAGTTTCAAACAAAAGTCAGTTACCATAAATGTCTATACTCTTGCCCTAAGTACATTAGATACTTAGAAATTAAAGCTAATCTAGGTTTTAGTTTTATACATTTATATGATTTAAACTCCTACTGGAGAAGAGGTGAGGAAGAAACCACATTAAATTTAAAGTTAACTTTAAAAAGTTAAATGAAGATTCTAATGCCATGTTGATGACAAAAATTTGGTAATCCTGAGTATAGTAGATACCATCTAGCCCTACAAAAAGAAACTTGAAAATAATTGACATTTAAGTTCTACCTTATCCTTTAAAAACATATATACACATACATCATAAATAGATTTAAAAAAACCCTTTATACAAATTTAAGTCATCTGGTTCAATTTATGCTGACTTAAAAAGCAAATGCACCAAGGTTAGTCTTTTCAATTAGCTGGTGCCAGGAAGTAAGCTTTTGAAAAAGAAAACATTAAAAAAAAGGAAACTTGGCCAGTAGGAGGTAAAATTAAATAATAAGCAGCCTAAGTTAGAAAAATATACATTTTATTTTCCAAGTAATCTTTCTTTGATAGTATTTGTAGGGCACTTTGTATATAAAACATTAACCACTGCAAAATAATTTTCAAGTTTGTAATTCAAGCTCACTGGGCTATACTTCTCTCACATACCTTAAGACTATTTACACATTTGAAAGAATATTTGCACTTCTTTGACTTCCATTTTCCCTTCCCCCAACTCTTTCTTCCAGGAGCATTTGGAGTATTTGTTGGAGTATCAGGTCGTTCAGTGTTAGGACCACTTTCTATACTGATAGCATCATCCTGCAAAGGCAAATTAGGAACTATAACTAAAAATTACAGAACTGTACTTAGAAGCAAAATGATTTTGTTGTGAAGAATGATTATTCTTAATGAAACAATTTATTAGCAAGGTTTGCAAAACGAAAGATATTGCAAATCAAGTTTAAAATTTATAGTAGGAAAGGCAGAGTGGGGGGACTTAAGTCTTGATCTAGTTCCAATTCAATTTTTTAGGGTCATTTAACTTTTTTGTCTCTTTCTGTGTATGGAAAACAAAGAAAAAGGTCTACATTAGTACTTCCCAATCCAAACTATATATTACACAAGCAAAATAGCTAAAAAAACTCAAACACTCCCCTACAGCCATCCCTCACGATTCAGAGCTTAAGGACCAGGAATCAAAAACGAAGAAACCAGGAATAGAAGGCAAATAGTGGAAGAAAAACATAAGTTTTAAAATTCAGTCTTTAAGTTCTAAAAACAGTTAACAGTAAAAGTTTTTGGTAAAATGCTGCTACAGTTAGTGCATAGAGCTATACTTCAGAAATATTTGTCTTAAAAGATGATCTCTAAAGATCCTCCTAGCCTTAATACTCTGTAGTTCTAAATGTAAATATGTGCCTAGCACAAAGTACTGCACCATACACACTTAATAATGTTTGATGAACTAATCTACCAACATATCAATACACTACCAAAAAAGTCAATGAGAAAACAAACTTGCTATCCTGCAAGAATTTAATCACGTGAATATTTTTCAGTTAAAAATGCATCCCTGTAACTGTTCTGCAAGTATCACAAATGTGGTTTTTAGATGCTTCTGTAAAACCCTTGCCATTAGGTATCCTAGTAGAGACTTGTTTATCAGATAAAGCCACTTCAGATAAGGAAAATTCTAAGATCTTAAAAAGAAAACAAAACTTCTACATTTATGACTGAAACCTACACTGAGCACTCCTGGTGTAGTTTTTTCAAATTAGTTACCAGGAATGAGTGAATTTATTTTATTTTTTAATAATTAATTTATTTGTTTTCCATTTTCAACAATCACTTCTGTAAGTTTAAAGTTTTCCCCCGCTCCCTCCTCAAGATGGTATGCAATCTTATATAGGTTCTACACATACATTCTTATTAAACACATTTTCACATTTAGACATGTTGCATAGAAGAATTAAAATAATTGAGAGAAACCAGGAGACAAACCAAACCAAAACATAACAAAAGAGAAAATAAGCGGTTTCATTCTGCGTTCTGTCTCTATAGTTCTTTCTTTGGATGTGGATGGCATTTTGTATCAAAAGTCCTTTGGAAATGTTTTAGGTCCTTGCATTGTTGTGAAGGGCTAAGTTTACCAGACACAGTCCTCGTACACTGTGGCTCTTACTGTGTATAATGTTCTTACTTTACTCAGTATCAGTTCATATAAATCTTTCTAACTTCTTCTGAAGTCCTCCTGTTTATCATTTCTTACAGCACAACAGCATTCCATTATACCACATCTTGTTCAAGTCATTCCCCAATTGATGGACATCTCCTCGACTTACAGTTTTTGGTCACCACAAAAAAAGCTGCTATAAACATTTTTGTACATGTGGTGGGTGAATGGATGAATTTAGTATCTGACATGAGAACTACAGAATTCCCAAAAGTCAGGTCACCAAGGTAAGCAGCTCTTACCATTTCTTAACTTCTTCAAGTTCTATTGTAAGGTTGATTCAAGGTTTACAGAAATTGCTTGTGATGGGTTTGTACGTTTATTTTGATAGAAGAAAAAGAATAACAAGAAAAACTGAAAAACTCTGATGACATTATGGTAACATTCAAAACTAAGTGAAATTTATATTCCATTGTAGAATCTGACTCAAATAGGCCTTGAGAAGTAAACTACTCCATATTCTAGAATATAATTAAGTCTCCCTGGAGAGATCCCTACCTTGCCCTCAATGTACAGAGGCAGTTTCCTAACTGTCCCTGATAACATAGTTCAGAGTCTCAAAAATCTTACAATCATGAATTCCTCAAAATGCCTAAGAGTTTTTCCTTTGTGATACAATTTAAGCTAATTTTGTTTCATACTTTCTCAGTGGGATCAAACTATTACTTCTAAACTAAAACCCTCAAAAGAAATCCCCTCCAGGGTTATTTCCTAAATTAGTGATTCCCAAAGCTACTTTTGTGATACAAAAATGTTTCCTCAATAGAACGGGTATCATGAACTATTCAAAATAAAATTAATTTCAACTCAATTATGCCATGCAACGCCTTTTTAAAATACTGCAACTCTTACAACATTAAATACATAGTATTTTAATTATGAATACCCTAATCCAAGGAGAAAAAAATTAGATAAATGAGGTTTATTTTTTAAAAGGGCATAAAACATGAAATTTTCAAGTTAAGTACATGAAATTAAATTCTTCCCTGAGTATTTCTCTCTTCTTTCACACATTTAAAACCAACCACACTAGCCCTTAAACTGCAGCATGAACCCTGAGGTGGAAAGGCCTTCAATAGCAAGGGCTGTATCTCATTAATGACTATGTAATAAATAAGCAAACATACCTTTTCTATGATAAATTATGAATAAATTATACTTCTCACACATGTTTTTCTACTATTTTTCAAATGTATGATGATGATGTTGTAAAAATACAAATACATTTAAACTGTCACTGAACTCATACATAATGATGAATGCTACCTATCTTCCAGTACAACTACTATGTATATAAAGGCAGATCCCCAAAACTCAAAATGATTAGAAACCACTGAGAAACTGAATTTGTAGGCAATTACTTTACATTTTGGCTAAAATGTCCTGTCATCAGTAGCCTGGCAATTTTTTTTCCTTTTTCTCAAAATTCATTCTTCTTCCACTGTTAAGTAAAAGTTACAGAATCAGTTAGAGACTGAATAGATCTCAAAAGTATTGAATTTTACGGTGCTGCTCAGTCACTATCTTCCACAGGAAGCCTTTCCTGATCTCCTCAATTGCAAGTCCCTCCTTCCCAAACTATCCTTAACTACTTTTATTAACTTTATATTTACTGTATATGTTTTATATGTGCTTGTCTCCCTAAGTAGCATGAATTGTTTCATTTTTGTACTTGTATCTCCAAGCACAGTGGGGGCCTAGCATTTGGTAGGTTTTTAATAAATATTTGCTGACTGATTGATGATCTACTCCCTTCATTTTATGATGAGGAAACTGAAGACCAAGGAAACTGTGACTCATCCAAGGTCACACAGGAAACAGAGAGAAAGGACCTATATGATCTTTCCACTATACCACAGTAATCAACCTAATATCTTTTATTTCTCTACAAGGCAGTAGTCAACTTAATTATTTTGACTTATTTCTCTGATCTTGTCTTTCCAGTGGAAAAATGTATAGACGAGATAAAAAGAAAACATTTTACATTTATTGACCACCTAATATACGTATACGTATATATAACTGTGGTCATGTGTATATGTGTATGTACACACACACACACACACACACACACACACACCAGGAGACTATGTGCCAGGTATTAGGGATAAAAAGACACTAGGCTTCAAGTAACTTACTTTCTGCCAAATGGAAACAACAGTTACATAGAAAAGTAAATATAAAAATACATGAAGCCATTTTAGGATGGGGACAGAGTGAATCAGGAAAGGTCTCTTGAAAGAGGTGGTGTTTGGGCTGAGAGTCAATGGGGGTTACGGGTTACAAGAGGTAGACTTTAGCTGAAAGAGCACCATCCAGGTGTTAAGCACAAGTCTATGCAAAGTGTAGACAAGACATGAATGTTAGATTCAAGGAAACATCAACTAGATTGGCATAGTTGGAATAGAGAGCACTTGAGGAAGGTTGGAGGTGGGGGGGGTATGTAATCAAATTGGATAGAAAGGTAGATGAAGATTAAAAAAAAGCTTTAAATGTTAAACAGAATGGTCTGTATTTGATGCCAGAGGCCATAAGAAACTACTGAAACTTTTAGAACAAAATGATGTGGTCAGACCTGTACTTCACATTCATACAAAATATAAGCTTTATATCTGTGAATTCCTTTTATACTCCTAATGAAACATTTAACAAGTACTTAGCAGGTGGTCAAGGTGGAAAAGAAATAAAAAAAGTAGCAGTATAAGAAATGGTCTCCACTTTTTTTTTAACAATAGCACATGCATATATAGCACTATCCATATATTCTTATTTCACAGATGAAAACAGAATGATTAAGTCTCTAAAACTCATCACTTATTTTCTTAAACTAGAATTAGATGTAGAACCCAATTCTCGTCATTCTTAGTGCCTACTTTCCCCTCCTAAACCAGGAATGAGAGAGAGAGAGAGAGATGGGGGGGAGGGAGAGAGAGCGGGAGGGAGGGAGGGAGGGAGGGCGAGAGAGAGAGAGAGAGAGAGAGAGAGAGAGAGAGAGAGAGAGAGAGAGAGAGAACGAGAGAGAATGAGAGAGAGAGAGAATGAACTGCTTCCCCTCTCCTATTTCCTGTGAGCTAAAAGGTTTTAAAATGACAAAAAAATCCCTTGTGGCTAACTCAGTACACTACTCACAAAATACTCATGAATTTATTACCATATATTCAGACTTTTATTTAAAGTTATCGGTAAACATTTACAGTACTGAATATTTCATATAAAACCCCAAACGAGCACTGTCATTTCATTAAATAGATTAGGGCTGGTTTTCCATTAAGGCAACTGTCACTATCAGATTTCTACTGGGACATTTCTATCATACCTTTCCACTATTTCTGGCATTTTTTCTTCTTCTTCAATACTTCAACTCAGAATTGTAAAATTATTTTATTTTATTTCTATTCTTCCCTCATTCTTCTATTATTCTTTCCCCTAACCTATCTCCCTAACATATAGCTTTTCTTCCATATATACATCTGTTAGATTTGATTCCAGTACTTATAATAACCTCTTTAACTCAGTTGAGTATGTTAACACTTCCCTCTTTTAAAAGATCAGAATAAAGCAAAAAAAAAGTCAGTAATCTTTTACTAATTATTCACATGTACAACTGCAATATTTCTTAGTCTAAAATAAAGGTAATTATCTGTAAAGCACAAGCTTTGCTCTCTCAGCACAGTAGGAGAGGGGCAGTGACTGTAGGACTTGGAAGTAGAGAACTTAAGATCTGAGTCCAAGTTTTGCTATGTAAATTTTTCTGTGATCTTGAGAAGTCATTTAATCTCTCCAACCTGCTTTTTCATCTGTAAAATAAGAGAACCGTACTAGACGACCTGTTTCAACTCAAAATCTATGATCCTCATTTGTCTGATTATGAAGTACATTAAGGTACCAGCAATAGAATCTTAAGACCACAAAAATCAGTTGCTTTGAAATACAAACACTAAAATGATTTTGAGACATATTTCATTGTAGACAAACTGAATAAAAGAATAGAAAGAGAACCTATCCTGTAATTTTTCTGCCACAGGTAAATATCTAGGTGAGGAAATTTCATTTACCAAAGCAGGTTGATACCATCACAGAAATTAAGTAACATGCCTAGTGTCACACAGACAGTGTCACGGACCTAGAAATTGAACCAAGGTCTTCTTGGCATTGAGGCTGGCTCTCTACCCTACTATATCATATTGCCTCTGTCATAAGAAGTCTGGGGAACAAATCATTTACTTCCCTGATTAGGTTTTGGTGTGCTAATCAAAATATTAAGCTTTGTGGATTCTTGGAGACCCCAACCACCTATTTCTTCTAGTGATCCTCTAGAGATTACAGATTTCTATTACACAGTAGTCCTCATTACTCTTATTTAAAAGATCCTTCTTTCTCTTTAGAATGAGGAGTGGAAAGAGGGATGGACTTGGATTTAAATCTTATTTCTGCCACTTAAGATGTATAACCTTAAGCAAATCATTCCTTTCTTCATGGCCTCAGTTTCCTCATCTGTGAAAAGAAGGTGCTGGATTAGATGACCTCTAAGGATCCTTCAAGAAACTAATTTATTGATTTATTTATTTATAAACTAATTTATTAAACACCTAATACGTGCAAGGCACTGTGCTATTTGCTGGGATACAGAAGTAATAATTAAAATCTGTGCTCTCAAGGTGCTTACAACCTAGCTGTGTAAGATGTGTCTATACATGCATGTATGTAAGCATTCACATACACATTATGTATGTACGTACATATGTATATATAGGTATATATACATACACACACATATAAAAATGGATTGAGGTGAAAGGACAAGCAGCTGGAGGAAGGGTCCCGTTGGTGCATCAGAAAAGACTTCAGATAGTAAGCTGAACTTGAGCTGAGCCTGGGAGGAAAGAGAAGAATCCTAAGACGTAGAGGGGAGAAGGTGGCGTGTTTCAGGCGTGGAAGTCAAGTCGGCGCAAAGTCAGAGACAGGAGATGGGAGTATGCACGGAGAATATAAACTACATCAACAGTGGAAGGGATGTGGGCAGCGCCCCCCAACACCGACTTTCTCCGGGTTTAAAGTTTTCCAACGAGAGCTGAGCCCTTCCACGCTGTCCCCTCTCCCCAGACGCCCTCGTGGGCCGAGCCCTACACTTCGTCCCGCTGTAAAACGCTAGCGCCGGAGGGCGGTAGGTGGAGGGCGAAGCACCACCTGTCAAGTGCACGCCGGGCCCCACGCGCCCCTCCGAGGCACCCGAGAGCCGCACGCCCACGCTGCATCACCCCGACCGGCTCCCACCCGCGCACTCCGGGCGCTTCCTCCTCCCAGGGTGGGGGGAGGAGGCGACTGGTGACTCAGGTGAGGTGCCCTCCCCCACGAGCCCACGTCGTCATCGCCTCTCCCCCCGGTCCGCCAGGATGCACGCCCCCCCCCCGGCTCCCCGCGTTTCCCGACGCCCCTCTTTCCGCGGGATGACACTCGTCCCGCCCGGACGGCGGGGCGCGCCGGCACAGGCGCCCACTCACGTTCTCGTCCCCGGACAGGTCCGGGTTGCTGTTCTCGTCGCTGCTCAGCTTCTGCTTCTTGGCCGCAGGCATGTCGCTTCCCGCCGGCGCTGTCGAGACTTCCCTCTCGGACATGTTCCTGCGCCTCCCCCCGGACTCCTGTCGCCGCGGCCGCGGCCTCCGCCACACCGCCGTCAAGCAAGCCCGGCCCGCGCCGGCCGCAAAGCCGCCGCCGCCGCCGCCTCCGCCGCCACTACCGCCTCCTCCGGCCCCCCCACCGTCGCAAACCGCGCCCAGCCGCCGAGGCGGGCGGGCGTGCGGCCCCGCCACACTGCTGAAAAAGGGGCGCGCGCTTGCGCGCGCCCGCCCGCGCGGCCTCCGCTCCCCCGCCCCTCGCGGCTCCCCCCGCCCCTCCGCGGCTCACCCCGCTACCCCCACCACCTCCCCCGTCGCCCGCCCGGCTCCGTTCACGCGAAGGGCGTCGTGGGGCCGCGGGCTTTCAAGAGCTCTTTCCCGCGTGTCCCTCCAGACCCTGGTCCTTCTGCCCCGTGCCTCACCACCACCTTGAAAATGAGTGGCGGGAATGGAAGGGACTCTCCCTCAACCCTTCCGCCTCCCGAAGCCGTTTAAGCCGCAATTGGCCGAAACCCTGGATCCCCTGACGGGCTTCAGGGGACTGAGAGCCGCCGGAGTGGATCAGACCATTGGATGGCCAACGGCGGGGAAGGAGGCAAAGAGAAGCCTCTCCTCCTGGGAAATGAGGCGAGGGATCGCCATCGTGCCTCCGGCCCTGAAGTCGTCATATCATTGCGGTTCGAAGGACTACGGCGACCTAACTCCCGAGGCTGCAGTGGAAGTAAAGAACGGGAGGTATGGATACTTTAGGATCCTCCGCCGAAAACAATGGGAGTTACCCATGAAGGAGCACGCATGCGCGAGGGTGTCGGATGATACTGTCTCCACAGTTGGACTGAGCCCCGCCCATCCTCGCTGGCCCCGCCCTAAAGCTAGTAGCTCCACCTCCTCCTAAACTGCCCTGGCTTAGTGAGAGGTGTAGAGATCGTTACTCTGTTCTAATTCTATCCGGAAAGCACGGGAGCTCTTTGCTGCAGCCTTAGGGAAATCTGCAAGCTCTTATTTGCTTCCTTTCTTTTTGCCTGCTATAACTTGTTTCCTTCATATTTACCGTTCAAAGAGCTTCACCGGACGGAGCGCTGGGACCGGCGTCAAAAGACCTGAGTTCAAATGCAGCCTCAGACACTTCCTAGCTGTGTCGCTTCACCGCCGTGTGCCTCGGTTTCCTCAGCTCTAAAGTGGGGATGATAGTAGCACCTGCCTCCCAGGGTGCTCATTGTAAAGTGGTGCTGTATAAATACTTACGTTAATTATGCTTGGCATAGTACCTGATGGTCTGGAAATCAAGAAAACTCACTTTCCTGAGTCAAATCTGGCGTCTGGCACTTAATAGCTGTGTGGCCCTAGATAAGACACTTAACCCTGCTTGCCTCAGTATCCTCATTCTTAAAATGAACTAGAGAAGGAAATGGCAAATTACTCCAGTATCTTTGCAAACAAAACCCCAAATGGGGCCATGAAAAGTCCAACGACTGAACAACAAAATTAGTTCCTGGCACATAGTAAGCTCTTACTAAATGCCAATTTCCTTCCTTTCTGATCTGACCCCCAACCCCCTATTCCAGCCTTATTACATAGATTTCCCTTCCCACAGCAAATACTGCTAGGTTTGACCAAACTGGCCTTCTTACCCATTCTTTCTTTATACATACCACCCTGCTTTTTTTCTTTGTTTGTTTTTGGGGGTAGGGGTGACTTTGGGATTGACTGTTCTCTATGGTTGAAATGCATCCCCTTCTCACCTCCATCTCTTAGAATCACTAGTTTCATTCAAAACTCAGCTCAAGTGCTATTTTCTATGTGAAAATATTCCTTATTCTTCCCATGCTCCTTGTATCCAATCCTATTGTAACTTGCATCAATTTGGTAATTATATATCTATATATTACTTCCCCCACCATACTGTAAACTTTTGAAGGATAAAGACTTTACTTCATTTTTTGTATCCCTAGGATGTAGTACAGTACTTGTTCCTATTAAGCATATAGAAAATGCTTAATAAATGCTTGTTTATTGATTGAAATGATTACTATGTTTTCCTTCACCAGTAAAAGCTCTTCAAATCTAGAATGTTACAGTACTTCCTTCTCCCTCTTCAAAACTCTCCCTGACTCCACTCTCTCAACTAAGACCCCATTATCTCCTTTTCATCTCAAAACCTCTTGATGTCATCCCTCATTCTCTTATACTTTAATTTAGTCTGTAATAATGATGTAGCCCTTACTCAACACCAGACCCTTTTCCTATGCCCCAAACCTCTAGTACTTTGCTCATCTCAACTAATTCTCTTTCCCTCCCTCCCTACTTTCCTCCATCTCTCCCTCTGTTTCTCTTCTTCTTCCTCTCCCTCTCCCTCCATCTTAAGGTTCCTTCCCTGATGCCAACAACCCACGCATGTACCTGTATCACCTTCATCCAGAAAAAGCTCTCTCTAGATGCTACCATTCATTCCTTTAAGCTATCTTTCTGATCTCTTTCTCAGCCAAACTCCTAGAATAAAAGCTGTCTATATACATTGCCATCACTTCCTTTCCTTTCATTCATTCCTCAACCCTTTGCAGTCTGGTTTCTGACCTCATTACTCAACTGAAACTGTTCCCTCCAAATTTGCCAAAGTTGCCAAACCTTATGAACTTTTCTCAGTCTCCATCCTTCTTGACCTCTCTGTAGCACTCAGCATTTTTGAATAATCTCTCTTCTTGCATACCCTCTCTTTTCTGGATTTCCATAGCACTTTTTTTGTCTTGGTTTTCCTGTCTCTCTGCCTGTTCCTTTTCAGCCTCTTTTGCTGGCTTCTCATCCACATGGCAACCCCCTCCTTCCCTTCCCCTCCCCTCACCCCAGACACCTGTGTTCCTACAAGCTGTCTTGGGCCTTGTCTTTAAAATACATTTTCATTTGATGACCTCATCCTTTGCCATGGGTTTATTAATCATCTCTATGCAAATGACTCTGAGATGTTTATATTTAAATTCAATCCCTCTCTTGAGCTCCAGTCTCACATCCCCATCTGCTTATTGGACATTACAAACAGGATATCTCAGAGAGATATCTTAGTATTAACATAAGCAAAACAGAACCCATCATCTTCTCTACCATCCCTATCCTGCTTCCTTGTTTCTCTGTGTCTTCTAAGGTTTTACAGTATTTTGCTTAAATCTTTTTACATATTGCCACGTATGAAAGTTATTTTTGAACATGTCTTATCTGTTCTTTGTTTGTAGAGCTCTGACAGGTACCCTGATTAAGAACAATTGATTGGGTTTGTCAAATGGAGAGTCCTCTGAAGGAAAATAATGGTCCCAGTTTTGATCAGAGAGATTAAAGGAAGACCTTGCAGGTTCAAGGAAGAATTCATATGAGTACAAAATCCAAAGGGCAGGTCAAGAAGATGAAAAGAGTTTGTATCAACATTTTCAAAGCAGAAAAATCAGTGAGGAATATATAAGGTTTTGTACATAGGTTTTGATTTGGAAGATTTGAAGGAAATTATCTAGTCCTACCCCCTTTCCCTCATTTTGAGGTAAAGAAACTTAGACTTAGAAAGGTGGTATGATTTGCCAAAGACTACCCAGTCATTAGGCAGAGATTTGAACTCTCTTCATATCCCAGATCTAACAGCTTTTCCACTTACCAGGGCATTGTACTTGAAAAAGATAATGGGCTGATCCTATGGCATTAGCTGAAGATTGTTGGTGAACAGCCTCTGTACTATACTGTTATCCTGGTGATATTAGGAGAAAGAGAGGAAGTCATGCACTCCACACATCCAGTAGGTTTAGGTGGACACCCTGTGGCAAAGGCTATAGACAAGGAGCTCACAATCTAATAGGGGAGACATCAAGTAAACAGCTATATACAAAAAAAGGCTATATACAGGATAAATTTAAAATTATCAACCGAGGGGCATCATTAGAATTAAGATACAGAGAGGCTTTCAGAAGAAGGTGGAACTTTTAGTTGGGACTTGGAAAATGAGACTCTTCTTTGTAAGTCAACATGGAGGCCAGTGTAATTGAACTGAATAGTACACAGTGAGCAGTAAGGTGTAAGAAGACTGAAAAGGTAGGAGGGTACTGGGTTAGGAAGGACTTTGAATGCTAAACAGAGGACTTTATATTTAATCCTGGAGGTGATAGGAAGACAGCAGTTTATTGAGTATAGCAGGGCGACCTGGTTGGACAAGTGCTTTAGGAAATCACTTTGGCAGCTGAATAGTTGATAGGTTGGAATGGGAACTTGTAGCAAAACGCTATTGCAATAGCCTAATTGTGAAACAATAAGGGGCTGCACCAATGAGATGATAGTATAAAAGGAGAGAGGGGAGTGTACTTGAGAGGTGTTGCAAAGGTGAAATCGACAGGCCTTGGTCACCAATTGGATAAGAGAAGTGACAAGTAGCGAGGAGTCAGGGATGACTCCTAGGTTGTGAGCCTGGGGAACTGAGAAAATAATGGTGCATTTGATAGTAAGGGAAATTTTGAGCAGGGGTAGGTTTAGGGGGAAAGAGAATGAGTTTAGTTTGCATTTAAGATATCTATGAGATAACTAATTTGATCTGTTTGAAGAAGGTTGGAGATGCAAAACTAAAGGTCAGCAAGAGGTTAGGACAAGATAAATAGATCTGAGAATCATTAGTATAGAAATGATCATTAAATTTTTGGGAACTGATGAGATCAGATCACCAATTGAAGTAGTATACAGGAAAAGAGAAGAGAACCCAGGGAAGAGCCCTGGGGGAAACCCGTAATTAGTGAGCATGATCTGGATGAGGATCCTGCAAAGGAAAATGAGAAGTAATAGTAATCAATAGGCAGTAGGAACAGCAGAGAATGGTGTGCCAAAAATCTAGAAAGAAAAGATTATCAAGAGGGTAATCACTAGTGTCAAAGTCTGCAAAGAGGTCAAGGAGAATGAGGGTTGAGAAAAAGCCATCACTGGTAATTTTGGAGAAAGTTTTTGATGGAATGATGAGTTTGGAAGCTGGCTTAGAGTCAGTTAAAAGAGTGAGATAGTAGAGGAAGTGGATGAAGACACTTATTGGAGGTGGACTTCTGAAGAAGTATAGCCACAAAAGGCAGAAGAGAGATAGGATGATATTAAATGGAAAGGATCAAGTGAGAGTTTTTTTGAGGATGGGGAAGACATAGGCATGTGTCTAGGCAGTAGGGAGGCATCCAGTAGATTGGAAAAGGTTGCAGATATGTGACTACGTGGGGATGACAGAGGGAGTAATCTGTTGGAGGAGGTGGGATGGAATGGGATTGCTTGTGCAGATAGAAGTGTTTGCCTTGGTAAGGAGTAGGGCCCACCTTTTTACGTGAGACAGAGGTGGAGGAGAGAGTGGCAGAAGACATCTGAGTCATATAAGATGAGTAAGAAGGCAGAAGGGGGAGCTTATGGCAAATGGCCTCAATTTTTTTTTCTGTAAAAAATGAAGCAAGGTTTAAGCACAACAAGTACATATGCTATAGAGGGTATTTAAAATGTTTGGACCTTTAGAGAAGAAATTCCAATTTTCAATTCTTGCCACTGAAGTTATCTAATCAAAGCTCTGTTTGTTCATGAGGCAATAATTATAACATCTCCCTGATGATTTGCTTCTGTAAAAGTGAGTGAAGGTTCAGTGTGTGCAAATGACAAAGGTTTTAAATAACCACCTATTTGTAAATGTTCCCAACATAATTCTGTGGTGTATTTGATAACTGTAATAATAAAAGATTCTCAATAGAAGCAAAAAAAAAATGAAGCAAACTTCTCAGATGAAGGGGAAAGGAATGGGGAGCCATGAGAAGTTTGAAGAGGCATGAAGAGGTCCAGAAGAGCCACTGTGGAGAGTGGGATAGTGAGTTGATAAGGGAGGTATAGGAGGGCTGCTTAGTGGTAGTGAGAGCTCAGCTCAGGTTATATAATATAAATCTGTAGTAGACCCCGTCAGAATAGTTGCATGATTTTCTATATCTTTGTTCAGTAGTACGTATACAGAAGTAAAGACAGGTTGGTAGGAATCATCCAAGGCTAAAGTTTGGAAGAAAGAAATTGGCAATGTGATAACGGGGCCAGGGACTTACGAGAATGGGAGGGTATAGAGCTAAACTGGTTCACCAAGAGATCAAGATGGGAAACAAGAAGAATATGTCTAATTCAGGGGTGATGGCCTTGGAGAAAACAGAGGGGTTGAGGCATTGGATTGTTGTCATTGTTTGCCCTTCATCCTGGACCATGACATCAGGAAGGTGATGCCATGACTTGCAAGTGAATTAGATTTAAGTCAGGAAGGCTTTACAAAGTCACCAGCCTCACTATCTCCTGCAGAGCTATCTGGGTCAAGTGGCAAGATATAGATCAGGAAGACTGGAGATGGCCCCCTGAGGGATTTGGAGGTCACAGTGTGAAAAAAAGAATGGGTTTTGGCAAAGGGAGAGGTAGAAAACCAATAGATTTTATGATCAGATAAGGAGATTTCAGAATTCTTGAATGTGGAGGTGGTGCATTTGTGGGTGATGGCAAAATCTAGGGTATAACCATCTTTGTGTATAGATAATATAGGATGGAGGAGTAGGGAAATGAGTAAGTTGAGTAACTCAATAGTTAGGTTGTTTGAAGGAGAGTCAATATGTATTTTGAAATCTCCTAGTATGAGAGTAGGAGTTGGAGAGAAGAGAAAAATTGTGATCCAGTTACTAAACTCATTGAGGAAAGAAGGGAGAGTGACTTGGAGGGGGAGTGTCTGTAAACGGGAACTATAAGGATTTTAATTGGATAGTAGATGTGGATTATATGGATCTCAAAGGAGAAGAGGTTACTGAGTGATGGAGGTGGGGGAGAACTAGGAAGTGACAGTGGGGAGCAAGGAGTATTCCAACTCCTTCACCTTCATCAGTGAGCTGAGGACAGTGAGTGAAGGGGCAGTTAGTACTGGGAAGAATTTTCAGGGAGCTGTGTCATCAGTATGGAACCAGGTCTCAGTGATTCCTGGAAGACAGAAGGAATGGGAGGAGAAAAGATTTAAGATGAAGGCAAATTTATTGCCTATTATCCAGGCATTCCAAAGGGTACAGTGGAAGAAGTAATTATCTGATTTAGACTTTGGAATGGAAGGATTGAGAGCAGCAGTAATAAGTAATTGGAAATTGAGGGATAGGGTCTGGGATTGAAATGATGAACTACAAGGATTCAGAATCACAGAGGTGTAGAGTATGACCAGGTGTGAGTGTGTTAGTCATCGAATGGAAGGTACTACTCCTCTTACTAGAGGAGGCTGGAAACAAAGTAGCAGGAGATGGAAATCTAAATTGTATAGCAGGTGATGGAAGTCCCATTCCTCACTAACTTTCCTCTTCCTCTTCACTCAGGGGGCAGGCCCCGCAGGGGAGGGAAGGCATCTGGTGAAAGGGAGGGTTACTCCTCTTTGTATATGGAGGCTGGAGATCAGGTTGTTGGGGGTATCAGGAGGTAGAAGTTGCCTTGACCTGGCACACTTGGAAGTTCAGCTGCCTCCCCTCAAGGGAAATGCTCATCAGGAGATAGAAGGTATGTTGTCAGATGAATCAGTAGAAAATTGAATCCAAAAAGCTGCCAAGGACCAATGGAGACAAGTTGGGCTGGAACAGAGGAACAAGTCTTACACGATACAGAAGGACTATAAATCTATGGTCATGTGCAATTTTCTATACAGCTAAGAAGTAATCTTGTTGCAAAGCAGCCATATGAGAAACAGAAGAAAAATAAAACCACATGTAGTTAGTGAAAGCCAAACTCATCACACAGTCTCTGGGAGCAAGAAGGGCTGTCAGTTTGGGGAAGACAAGAGGGACCTGACTATACAGGCACAACATCATTTCTACAGGTGTTAGCAGATGCAGGTAGGAAGGAGAGTAGCCAACTGCCTCAGCTTAGCAGTTAGTTTGCTAACACCCAGGGCTTGACAGCCTTATGTCCAGCTCTTTGCAATTTTCCCTTACAGGGAATGATGACTTTATAGGATGTACAATGGGGGAGTTTTGCAGAAGGAAGCTGCTTGAGAAACTAGGGTTCCATTATTTTTCTTTCCAGCAACTACTTGTACAAAAGAAATGAACAAGTAGCAAGCAAACATACTTATTCAACCGGTCAGCAAAATAGAAGTTGAGGACAACATACTTCTTAGGTTAGAGGACAAAATGCACAAGAGTAAATGGGTTCAAATTGAGAGCAAGAAAAAAAAAATCTCAACTCCACTAAGAAAGAATAATTTCACCAGAGAAGTCTCCTCTTAACTGTCTTGGGTGTTGTAGATGCTACGAATTAAGTTATATGTTGGAGGGCAGATTTCCCCTATTTATGGTTCTGGAGGTTTCTATTCACCATTCAAAAATTCATGCTTTGCCTCTCTGGCTCACCCTTTCTTTCCCTCAATATTTGCTTTTCTTTCTCAAAGTCTCTCTCTTTCACATACCCACTTGTTGCTTGCCCTTTGTTCTCAAAGAGGACCATGACATCAGGGAGGTGATGCCATGACTTGCAAGTGAATTGAATTTAAGTGAGGCAGGGCCATGCAAAGTCACCAATCTCACTCTCTCCTCTGGAGTCATCCAGGTCCAGTGGAAAGATATAGATCAAGATGACTGGAGATGGCTCAGGAACTACAAAGAATCAGTTCAAGAAGATAGGAAGTGGTTGCTTTGAAGGAAGCTCAGAAATTTATAAGGGGGAAGGAAGGAGTACATTCCAGTTCACTCCAGTGAAAACAGACTCCTAAACAAGGAGAGTTTTTCACAAGTCACATCTAAAGCAAATAAAAAAATCATTTATACTTCAAGGCAACTACACATTGTATAATCTATATCAAAGTGCTTGCCTTCTCAGGGAGGGAGGAGGAGAAGCAGGAAGGGTGGGAATTATGTTGACTATGTCCCCAGTGCCTAAGCAGTGGGTGACATCAAAGCAATGCTGGCAGAATGGACAATGGTGTTATGTAGGGACTGATTTCTAGATCTGGTGACCTAGCCTGCTGCATCCTCAGAATTGCCACTTTGTGCACCAAAACTAAAGAACCTGTCTCCAAGTGAGTAGTCTTTCATAAAAGAGTGTATTTCCTTAAATACATTGTTGTATGAATGGGCCCCTCTTGAGAACTGGATTTAAATTGGGTCAGATTAAATAAGCATTTATTCAACAAGTGGATAAAGTCATTTAGTGGAAGATAACTTATTACTTCATGAAATTATAAATATTTTGTACATTTGACAGTCCTCTTAAGAAAAAAATATATTAACAGCTTCCTAACTAGAGAAATTGACTTTCAGGTAATACAAAATGGGGTTAAATGTTTTTCTTCTGGTAATTTTTATTTAAAAAGTAGTATCAATAAAAGTGCTTTGCAGTTTTAAGAATGTTAATTTTTTCTCAACTACATGTAAAACATAGCCTGTACACAAAAGAAGCTCAAAGGTCTCTCAACCAATCAGGAATGATGTCTCTTGGCACAAAATTAGCATCGCAGGGTTGTCCTTCAGGGGATTGCCAAACTTGCCTGGAAAGGGGGTAGTATACAAGAATATGGCTCTGTGAGTATTTGGGCTCTCAGTTGGCACTGGTTGGGTCCAAATATGAGGCCAAATAGAAAATAACAACAGTAATCTCATTCCTGTCTATAAAGTAGACACTATGTAGATCTGATGAACGGTCATAACTAGCAAGAGGTTTTCCAGAGCTTCAGGGCCTCCCCTTTCCTTCTTTCAGGTACCAACATGAAGGAGCCTTACTTTCTCAGAGGACTAGTTAAGGAAGCATGCCCTGATGTTGGGACCCCAGAAGAGGAGGTATATGGAAGCATGATCGCCTCTTTCGTCTTCAAATCCAAGCATCCAGTTCCCTCAGGGAAAATCCCTTTTCCTGACCTGAGAATCTACTTCAGACAGAATGTTTTAAATTTGCCCATGAGCCTCAAGATGCCCTAATGTTTCTGTCTCTCCCTTCTCTGCTGAATTTGCCTCACGTGCCAGATTCCCTAATATTGACTCTGCTAGTTAAATAAACTCTTGGTGAATATTAGGTTACTGCA
This sequence comes from Potorous gilbertii, assembly GCA_028658325.1. Taxonomy (NCBI): domain Eukaryota; kingdom Metazoa; phylum Chordata; class Mammalia; order Diprotodontia; family Potoroidae; genus Potorous; species Potorous gilbertii. The sequence goes on from CM053771.1 coordinate 92,299,105, forward strand.
ACAAGCTAGATAAAATTGTAACTATTGCTAAGTTATGAAATGGATACTGTATAATTTCCATGCTGTACAACACATGGACAAGAAAGGGGTTCTCCCATTCCTTCGGGGGGAACTCTAGGAATCTTCAAGCCTGTGTACAGCTTTTTTAGTTTTGAACTCACAAGGCACCTTGTGAATGTTTAAGGAAAAAAAGCATGTCCTAAGTTTGAAGAGATAATTTTATAACTACTTTTCTCATTCTAGTTTCTTAGTAAATCCCTAATTGGTGTCCATTTGTTGATTAATATTGAGGAGCACACTGAAAGGGGACAAATGAACGATTGTCTTAGAAACTCCACCCTGTAAAGATCACCTTTTGATAGAAGCCTTAGAGGAGAAGTAGCCAGGTGCCACCTGAGATCCCATTTATCTGTGAGATCAGGGTTTGGGAAGTAGCCCAGAGGTGGTGCTACATGGGACATATAAGAAAAATATGGATAAAGGATTTAAAGCACACAGAATAGGGAAACAGTTGAATAGTTGTTAGAATGGAGACTTCATGTTAGGGGAGTAGAGGGACATAAGCCCCAATACAATGTCTGGACTATTTTTTTTTTTTGGTCATGGCGTTCAGAGGGTTCATGACTCTTAAAATTGTTTTGCTAATGACCGCAGAAGCCAAATGTTTAAAATGAAATTAACTGAGAACCAGACCTTTGATTTTCTGCATGTCAGAATGTGAAACAAAGACATTAAATAGTAATAATGAAGATATTCAATCACGTTGTTTCACTAAAATACCATTATTAATCATAATTTCATACACAAATATTTTTGCATCATAAATAAAGCCTTATTTCACCCTTTTATAATTTTGTTCATTTTATAGTACATAATAATAGAGTACAATTGTACATATATTCTTTATAAATAAGCGGATATATATATATATATATATATATATATATATATAAATATGTATATTTACATATACATATACCCAAAAGTTTTTATTGGTGAGGTAAAACATTTAGCTTGGATCCTCCTATGAAGGGAGGAAAGAGAGGTTGGAGCAGTAGTAAAACTTGAAGAAGTATTGGGTATTGCAGTGGATAGAGTGTGATATTAGGAGTGAGGAAGACCTGAGTTTCTATCCTGTCATAGATACCCTGAGCAAGTCACTTAAACACTACTCCCCCACCCCCATAATAGCACCCACTTTGCAGGAGTGTTTTGGGGTTCAAATGAGTTAACATATGTAAAGGAAACTGAGGGTAAGGGAGGAAATGACTTAGCACCTTTCTAACCTTGTTATATCACTCCTGAGTCCTCTAATGGCTCTCAATTTGTGTTTGATCAATATTTTGATTCAGGTCTATCTAATCTCAGGATCAGTACTCTACCCATTACGCCACCTAGGGAAAAAAGGTTCTAGCTACCCATCAGGCAAAATACCCTTTCTCTGCCCTTGTTTGGAAATGAGCAAGGAGAAGGATCTCTGTGTAGGGAAGGGCCTTGGGCTCTCTGCCATGTGGAGCCAGTTCTGTTCCTCAAACAAAGCATCATCAGTACCAAGAGCCTATTTTCACTTCCTGGGTCAACATGAAGCCATGATTAAATGGCCCTGCTATTACTTTTGCCTTTTTGCCTCTATTTTTTTTTCCTACTTGAAGGGGGAGTATTGAAGATGTCTGTGATCTGATGAGCTTTGAGAGGTCAGAAGAATGCCAGATTGGATAGGAACTAGAGTGCATGCCAATATATGGGCAATTTATTTGTACCCTCTGAGGGCAAGTTTCCCATTGTCCACTTCCTATCCACTCCTCTTCCCCCCTTTCCCCACCTTTACCCATTTACTCATTCATTTACAGACCTCTGAATCTATAACCCCATGCGTTCCCAGGATACTGAAACTTGGACCTCAATCTTTGATGACCAATATATTTTGTTTTTAGAAACACATTTAAAAATTATCTTGTTACTGCTTGTAAAGTTTCCAATGTTCCATCACTGATCCCAAGTAGGAGAGAAACACTAGGCCACAGAAAAGAATTTAAGTTCTGAAATGAATCTTAGAGGTTGAATCTGGCCCTTCTACCCTGTCAACCCCTAGCTAGAAGTGATTCATCTTGGACTCTGAAGTCCTCTGGCCCTGCATTCAATCCAACTCAACAAACATTTAAGAATCTATTTTGGGCAAGGCACTGAGTACATAATGTTTTGTGTTGTTACTTATCTTTTCAGAAAAAGGGAGAATTAGAATGGTGAAGTAACTTTTTCAAAGTCCCAAAAAGAGTGACTGGCAGGGCAGGGATTTGAACCCAAGTCTTCTGCCTCCCAACTTAAAGCCTGTTCCGTTAGTCACATTTCTGTACCTTTCAGCCCGTTCACATCATATCTTGAACTATTAGTTTTCTTTAGAGATGAAGAGATTTCTAAAGAAGATTACTTTATAATTCAATAGTGCCTTTAATCTGAGACTTTAATGCTCTTTTTTTTAAACTTCAAATGAGAACAGAGTGCCACTAAAATGTAAACTATTTCAGTTAGTGTTTTCAAATGCTAATTCCCATTCTCTCCTTGCATTGAGATTTGGAACAAATTTTGCTTCTGAGTACATAGTACAAGCACAGTATCTAAAGAATTAGGCACCAACCTTAAGTACTTAACTGTTATCTATAGGGTATAGACTATGTCTAATTTAATTTCAATCATGCTAAATAGCACTATATTAATTAGGAAGCTAAATTCAACAAATACTCATCTATTATAAGTACAAGTGATTATTAGCTGCCCAAGATTTGATGACCAATCCCAAGATGAAACTTTATGTCACCAACAGAACCAGTGATCCAGCTAGAACAGAAATTTGTGGGTTGGTTTTCACTTTTCAAAAACATTTCTTTGAATAGTCTGGAGAATTGAAAATCAACTCTAATACCATCTACAAGACACAATCTTTGCCTCAACTCCAGAGATAGTGCTTAACTAGAAATCAATAAGGTTGAGCCTTTATAAGCAGAAAGCTACTCTTTGGATTTTTGTCAATATTTGGTTTTTCTTCTTTCTATGTATCTATTGGCTTAATGCATTTCACCACATAATTGTTACAGATCTTATGACAATTTTTTTTGCAAAAAAATTGAAGCTTTAAAAAAAAATTGTGCTGGTATTACTTATCTTTTAGTTTCTACCAATCTCACGCTAACTTTTCACTCCCTGAAAATTGTCTTTCCATAGTTGTTTCCATGCTGTTCAGTGAACACACTTTTAGCTTGAAGCCCACACTATAGTTTTTATATTTACCCATAATCATAAAGAAATGCTTCAAACATTAATTTATCGCTGGCAGATGAACTGTACAGTTTAGTTAGCTCAGGAAGATGTAAGTCTTACATATCAGGTAACTTACTCATGGCAGCTTGACCTGCCTGCCAGCTTGCCTTGTGCCTTATGGCTCTTCATTGGATTGAATGACAATTCCATTAGTACTGCAGCTCTCTAAACCAACCATGCAAGTGCACTTTCAGAAAAATACTACTGTGTGTGCAATGAGAATTCTAGGCTCCCTGCTTGCAATATGGAAGAGAGAAATGTGTATCCATATGCCACTGGTGAATATATTGCTGCTCGGTTTTCCTTTAGAGCTGTGTAACAAACAGAATTATACCATGTGACAATTGAAAGGTCCTAAATAAGTTCTTGGACTGTAATACCACACTCCCTCCTCCCTGCCGCCGGTGCAATGATTATATGGTGAAATATGGTATTATTTCGGCCTCTTTCCAGAGTATAAACCTGTAGGATTTGATTCTCTTGGTACTGCTAGAAGAAGAAAACAGAACTGAAATTTGGTGTTGAAACAGAAATATGTAAATTGCCCAGATTCTGCAAAATGACATGAGCAGTTCCCTTAAAACAGATGGCATTTGAATCAGTTGGACTTGATAGCAAGCAATCCACAAACAGTCCCTGTAACCAAGGAAAGAGAATAAATATTTCTGCATGACTGACTATATGCATATAAATGAAAACATAGCTAATGTGAAAGGGACCAAGGGCGAAGAAGAGCCTATGGTCCACATGAAGATGAGATTAAGATTGCCATAAAAATGAAGGCAGCTTAAGAAGGTCTGAATCATTTGAGTTGTGGATCATCAATTTATAGCCCCCTCTTGCTCTGGTGTTTGTTTCATTTCAAACCTTTGGAGTTCATTCATAGCAAAAGGTGGTTTCCTGTTCCTAAGAACAAAGACTTTACCAACTAGCTAAAGGATTCTAGGGTAAGACTTAATACCAAGTAGAGCCTTCAAAATATTATTTTGATAAGTCAAATACAAATTAATCAGAATCTATCCCTACAAAGTCAACATTGGTTTGATACAGTAAGAACTTGATAAATGCTATTTAAGGATTAAGGGGAAAATTCACTTGGTAAAATGCTTTGGGCAGTTTTTTACTCTCCACTACTTCTTCTTTAAATAATGGTTAATGCATTAGGCATACACTAAGCGAGGCCTTGGAGGCCCATTTCCAGTGTCAACGGTCAAGTGAATTGGAGTTCACTTGATTCTGTTTCCAGATTTTATAAACCTACACCTAGGGATTAGGTTCCCAAGTTAACTGTCGTCAGGCCTGTCTTACTGAACCTGAGAGCTGGAATAGAAAAGTGTCACCTTTTTTAGTCAGAGAGAGAATATGACCACAGATTTTTTTACATCTGGAAAGGAAACCTAGAAATAAAATTAGTTCAACTTTCTCATTTTATACACAGGAAAATTGAGTCCTAGAGAAATGAAGTGATTTCCACATCTTTCATGTGGTTCACTCTTCAAACCAGAAAAAAAATAGGAAAAATTGTTTAGATCAGAAGATTTTACATTAAAAAATAAACCCATGGTGGTATCAATTAACGAAAGGTTAAAGTAGTACTTTCCAAACAGGAAGCAGTTAATGTATAAGTTCATAACACTACCAGGGTTTTGGTTAACACCCATTTAAATTTCCTGGTGTTAAATTGGGAACAGGTGAATCGCCCTAGTGTTAGTTCAGTGGTTTTGACGCACTCAATTAGTGGGAAAGCATTTCATACAAATAGAAACACATGAACATATCATTGGTCTGCTAGATTGAATGTGGCACTTTTGATGTTGATTGCTAACTTTGTGTACATAAGTATGTGTTAAAAGTCTAATCTCTGTGATGGAGTCTGGTGGAAAAAGCACCAGAGAGTGGCGGAAGACTTGGGTCTAATACCCTGTTCTTGACTTTCTTGGCTTGACTTTCTCACAAACGGTGTCCTGACCTACCCATATCCTAGTTGTGTGACTTCTTTTTGTCTGTTTCCTCATTTGTGAAATGAGGTAATAATGTGTACACTACAATCTCATAGGATTATTGGTTGGTAAGTACTTTGTAAATTACATGTATGCTATGTAAATGTGAGCTGTTGTTATTAATGTAAGGATTCTTTTGGCTATAAAAGATTAACTAGTATTTATTTAGTATTTTTAAAGTTTGCAAAGTACTTCCCATGATTTTGTTTGCATCTCAAAACAACCCAGTGAGTTAAGCACTACACATTTTATCCTTATCTTACAAATAAGGAAACTGAGAATGGGAATCTCAAAGAAATTAAGTGGATCACCCAAGGTCACAAATAGAATAAGTGAAAGAGTCAGAATTAGAACCCGGAGCCTCTTGCCTTCATATCCAAAGTTCCTTCCAACAAAGGAGAAGGTGGCCCTCCAGTAGTCACACACCCTGCTCCAGCTTATATGAACTCCTTTAAAGGTTATAAAGAGACATCCTTTCTTAAGTTGTTGCTATCACATAGGACAAATAATCAAGAACTGCAGAGCTTGGTCACATGAGAACAGCTCTGGGCATCATCTCTGCCTGTCCCCCTTGCCTGGAATGCTCTCCCTCTTCATCTCTACCCACTGTCTTCCCTGGTTTCCTTTAAGTACCAGTCAAAATCCCATCTTTCATGGGAAACTTTTACCATCCCCTCTTAATTCTCGTACCTTCCCTCTCTTAATTATCCTATTTTTCCTCTGTGTAGTTTACTTTGCATGTATTTCTTTACATGTTGTCCCTCCCATTAGATTATAAACTTCTTGAGGGTGGGGAGTATCTTTCACCTGTTTTTGTCTCCCTAGCACTTAGCACATAGTAGATGATTAATAAATGACACATAGTAGGTACTTCATAAGTGTTTATTGATTGATTTCACAATATACATTTACATAAAAAAAGGCCAAACCTTTTTCTCTAACAAAATTTGTTTTGAAACTCCATAGTCATATTCTATTAGGGAAGGGAAAGAAAATAAGCATTTATATAGTGCCTACCATGTGCTAGGGGGCATAGAATATGTTCAGGGAAGACTAGTAACTCTAGTGTGAGGGCTATTGAGGCCTTTTCAGGGCTGCTTTTCACTTTTAGTGTCCATCTGATCTACCTAACTCTCACCTGGGGTTCCAGGAAGCCATAGCATGTTTAGCAGCAACACCTGGGTAAACCTTTTTGGCCAATAGGCTAAACCAAGTTCAGGGGAACTGAGGAGTCTCAAATCTGTTGGTGAGTTGGAGGATGTCTATCCTAAGTATGGGAAGACATCCCTTGCTGGAATGAACAGATGAAAACAATTTTTTCCAACTGTCATGAAAACAGCTGAAGCAGGCGCTGTGGAGAATTTAGAACTTAGATTAAACATCAAAGATGCCAAGGTCATCCATTGCATCTTGAGCCATCACCAGTCATCTTGCCTCTGCCCTGTCACTTAATGGGCTTTGGGAGAGAGAATGAGGCTTAGGACTTTGTGCAACTCTCCCTCACTTAAATCCAATTTGTGCATAGATCAAAAGACATCATCCATAAGTCCTGTGGTGACAGGCAAGTGATGAAGCAGTAGGTGCAGCTACAGTGGGAGGTATAGTCACAACCCTGCATATAGGTGGCTCAAGCCAGAGTCATCTCACTGGAAGCAGCAATTCTCCGGGTATCTGAGCAAACTTTTAAAGACTGCACTGCTTACCCCATGGTGTGAAGAAGGAGCTAGACAAGGTGCCCTAAAAATTGTCTGCTTACCCAACCCTGGCCTGATTCCTGAGGCAGGTGTGGATCCCACCCTGTAGTCAACACACACACACACACACACACACACACACACACACACACACACACAAAATGTACAGAAACATCTGCAAAGATGATTCCACTCACCATCAGTACATGGAATGTGCACACACTTACAGACAACACAAAATCCAATAGACTGGGAAGATGAACAGCTCTTTTTGCAACAGAACTCAGCAAGTATTACATCCAAATAGCAGCCCTAAACGAAACAAGACTGGCAAATGAGTGAAACAAGGCTGGAAAATGAAGGCCAGCTTACTGAAGCCAGAGTTGTGTACACATTTTTCTGGAGTGGCCACAGTGAAGGGGAGTGCTGTGAAGCTGGTGTAGGTTTTGCAATCAAAACTTATTTGGTCAACAAGATTGTATGCCTGCCAAAAGGACTGAAAGACAGGTTCATGATAATACAATTGCCACTTGCAGGAAAATGCCATGCCACCATCTCTATCAGTTCCTGTGCTCCTACCATGATGAACTGTGATGAGGTCAAAGAAAAATTTTATGAAGATCTAGAGACCCTTATCATCAATGTACCAAAAGAAGGCTAGCTTATAATTCTGGGTGACTTTAGTGTTACAATAGGCTCAGACTACCAGATATGGCAGGGAGTCTTTGGGAGGAATAGAGTTGGAAACAGCCACTACTATTGCTTGGTCACTTCCTACTGAAGACATGCATCTTATAACCTTTTCATCACCAATACTGTCTTCCATTTACCTAAATACAATACAACTTCATGGATATGCCCTCATAGAAAATATTGATATTTAACAGACTATGTGATCATAAGAAGAAGAGACAGACAGGATGTGAGAGTGATGAAGGCAATGTGTGTTGCAGAGTGCTGGACTGATCATAGACTTAGCCTCTCCAACCAAAATATTCTCATTCAATAAAAGTGGTGCCCCCAAAACAAAATTACTACCAGTGTCAACAGATTAGAGTGCTTCTCTGAGTGGAAACAATTTTTATCTTGGAGGGAAAGTTGAGCCAACACACAGTTGGCAACAGTGAGCAGAAAAGAAGTGGGGTAGTTTTCAGAGATTTGGTGTACAGCACTACATTTGCTCATAAGGGTCGGAACACTCACAAACTTCAAGACTGGTTTGATGAAAATGATGGGGAAATTCAGAAGTTGATAAACGAAAAAACAAGAACTCCACCGGGTTTATCAGCTGGATAGTTTATCTCTAAGAAGGCAGCATTTAATTCCATCAATAGTAAAGTGCAAGCGAAGCTTAGAGAGATGCAGGATTCTTGGCTCAGTAAGAAAGCAGATGAAATTCAGTTTTATGATGACAGTAACAATCCAAAATGATGCTCTGATAGCTATTTATGGGTTAGAGGAGATCTATGGTATGTCTCAGCTACTCAGTGCTGATGGAGCCACAATGATAAGTGATAAGGACATGATCCTAGAGAGATGGGCTGAATATTTCCATGGTGTTCTCAACAGAGCATCATCAATCAATGCTTAAGTCATAGACCATTTGCCTCAGGTTGAAGTCAATCCCTCCCTAGCTGAAGTTCCAACTGAAGAAGAGGTTTTGAATGCCATTAGGCTCCTTTTCAAAGCATCTAGTGTGGATTCTATTCCAGCTGAGATTTATAAGGTAGGGGGACCATTGCTCATACAAAAGCTGACTGAAATTTTCTGCGTTATATGGCAAGAGTAAGTTATCCTCCAGCAGTTCAAGGATGCCTCCATGGTCTCTATAAAAGTAAAGGAACTAGATTGTCCTGCGACAATCACAGTGGGAGGAGAGGTCTCTTTTTTAGTCATTGCTGGCAAGATTCTTGCCAGAGTCCTCCTTAATAGGTTGATCCTTCATCTGGAAGCTGGTCATCTACCTAAGAGCCAGTGTGGCTTCAGAAATGGCCAAGAAACCGTCCATATGATGTCTGCTGCCCATCATCTCCAGGAGATATGCCAGAGGCAGAATATGGGTCTGTATACAACATTTGTAGATCCAAACAAGGCCTTTGATACTGTCAGTCATGAAGGCTTATGGAAAATTATTTCAAAATTCAGTTGCCCAGAAAAGTTCATCAATATTGTAAGTCAATTTCACAATGGCTTGCTTGTCCAAATTCTAGATAATGGACAATGTTCTTGTGCTTTCTCAGTCACCAATGGAGTGAAACAAAGCTGTGTGCTTACATTTGTGCTTTTTAGCATGATGTTTTCAGCTATGTTGTCAAATGTCTTCAATGAGGATGAACATGGCATTCAGGTCAGCTACTCACTGATGGTAAATTCTTCAGCTTGTAAAGGATACAAGCCAAGACTAAAGTGTTTGGAGTGGTAATGCATGATTTTTTTGTTTGCAGATAATCATGCCCTCAGTGCAGCCTCTGAAGCTTAGATGCAGCAAGGTATGGATTGGTTCTCTGCTGCTTGTGCTAATTTTGGCTAACAATTAATACCAAGAAAATACAGGTGCTCCATCAGCCAGCACCATATCATGTGTATGTGGAGTCACTGGTTACTGCAAATGAAGAAATTTTGAATATTGTGAATAAGTTCACTTACCTTGGCAGTATACTTTCCAGGGATGTACACATTAATAATGAGGTTGATATATGCATCGCCAGAGCTAGTTCATTGTTTGGGAGATTAAGAAGGAAAGTGTGGGAGAGAAGAGGTAGTAGACTGATTGCCAAACTGAAGGTCTACAGAGCCATTGTACTGACCTCATTATTGTATGCCTGTGAAACCTGGACAGGCAACCATGCCAGGAAACTGAATTACTTCCATTAGGAAGATTCTGAAGATCACCTGGCAGGATAAGGTACCAGATACTGAGGTCCTTTCTTGAACTAAACTGCCAAGCACTTTTTTCAGAGAGCGAAATTCCAGTTCAAATGCAAAACATACATTTGCCTAAAAGACTATTTCATGGAGAACTCACACAGGGCAAGCACTCATACAGAGGTAAGCAAAAGCAACTTTGGAATTGATTGTGTAACATGGGAGACATTGGCACAGTACCACCCAGCATGGTGTGCCCTCATCAGAGAAGGAGCTGTGCTCTATGAGCAAAGTAGAACTGAAGTAGCTCAAAAGAAATGAGATGGGCAAATTTAGAGAATCCACCTCAGAGGATCGTATGGACTATTTGTGTCCAACCTGGGGTAGAACATTCCACACTTGTATTAACCTGATCAGCCACAGTGGAACACACTGTAAGTGTACTCCAACATAGTGATGTCATTTTGGTCCTCTTTGAGAACAACAGGCAATAATCAACCATGTGCTGGGCACTTTGCTAAGAGCTTTTCACAAATATTATCTCATTTGATCCTCACAACCCTGCAAGGTAAGTACTTTTGTCATTATCTCCATTGTAAAGTTGTGGAAACCGAGGTAGACAGAGGTTAAGTGCTTTCCCAAGGTCACCAACTATCTGGTCTTCCTGAAAAACTTCCCAGCATACTCTACCCACTGTGTTAGCAACTACATATTAGGTTTTATTTATTTCTACTAATTTATTTATTTGTACTAATATTATTAAAGGTCAGATTCCACTTTTTTGTATATATCAACAGCCCAACTGTCATTATAATAAAAACATTTCTAAACATTGTCCAGTTACCCATAGTAACAGAGTTTTGCTAAATTTATTTGTAAAGAAATTGCTTGCTATTATGTGATGCAAAACACAAATTTTTATTTGCAAAAAAGAAATGTGAAAAAATATTCCTCAGATATATGACTGAAAAAAGGAGATGAGCCAGTTACGTAGTGAGAGTGACGGAGATAACTAGTGGACAGGCCACATGCTGCATTGGTATCCACTTAATAGTAAGAGATCTAAAGATAGGCCAAGAAAATTTGGGTGGAACCCTCATGTGGAGGATTTTTGCCAGGCTATGAAAGAGAGTAGCATAAGGTAAGAAGTTGTGGATGGTGTAAGCACAAGCAAGGTGGGATTTTTGTTGTTTTTTTTTTTTTGGAGTTCAGTTTCCCAGGCTCAGCCTAAATTGTTAACATCTGAAGGATTAATCTTCTTTGAACTTTGATAATTCACAGATGTGCTGAGTCATGTAGACTTCATGTCTTCTGACTCTGAGCCAATCAGCAGCTGGCTGTGTCTTTATTATATATTCTAGGAGGTTGGCATTTTGCTTTGAGGCTCTCTCATGAGAAGGACCTTTTTATTCTCTGGATTAGATTCTGGGTAGCTGTTTATTAAGAGTCCCTTGACTACTCAGATGTTGGTGCTCACCTGCTTTGGTGGTGTATGTAGGTGGTTGTATTATTCTATTAAGACAGTTGGAGCCATGTGTATGGGATTCTTCTTCGACTACTTATCTGAATTTATGTCTGTTAATTAAAGTAAGATTATTAACCCCTTTAAAGTTGTCTTTACCTGTGCTAGCAGCCCACTTTGTGTGCTAATATAGTTGCTAAAACAGATGCTAATACAGATCTGTTCTGTTAGAGGAAGCACCCACATGGATCGTCTCATTTGGTCTCCCTCCCTATCTCTCCTCTCTGTTATCCATCTTCCATCTATGTAGCTGCCAAAATGATATTCTTAAAGCACTGGTCGAATTATGTTCAATAAATCCCAATGGTTTTCTGTTAACTTTGTGATCAAGTACAAACTCTACTACTTTGTATTTAAAGTGCCTCACAACCTGGATCCAACCTACCATGATTGGTTTATTATAGATTTCTCACTTTCTCGAACTCCTTAGTTTAGCCAAACTGGTCTACTCGCTATTCCCTGAATTCTGCTTTCTAGTTTTGCCTTTGAGTCATTTTTCCAGGCTGTCCAAGTGATTGGCATTTCCTCTTTCCTAATTTCCAGCTCTTAGAATCAATCTTTGACTTCCTTCAAAGTTCAGTTCAGATGTTACCTCCTCCATGAGGCCTTTCTTGGTCTCGCCAGCTACTAATGTCTCCTACAGAAGTCACCTTGTATTAATTTTGTATGTTTTTCTGTAGACTTACATATGTATACATCATTTTCTCTAATTTTCTCTAAGCTTCTTAAGAGTAAGGGGCAGGTTTGTTTTCATTTTGTATACATACATATATATATATACAACAGATCACTCCAGTGACTTAGTACAGTACCTGATACTTAAATGCTTGATTTTGCAAGCAAGTCAATGAAAGTCAATGTTTGATTGACTGATTGATGAGAGTACAGATGCATTGAAATATTAAAGAAATAATTTGATGCTCTAAATCCTTCTCTCTAATCCTAATCCATATACCTGTAATAACAATAATTAAACCCCCCACTACTATTTATAGGGCACCTTCCCTTCCCCCTCCCCCCACCCTCCCCCTCCAGCCCTAGCCTGCTAATTTGTATTTAATGGAGTATGTTCCAGGGGGTGGAAAGAAATCTGAAGCACCTTTATCTTCATGCTCATTATGCCAAGCACTCTCCTTTACCCAGTGTGGATATCAGTTGTCTCTATCGAGAAAGCCCAGGGTCACAGACTTCCTCCTATAAACAAAAGGTTTACTGTTCTATAATTGCATCCGGGTGATACTAGAACTGTTTGAGGAAGTTTTAAATTGATATTGGTGTTTATTCTTTAGCAAGAATTTAGGTCCTTTGAAGTGCCTGTTAAGGGCTTTGGCTACCATCATTGACAGGTAGGTAGTCTGAGACTTAGATAGAGATGTCCTTTCACTCTATTATAAGCCTCCTCAGCTCATCTTAGTTAATCTTTGAGACTTGTTTCCTCTTGCTCCTCGACAATATCCTCTATAGTTTTGTGGGGGTTTTTGCAAGAGATGATTTTCTGTTTGTATTTCAGCTTAGACCTCATGTATTATTTGCTTTCTCTTATCTCAATCGAACAGTCAGAAATGCAGACTAGCAAACCTATTTTATATTCTGCCTAATTGTTGTTTACCTTGCAGTCTAGGGCAGCTAAGTGACAAAGTGGATAGAATTCTGGACCTGGAGTCAGGAAGACTCATCTTCTTGAGTTCAATTCTGGCCTCAGACACTTACTAGGAAATGGCAAACCACTCCAGTATCTTTGCCAAGGAAACTCCAAAAGGGGTCACGAAAGTCAAACACAACTGAACAATAACTTTCAATCTAATTTATAAATGCTCTTCTCAGAATCACAGAATTTCAGGGCAAAAAATATTTCAGTACCCATCTAATCTAACTGATGCCTCCAAAAGAATTCCAGCAAGAGCATGTCTGACAAGTGTTCATCCCGCTTCTGCTTCAAGCCCTCAAATGGAGAGGAACCTATTGCCTCCCTCCGTGACATCAACTTAAATTTGTCTCTTCACAACATGCATCCATTGCTTCTGTTTTCTAGGGCCAAGGAGAACTACTGATCCTTCTTCCACATCTTTGTATGACCTGGTTTAGTTTGGTTTCATGCCAAGCTTTTTGGAAATTAATAGTTAAACAGTGCCCTGAATTCCTTGTCCTTCTTCCTCCCAATCCCAATGGATTTTCACTGTTTTGTGAAGCAGTAATATTTATATCTGCCATCTTCTTCTGTATTTTTTTAAAAAATGAACCTTCTAAATTGATGTTGTCCTTGACTGGCATGTCTCCTAGCTTGCCAAGAAGTTCAAGTGTTGGCACACAAACTCTTTGGTGGCTTCTTTTAACCTTTTCTTTGTGGCAATTGCTTTCTATTAGTTCAAATGCGTCCAGTTTATTACAATTGAATATGACAAGCATTTATTTAATAGATAGTATTAAATACCTAGCCATTATAGTCAGAACTAGGGGTACAAAAACAATAACAGAAAGTCAAACAGCAGCCTGGTATTGAGGAGCTCATATTCTAAAGCATCATGTACCTAGATAAGTAAATACAGCATGTACAGAAAAGAGACACAAAGTACTTTGTCAAGGCAGAGAAGAATACTAACAACTAGAAAGATGGAGAAAGTCTCCTCTAGGACTGACATTTGAGCTAAGCTTTGAAGGCATTTCAATTCTAAGAGGTGGAAGGAAGGGGCAGAGCAAGGGGAAGAGTCTGAGCGGATGTAGCAGGGAAGAGACAGAATATCCCATACAGGAAACAACAGCAAATAGGTCAGTTTGACTGGCTTGTCGAACACATAAAGAGTAATGTGAAATCCAGTTAGGGAGATCAGTTGATACAGTTAAACTTCCAATTATAACAGTGATGATCAAAGTCAATGTCCATTTCCATTTTCTGCATCAATGGATTGTGTAAATATGTCAGGATGGGACTGTTGTCATTGGACACATTGCTGTCATTCCCTTCCAATCTCTATCCTCTTCTCTATCAGGATTGGGAAATGACTTCTCTAAGGTCATAAAAGTAATAAGTGGCAGATCTAGAACTAGAACAGAGTTCTCTACTGATTCTTAGTCCAGAATCAAGAGGCAGAGCGGTGGCTCAGTGGATAGAGCACTGGCCTGGAGACAGGAAGACCTAAATTCAAATCAGGCTTCAGACACTTATTGTAACCCTGGATAAGTCACTTAACCTCTCTTTACCTTAATTCACTGGAGAAGAAAATAACAACCCATTCCAATATCTTTGTCAAGAAAATCCAGTGGACAGTCTGAATATAGACATGAAGAGCCTGACAGGTAAGGTAGCACAGTGGATAGAGCATGGAGCTTCAAGTCATTCAGATTCAATTTCCTAAGTTCAGATCAAACCTCAGACACTTACTAGCTGTGTGACCCTGGGCAAGTTACTTAACTTTGTTGGCAAACCCCTCCAGTATCTTTCCCAAGAAAACCCCAGATGAGTTCACAAAGAGTTGGACATGATTGAAACAACTGCACAACAAAATCCAGAGTTGCTTTCTCTACCATTTGCCTCTTCTGTTTAAGTATTGTTTAGAAGGCTGTGGCAGGGCAGCCAAAGGTGTATGCTTTTTAAAGTTTCCCTCCCTGCCTGCCACACCTCACACAGGATTTAGTTTTATAACATCTCATGTGCTTATCTTCTAATACTTTATATTTTAGCTATCTCTGTTAGTGTCTATCTCCCTAACACACAGCTAAGAGGTAGCTGGGTGGTGCAGTGGACAAAGCACAGGGCCTAGAGTCAAGATTAGACCTGAGTTCAAATCCCACCTAAGATATGGGGCAGCTGGGGTATGCAGTGGATAGAGCACCAGTATAGGAGTCAGGAGGAACCGAGTTCAAATCTCACCTCAGACACTTGATACTCAGCTGTGTGACCTTGGGCAAGTCACTTAACCCCAATTGCCTCATCCTGGGTCATCTCCAATCATCCTGATGAATATCTAGTCACTGGATTCAGATGACTCTGGAGCAAAAGTGAGGCTGGTGACCTGCACAGCCCTCCCTCACTCAACAAAGTCAAGTGCAAGTCATGTCATCATTTCTCTGATGGCATGGTCTTCTTTGGCAATGAAGGACGAACACACACACATACTGAGGGCAGGAATTTCCCTCTCCTCTTCCACCTAGCACAGTGTTTTGTAGGATGTAGACACTTCAGTGCTGAACATATGGGAAAATTGAGAGGTAAGAGACTAAAATGGTGAATTTCAACTGGGCTCAAAAGTTGAAAAAAGTCATTACCTCCATTCCTCTTCCAAATGCAGTGCCAACATATTTAATTAAACAGCACATCTGCTGAGATGTTGTCCCCAACCTCTAATTACCTGATAAATAACTCAGATCAAAATGATGTTGAAATCAACTAAAGGAGGGAGTGCTGTAATTATTGAATAGAGACATATTAACAATATAATTAATTTTCCCATTTAAGAACTAGGTGAGAAATAAGTTGCGATGGAATGCTATTAGAGACAGTGAGTGGAAGCCAAAGTTAAGGCCTTTTTCTCTTATAAACCATCAGTTGACAATGTTATTGGCATCATCTTCACAAGCCACTCATTAAACAGGGCAAACCCTTTGACTTGTGGTACAGGATGTGGTATATTGCAATCTTCTCACAAGTCTTGCCACCACTAATGTCAAGCTGTATTTAATTCTCAGCCTTGAGACGTGTTCTCTTTACTCTCCATTGATTTAACCAGACCATGAGGGGAACCTGCGGCCTTGAAGCCACATATAGCTCTCTAGGTCCTTGGGTGCAGGCCTTTGACTGAATCCAGACTTCACAGAACAAATCCGCTCAAAAAAAGGATTTGTTCTATAAAACCTGGACCTGATTAAAAGGCCACACTCAAGGGCCTAGAAAGTCACATGTGGCCTTGAGGCCACAGGTGCCCCACCCTTGAACCAGGCCCTTCAAAGCCCCACAATGAATTCTCCTTTTCCCCATGTCTTATAAACATAAAACCAAAGACTGTCAAAACTGAAAAGAATGTCAGAAATTGTCTAGTGGCTAAATTCTAGTCCAATTCCCTAGTCCCCTAATTTTATTTATTTTGATGGTTTATTTATTTTGATGGATCTAAGAATTCAACCTTCCAGTAGCACTTCACAACCCGGCTACAATTTCTCAACCTGTATTTTTCATTTAATAATAAAAATAACTCAAATGAAACGGTGCTTTAAAGTTTGCAAAGCCCTTTGCTTATTTTATTTCATTTGGATACTTTGCTGTAATTATCTGCGATTACTTTATGAAGTAGCTACCACAGGTATCATTATCTCATGTTACAGATGAGGAAACTGATTCTCAAAGGGATTAAATGACTTGCCCACAATTGGAGGCATGACTCCTGGATCACAGAATTTCCAAGTCGGAGGGGCCTTCAATGACCATATAATGCAACCTACATTTGCAAAATAATCTCCTTTATAACATATCCAACAAGTGGTCATCTGGCCTTTGCCCAAAGACTTTCAACGAGGGGGAATCTATAACTTCCACATACTTTAAAATACCTATGATGTCCCTCCAAGTCTTTTCCACATTTAAATATCTCCAGCTTCTTCATCTTTTACTAATATACTCTGAACTCAACGCCCCTTACCACCATAGTTGTCCCTTTTCTGGACAGTTTCTAGCTTATCATTATCCTCCCTGGAATATGGTGCCTAGAACTGTTCGAGATGTGATCTGACAGAGTACAATGGGACTAACCCATCCTTAGTTGTGAATGTTGAATTTCTCATAATTTTGCCCAACATGTCAGTGGCTTTCTTGACTGTTACTGGGCATGGTTGAATGACACTGAGGTGGCAGACTAAAAACAGTGACATTCTTGGTACCTTGTGTCCCTTTTTCTACGACTCTGGGATAATCCCTTTAGAAGTAGGAAGGGGTCATATGGCACAGGGAAATTAGGAGATAAGGAAAATGAGCCCTTGAGAGGTTGCCGAAGGCTACTATACTGAAAGTCAGCTAGGTGGTACAGTGGATGCAGCACTTGGCCTCGAGGCAGGAAGACCTGAGTTCAAATACTTAGCTGTGTGATTCTGGGCAAGTCACTTAACCCTGTTTGCCTCAGTTTCCTCATCTGTGAAATGAGCTGGAGAATGAAATGGCAAACCACTGTAAATATCTTTACCAAGAAAACCTCAAATAGGGTCACAAAGAGTCTTTCACAACTGACCAACAAAATACTGCTGAAAACAACCAAGAAGAAGGTGTTAGGATAGTTGAAAGAACACTGTTCTGAGAGTCAGGAAACTTCAGAACTATCCCTAGTTTCACTACTTTCTTGATTGCTTTTGGTCAACCCTTTCCACTTTTATAGGCCTTGGCTTCCTTACTGTCAAATGAAGGGATGGAAATAGCTGATCTCAGTGGCCCTTTTCAGATCAAAGGTTCTGTTCTAAAACAATGTGCGCATTAAACTCCTCTGCTTGGTTTGAACCTCAAGGAAAAGAGTGACTATTTCTTAATTTTCTCTGCATCCCCCACAGCTCCTAGAACAGTGCTGAGTGAGTAGGACGTAATCAACAAATTATGAAAGTTGGACTGATTACAATATTACATGGGTAGGAGAGAGTAAAATATTTACACCATCAGTAGTTCAAAAGCATTTATTAAGTACCTCATGTCCTGGGTGCTGATGCTACAGAAACAAAAATGAATGCTGGGGTTGATGATGTACACCTGCAATCCCTGTTGCTGGAGAGGCTGAGGTTGGCAGATCAAATTGAGTTCAGGCGTTCTGAGCTTCAGTTGGGCTGATGCCTATAGGGTGTATGCATTAAGTTTGGCACCGGTATGTGAGCACACAGGAGTGGGGGACAGACAGGGTGCCTAAGAAGAGGCAAACTAGCCCAGGTCAGAAATGCAGCAGGTCAGAACTTCTGTGTTAGGTAGGGAGAATCTGTCTCTAGAAAAAGAAGAAGAAGAAGAGAGAGAGAGAGAGAGAGCAATCCCTATCCTCAAAGTAACTGGGGAAGGGAGGTAGGGGTTTGGTAGGCATGCAGCAGGTACACAGGTAAGCAGGTAAAAAGTAATTTAATGAGGGAAGTTTGAATAACTAGGGAAATCAGAGAAGGCTTCATAAAGGAGGCAAGACCTCTGCTGAACTTGGCCTGAAAAAAGATCTTGGTCTGAAACTTGATACCTCTAATGACATCTGCACAAGTTTATGTAAACTTGTAAATGTGGGATACTGACCACATAAGTGGTATAGGATTGACATATGTTAGTAATTAAGGGCAATTAATAGGGCTATACTAACAAAGAATGCTATTGCCAGCTTAGCAGACCCATCTCATATAGACATTTTGTTCTTGCTTCTGGAATATCTATATATTTCCCAGGCATCCCAAATTTTTAATTTCTTTGTTTAAAGTGCATTTTTCCAACTTAGTTAATAAATAATGGGGTAAAGGTATCATAAAACCATTCAGACCAATTAATTCATCAGTATGTTGTTAGTCATTTCAGTCATGTCTGAATCTTAGTGACTCCATTTGGGGTGTTGTTGGCAAAGGTATTGGACTGCTTTGTCATTTCATTCTCCAGCTCGTTTTACAGACGAATAAACTGAGGCAAATAGGAATAAGTGATTTGCCCAGGGCCACATAGCAGCTAATTGACTGAGGCCAGATTTGAACTCAGGTCTTCCTGACTCCAGCCTCTATTCAACTGCATCACCTAGCTGCCCAATTCATTAGCGTCCTGGAAATAAATGAAAATATCAGTAAGATAAACTGCCCATCACTGACCCATTAGGTCTTGAAATATTAAATTCCTGAACCTCTCACCAGCAGCAAGGCACTGAACAAAGGACATAAGGACATTATAAGGACATAAACCAATAGACATACAGGCCATACAGGGTTTGAATGACCATCTTTTATTGAACAGTTTCCCATGCCCAGATCAGACTGTGTTGGACCTGTAGGTCATATCAGGTAGGGAGGTGTCAATGATATAAGTTGACTAGTTCTGGATGGCCTTATTTTTCAAGGGTTTATGTCATAACTCCATGCTCTCCTTGACAAATGGTGCCAGGCTTCCCCTGGGAGATAATGCAGACCTAGATGAATGTCTTCTTCTGGTTCTTACATAGAAACTCTTTTCGAGCTATGGCATCTGGCCTAGGCAATGTGTTGACTAGAATTGGTGCTTCCAATAGGAGTCTAATTTGCCCAACCTTACAGGCTATGTGGCAGTGACTACTCTGCCTTGACAGCAATATGAATGCAATGAAAGTCCTGAGGCTTTAGGCTATAAATAAGACATAACCAGGGGCACTATAGCTGAATAGAAACATCTGCTCCAAATAGTGCTGCTGGCACTAAAATGACTTTCTGTATTATACACAGTCACTAAAATATGAAGTGGCAGCCAATGGTTTCCTAATACCACTGAGAAGTAAAGGAAATGGGTTATTTTGGACCTACTGGGATTCAGTCTCTAGGGTCATGGTTATGGTTGAAAGTGGACAGTATTTTATTATGTCAGCCCCTATCCTGGGGTTGCAGGGATGCTTGCTCTAATTGGGTAAGGACAGAAAACTTCTTCGGGGAGCAGCTAAGTGGCATAGGACCTGGAGTCAGGAGGACCTGAGTTCAAATTTAGTCTCAAATACTTACTACCTGTGCAAACCTGAGCAAGTCACTGATGCTCTATTTGCTTCAGTTTTCTCATTTGTACGTGGCATAATAATAGTACCTACCTCCCCAGTGTTGTTGTGAGTATTAAATGAGACAATAATTGTAAAGCACTTAGTGCAGTGCCTGGAACATACTTAAGTGTGATATGAATGCTACTTTTTATTATAATTCACTCTCTAATTGTGTGGGATGGAATTCTTTTAAGTCTGTTAAGTTCTGTAAGAAACCTTTCCTAGTCTCCCTAAGCTGAGTACCTGGTCGCTAAGATTATCTTCAGTTTATCTTGTATCTACCTTACTTGTGCATAGTTGTTTGCCTATTGTCTCCTCCTGGGAGGAGGAGTGGGAGCATCCTGAGGGGAGGAGTTGTCTTTTGCCTTTATAACCTTTGAGCTTAACGCAATACCTGGTACCCAGGAGGGCTAAACTTGTCTTACAGGACCCTTCCTACTAATAGATTTCTGGGTGGCTTCTAGCACGTTCAAAAGGAGACTTTGTGAAAGCATATGTGACCTTCTTGGTGAAATTACTCAGGGTGAGATAGCATGGATGGGATCTGATTTGTGTTAATACAGGAACTTCCACATGAAAGAGATCCTAGATCCATTAAGCAGAGTTTCTTAACCTGGTGCCTGTGAACTTTCTTTCTTCAATATTTTGATAAATATTTCAGTATAAACTGATTTCCTTTGTAATCCTATGAATTTTATTTTATGTGTTTAAAAACATTCTGAGAAGGAGTCTATAGGCACAGAGACTGTGGAAGAGATCCATGACAGAAAAGAAAGTTAAAAACCCCAGCCAACTAAAGCATAGTATTTCTTTAGATTAAGAAAGTTAAACCCATTTTAAAAATATTGCTGTACTATTGTTGGGCACTTTTTCTTCAGACTTTTGCTGATTATCACATTATTAGTCATAAATAAAATAATCACCACTGATAAGGCAAAATCCTACTTATTTGGAACGGGACTTGGACTTTTGAGATCCTCAGTCTCGTCTCTTATATATCTCAGCCCTTACATATCTCAGAATATGTAAAGCACCTAAAGATCAGGGAGGAGCAGGCACATTTCCTGGCAAGAAATTTTACACCTTAGGACCTCACTCAGCCCCACTGACACTCATTTAACCTATAATTCTTTTTCTTTTCTTTTTGTCATTGCATGAATTTCCCATGGGGAAACTCTACCCTGCATATCAGTAACTGCTCTTCAATATACTGTCTTAGAGAAATGCCAAGGTCACATAGCCAGTATGTCAGAGATGGCACAGGAACCCACATCTTTCTGACTCTGCAGACTTTCTCTTTATCTGCTTGTGCTGCTGCCTTTAACACACAATTCCCAAAGAAACTGGCAATCTGATATGTCATCTCAGAACAGATTAGAAGCAAAGTGAGGGTTAGAGATGGGGGAAGGTCAGGAATAAAACTGCTGTTAGAAGCACATAAAATAACAGCAGAATTCACAACTGACAACTTGACGTTGAAGCAGAAGATGAAAACAAAAAGACGTAATTATAGTACCACGCAGTTACATGATAACAGTGGATGCCATCACGGTGACCCTGAACCACTGGGAAAATATTGATCCTCTGTATCTTCTGTATGAGAAGACCAGCAAGTATATTTCAGAAAACTTTCCACCAAAAACTGTTGAAAAAAGGGAAGTTTTGGATGTTGGGAAGATCAGTTTATACTTATCTGGAAATGTCACATGTGCGGGATAACTCATTAGATGGCAGTGCCAAGTCAAGGGAAATGTGATTGTAGGAACTCTGTTCATCAGGGAATTAGCAGCCCTCATGGTCTCTCTTACCAAGTTCTCTTTATTCTCTTTATCTGTCACTGTTCAATATTTTCTCCTTTCTGATTGACTTCTAAGTTCTTTTCATCTTCTCTCTTTTTCTGTATTTGTTACAATCTACCTCCAACAAATAATTTTCATGGCTTCATAGACCACAATGTGGTTAGTTAAAAATTTACTGCAAGCATAGCTAGTGTACAGTTCTCCTTAATCCTATTCAAAAATAGTTTGTACTGGGATTGAAACTTCTACCTGAGAGGAGCTAGGTGCCGCACTGGATAGAACACTGGCCCTGGAATCAGCATGACCTGAGTTCAAATATGACCTCAGACACTTACTACTTGCTTGATCCTGGGCAAGTTACTTAAAACCAATAGCCTCCAAAAAAGAAAAGAAAAGAAGCTTCCAAAACCTGAAGTGGCATAGGAGAAGAGTCCTAGAGAAAAAGGAAGAAGTGATCTGATGAGAAAATATTTTCAGGCTGATGGAAAAGCCAAACATATAAAAATGCCTCAGTAATGTGCCCATCCAGAGGGAAAAAAAGAGTTTCCAGTATTTTTATTGATAAAACAAAGAGAGCTCTATTTCAGAATTTTTCACTGTATTGTACATTAAGCCTCAAGACAAAAGCTGCTATTCCTCACCTTACCCACAAAAATATGCCCATGATATAGGATTCCTATCACATGTCATGATCCCTGGGCAGGTACATGTTCGTGACATGCTTTTTTTCAGCTACTTCTTTTCTTAAAAGAAAATTCTCAGACCTTCCAATAGTCTGCTGACAGGGTATCTGGAGAGGTTGGCTATTCATTTAACAAATTCAATTCTGCAGGATATCAGTTCAATTCAGAGGTTACCTCCTTGGTGAAATCCTCATTCTCCCTTCTCAAATATTCTTAGTCCATGTTGACTATTCTTTTGCCTGACTTCGATCACATTCTACTGTTATTATGCTATACTGGAAAAGAGAATTGGACTTGGAGTTAGGAAAGACCTGGGGTCAAAAGTTAACCTTGGAAACTTACTAGCAGCATGGTCCTGGACAAGTCACTTAACTTCTCCGAAACTCAGTTTCCTCAAATATAAAATGGGAATGATACTAGTGCCTCGCTCACAAAGTTGTTAAGGATCCAATCATATAATATGTTAATCACTTTGTAAACCTTAACAGTACTAAATAATTATTTGCTATTGTTGTTCTTCGTATGTATACATGCCATACCTTTCCTATTTGATAGTAAATTTCCTGAGACAGGGATTATGCCGTTGTCTATCTTTGTACTTCTAGGGCTAAAACATTATCTTGCTGATAGTAAGCACTGAATAAATGGTTGCTGAATTAAATTGATTGCATAACACAGGTGGCATTTTTATAAATATGATATAAGATGGAGCAAGACCCTGATCTTCTCTGGGCTTCAGTTTTTTTCA
Source organism: Potorous gilbertii (assembly GCA_028658325.1). NCBI lineage: Eukaryota > Metazoa > Chordata > Mammalia > Diprotodontia > Potoroidae > Potorous > Potorous gilbertii. The sequence continues at coordinate 92,322,424 of CM053771.1, forward strand.
TTTGTAAAGATTTAGACTAGAAATGGAGTTGTAAGTCATTTTTGTGTCTGGTGAGGCATAAGATTATAAAGGAATCTGGTGAGGCATAAGATTATAAAGGAAATAAAATCCAGGAAAATAGAGTTATCAAAATATTTTCAAAGGGTCTATGACACAAAATAGCTTAGACCTCCTTTTCTAATCTAAATCCTCTCACTTTTAATAAGGAAACTGAAACCCAAGAGGATCAAGGACTTGTCCAATCTTATGCCATATTTACAGAAATGACAACTATTTTTTTAAAGAGAATATCTGAGAAGATATCAGCAACCACCAAACCATATATTCACTTTTTGATCTTTGTAAAATCCTTGTGAAAATGGTTTCTGCAACCATTAAGAGTTAAAAGTATTAAATGCTGCAGAAACCAAGAAGGATAGAAGCTGAGAAGGGATCATTAGACTCATCCATTAGGAGATTACTGGTAATTTTGAAGAGAGAAATTTCAGTTGAAAAGGAGGTCAGAAATTATATTGCAGAGGTTTTAGAAGAGAGTGAGAAGAGGTGTGGAAGCTCCTTTGGGAAGGAAAGGTATGGGACAATAGGTTGTGGGGATGGTAGGATCTAGTAAAAGATTTTAAGGACAGAGGAGAGATAGGCATGGTTGGAGGCAGCAGGGAAGAAAATAGGCCAAAGGGTCAGATTAAAGATTAGAGAGTGGGGATGACAGTGGTGGCAATCTGCTGGAGTAGATGAGAGAGGATGGAATCTAGGCATATGTAAGGAAATTGCCTTGGCAAGAAGAAGGACCACATCTCATCAGAGACTGAAGTGAAGGAAGATATGCAGGGGATGATATTAGAGAGATGCCATATGAAGAAAAAGGGAGAGTAAGGAGCTCTTGGCAAACAGCCTCAGTTTTTTTTGGCTAAATATGAAGTGAGGTCAAGCTCTGAAAATAAATGATGGGCTGGTCCTGAATTGAACAGGCAGAGGAGATCAGGCTATATCCTATTTGAGAAATTGAACTATACTTTCAAGGGTTAAAATAAAAATTGCTTGCTGCCAAACACAACAAAAAACCCCCAATCTTTTCTCTAAAACACTAATTTTTTTGGATGTGGTTATATGGTTGCAAATCATAGAGCACTGCGATATAACAAAAAAATCAAACTCACAAATAACCCCAAAGCACAATATAAAGATATATGTTGGGTGTAAGAAGATTTTAGCATAGTTTATAGTGTAGTAGAGAGCATAAAACAAATATGTATATAATTATAATAAAAGTTAATAATGTACATGATAAATATAATATTTATGATATACAAAATGATATATAACAAAATAACATGTGACTGTTATTGTTTAGTCATGTCCAATACTTCATGATCCCTTTTGGAGTATTCTTGGCAGGTATATTGAAGCAAGGTTTTGCCATTTCCTTCTCCAGCTCATTTTATTAAATGAGGAAACTGAGGCAAACAGGGTTAAGTGACTTATCCAAGATCACACAGCTAGTAACTGTTTGAGGCCAGATTGGAATTCGGGGAAATGAGTCTTCCTAATTCCAGTCCCAACACTCTACCCATTTCACCACCTAGCTGCATAGTAGAAGTTCAAATAATTACTTTATTTGGTAGCTTCAAGAAAGCACAGATCATTAGTAATTGGGAGGATTAAGGGAGCTTCATAGGTAGAATTGACTTCACAGGAGATAAGAAGTTCTTCAGAATGACATTCTAGAGACAAATGAGTCCAAAGAGGAAGAAAAGGGGAACTGTCCGTGGAAGCATAGTTTTTAAAAACCCCACTCCATTTTTAGTTTTTCTAGACATATCATTTGTCCAGCCCCTTTCCAAAAATTTTCCCTGTAGTCAAGTGGGAGGACCAAAAAAGCAAAGGTTTCCCTTTGAATAGAGGAGAGTAATAACCAAGCTTAACTCTGACCTTAGAGAGTAATCATTGCCTTCCCACCCACCTGGAGTGACTGACACCATGACCCACCTAAGGACATCATCTTTTCTTTTGAAATTGAAGATTAAGATATCACTGACAGGGTGAAATTTTTAAGGACAAGTGGTCTAGGTCAAGGAACTAAGTAATTCTAGAATATTAACTCACAACCAACCCCTTGACTAAGAGAGGACCAGCTCCTTGGGCCTCATCACCCTGAAATCCCTGACCGACAAGTAGGAGCCCCCACCATGGTCCTAACCACTTCTATGTTGGTCCCATCCAAGCATCAAGCCCCCAAACCCCTCTGCCCTAATACATTTGCAGCTGGGGGCAGTACAGTTCATCTGGGGCTAGGAGGGAAGCCAGACTAGCTCTCTTATCTAGATCCTGGGGCACTGCTGCATCTCAATAGCACACACGTGTGGGGAGAGGTAGAGGGAATGGGATGGGACTGCAGCTCCAAGGAGTATATCTACCCAGAGGAGTGAGTGCCCCAGACTCAGAGTTTTCCACTCTCAGCCTCTGGCTCTTCCTGAGCAATTTCAAGGAGGGGTGGAGCAAGAGCTCATCTCACCTTCTACTACATCTCAAAAGCATAACCTTGTCTCCTTTGTCTTTTTCTTCCTTCAATTGACCTTGGTCCTAGTAGCTGGTTTCTGATATAACAGATAGTGGACACATTTCAATAAACATTATCATTAGCAAGTACCACCTCCCCCCCCCCAAAAAAAAGTATGTCATGGGTACATTTCTTTTTTCAGAGAGCCAGTTATTAAACATTTGTCAGCATACCCCTAGATTAGGGTCATTCCTCAGGGTAGATGGGACAGTGATAATGGATGATAGAGAGAGCAAAATTATTTGATTCTGAATTTGTTTCTTTGCCAAAGAGAATTATCTTTGGACTGGCAAAGAGACAATAAACATGGTTAGTAGGAAGTTGAAACCTGAAATAAATAAAGATATGATAAGAGATCACCGTCAGTGAATTCAAGTCTTTAGTCCTGATTCAACTGCATTCCAGGGTAGTGGAAAAAACCAGCAGAAGTATTAGCTGAGCTTCTGTCAGTGATCAAGGGCAGGTCTTGGGGGAAGATGACAAGTTCACTTTGGGAGATGTTAAATTTGAGATGATGGAGAGAAAAAAGGACATCCAGATGGAGATCAGTAAAAAGGTGGAAATGGAAGACTGTCTTAATGCTCTAGAAAGTCATCATAATTGAGCCTTAGGAACAGGAAGGCAACAGCTCCTGGCAGTGGTCCCAGTAAAGACCCCAAAATTTGGGGTGAGCTGAAGACAACACATTAAACTAAGGGAAGCCCAGGCTTCTAGGTTGGTTTTCCTCAGTTGGTCCTTTTATATGGCTACTCAGCTAAAAGTATTGACAGCAAAAGAGTCAGGTTATCAAACAGCTATGTAACTCTGGGAAGTCTGGTTAAGTGATTTTTCACATTGTGCTTGGGTGAATGTTGCTCTATGTTGTGTATGTTCACAGGAAAGTCTTAAGCATTGGGCTACCTCATATTGTAGGCAAGGCTATACCAAAAGGCTGAGCTGTGATGATCAAGGGCAGCTGGTCTTTACAATATCTCCTAGCTCTTTCCTGTTTTCTAAGCCACACTTTTGTTAAATATATGGTCCTCACCCTTCAGGAATTCACATTTTGGGGATATGACAAAACAGGTACATAAATAACCACCATTTAAGTTAGTGTGGGATAAGTGCTGTAAGAATGATACAGACATCAAGTGCTTTGGTGCTGCAGGGGTTTGCCATGTCATTCTTTAGCTCATTCCTTTTAGCTTCTATTTAGAATTTTATTTTTCCCAGTTACATGTAAAAACAATGCTTAATATTCTTTTTTTTTAAACTTTCAGTTCCAATTTCTCTCCCTTCTGCCTCCTCTTCCCCTTCTCCCCATTGAGAAGGCAAGCAATTCGATAGTTATACATATATGGTCATGAAAAACATATCCATAATAGTCATGTTGTGAAAGAAAACACAGATAAGAAAAAAAAGAGAGCCCTGTGACCTTCCTTGCACTCTTTTCTTATTTGGATGAAACAGAAAATCAGATAAGATGAGCAGGTATGAAGGGATTTAGATCTATATCACAGATCTCATTATATTATCTTTCCTCTCAAACCTACCCTTCCGCTAAAATTGCTTCTTACTCTTGAGAACATCCCCATCCTTCCAGTCACCCAGGTGTTCACAACTTTCTTTTCATCTTTGACCCCACTTTCATTTACCTCATCCACATTTACATATCCAATCAGCTGCCATCTTGCCATCTACCCCCACATCTCTCATATTCATCCTTTTCTTTCCACTCACACAGACTCTCACCACCTCTCACCTGGAATATTGCGACAGCCTTTAATTGGTTTCTCTGCCTCAGGTCTCTTCCCACTGCAATCCATTTTCCACATGGCTGCCAAAATGATTTTCTTAAAGAGCAGGTCTGACCATGCCACTCACATACTTAATAAACTCCTAACACTTTATTATCTCTAGGCTCAAATATTATCTCATCTTCATCTCATCCTTGAAAATTTATTTCATCTCTATTAGGTTTATTTTCATGTAATTTTCTAATGTGCATAATTATTAACACAGTAGTACATGTATATACTTTATAAATAAATAGATCCATTATTAGAAGGGCTTACTTGACCATTTTTTTTCCCACTGAGGTTACTTAGGTTCCCTTGTTGGTAGATTACATTATGCTGTTTGTGCCAAGTCCTGGACCATGGCAAAAACTCCTGAATAAAGATTCAAAGGGGTTCAGCCCAACAATCCATTCAGGAAACCCAAGAATGCCCTTAACACTAAATCTACATTGAGGGTAGAATTATATACTATGAGAGCTGTAAGAGACTTTACTGATCATTTAATTCAAGTCTCTCAAATAACAAATGAGGAAACTGAGGTCCACAGATCTTACATGGTCACACAATTAGTATAATGTGCTCAATACTATGTAATTTCCCTTTCCTTCTATAAAGAACAACTCTGGTGACTTTGTAGCATGTAGGTATCACTGAGTTGTTAAAAGTCATGCCAATATAATAGGAATGCCAGCAGATCCTACCAAGCTAGAAAAGCTTCAGGTACCAATTCGGTGTTAGGTTGCTGATGGTTTGACGCTAACCTAGCTAAGTGGTGAGAAGCTCATCATTGGAAGGTTGGTTACCAAATGATGAATTCATTAGGCCACAGCAACTTGTGAAAGTTTGCTTCACTATGGAGGGCTGCAATCTTTACCAGTGGAATGAATGCCCAGGCAGATGAATTGATGGCTCTTTTGATGTACTGAACTACCTTTGCATAATTCAGAAGGTGTATCAAGATCTTAATGAGAATCATTAATTACTGTTGTACTGAAAAGGTCAAAGATTACAGGTGATTGACAGGGTCTTCCTGATTAAAAGAATGCATGATAATTTGTTTCATTTTCAGTCATAATCTTTCAGTCTTTTATTTCATATATATATATATATACAAAGATATAAAAATATAAAATTTATATTTTATAATATAATATATGTATTTATATAATATATGTAATATAAAAAATAAATATAAAAAAGATATACAAATACACACATATATAGCAGGGATATTATTTAATGCTGATTTTGCTTACATTGTGTCAGGTATACTTATGGGGAGGAGCATCTTTCACTTATGCTTGTTTTCTATCCATGATCATTTCTATGAACACCTAAGGCTCCGGAGTTGAAATTATTTTAAAAAAGGAAATTCTTGATCTCTGACAATTCATATGACTTCTGTGGTCACTTCTAGTTAAAGATCTATGCTCCTACAAACTCCAAATGTGGAAACTTCCTCCACTGGCACAGATTGGTAATTCTGTAATTGACTGTGTTAGAAAGCTGTTTGTGTCATTAAAAGGTTAAATGATCTGCCAGTAATCACACAGCCAAATATACGTCAGAGTCAGGGCTGGAGCCAGGTCTTTTTCATTCCTGAGGCAGCTTTTTACTCCACTTTTTCTTTCTTGGGATTAATCGGGTAAATGGAGAACTGAGATAATTATATGGCTAATTTGGACCCCAAGAGAACTTTTTTTTGTTGGAATTATCCAGGAAACCAAGCCAAAGCTGAGGCATCATGGACAAAACTGGAGTTTGTATCATTCAGATAGTCGTTGGAGTGCCCTTTCTCCCAGTTTTCACATGATAAAATCTTTCTCTTCCTTCAAGATCTGATTCACATGCCATCTCCTCTATGAAGCCTTCTCTAATTTTTGCAGCTAAAAGTCATCTTCCTCCTTCTCAGATTTTCCTAGAGCACTTTGCCTCTCTCTCCTAACACATTTTACTTAATATTATAGTTACCTGTTTGCAAGTTGTAGTTCTCATATACATAAACCCCTGGAAATAAGAACTATATCTTTTTTTATCTTTGTTTCTTGAGTGAACAGATTTTTAGTATCTGGTAGATAGTAGCCCTTAATAATTTTTGTTGAATTTAATTGCTCAATTTTTCACTTCATCATACAGACCTTTTACTATCAGATCCAGGAATATATGGATACTCAAGAACATGAGCTAAAATCATAGAACAGTTGAGAGGGCAGGAACTCGAAGATCATTTAGTCCAGTCTCATCATTTTATTGTGATGCCCGAGTCAGAAATTCTTTTCTTGACACAAAGGGCTTGGGCAAAGGTGCTTTGGGCACCTTCTCTGGCTTGTTGAACTCAACTAGGAAATTCAATATCTGGCACCCATCAACTGTCCTATCCAGCTTCTCTTAGGAGCACATAGAACCACAAGACTATAAATATAAGTTAAAATTTAATGAAGACAGAAGACCATAAGTTCCCCAGTAGCCTTTAGAGTAGAGACTGTCTTTTATCTTTGTTTGGATCTCCAGCACTTGACATTTGACTCCTAGTACACAGAAGATGCTTAATAAATACTTTTTCCTTCTTCTTTCTTCTCTCCTTTGCATCCTCAGTGCTTATCATAGTACCTGGCCCATAGTAGGTGCTTAGTGAATGCTTGTTGACACACTTGTACATTGACTCAATAGGACGCACATCCAGGATCTTAGAAGATAACGATTTTACTCCTCTCCCCTCCCCCCCAAACACACACACAGGAAATGAACAATTCTCCTCAGGAGACCTACAGACACAATGCGTCTTCCTCTCCATGCCATATTGACTTAGGTAGGGTTCCAGTCAAGGATGGCCAGGGTTTGCCTTGTATCGGTGTTGGTGTCCTGCTCTTTTTGGGATTCTGTTTCTTACCTCTTGTAGTTCTCCCTTGCTTCCAGTAGGTGGCAGTCCTTCCACCACTGTCCTTCAAAGACCCAATTTTTTGCTGCTCAGCTCTCTACTTCCTTATGTTCTACAATTCAGCTATCTTCCACCAGATGGTTCTTTGTTGACAACCCTATGTTGTCTCAATTGTGTTTCAGCACATTTTGCCTCCTCTCTGTTCCAGAACCTAGACAATGTCTCGTTTGCTTAATAACATATTACATGTTCTCCCTCTGATGAAGCAATAGGTCTGGCTTATTCAAATTACCTGTGGCTGAATTCCAGAAGGGAAGGGTTACAGAACAAAT
>CM053771.1:92330468-92361722 GCA_028658325.1 Potorous gilbertii
GGCCGGAGTGGGGGAGGGGAGGACAGGACTCCACAGGACAGGACTCCGCTCCGGTCCGGGGTCCGGGGTACCTTTGCAGTTGGTTTTTCAGGGCTCTCTGCAATGGAAATCTCCTTAACTGTGTTTCTGCACGGCTTCCACTGTTCCAGAATTTGTCAGGAGTTCTTTTTACAGGAAATCTATGGGCTGTGGGTTCGGACCTAGCATAGGTGAGTCTTTCTACTCCGCCATCTTGGCTCCGCCTACTTTCCTAATTTTCAAAACGGAAAGTAGTTTTAGGCAGTCTTTGCAAAAGAATATTTACCACAAAATTTTTTGGCACATATATTGTCACCATCATTATACTATGCCTACATGTCCTCTCCTAATTCTGCTAGATCTTCCCACCTCCCCAAAAAGCATATACATCTCTAAGTTACCCAGAGAGGTTATTGTCCTCACAAATATTTTGAAGACCTAAAGGAGAAAATTAGAAGACACTATATTTATAGCAATGAGGCATATCCTAACCAATGTAAATAGCTGGTTAGAAAACGTATTTCTGGAAAAAAAATTTTCAAATGTTTAAAAGTATAGTGGTGAGAGATGTAGCAGGAAAAACAACCGGCAGAATGATAAGAAATTTTACCCTTTTTTTGCAAACCTAGGTTTGAATTCTACAAATGGAACTAGAGAACTGAACACATTTAAAATGAAGTTCATTAAAAAACTACAAATATTTTCTTTCAGCACAAGTTTAGTCCTACAATGAGACCTCAGAAGAGTTACTGAATAAGCACATATATAGTACTTAACATGTGCCCTGCAGGCACTGAGCTAAGTGCTTACAAATATTATCTCATTTGATTCTCACAATAACCCTGTGGGGTAGATGCTGTTATTCTTGCCCTATCTGACAACTGAGTAAACTAAAGCAAACAGGTTAAGTGACTTGCCCAGGATCACATAGCTAATAAGAATCTGAAGATGGATTCAAACCCAGATCGTCCTGACTTGGGTCCAGCATTCTATCCATTGTGACACCTAGCTATATCAATAGATCTAGTCTAACACCCTTATTTTAAAAACAAAACAACTAGGGCTAAAAAGGTTTAATCACCTAAGGCAGAACAAGCACTTGAACCAAGGGCCTTGAGCCAACAGTGCTTCAAAACTAGCACTCTTTCTACTAGTGGTTGTTATCCTTGTTTCTCAAAGAGGACCAAAATAACATCATTATGATAAAGTCAAGTTTCAATGTGTCCTACTGTGGCTGATCAGACCAGTAGGAGCTCGGAATGCTCTTCCATAGATTGGGCACAAATAATCCATGTGAACATTTGGGATGGATACTCTAAATTTGTGCATCCTACATTTCCTTTGAGCTGTTTCAATTCTGCTTTGCTCATAGAGTAACACACCTTGTCTGATGTGGGCACACCATGCTGAGCAGTTCTGTGCCAGTAACTCCCATGTCACACAATCAATTCCAAAGTTCCTGAGAGGGACCTTGAGACAGTCTCTTTGCATTGTTTCTTCTGACCACCATGTGATCGCTTACTCTGTGTCAGTTCTTCATAAAATAGTCTTTTTGGCAAGCGAATGTTTGGCATTCGAATAACCTGGCCAGCCCACCGGAGCTGCACTCTCTGAAGCACAGTTTGAATGCTTGGCAATTTAGTTCAAGTAAGAACTCAGTGTCTAGTACCTTATCCTGCCAGGTGATCTTCAGACTCTTCCTAAGACAATTCAAATGGAAGCAATTCAGTTTCCTGGCATGGCGCTGGTACACTGTCCAAGTTTCACAGATATATAACAATGAGGTCAGCACAATGGCTCTGTAGACCTTCAGTTTGGTAGCCAGTCTACAATATTTATAGATCTAAGACATTTGATACTGTTAGTCATGAGGGCTTATGAAAAATTATGCCAAAATTTGGTTGCACAGAGAAGTTCATCTGTATTGTATATCAATTTCATGACTGCATGCTTGTCCAGGTTCTAGATAATTGTGGGAAGTAAGAAGGTTCTGTTGTCCACATTCCTAGGAGATAAAGGATGTGACCTAGCAAAGACAGGTTAAAGGTCAGAAACTAATATGCAGGCCCAATGAGCTGTGTGAGGAAAGGCCTATCAGAAAAGAGAACATGGAGTCACATGGCCAGGGGATGGTATCACGGGAGATCCAAAGTTCAAAAAACTGCATAAGTCCCACCTTCCTGTACATGTTGTAGTCTTCCTGTAACCTTACTGGGGAGGCTACCCATCCATTCAGGGGGAATGGACACAAAGATTAATAAAGGCCTTCCTGATTTCACAACAGGTACTGTTCTTTATTTAAAGTGAGCACGTTTCTCACTGCTGGGGGCTTGTTAAATTGGCTCACTTGTAATATAATGGACAATGCTCTTGTGCCTTCCCAGTCACCAATGGAGTGAAACAAGGCTGTATGCTTGCTCTCATGCTTTTTTTTAGCATGATGTCTTCAGCCATGTTGTTAAAAGCTTTCAATGAGGATGAACACAGTATCAAGGTCAGCTGATTACCTCAGGTTACCTCACTGACAGTAAATTCTTCAATCTGAAAAGGCCACAAGCCAAGACCAAAGTGGAGGGAGCGTTGGTGCATAATTTTCTGTTTGCAGATGATTGTGCATCCAAGACAGCCTCTGAAGCTGAGAGGCAACAAAGTATGGATCCATTCTCTGTTGTACGTGCTTATTTTGGCCTAACAACTGACACCAAGAAAACACAGGTGTTCCATCAGCCATCACCACATCATCCATATGTGGAACCATTGATTACAAAAAATGGAAAAGTTTTGAACACTGTGGATAAGTTCACTTACCTTGGTAGTGTACTCTCCAGGGATATATACACGGATAATGAGGTTGAGGCACACATTGCCAGAGCTAGATCAACATCTGGGAGGCTCCAAAAGAAGGCATTCTTTCTACTAAATTATGCTGACTCCCAAACCTTAAAAAATCTGAAGGTATTTTGGTTTACATACATAGTCCCTCCTATTGAAAGGTATCTTTTTTTAAAGTATGTTTCACTACAACTGTTAATATAACTCTCAAAAATTACAGAATTACCCTAATGTTCTATATATAGCCTAGAACTACATTCCATATCTAAAAAGTGTAACTGTCTTCTGTGTAATGGTCTTTTGTGGTTGAATTAACAATTTTTACCTTAAAAACTTCTCAGTTTCAAAGCCATAACATTGTATCCAAAAGATTACCAAAGGATATGATATGTACGTGTGTGTGTGTGTGTGTATATATATATATATATATATATATATATATATATAATATACATATATATTTATTCACACACACACACACACACACACACACACACACACACACACTATGTAAAGAATAGAGAATTTTCATATGGCTTAACTGAAATCCCATAATCAAATTTACAATTTTTAATAGTTTTATTTGGCTACACATATATCCTTCATTACAAGGCAATTATATTTATAGAACTTTACTCTTTTTTACACTACAGGAAATTGATTTCCAAGGAAGTATGAATTGAAACAGTTTGTTTTTAATTATTGCCTCTCTCACTTTGACAAACAATGAGACCCAACAAAATTAAATAACCTTCCCCCCCCCTTTCTTAAAAATGTATAGAGGCAGGGAGTAGTTTGAAGTACTACACCAGCAACCACCAATCCAAACTCTAAGTAGTGTAAGTGAAAGCAAAAAATTCAGTCTACTCACTTGTAAAATGAGGGAGTTGAACCTAGATCATTCGTTCCCATTTGGGTTTGCAACAAACAGACCACAAGGTTTATGCTAAAAATTCTTTCGGGGCACGAAAAGCAATAAAATAAGTGCCCAATTATGTTCCAAATATATCGTTCCTCTGTGAGGATAAGTATGTACACATTTGAAGTATTATAGCTTTCTTTCTGCAATTTAAAACTGTCATGATCATGTACACAATTTTAGTTTGTATAGCAATTAGATCAAACTCTGAACACTTCTAAACTGAACATGTTTCTGTCATTTCTCAACCTGTCATCAAATTGTTGCCAAAGTATCACAAGGATTCGATGTTATGGTACAAACCAATTCCCAACTAATGCTCGTGCATATATCCTCATTTTTGTTCTATACACTGTGCAGGATAACTCCTTCACATCTTCATTTGTGTAATCACATGACAAAGATGTTACAAATGTTTCCATTCCTGTAGCACAAATATCAGACTGTTTGAAAAACGTGATCACTGTGCATATATGTTATAAGTCACCTTGAAATCATTACAGACTTTCACAAATATTCTACAAAAACAAACCTGATATTGCCTTTGATTTCAGAAGGCTGTTTTCCAATCTGACTTGTACTCCAATAGGTCACTGTTCTATATGGTGGACTTTTATATGGACAACACTGATCAAATCATTTCTGTTAAGACTATAGCCCAGTGTACCACTGTAAGAGTATGGCAGTGTTTAAAAAATAAAAAGCAAGATATACAACTGAATTAAATATATTTACTTAATACAGAGCTTGTTATATTTATATTAAAACTAGCCACTATTCATTTTCTTTGGTTAAGTGGCTAAAGATAAAAAATGAATTTTCACCTTTCAGCAATAAAAAGGCTATAAAGATTCCACCAATCCCATATTCACATGGGCAAGCATTTTCTTTTTCTTGTTTTAAATAAAAATACAGAAAAAAACCTTAATATAAAACCAGATTTAAAAACATGTCTGTTGTTAAGCCAAAAAAGTGCAAACCTCTGTTTAGATAAAAAAGTTCATCAATGACATTGAGTTTATATATAATTAGTACATTATGTTAAATATATTGCAAGTTGTAACTTTTTTCATTTTAAATATTATTTACATTCAACAAAATCTGTTAAAAATTAATATGAAGTCTTGCAAATGATAGTAAACATATATAGTCTTTCTGAATTGCTTCTTTTTATTCTTACAGAATATCCTACATAAGAAATCCATGATCATTTTACAATTAGCTTTATTAATGTTTATATTTAGTTTTCATAATTTTTCTATTTTATAAATTTTAATTTGGAGTTTGGGAGCAAAAGTCATTACTCCAGTTATTGTAAGCATTTAATATATAAATCTAAATAAATATTATGAATAGTATATTCTATTATCCTGGGAATTCACAACACATTTTTTGTTGTTGTTGAAAGAGGTTCACAAAACAAACCACTGGACTAGATGAGCTCTTAGAATCATGAATTTAGAGTCAGAAGAGCTTTAAAGTCATCTAGCCCAAATCTCACTTAACAGATGAGAAAACTAAGGACCAAAGAGACTGTGACTGAGTACGCAAAGTCGAACTGTTAAGTACAAATGGCAATCCTCTCATATGCATTAACTAATTTACTTAACATCTTTCCCCATAAAGATATTAACTTTACAAATATCAGCTATTTCCTTCAAATGCAAAAGATTCAAAGTAACACTCAATTGCAGTTTAAATTCTAAGAAAAGAGACCTAACTGAGGACCCAACAAACTTCTCAGAGACAGCAGGCTCATGTCTTAACAAGTAGACTGAGAAAAGCATCCCAGAAGTATCATTTAAAAGAATGCAATTCATTTCATATTTAATGTTAGTTAACTGAGCCTATGTTGTTGGTTCTATAACCAGTCATGCAGAGCACGCTCTTCCATCAGCATCCACAGAAATCTAAATGATTCCTAATCCTGAGTATTTGGCTAAAAACCTGCTAGACATGGTAAGCTATATTATATTACTTAGCTAAGAAAGAGTAAGTGTTCTGGAAAAAATCAACAAAGAATAGTTCGAGATTGAAAACCATATAGACAACATGAGTTTACTACCTCAAAAAATGTCTATCTCCTGATAGAAAGCCGTCTGCTGTCTGCATCCTTGTGACTACTGGTGATCTAAGTGGTAGCACGATAACTCTAACTTAGTAAGCAAGCAGCGACCCACAACTATTCTTAAAGCCTGCTTCTATAACCATTATTCATGTCCATGAAGCTACATTTGGCGAGAAGCAAAATAAATGCCTGAAAATACAGTACAAAGCTACAATGTGCAAGTCAGGAAATAAGGGGCGCTATCAAATCAACATGCAAGAGAATAAAAGAGACAAAGGAAAGCGAAAATCAAATAGAATTTTGCTACATATTGGAATGCTAAATATTTAAAAACTAAGTTTACCCTTCAGTGTCAATTTTTTAAACAAGACATTAAAAGAGCTCATTTGATAATTTTAGGTAACAGGCCCACATAAAAGCAAAAAAAAAGTTTTAAATTTTAAAAAATGAATTAATAAATACTGCATGGTAAATTTTAACTTCTTTTTAACTGCAAGTAGCTGATTATGATTTTAAAAACAAGTATACAATTGGGAATAAGAGTCTAGTTCTATGTTTCAGTTTGGAGCCAAAGAAGGAGCAATCATTTAGAGAAAAAACTAGGTCTTCCAATTCCACATCAAAGGTTTAAATGGAGCTGTCCTTAAGCTCAATTTCTCGGGAATGAAAAGTTTCCTTAAACACAACATTCACTACAGAGCAAAATCCATTTCCATTTCGTATTTACCAACAAATCTTTATATGCAGCAAACTGATAACAAAACATATTTTCTTACCAAACCATTAAAAGCAGTAATATAGCTAGCACTATTACAAACATTCTTTTCTATTTCTTTATAAACATGCCCACCTGCCCAACTCAAGTCAAAAACAAAAAAGTGCAGTTATTTGAAGACTGCTTGACTATTTTCTCATCATTTCCAAAAGGTAATTTGCAAATAATAAGCCAGTTTCCTAATTTTAAACATAAAACATTCTGAATCTTTAACTTTTTCCATCAAATGAACTGAGATTTCCAACTGCATATGTTTATTTAAAAAAAATAAAAATAAAAAGACAGAGATTCAAGATATGTTGGACAAATCAGTAAAATACTTGTTTTTTTGGACAATGATGTCACTAACATATACCACTGTCTTCCACACAGGTTATAAAAATAAACTTTTCCTAATTCATCTGTTGATGACTGCCAATAGCTCAGTAGTAATGAACTATGATCAACAACTTTGTCCTACTACAGAAGCATGTGTAGAAAACTAAAGTCTTATAATCACTCCATAAAATAAACAGAAAAAAATGTATTTTGTCAACAGTAAGACTCTTTATCACAGCTCTACCAATAACTGCGAAGTCACTTAAGAAACTGTGGGGCAGAGAGATTATGGGTAAAATGGATACACTACTTGTATTCTGTTTCACAGGATTGTTGAGGGCAAAAAACTTGGGAAAACTTTCAAGCTAACTTATTTACATGGCGCCTTAAGATTTTCAAAGTGCTTTACAAGTACTAACCAAAACAATCCCATGACATTATTACCCCATTTTACAGATAAAGAAACTGAGGCTCTGAAAATTTAAGTGACTTGTTCAAGGTCACCTAACTAGTAAGTGTCTGAGACAGAATTTGAATTCAAATAATTCTGCTTCCACATCCAGGATTGCCCTATCCACTACATAAAACTTCCTTTAAACAGTAAATCTAGCAGTTTTATAGAAACCCTACGACCTTATAAAGTTAAAATAAGGCATTAAATTGGATCTAAATTTCATCTAAAGAGCCACAAATTCAAACACATTTTACATAAAAATGATGTCACTGCAGAAGCAAACAGACATATCCAGTACCTGTGATAGATTTGTGCTGTGCTCACGTTTTACTGTCCTTATAAACAATGGCTGCTAATCCAGGAATCAAATTTGTTACCCTACATCATTAGCACTATATCTCCTCTTACTCTCCTCTATTTCTTCTAAAACCTCTGCAATTGCTCTTCTGACATCATCATTAAAGGAAACCTTTACCAAAAATTACCAGTGATCTCCAACTGCCTGATCCAATGACCTTTCCTCAACTGCCATCTCTATCTCAGTTATCTCCATAACATTTTAACACAGCTGACCGTGTTTTCCTGGATTCTCTTCCCCTCTAGATTTTTATGACTGGTCTCTCTTGGTTTTCCACATAGTTAAAACTGTTCGCCCTGGAATCAGGACGACCTGCAATCAAAACCCATCTCAGACACTTACTAGCTGGATGACCCTGAACATGTCACAACCTCTCTGATCTTTCTTCATCTGTAAAACAAGAGAAGGGGATCTGTCTCTGTTCTTTTCCAGCTGTAATTATTATTCCCCTATCTTCTGGCCATTTCTCAGTATCCTTTACTGAATCTTCACTCATCATACCTACTAACCTTGGGTGTCCTTTAATGCTCTAAGAGTATCCTCTTTTTTTTTCCTCAAAGGTAGCTCTTCAGAGGAAGTTAAGCAAAGAATCAACGAGTTAGGGATAGAGAGAACATTCCAGGAAGGAGGAACAAAATAAGCTAGGAAAGAGAACCAAGAAAAATCCAATAAAGTGTGCTTGGACAACACTGAGTAGTCCAATTAAGTAGGAATGTTACACACAAGATGGGAATTAGCAGAAGAGAAAGCAAGTTGGAACCAAAAGCACAGGAACTTTCATGTCACTACAATTTTAAGGACTTCAGACTTTTTTTGGTCAATAAGAAGTTACTGAAGGTTTTTTGAATTGGGAAATGAATTTGACAGCAGGATGGACTAGAAAAGGGGGAGAGACATTAAAAAGAGAAAAGTGTAACTACTTCAAGTAGTTGGAACAGCTAGAAAACTCCATGTATAGAGTATTGGGCATGGAGTCAGGAAGACTCATCTTCCTGAGCTGACATCCTGCCTCAGATACTTTTGAGCTGTGTGACTCTGGACAAGTCACTTAACCCTGTTTGCCTCAGTTTCTCATCTATAAAATGACCTGGAAAAGAAAATGGCAAACCACTCCAGTATCTTTGCCAAGAAAACATCTAATGGGGTCATGAATAGTCAGATACAACTGAAAAATGACTGAACAACAAAATAACACGGCAAGAATCAATGATAGCTTGAACCTGGGTGAGCAGAAGAGGTGGAACTGACAGAATTTGATAACTGATTTAAAGTTGAGAACAAGCCAGAGCACCTTCAATACAATTCAAGCAAACATTTATTGGGGCCTACTATGTGCAAGACACTACGCTAGAACCTAGAGATACAAAAATACAAAAAAAAACAAAAAAACAAAAATGGCCTTCAAAAGGTGCTAAGGAATCCTAGTTGAGGGAGAGACTATGTACAACATAAAATAAATACAAGGTAATTAATCTGAGGTAGGAGAGAACACTACTAATTGGAGGAATGGGAACAGGAATGAGGAAGGATTCTACAATAGGCAGCATGTAGATTTTAAGAATTTACAAGAAAGGATGAAAGGAAAGCCAGAAGAAATACAATCAGGACAGTTTGAGAAGCTACATGTTGAATTTAACATCTACTTAAAAGGAAAAGAAAGTTGTACACAAGAGTCACAAATTCACGTGTAATCCTTTTTATGTTCTACTTTATATATGGAGCTGCTCATTTTATTCAGTATTTGTTAAGCTCAGAAAAATAGTGACATTTGAGCTAAGATGTAAAGGAAGATATGGACTCTAAAAAGGAAGGAGACTGGCACCGAACACATACCGTGTGCTAGGCCCTGGGCTAACTGCTTTGCAGAAATTACTTCATTTGCTCCTAAAAACAACTCTTTGAGGTAGATGCTGTTACTATCCCCATTTCAGAGTTGACAAAAACTGAAGCAGAGGTAGGTGGCTTGCCCAGAGTTAAGCAGTTAGTAAGTATCTGAGGTCATATGTGAACTCGGGTCGTCCTGACTCCAGGTCCAGCACTCTTTTAGTGGGCTACAAATGATAAAATAAAATGCAATATCACTTGTTTAAGGTTTGGGAAAGCACTTTCCAAATATTATCTCATTTTATCCTCACACAACCTTGAGAGGTAGGTGTTATTATCCCTATTTCATAGCTGAGGACGCTGAAACAAACCAACCTCAGGGAAGCATCACTAAGCGAGCATCGCTGAGGCTGGATCTCAACTTGGGACTTCCTGACTCCAACTCACTGCATCACTTAGCTGCCTAGTGTAAGAAGTGGACCAAGATATAGACAAATTAATAAGAAAAATGAGATTCAAAACAATCCTGAGCTTTCATCTCATACTACTCAGCAACTGGAAAAGATGACAAAAGATAGGAATAGACAATGTTCCAAGGATTATGAGCAAACAGACACATTAGAACGTTATCAGTGAAGCTGTTTGACATATATTCTAGAATTATGCAAATAAAAGGATTAAAACATCTATAGCCTTTGATCCAGAGATTCTACTATTAACCACATAGCCTTAGATGGTCACTGATTTACAAAAAAATGCACCCATACACAAAAAAATATTTATAGCAGCAATTTTTTTGGTAGCAGAACTAGAAACAAAATAGTTGCCCTTTGATTGGGGAATAACTATACAAACTGTGGTACATGAATAAGTGGAATATAATTATGATACGGAAAATGGAAAATACAATATGGAAAACTACAGAAAGACTTGCAGACTAAAGTAAGCAAAGTCAAGAAAACAATATACATAATGACTACAACGATGTAGCACAAAATAACTGAAAGTGAATGTTGCAAAACGACAAAGAAGAATAGCCCCAAAGAAGAGACAGATTTCTTTGCAAAGATGGGAGGTCCGTGAATAAAGAACATAGCACATATTTTCTGTTTTTTCCCAATGCCTTCATCAGTTTTGCTGTTTTTTCTTTTTTTCCTTTTCTTAATCTCTTTTTGTTGTTATATGGAATGGTTCTCTAGAAGGAGAGGAGAGAAGGAAACGTGTGCAATGTAAAAATCAAAAGTATCAATAAAAATTTATTTTAAAAAAGGTAGAGGTCAGTAATCATTATGGTAGATTCTCCCTCTTCATCTTCTGACAGGAAGGACATGCTGGTTCATGTCTAAGTACACTTATTTATTACAAAGGGGTGGCACAGTGAGCAGTGAGACATTTTAAAAAGGCAAAAAAGAGCAGTTTTTTTAATATGAAAAAAGTTCAGAAGGAGGCAATTTTGTTGCTTCCCTGCTAAATTTAATATTCAGTTTTTTAAAATAGAGATTCATAGAATTACATACAATTTACTTTTGTTCTTTGTATATTAAGACAATTGTGCTTATGAATGATTAAGTTTACATGGAATCTTTAATTTTTTTTTTAAAGGTGAGAGAGAGGGAAGAAATAAAGCATTCTAGGTAAAAAGGGAGGCAGATGTGAGAGAGATTAAAGTTCAAGGCCCTTTCCATTAGAACATAGAGTACATGAAGAGAATTAATATGAAATGTCTGGAAAGGTAGACTGACAACCAGGCTGCAAATGCCAAGCTGAAGAGTGCATATTTTATCATAAAGGCAGGAAGGGGATGTTGAAAATTCTTGAGAATGTAAGTGGCATTAGCAAACTTATGTTTTAGGAAGATGACTTTGACAGATATGTGTCAAAGACAACATCCAAGGTACGAACCTGGGGAAAATGGTGAAGCCACTAAAATAAATATTAAGTTAGAATGAAATATGGGCAGATTATTTTGTTTGGATTCCAGTTTGAGATGACTACAATATATTCAGTCAGACATGTATAACAGAAACTTGGAGATATCATTTTTTTTCCTTCTTGCTCAACGAAGAGTTTTCAATGGCATCCAGACAAATGCTCAGGCCTGTGCCTTGTGGGTTATAGCAGGTGGCCTTAAGATGAAGTATATAAGTAACATCCCATCACAGACTGCCTGGCTAATAGAATGCATACCTGACCTAGGGTCAGAAGAATTGGGTTCAAATCCTGTAAGAGTTAAGTGACTTTGGGAAAGTCCCTAAGTCTTTGAACCTTAAGTTTACTTCTCTGTAAAACTACCTAAAAGGATTGTTACAGAGAAAAGCACTTCAGAAACCTCTAAGCAAGAGAATATAAAATGTTTGCTGGTATTTTAAGTAGGTAGCTACAACCATTCACTTCTTTCACCTCTTCCTAGACTAGGCTCTCTGAGGGTATAGCACAGTACTCTAAATACGGTATTTATTGTTGTTGGCATTATTCCTAGGCTCTGAATGCTCAACTGAAATAGAATGTGAATGGAAGAATAGTTAGTCATCATGATATTTTTACGTTTTCCCTTCAAGGTTCTGTGAAGGTGCCATCTTCTATACAAGGCTGTTCCTGAATCCCTAGTTGTTCGCCTTCTCCACATCTCGTTCCCACTCCACCTCCAATTACTTACTTTGTATATATTTTCTTTCTACTCACTTATGTACATGTAGTCTCCCTTTCAGCATAATCTAAGCTTCTTGAAAGAAGGAATTGTTTCACTTTTGTCTGTATCCCGAGGACCTAGCATAGTGAACCTTACACAAACAGGTGCTTAATAAATGTTTATTAGATTAAATTAAACCACCTTATACAGTTCTTTAAACTTTTGAAAAATGTATTTGTATTGTATACATTCTCATTTGACCAAATAACCCTGAGAAGTAAGCAGGGTATATATTACCCCTATTTTCTAAAGGAGTAAACTAATCTTACAAATAAGAAAAGTGAAATTGCTCTTATTAAATTGTACTTTCTGACAAAATGCCATAATTTCACATAACTAAGTTTGTATTAAACTTCTCTAGTTACAAAACAGAACTTCACTTTCTGAGAAAGAAGGAATAAAACTTTAATTAGGAAAATTGAAGGAAGCTGTAGACTTATCTTTAGGTAGAGAATAAGTAATTAAACAGTAAGTAAACTAAATGTTTACTATGTGCAAAGCCTTTGTTACATGGTAGGGTTACAAAGACAAAAGTAAAACCAGTTCCTTCCCTCAAGGATTCTAACAGAGGAAACTATGCACACAAGAGTATATACAGAATATATACAAAACGAATGCCATGAAGTTTGGGAAAGAAATGCCCTCACAGCTGAAAGGTCATAGAACAGGTCTCATGAAGAATGGCACTTGAGGTAAGGCTTGAAAGAAGCCAGTGATTCCAAAGGTATGAAGTGGAGAAGGTGTACATTCCAGACACGTACAAAGGTACAGAATCAGAAAGTAGATCTTCCATCTAGACTGACAGCAGACCAATATTGCTAAAATGCAGAGTACACCAAGAGGAATAAAGTATAAGAATGGAAAGCTAGGAAGCGGCAAGGTTATGGAGTTTCGGGCAGCTGTGTGGAAGACAGACTGGACTGAGGAGAAGCTTAAGGGAGACCAAATATGAATGAAATAAATGTAATTTTCCAGGTAAGGAGTGTTGGGGGTATGGGCTAGGGTGCCAGACATGCAATTAGGTTAGGGATGGGCCCATGGAGACAACATATGAAAATAAAAATCACAAGATCTGGCAACTGACTGGATATATGGGATAAATTCTGATTCTATTTCTCCTCTGAAACTGCTCTCTCCAAAGCTACCAATTTTCTCCTAATTGCCAAATCTAATTATTTCTTCTCAATCCTCATCCTCCTTGACTTTGCTGCATTTGTCCCTGCTGACCACAATGAACTACTGGATATTCTGGTCTCTCTTCCTACCTAACTACTCCTCAGTATTCTTTATTGATTCATCATCCCCATCATAACCATTAATATGTATATAAACAAAAGTTCTATTCCAAGTCTACTTCTTTTTTCTCTATATATTTTCCCTACTATTGACCTCATCAATTCCCATAGATTCAATTATCATCTCTACCCATAAGCTCCAAGTATGGCATCACCAACTGCATATCAGACGTTATCAAATGGATTTCCCACTCAATAGTGTCCTAAACAGAATTCATTATCATTTCTCCAAAAACTATCTTTCTTCCAAGTGCCTTGGGAATAGCAATGCTTCTAGTCCAGTGCTTTCAACCATCCTGACGTAAGCAACTCTTGTGAAGATGTAGCCAGGTAACTTCCCCTGGTGGTGCTATAGTCACAGCTACTGAAAACCCAGAAAATTAAAGTACTTGCCACCAAAGGTCAAATCGGAAATAGATAAGCTTTTATCAGTGTAAATGACATTAAAGAGTCATTTCCATCTGACTTGCTGCTCAAACATTCCATATGTGTTGTCTCCCTCACCAATAGAACTGTGAACTCCTTCAAAACTGGAACTCTTACTTTTCTATTTGAATCTTCAGCACTTAGCACAGCGCCTTTGCATACTGTAAGTACTTCTGCTGCTGAAGACAGGTCTACCTTCTTTATTGATAGAAAATATATGCCAACACATTCCTTGCTAACACTACGATCTCTACAGTAAGTCCTTCATCCCTAATGCCTTTCTGGGGAAGCTAGGTGGCATAGACTAATACCAGGCCTGGAGCCAGGGATATCTGGCTCAAATCTGGCCTCAGACATCTACTAACTGTGAACCTGCGCAAGTGACTTAGCCCTATTTATTACACTCTTTGCTATTTATCCACCTCCGACACTCCTTCTTTCATGATTCTTCTACCCCAACCTGTACCCTCAGGTGAGAGTAATTTCTCTCTGTCCCTATATACTTATCTGTGTAGACTCTTTTTTTCCTCTCTCCCTAACTGTCTATACTAAGCTCCTAGAGGGCAGGGCCTATGTCATATTCTCCTATTCAATTTAAAATATACCTTCCTAGGTGCTAAGAATCAAAGGTACACATGATAAATCCTTTCACGGAATTTAAAATCTTTTTTTTCAGGGGAGGGGTGGTGAAAGTAGGGGAAGGACATAGATGTCTTGGGCAAAGTGCTGAGAGAAATTTATGGAAGGAGGCAATATTTTTTCAATCTCTTCTAATGCCAGTCTACTGCACATCAGTTTAATAAGTACTTGATGGATAAATCTACTCAATGAATGGCATTGTCAATAGAACATTGGACTTAGAATGAAGAACTGGGTTCATATCCTGACTAAACCACTTGCTATGTGACCCTAAGCATATCAATTTACCTTGCCTGCCCTCAGTTCTTCACCTGTAATATGGATGTCCTCTAAGATTCCTTCCAACTCTTAAATCCATGATCCTATGTTTTCTGTAGAAAAAAGGAAACCTGTATACTGCAACTCATTCAACACAATTAAAAGATCCTATTACAAACAACAAACCACTCTTCAAACTGTACTACTTAGCTATCTTCCAACTCCCAATTTTCCCTTTCTCTAATCTATTATCCAATCCCTATTCTCCAAACCTACCAATATAATAATCTAAGACAACTCTAATCACATCACTCCCCTATCTTAAAACCCTAGTACTGAAGGTATACCAAAATCTAGATCCAACCTATATTTCCTGTCATTTCACATTATTTCCCTTCATAAACTCTATTTTCTTGCCAAACTGGACTATTAGTCATTCCATCAACTCAACATTCATCTCCAGTTCCTTTATACTTCCACAAGCCTGGTAAGCATTCCCTCCTAATCTCTGAGAATTCCTGTTCTCTTCCAAATCTTGACTCAACATCTCCATGAGGCCTTCCCCCATGACAGTACTCCACCTCTTCAAATTATCTTCAACTTACTTATCTGCGTGTATGTATTCCTCTCAGTGTCTTTCTTTAGTGGATTTTGTATCTCCAGAATCTTGGTAAACGGTCTTGCACACAGTAGGCATTTAACAAATACGTTCAATGGAATTGATAGGAGGGTTAATTAGAAAAAGACTTAATGAAGGTTAGTTTAAAAAACAGGACTTTGTTCTTTTCCAGGAAGAAGAGAGAAGGCATTCTGGGTCCAATCAAGACCTTATGACAAAGAGTTCGAGTCAAATAAACCATGTTAATAGGGAGCACAAGAAGATTTGCCTGGCTAGAATTAAGAGTCCCGTGGCTGGGGAACAATAAAACCTAATAACAGCTGGAAGTAGGGTACCAATTGATGTAGGTCCTTGTATAGAATATTCTAATAAACCCACAAATATTACAGCCTTTCTGTTTCTGTGTCACACAGTTTCTGTGCTACACAGCACACACTCTTATTCAAGATAACCAAGTATACCATTCTAATCATGTTATAACACTCCTGAGTCCTCTAATGGCTCCCAGGTTACCACAGATCAAGTACTTTACAAGGGCTTTAAAGTTCTTTCAAACTATTTCTCAATGCCATCTAACTGACTTCTAGTTAGGAAAAGTATATCCTCCTCTCCAAAGAAGACTGTCTTCTTGCTTCCAGTCTGCCAGATTCCTCCAAACTAAAAATGAAGCCCAGAATCAACCATCTTCTCAAGAGTTATCTGGAACAAGGATAACTCAAGAATAGTGAATATACTGCAAAATCAATATATGGAAGAGAAGTATTCTTGAACAAATTTACCCAACAAGTCTACACCTAGAGTCAACTCTAAACCAAAACTAGACTCTAAAGAACAAAGGGAAGAGCTGCTTGCATTCTTATTTTACTCAATCGTCATCTTTACCATCCTACATACATAGTATCTCAGAAAATTAGTGTCTTTTGAGCCACAGAGGTAGACAGATTCAGGGGAGTGAGGGAGAGTGAGGATGACTCTTCTTACAGTTGGAGATTGACAAGATTCTCAGTTATAAAATAGTACTATAAAATAGTACAGGGATGCTACTAAGGACTAAGAAGGTTCTTTGAGATGATCTGTTGACTTAAGTACCGTTTCTGTTTCTTTTGACTCTAAGTGGGAAACTTAGAAACTTAAAATAAGTCTGAGTTTCTTACATGTACTGATACAAAATGAAGTGAGCAAAACCAGGAGAACACATTACATTACACATTAGCAGCAAAACTGCATGATGAAGAACTGTGAATGAATTAGCTATCCTCAGCAATACAATGATCTAAGACAATTCAATTCCAAAGGACTCATGATGAAAAATGCTATCAGTCTCAGGAGAAAGAACTGTTGTCTGAACACAGACCGAAGAATACTATTTTGCACTTTCTTTTTTGTTTTGTTCAGGTCTTCTTGTACAAAATGATTAATATGGAAATGTCTTATATGATAGTGTATGTTATATATAACATCTTGGGATATATATATATCTTGGGAAGGGGTAAGGGTAGGAAGAGAGGGATAGAATTTGGAATTCAAAACTTTAAAAAATACAAGAAATGTTAAAAATTGTTCTTAAATATATTTGGGGGAAAATAAGATCTTATTTTAAAAAACAAAACTAAGATTTTATTCATGAGTTTTCAATTGCTCCAATTAGGTAATTTTAAAATGCTATTAAGTATGGGTACATGATTTAGACATAAAGGGTGACATAATAAGCAAATTAGGGAAGCAGAGAATATTTTACCTGTTGGATTTATGGATAAGGGAAGAATTTAAAACCAACAAAAGAGAATTACAGGGTACAAAATGGATAATTTTGATTACACCAAATTAAAAAGGGTTTACACAAACAAACCCAATGCAGTCAAGATTAGAAGGGAAACAGAAAGGGGGGGGAAGTTTTACAGAAAATTTCTCTGATAAAGGCCTCATTGTTCAAATAAATAGAGAACTGAGTCAAATTTATAAGAATACAAGTCATTACCCAATTGATAAATGCTCGAAGGATATGAATAGGCAGTTTTCATTAGAAGAAATCAAAATTATCTAGTCATATGAAAAAAATGCTCTAAATCACTGATAAGAGAAATGTGAAATGAAACAACTCTAAGGTACCACCACCTCACACCTATCAGATTGATAAATATGATAGAAAAGCAAAATGACAAATGTTGAAGGGCATATGGAAAAACAGGGCTACTAATGCACTGTTGTGAGTTGATCTAACCATTCTGGATAGCAATTTGAAACTATGCCCAAAAGGCTATAAAACTATGCATATTCTTTGACCCAGCAATATCATTACTTGGAATGTACCACCAAAGAGATCAAAGAAAAAGAAAAAGGACTTTAATGTACAAAAATATTTAATAGCAGCTCTTTTTGTGGTGGCAAAGAATTGGAAATTGAGAGGATGCTTATCAATTACGGAATGACTGAACAAGTTGTGATATAATTATGATGAAATACTATTGTGCTATAAGAAATGAGCAAGATGCTTTCAGAAAAACCTGGGAAAACTTACACGAACCGATGCAAAGTGAAATGAGCAGAACCAGAACACTGTACATAATAACAACAAAACTATATGATAATCAACTGTGAGTGACTTAGCTATTCTCAGTAATACAAGGATCCAAAACAATTCCAAAGGACTTATGATGAAAAATAATATCCACACCTCCAGAGAAAGAATACAGACTTGAAACTACTCTTTTGCTTACTTAATAAGGAAATGTTTTGCATGATTGTACATGTATAATCTAAATCAAATTGCCTGCTTTTTCAAGGTAGAGGGAAGGAGGGGAAAGGAAGAAAATTTGGAACTCAAAAAAATTAATATGAATTTTTTGTTTACATATAATTAAGAATAAAATTTAAAAAACTTTTAGAAAGGAAATTTTACTGAATTCTGTAATAGGGAGCAAAATGCCAGTAATACACCTCTGGCCAAGTGAGGAAGTATCTTAGACAAAGCTACCCATCTGTGGGAACCTATGCTTCATACCAAGAATTCTTAACTAGGGCATATTAACTTAAAAAAAAAGTTTCTAACTGTACTTCAATATAATTGGTTTCCTTTTAATTCTATGTATTTTATTTTGTGCACGTGAAAACATTTGTCTGAGAAGTGGTCCATAGACTTTACCAGATGGGAAAGGGGTGCATGACACAAAATAAATCAAAAACCCTTGCTTTATATCATAAACTTTATTATCATGAACTAAGTACAATTGTTCCAGGCTAAATACATACTGACTTATCTATCTACTCCTTTAAACTCTCCCAGGCCTAGCTCTACCCTAGCCTAATACCACCTTGGTCCTGGGATATCCACTACTCTACCAATCTCCACTCTAAATAAATAAAGCAGTTTGACAAAAACCTTTATCAGTGTTGTTCTTTAGAACAAGTTAGTCCATTTGGCCCAAGTGGGTTTTTTGAGGGGGAGAAGGTAAGGGGTGGGGAAGGGAAAACAAAAAGAAGAATGACTAATTCTCCAAAACTTGGAAAAAATTGTGATTAGCATTTTAAAACCTGAAGCAAATCCCCAAATTTCAGTAAACTGGGGCAAATCATCAAGCAGTTTATCTTAACATACACTGAGATACATAGTATTTAGTAAGAAAAAGTATTATTTTAGTCATTAAAAGGTCAGAAATGGGCAGCAGAGAGACCTTTCCCTTTGCTTTCCAAATCTGACAATAATTTGGTATCAAGCTTTGACTTCTAAGTCTATTTTCTCATTTGAATGATTGAAAGAATAAACTCAAGAAACTACAATCTGAAAAAAATGAGTTTCTATGAGTTATTATTTTCACTATGAAATAATTACAAAAATAAACTCAAGTCAACTAACAAATTAATTTTACCAATCATTTTTTAAAAATTAAATTCTTGGCCCTCAACCACATGCAGCCTTTAGGATCTAATAACCCGCCTGGTACTACCACTGTATAACTAACTGTCTTTAGGTATATATAATACTTTATCAAAGAGTTGGGACCAATATGAATGTAACTATATAATTAAATTTACACAGCCTCTGCATAGAATTTCTCATCATGTGGCACACTACAGAGAATAAAAAACCTTAATCTAAGCTAGGGGTACTTAACCTTTTTTGTGTTATGGACCCCTTTTCAGAATGTTTTCAAATAACAGAATAAAATACTAAATTTCAATGAGAGACTAGAGAAAATAAAGATGTATTTTTCCCTATCCACTTTCTGAATTATTTTCTGAAATAATTTATTAATAAGAATAGTAGCATGTATATAGTGCTTCAAGGTTTGGAAAGTACTTTACAAACTATCTCACTTTATTCTTACAAATCTGGCAGGTACCTGCTACTATTTACATTTACAGATGAGGAAACTAAAGCCAACAGGGGTTAAATCACTTACTGAAGGCTCATAACTGAACTCATTTCCACTGGGACACCTGTCTGATAGCTTAACCTCAGGTTTTTAAAAAAAAAGATCTAAACCAATGTTTATCATGAGGAGCACTTTACATTTCAAATTGAGGGAAGGGAGGAAGAAGACTAGTGAAACTGGTCTCAATAAATATTCATTTTTCACCTTTTACCTCTACTTTTTCAGACTTAATCACTTTTGGTTTTGATCTGTTATTTCACAGGTGTATTAGGTACTCTCTCCACCAAGAGAGCTTAGTGGCCAACCTTTGGATAGTAAGTTTCTCTGAACTTGGCTATGTTTTGATAACAAATACAAAAATGGTGTTACAGGCATAGATGTAAAGCTTAACCAAGCTACTAGTATGTCAGACCCTGAAGAAGAGCTGAGAATATGTTCCCTTGATCATTGATCCTTGAGGTGGAATGGAGGGGTGGGGTATGACTGGTTTTGCTGAAAATGCTTTTTTACTATCTTTTTTTTGGTTCTTGTTCTTAGTTACAAGGGATGGCTGACTGAACACAGAAAGGGAAAGAAATTAACATGATATAAAAACAAAAGACAGTTATATTTTTAAAAATAGAATCTTCGACCTTTAAGAACTCAGAATTGACTCCACACTATGATGAGACAAAATGAGACTTTATTGGAAGGTAAGAAGCATCTCCAAAACCTTTCCAACCAGTAGTACTGATACTTCTATAAAAGTAAACAAACGACAGGAAATTCTTTTTTGAAAAATAAGTATGAAATCTATTATACTATTTATTGAAATAATAGAAATTATTAACATATATCAAGTATAGGTCTATTAAAGCCTTAAAATACACATTTCAGAATGCATCTGTTCAACTAGAAAATTTAAAAATTAAACACAAGGTTGATTGGTTCCTGTCTCACTTTGGCAATTTTTTTCATGCTATTTAGAAATATATCAAATTCCTGCTGCTTCTACTTGCCAAGAGCTGATTCTACCTCCGTAATTTCTCTCCAATCAGTTCCTCCTTTTCACTCACACTGCAAGTTGACTAGCTCAGGGATCCATCATCTCTCCCCTGGTACTACTGTAACAGACTCCTAAATAGTCTTCCAGACTACACAACAGCCGGGGCAAGGTTCCTAATAAACCCAGTCTGATGTGCTCATTACCATTACTGCGGATATTCAAAAGATCCAGATATTTAGAAGCAAGAAGGGAGGGACCTGTAGGGTTCATCTAGTCCAGCCCTCTCATTTTACCTATGACAAACTAAAGCCAAGTTAAAGGACTTGACCAAGGTCACTAAGCTAGACTTTTTAAACTCTTGCCCCTCATCCCAAATTCTGTATTCTTTTCCTATAAGTAGATCACTTCTCTATTAAAAATCTTTAGTGTTCCTCACTGCCCATTGAATAAAATATAACCTCCTTTGTTGGGCATTTAACATTCACCATATCTGGCTCCAACCTATCTTTTTAGACCAATATTACACTTTCCTAGCCTATCCTTCCATCTCCCATTCATTCTTGCCAAAATAGCTACTTGCTATTCCCCAAACATAACATTTGTTCCTCTATACTTTTACACAGCGTGGCCCTGACCCCTCCTACAGGGTATCTGACCTTCTTGATCTCCTCAAGTTTTAGTGCAGCTCTTGAATGACCCACGAATGTTTTCAGCAGTGTAGTCACATGGGTCTCCCACTTAGGTCTTGGGAATCCAAGCTTGGCACTTCACTACACTGCCACTGTCTACTGGAAAGTACTTCCTTCCGAGTTCAGCTGAGGTGCTAACATCTCCATAAAGCCTTCCTCACTTCCTCAAGCTGAAAGTGATCTCCCATTCCTCCAATTTCCTTTGTATGTCTCCTTTACATTTAACACATTCTCACTTGCCCTTAGTTGTTCGAGTATACAACTTATCTTCTATATAAAGTGAGTAAGAGCACGGACAGCTTCTTTCACCTCTGTATTTTCAATGTTTTTAATAATGCATTTAATAAGTCTTTGCTGAACTAAACATTTACAATTCAGATACTTTATGACATAACTTTTAAAGTAGAGAACTTGCCAATAAGTTGTCATTTAATTTTAATTTTAAAAAGCTATGAAGCACATCACCTCTTGTTAAATACTGGAATAATATGATTAAAAAGGCTCACAAACCAAAATGGTTGAAAAGCTCTCTCCTGAATCATATAGCAAGCAACCCCAATTCCCACCAAAAGAATTTCCAAAAGCAGAAAGGCTCTTCCACAGAAAAGGGTCTCTGGCAAACGTTTCCAATCCTAGTGACATAATACAATGTTACATATTTTGGAATATTAGCTAGAAAGTTAAGAAATATGATTTATTGAGTTAAATAAAAGGAAAATGTATTATCGATGGTTAGTCCTTCTAGGAAATAGCTATCTCAGCATTAATGTTATCTGTGATCTCATCAACAAACCAAGATTGACCAATACTCATTCCTAACTTTTTTGTTTTA
Source organism: Potorous gilbertii (assembly GCA_028658325.1). NCBI lineage: Eukaryota > Metazoa > Chordata > Mammalia > Diprotodontia > Potoroidae > Potorous > Potorous gilbertii. Next base: position 92,352,840 of record CM053771.1, read on the forward strand.
CTGACATGCTTTGTTTTTACATTACAAATATCTACAGATGAGCCAAACTTCGAGAGGTCTCTTGAACAAAGTAAAACTACCAATTAAATTAAGTAAAACTAATAATACAATCATCTGAATGTAAATACAACATTCCACACCTGTAGTAATCCCTTTTTTTGTGTGTCAGAAATCTATTTTCCTAAAAGGTTAACTATAAAAACTCCTACTTGGGTATTACTGTCTTTTACACGTAAAACCTTTCTTAAAAGGTCCTTTCTCAATCAAGTAACTTCCTGGCATTGATTTTGCATTTTATCACATGTATGTTCTGGCAATGAGCTGATTTACCAAATACCTGTTTAAAATCACATCTGTCCTATGATTATCTCTATCATTAACTCACAAAAAATTCCTAGGAGGTTTTAAAAATGCATATTTGTGAATATCTCTATACATTTCCTAGTTGTGCTCTACTCAACTTAAATTGCATTGGTCCTGGGCCCAGAGATACATAGTATTTACTAAAGACAGACAAACAGACTCTCTCTCTCTCTTTCTCTCTCTCTATCTCTTTACTTGGGGATATATTTTAAAATATCTAACAAAATAATGGCTATCAAAACACAGTATCCTTAAAGTGACTAGAGAAAAAGAATCCATTGACACAAATGATACATTCTTAAAAACCTAACAACATAGATGTATCAACAAAATTTCTAAAGGACAAAATAGAGGAAATATTAAAGGAATGCAAATGGAGTAAAGAAAAGCATGTGGATATTATCAATACATCCAGTATCCAATACCATTACAGTGGAAGGATCAATACTAAGAGGACAGATCTATGGTTATAGCAGCAAAGGATTTAATAAACTAAAAAAGGAAAGAGTAGGAAGAACTTATACAACAATTACTAAATTTACAAATTACATGTCTATATACAGTTCTATCAAATCTATAGATAAGAAAATTTTACTTCAATTACCACCATGAGTAGCCCTTAGTCAAAATCAAATTGTGTTTTTAAATGTCAGAAGTTTCACCATTTTTTAAAATTTAACACTAGGTTGACAAACTCAGCTCAACACTCTGATCATATGCCTACACACCTGTAAGCAAAGATAAGGTCATAAGCGAGTAAATGATTAGCTTTAATAATACAAACTAACCCACAATTCAGTAATTCTCATCAATATTCCCTATATTACATTTTGTCTCTGCCAGAAAAAGACAGGTTGCTCTTACATTTAAAGGCATATGGGAAATAAGGGGAAAGATAATTGTGTTCTAAACATAAATTCTTGGTAAGTATTTCAAGGCAATACAATTTCAAGTACAAGGTTACAGGGACTTCCACAAGTAACAGTTCTCTCTACATTCTCAAAATAGAGAAGCCCCCTTTAAAAAATACACAGATCTTTAAATTAGAGCTTAAAACTTCACAAGATAAGCTCTGTGAGGAATTTGTGACAACTTTTTTTGTTCATGAAGGTCCTGATCAAGCCAATGAAAAACAGGTAGCCAAACAACTGAATCTGAACTCCTCTTGATAAAAAATATAAGCTTAAAAAAAACTCCAGCACCCAATTTTTTTAATTAGATAAGAAAGTCATCACTACCATATTAAAAAGTCAAACATGAAAATTAATAAATGCAATCAAGTCAAGTACTAATGCTAACCTAAAGATAAGAGAAAATCAAGAGACAAATTATTCCAAAAGGCCATGCACTTCTAAACATGGAAGTAAAACTGCTGAATGTGAACTAAGACTAAACAGAGTATTTTCTGGAAAAAAAATCAAATTCCAGTTAGCATCTGCAGGAGTTGCTATTACACAAGGAAAAAGGCTATTCATAAAATCACAAAGGGATCAGAGCAAGTGTCACCTTAACAAAATTCTCTATTAGTGGTCCGTAAGAGCACTGCTTTGAAAAATTGCTACAATATCAACTCTTAAGCTCATCTATTCCTGTTAAAATATTACATTTTCAATTACATATTGGGTTTAGGGAGAGTTGGTAAAAATATTTCCGGTTAATCACAAATGGTCTATTCCTCCTCAAATTCTGTCTCAACCAAATATTTAAAACACGTTGGGTAAATCCTAATAGATCAACTTTGAATTATCCAAGTGAACAGAGGTGAGGAGGGATTTGAATAATTCAAGACTTCAATCTCCAAAAAATGTATATGTTTGTAAAAACTGGTAATTAATGCCCCCCAATGAGATTTGTCTGCATAATTATGTTTAGACCAATATTAAAATGAAGTTTATTCCCTCAATTATACATCAATTGAATTCAGGATTAAAATTTACCAAAATGAGGAAAATATTATGACATAGTTTTGACTGAACTAACACTCTGCTCTTGTAGCACTGTTATTAACTTTAAGTAAGTTGCAGGAGTACTCATTCAAAAGCAAATAAAAGATGACATCTTGAAAGGTTTTGGCCAAAGTCAAAAACCAAAACAGCAGTCTTGACATTTAATTCCTTGGTCTTTCTATAAACAAGTTCACTCTTGCTTCATGGCATAAGCAAGAAAATCTGATGAAGGTACCCTAAGATTAAGTATAGTTAACTATGTAATAGTACATAAACATAGCGTAAAAAAAAAAATAGTGCTTTCGACCCTGAAAAAAAAAAACCTTCTTATACATTTCTCTATTTCATCCTGTTGAAAAGTTTCTTGTCAAAGCTCTCTGGAGTCAAAGCCTGAATAATCAATCCATTGAGCTTTGTACTTTAAGGGAGGCAAGGGAACAGAAACAATCATATTCCTGGTTTCCATATCCGAAAAAGGAGGAAAGGACTTTTTTGGAAAGCAAGAAACATAGTGATATCAAGCCAAGGAACTAGTAGTTCATCTAAATACACAGTATTTTCTTATCATAGCTCAACACAAGGTAAAATTATACAAAATAATTATAATTCAAGAATTACACTTACCATTAACTATAACAAATATGAAAAAATTCTAAGATCTTTACTTTAAGGCACAGGAAGCTGCAAGTTAAATATTTTCATCAACTCTGAATTCAATTATTTTTATACACCCTCCCTTCTAAATACGAAATGCCGGGGTTATGAGAAGCAACAATCCAGCAGGGTCACTAAACCCATTTTACAGAACCTAGTTTAAACTCATCCCAGCAAACATGGATTAAATTCTACCAGAAGCAACTGGAAAGCTCAGTCTTCGATAAGAATGACACCAACAACGTTACACTACCTCCATAAAAGCCCAACCCTACTTCCCTCACTTTCACTCTCCTAGACAAAGAAGATAATCTTAATAAAGTCGGGTAGGATAGAAAAGAAGATAAAAGGAGTCTAAGGAGACAGTGGCAGAAAAAAAAAGACAAGGGTTTTTGAGAGTGGAGGAATATAAAGGCTGAAAATACAACCCTGAAAGGAAGAAGCAGCTGATTGAGGAAGCGTACAGGATACATTTTAGGTTAGGGGAGTCTAAGTTCACTTCTTACTTTGGGGGTGGAGATGAAAGTGCAAAGGAGCCGGGACCATGGCTCCCCAAATCTTAGCATGTATGGGAACTTGAAGCAAGCTAACGGGAAGGGGGGAGGGGGCGCCCAAACAACAGCCTGATTAGATGTGACGGGCCGAAAGGGAGCGGAGTAGAGAGGGAGAGGATCTGGAAAGAGTAACAAGGTAGCCGGGCTGGCAGACAGAAAAGGAGGACCCGGGCACAGGGGCCGTGCGGAGGGGTCTGGGGCGGACGGGAGGAGGGGGGTGGCGTGCGGCCAGCAGGGGAGGGAGGGTCTCGGAGGCACCGGGGCAAGAGGGGAGTGACTTGTCAGGGCCGGTGCCAAGGGTTCTAGGAGGAAAGGCAAACCCAGGAGGCAGGTGCGCCGGAGCGGGCCAAAGGCGGCCAGCCCAGGGGTGGCCCGGAGCAGACTCGATCGTCGGCGGGGGAGGTGGGCAGGGAGGCAGGCGGGGGCCGGGGACCGGAGGCGGAGGGGGCCCACTCACAGTCCAGGTGCTTCTTCTTGGGCCCCATGATCTCGTGGGTCGTGGCCTTGCATACTGTCTTGGAGACGGCCGAGCCGGTGACACTGTGCTGGGCGGCAGTGATCCGGTCCGTCAGGCTCTGCCCCGACATCTCGGCGGCGCTGCCTCCTCCGCCGCCCCTCCCGCTCCGCAGCCGGCGGGGACCGGGACCCCCAAGCGCCGGGGGACCCCCCCCACCGCCGCCGCCGCCGCCCCCCCGGCCTGCCTGCCCACCCCCCACGGGCTCCCTCCCCGCCTCCCGGCCTGGGGCGGGGCTCAGGGCCCGGCGCGGCCACCGCGAGCCCCGAGCGAACGGGCAGCTGTCACCCGCGGGGTCGGACGCGGTCCGGGGCACTCCCCTGCCCCCGCCTCAGCTCAGCCCACCCCCTCTCTGGTCAGCTGGAGCCGGGCAGGGCGAGAGGGACAGGCAGCTGCAGGAAAATGGCGGCGCCAGGCTCCTCCTCGGAGCTTTCCGGGCTGCCCCCGGATCACGTGACTCCGGCGCCGCCCCTCCCCCTCCTCCCCTTTTCTCCCCCCCTCCCCGTTCCCTTTTCTTTCCCTTCCCTTTCCTCTCCCGACTCCCCTCCCTGGAGCCGCGGGAGAACAGCGGGGCGGGGATCACGCCGGATTACGTGACGGAACCCGCCCCGCGGGCTCAACAGGAGGCGGAGGGGGGGGGGACGCCGCTCGGAGCGGCTGCGTCACGTGACGCTCCCTGACAACAGGTCGCCTGAGGCTGGGCCTGTGATGATGACAGAGGGCTTGGAAGGCGGAGTGGGGGGAGGGGAGGCGAGCGGGGAGTGGAGTGGAGGTGGCGCGCGAGCCAGGCCGAGGCCGGGGCTGGGGCTCGCGCGCACTCCCTCCTTTCCTCCCGCGCTTTCCCGCCCTCCTTGGGGGGAAGTCGGGAAAACGGGCCGTGAGCCGTGGCTGCCGCCGCCGCCGCCTCTTCAGCTTGTGCGGGAGGGGTTGTGTGGAAGGAGAGCCCGGTAAGGCCCTCCCCGGATTCCCTCCAAGCAGCGGGTCTCCATCCCGGAGATCGAGAAGCTCCCGTACCTGCGGCGGAGCGGATGCCCAAGCCCTTCCACCCTCTGCGGCCGGAGCGGGGGTCTCCTGAACCGCGCCCCGCGTGGCCCCGGAGGAGTGTTTATTTTTCTGTGAATTGTTTTCCAGGTTCACCTTTTATTCACCACCGCCACCCCTTTGAAGCCTACCTAAATTTAGACACCAAAGGGGCCAGTTTCTTTCTCCCTAGGGTGCCCCGTAAGACAGGAAACACACAGCCTGGTTGGAATTTAGAAAAGGAAGTGGTGGGTGATGTCAGCAGTGATTAGTTTGACCCTACGAGGATGACTGCGGTGGTGATGAGACGTGACCAAAGAAGGAGTCCAGTGGGAGGAGGTAGGACTGGCCATTGTCACTGTGGTTCTCTGTTACCCGGGGGGGCAGGGGAGGAATGACACACACACCTATATACGTACATATACATACTTACATATACCTATACATATCTACATGCATACACATATGTATGTGTGTACACACAGATAATCTTTGAATATATACACAGCGCCTAGTACATTACTAATCATGTAGTCGATGCCTAGATTAAGAATAGCCTTGTTGAAGGAAAGATCCTTTAAAGGGAAGAACCCTTAAAGTTCTTGAGTTCTTTTCTATGAGATCACACGGTATTTAAGGCTCTGCTCCTACTTTTATTGTGGTTAAGCTCAAAGCAAATAAGAACTGGAGGCACAAAACAGTTCACCCATAAACCTGGAACCCATTCTCCCACAAATACAAGATCAGGTAGTTCATAGAGTACAGTGGTGAGAAAGCACTTAAGTTGGGAACGTAGGTGGCTGTGGTATCTCATACTTCTTCACCTTTCAAGGCATATACAAATTTTGACTTATCAATGAATGTATTCTTGCCGTATTTAGATGAGAAGTCTACATTCCCAATTTGATACCCAGACTTCAGAACACCACATTTTAAACTGGTGACGCTCAAGAGATATAAACCTGGTAGAGTTCTTGAACTGAAAACTGAATGTATCATACTGAAAATTTTGCAGAATTCTCCCAATGCTGCACCCACCCCCTTTTTGGCAAAGATTGTTCAACCTCTCCTGTATCACAATCTGCTAAGAATTTATACTGTTCAAACCAGTAGATAAAATCTACATGGAAATGAGACAGATTTGTTTTCCCTGATTCTTCAGTCCATCATCTCTTGTTCATAGCTTACCAGAGTGATGGTTTGGCTTAACAGAATGTTAGTTAACTCCCTGAGGGCAAAACAGTTTCTTTTTTTTTTGTCCTTGTAACCATAGAATATTGTGCATATAGTAGGTGTTTAATAAATATCTCCTGATGCCAAACCATGAGTCTGTGGAATTAACTGGCAAAAGGAATGGTGTTCTTCAGGGGCAACTATCAGATTCCTCATTATCATTTCTACTCTTCTTGCAGGTTTCAAATTGCTACTTTGTTCCATCTATGAGTTACATTGGACACATTTTAAATCAGCCCAAGCCTTTTATAGGGAAACTCCCTAGCTAAGGTCAGACGGGAGGAACAATATTTTAGTTCTGTCAAATACATGATGTTTAATGCATAAGACAAATGTATGAGTTATCCTTTAGCAGAGAAAAGTATTCAAACTTTTATGTGTTGGTGTGACTGCCCTACTCTGGGAGAGCTCTGTGGTTCAATAGTCCCTTTTATAAAATGGAAACAATATAACTATTTATATATGTGTACATATATATAATTTAAGGTTTGCAAAATACTTAATGTACATTAACTCATTTGATCCTGACAGTAACTCTTTGAAATGAGGAAACTAAGGCTTAGAGAGATTGTGACTTACCATGGTCATACCAGCTACTAAATTAAATATCTGAATCTAAGTTCACACTTGGAGTTAAGTACTCTTTACAATACATTACGTATCGACATACTTCATATATAATGTTTACTACCATTATGAAAAGTATTGTCCATGGAGTCCAAAATTTTAGAGTTGGAACAAACTATAGCAATCTTTTAGTCCAACTCCCTCATTTAATAGATTAGAAGATAGAAGCTCAGAAAGATGTACTTATTCATAGTAATATGATAAAGTCAGATCCAGGATATGGTTCACTCAGACATTTAAGATATGACCAAAAAAAAAGAAAAATGAAATGGATAATCTTATGAAGTAGGTACTTGTGCGTATTTTACAGATGGCAGAACTGACCCTGGTCTTAACCTCTCAGTATTGGAGGCAGCTCTCTTAGCAGCAGCAAAGATGCAAGATGTTGATCTGTGGTGGCATAGAAAGCTCTTCATTGAGACCTCTGCACTGATGGAATCACCATTCTTATCCAAAAATAAATGATAATACTAGAATTCAAACTCAGGCATTCTGACTCCAAAACCTGTGTTCTTTCCATGATACTATGTTAGGATTTGTGTTCTGTTTTCTCTCTGTACTTAATTTCATCTTCATGGTGTCATTTTAATAAGTCTCTACATTCAAAAGCAACCAGTCAGTGCAGATGTGAGTATATGTTAAACTATTGCAAAATACACAAAAGGCAGAAACATGAAAATAAAGAAACATGGGTGCCAAAGATAAGCATTACTAGCCAAATTCACTTTCTATTACTAAGAGTTTCAAGTGTTCATTTTCTTTTATTTAGCCAATAAAACCCTTTGAAGTTGCTGGGTGAAGACATATCACACCTTACCCTTCATTTGATGAAAACCACCCTAACAAACATACACATGTGTACTCAAAATTACATTCCTATAATTACATTAGGGTATATCTTCCTACGGCATCATCCATATTTTTTTTTGGTAGTTGGTAAAATGCTGAGTACCTAAATCTATTTTGTTTGGGAAGATTTAGTGACCTGTGAATTAAATGATGTAAGTATTATAGTCCTCATTTTATGGACAGAAGAAAATGAGATACGGGCAAGATAATTGATTAGCCCAGATCTAGGATAAGAACCTCCCCAACTTCATCCCGGTTGGTAATAAAGTCAGAAAAGTGGGCTGAATTTGGAAGTATTTCAGAAAAACAAGATGACAGCTCATATTTACATGTAGCGTGTTGCCCTTTACAATTCACTTTATTCAACCTGTTATTATCAGTACCCCTTCCATTCAGATTGGTTTGTTGCTGAGAAAATCCCCATAGGGAAATATAGGCCATCGAAATCACATCTATCCCCCCACCCAACTTCGCAGTGACCCCATTTATACCACACATGAGCTTTTCTAATGAAGTCTCTGAAATTGCCTGGTTTGCATGAAGTTGTTGTTGCTAAATCAGCAACACTGATTTCCCAAGAAAGATGTCTCCACTGGGAAGAATCTGATGACTTTGTAGAGCAATTAGTAGAGAGATCCAATAGAGGCAAATACCCTACTTGACTTGGGAAGTTGCTATTTCTCACTCCAATAAAACCCCTTTGAGCTTTTGTCCCTTTACCATACATGATCTTTCAGCACTTTACTCTGGAGGGGACATGAAGAGCTAGCCAGAGACAGATTTGATTTCTCTTCCTTTGGCTGGGGCTCTTCTCAGAGATGTTAATCTGCACTGGGCTTCAGAAGAGAGTGCAATTGACACTTGGAGCACTCCCTGGAGGCTGAAACTAGATGTTACCATCAGTTTAGATCTGACTTCTTCAATAATAAAGCATCTGAACTTTGGTCAAGTATGTTCTTCCACCAACTTAGAACTTATAGAAGCAATATATTGCAATGAATAAATAGCTAAATATGAAGTCAAGAAGTCCAGAGTTCAAACACTGCCTTAGACACTAGTTGTATGACCCTGAGTGAATCACTTAACCTCAGCTCCAGTTTTCTCATTTGGAAAATGAGCTAAT
>CM053771.1:92362222-92394269 GCA_028658325.1 Potorous gilbertii
CTCAGCCCGTCCAGACGTCTCTCTCACTGACCTGTGCGTCTGTGGGTGGAGGGACCTTCGTGGCCACTGGAGATTCTGTCCCTGAAGCCTGCTCGGATCTGCTCGCTCCTCTCAGTGCCGCGTGGCCAGGGCAGGGCAGGGCTGGGCTTAGCTCCCATCTGGTGAGCGATGGGCCTTTGGGGTCGGTTTTTCAGGGCTCTCTGGAGCAGAAATCTCCTTCACTGTGTTGCTGTGTGGCTTCCACTGTTCCAGAATTTGTTGGGAGTTCTTTTTAGAGGAATTCCATGGGCTGTGGGTTTGGAGCTAGCATAGGTGAGTCTTTCTACTCTGCCCCTGTTTCTATAATTCTTGCTAGGTTACTCAGAGCTTGAACTGATCCCTGTCTGCTGCTTCCATTCCCTTTATAAACCTTCACGGTGAAGATTGTCCTCGAAACTTTTTTTGTATCTGCCTTAACCTTCTTTGGATTCAATACAAACAAGGCACTGATTTGTAGCTTTCAGAGGAACAAGAAGAGATGAACTCTTCCTCATGAAATGAACGAACAAGGGCCCATACAGATGCAAAACTGTCTGTACTTTTGACTTACATATGACCAGTCATATCGGCCAGTCATTTCTCTGTAGATAAAATAAGATAATGAAATTTCATTCAATTGAGGTAGCTAAGTGGTACAGTGCATAAAGTAATGGATCGGGAGGCAGGAAGACCTGAGTTCAAATCTAGCTTTTGCAACTTACTAGCCGTGTGACCTTGGGAAAGTCACGTGGCCTCAGTTTTCTCTAGTGTAAAATGTGCATAATAATGGCACCTCCCTCTCAGGGTTGTTGTGAAGACCAAATGAGATAATGTTTATGAAGCTCTTGGTGCAGTGTCTGGCGTGTAGAAAGCTCTTAATAAGTACTTGTTTCCTTCCTTCATACTGCTTCTCAGCAGGGACGTTAGGAAGAAAAAATAAAAACCACATGGAAAATTCGCTGGATTCCATAGAGGAAAGATACTCTATAAGTCTAAGTCAAATTTGTTTTTTTTCTGTATGCCAGTCCTGTTTTGATGGTGACTTGGAGGTGATTCTGGGTTCTTAAAGGCAATTCCAGTAAAATACAAACCTTGGCAGATCTGACCAATATGAAACAGCTTTGCATGTGGGCTGAGCAATGGACTCTGTGTTTCTTATTTGAGAACCATCCTACCTAAGTTTGGACAGACTTATCACCAGGTAAGTTGTAGTTTGGTAAATTATTTTGGCCACAGCAACTGCTAAAGACCATCTGCTAAGATGGAGGGAAGGTACTCACAGAGGGTATATCCACATGATGAAATTGTAAGTTCTTAAAGTATTCTTTAAGGATGATTAGTTCCAAATGATGACCATATATATTCATAGGCTTATCATGGGATACAAGCTGGCCTATGACCTTTGATCTAATACAGCCTCCCATCAAATGCAGGGATCTTTTTTTACAATATGGGATCATAAGTTGATAACTGAAAGGAATTTTAGAGGATTTTAGATACCTAGTGGGGCAATTTGGTGGCACAATGGATGTAATGCTGAACCTGTAATCAGGAAGACTCATCTTCCTGAGTTCAAATTTGGCCTCAGACACTTACTAGCTTTGTGATCCTGGGCAAGTAACTTAACTCTGTTTACCTCAGTTTCCTCATCTGTCAGATGAGCTGGAGAAGCAAATGGCAAACCACTGCAGTATCTTTGCCAAGAAAACCCCAAATGGGGTTACAATGAATCAGAAGAGCCAGAAAAATGACTGAACAATAAGTCATTTATTTGCCAACTTTTCTAATTCAGGTTTTAAACAGAACTCAATATGCTTTAGTTCATCACCATACCAAGTACAACTGGTATTCCTCTATATGAATGTTTATAATGACATCTTTCTGTTTGTGAATTTTCTTAATAGAAAGCTCTCAATACATTTGTCATTGTGTTGCACTAGAAAGGACCCTGGATTCTGAGTTAATGGAATTGGGTTCAAATCCTGCCTCCACCACTTAATACCTGTGTACACTTTGACTAGTCACTTAATTTCTCTCACTCTCAGTTTCCTCAACTAAAACATGAGGGGTGGTTGAACTGGATGATCTCCGAGGTTTCAGCTTGACATCTATGATCCGACCTTGTCTTTGAAACTTACTTCTTGAAGCATGGAAAGTTACTCAGTGTAACTTGTATTACATAAGATACAAAAAAAAAAAATGGATCAACACAGGTGGAGATTCTACTCCAACAGTGCCTACAGCCTTGGAAGTACAGGCAGAAGAGACCACATGACCTACTTAGAAGTCACAAAAGTTGGGAAGTCTGCCCCTCCACTTTACCAACAGGTTTTCCTTCTTTAAGAGAGAAAATTTATACATTTTGTTTGTTTACTTATTTGTTTGTTTTGTCTTATTTAGAAGGAAGAAGAAACATAGCAGTTAAAATTTCAGATCTGCTCTTTACTAGTTATATGACATCTAAGCCACAAATTGTTGTTCAGTCTTGTCTCACTTTTCCCGTTTGAGGTTTTCTTGGCAAAGATATTGGACTGATTTGCCATTTCCTGCTCCAGTTCATTTTACAGATGAGGAAACTGAGATAAACAGGGTTAAGTGACTTTCCCAGAGTCATATAACTAAGTGTCTGAGGCCAGATTTGAATTCAGATCTCCTTGCCTCTTGGCCAGGCACTCTATATAATGCACCATCTAGCTGCCCCAAATTACTTCTCTGTAAAATGTTGGAGTTGGTCTATAGACTCTAATCCAAAAGGATTGTTCCAGTACTAAATCTATACTCTATGAACAAGAACCTTCTATGCTACTGTTAACTCCAAAGATTTCTTTCCAATTCTGTCACCTATGGTTCCTAGAATCTAGCCTGGCCAATTAACTGATACTCCTGGTCAACATGTTCAATCCCCTTTCTCTGATAGTCTGAATTTCAATAAATTCAATAAATAACCACTTTTGACTTGGTCATGCTCCAAATATGTCTTCCCTTTCTCTCCTCTCTGGCTTCCATTCCATTACTCATTTACAGGACTGGCAATTTGAGAGGACTTGTTTGTCTCCAGACCATAGGAAGAGCCAGATGAGGCCTCAGATGATATTTGAAATGCTGTGTAATATATCACATTTACTTACAAATTCATGATGGCAGGGACATTATTATCTTTGTATCTTTCCCATCCTCCACTGCTACCCAGCATCGTGCTTTGCTTTTAAGCATCTGTTAAATGGTTTTTGAATAATAATAGCTGATATTTGTAGATATAATTCCTGCTCTAAAGCTTTCCTGCCACCCTCCTTTACCGCCCTCCCCCCACTCCCAGTCCCAGACTCCCATCTTCACATAGGGATATGCTTTTAGGTTTGGGGGAAGGAAAGGGAAGGGAACTGATGTGACATAACTGAAAATAAGAGAGGTGAACATGCTCAGGTTCTGACAGATAGGGATCCTGGGGCACATTAAAGCTGTTTTCTAGTTGTTAGATCTAGCCATTAATTCTATCTCCTCTGCTTCATCTAGAGAGAAGTAGCACATCCAGAAAAGTTTGGATATCCCTATCAGGGCCAGGCCAGCCCAGATCTATAAAGGCCTTCATCTTTTCTTGAATCCACTGATCAAATTTTTTCCTTGTACTTTGAATTCCAAGTCTCAGGTTCCTATAGAAGTTCAGCATACTGTATGTATGAGTCAAATATCAAATTTCAACCTGTTGTATTGTTTGCCTACTCAAGGGAGGAGTGAATTGTACATTCTTTTACTTGGTACTTCCTTGGTCTAGTCTAGTAGCTTTATAGCCACTCAGCAGATCAAAGATTCTTAACTTTTTTGCGTCATAAAACATTTTGGCACTCTGGTAAAGACCATGGACCCCTTCTCAGAATATTGTTTAAAAGCATAAAATATAGAGATTAAATATATAAGATTATTTCCATTAAATTGAAATAGCCTTTTTTTTAATCCAAGTTTGTGGACACCCTGACCCTTTTGGGGTCAGGGAGGCCAACTTAAGAACTTCTGTAATAGGTGCTTTTACTACTATTGTTTTCTTGCTAATTCGCAAAAAGTAAATGAATAAAAATGCATGTAGTACATTAGCATACCTATCTATTTTGTGGAGAGTCAACTCTTATGGTCACCTGACTAGGGAGAACAGAAATATAATAAGATAAAAAAAGAGGCAGGTTTTGTCTAGGTGGAGGCTCAGAGATAATTTCTGGTTGGTAAATCCACCAATCTATATGCCACTTGACAAAGATTCAATACTAATCCATAGAAAATGGAGGAATTAAAAGGTAGAAGGTCACTGATTTTGTGACAACCACAGAAGATTCAGGTTAAATTTAGGATTCCCCAGTACCCAGATTCTTAGAAGTAAACAAGATCAGATGAACATCATCCTCAGTGGTTAAACATGGGGGTTCATTTGACTCCTCATAACCATACTATGACATTGTACTACAGCCATTATAATCCCCTTTTTAGAGATGGGAAAACTGAGTCTCAGAGAGGTCTGGTCCGTTTTTGTCACTGTAAGATAAGACTATGTAATAGTGTCTAGTGTTACAGAATCAACCTTAAGCAAATTGTGAAATGGAACCAGAGATCTGGCCACAAAACTAAGGTTTAAGCAGGGGAAATATCCTGAAGGAAGCTTTTTCCTCTGATCAGGCTACAAAGCACCACTGAAAAGTCTTTGCCATGACCATTCAAAAACTTCTTCAATGGTACCACTTTGGCAGCTCATGCAGTGTCTTTTTAAGCCTCTGTCTGTGTTCAATTCAGATTCAATTCAATTCAAGAAAACATGTTATTTAGAGCTATAAAAGATTCCCAGATTATGTACCAGCATAGAAGTGGAAAACCTAATATGTAAAAATACTTCATAGGACAGGGCATATTAATTCCTCCATATCTTTCAAGTTCAATAAACTCAAATTTATCAAATATTTATTAAGAGCCTGCTATGTGCAAGACTGCAGGAATACAAAGATAGGCTGTTTCCCAGGACCTTATAGCCTAATAAGAGAGTTAAAAAAATGTATACTTGTGCATGAGCATAAATCTTTGCCATTAGAACATAGCTGCCCCTCTCTATCTGAGTGACTGGTATCTGTGGGGAGCTGGGAACTTTACTCATCCTTACATTTTTGAGGTAGACAAATGTATTTGGCATAATACTCCCCAGTTGTACCAGAGAGAGGTGGAGAAAGGGAATGAGTGTTTCTTCAGAACTGCAAAAATACTTATTTGGAGGTATTGACTGAATAGGAGGCACACAGCCCCAGCTGGGGAAGTAAGATGATGACTGAGATGAATTTATCCTAAACTATTCAGGAATGGAAAATGGAGACTTGGTCAAGCAATGAAAATGTGTCCCTTAATTCATCCAACTTAGGGTGTGTAAGATGGGGTTGTGGCATGTAGGTATAAAAGAATATAAAGTTTCAAGAGGTGGGAGGTTTTCTGAAAGAGTTATATAACAATATCAGTTGAGGTACTGATGTAAACATGTCATTAATTTAAGTGCCAGAACCTAGAAGTTGTAATTAACGTTAAATGCAAGGAACATTCTTTGAATATGAAAGAACTGGCACATGTGATCAGTAAGCCACAGTCAATGAGGTTTAAAATGGAAATTGTGGAAAAAAGGAGACGTACTACAGGATTGGAGAAGTGCAAATGTCCCAATTTTCACAAAGCTAAAGAGGAAAGAGTCTTCAAATAATTAAACATTGAGCTTGACTACAATTCCTGGGAAAATTGTAGCATGAATCATTAAAGAGGTGGTTGGTAAACATCTAGAAAAGGAAGCAGTGATAACAAAGAGCCAGCATGGCTTAATCAAGAAGAGGATGGGTGTGTATGTGTGTATGTGTGTGTGTGTGTGTGTGTGTGTGTGTGTGTGTGTGTGGCCTAGCCACAGTAGAAATTTGTTTTGCTTGACTGTGTATTTGAAATAGGGGTTTTATTTTTCTTGCTTTCTCAGTTGGAGGAGGGAGGTGAGATGGGTGGAAGACAATACAGATCTGAAAAGAAAAGAAACTTAAAAAAGAACAGGTCATTCCAGACTAATCTCATTTCTTTTTTTGACAGCATTACTAAATTAGTAGATGAGGATATTGCTGTGTTTGCCTAGATTTTAGCAAATCTTAAAAAAAAAATCTCTCCAGTTTTTTTTTTGCATTGAGATAGATATGGATTAGACAATAATAGAATGAATTTAGAACTAGTTGAATTGTTAGTCTAAAAGAGTAGTTAATATTCAATGCTAACATTGTAGGAGGACTCCAGCAGAAAACCCCAGAGACTTGTGTCTGGGCTGATGTTGTTTAACATCTTTATCAATGACTTGGATAAAGGCATACATGGTGTCTTATATGCATATATATCTATACACATATGCATGTATACATATACATATGTGTGTATACAGTACACCTGTGTGCATATACATATATGCATGTATATGCCTACATATGCACATGTATGCATGTCTTTGTGTGTGTGTGTGTGTGTGTGTGTGTGTGGTGCAATGGATAGAGCACCAGGCCTAGAATCAGGAAAACTCATCTTTTTTAATTCAAATCCAGCCTCAGATACTCACAAGCAGCGGTGACCCTAGGCAAATCACTTAACTCTGTTTGCTTCAGTTTCCTCTTCTGTAAAATGCACTGAAAAAGGAAATGGCAAACCGCTCTAGTATCTTTACCAGGAAAATCTCAGATATCATGAAGTATGACTGAAAAATGACTGAGCAATAAAAATGCATGGTGTACTAAACAAATTTCCACATAACACCAATCAGGGAAGAATAACTAACATGCTGAGTAGTAGAGCTAAAATCCAAAAGGATCTTAACGGTTAAAATCTGACAGTATGAAGTAAAATAGGAATATGTGTAAAGTCTCATACTTAGATAAAAGAATAATCTCAAGAACAAAATAAGGGAGGTGTGGTCAGATGAAAGTTGTTCTAAAGAAGTTCCTAGGTTACCTTAAGAAAGGCATAATGTCCAGGGACAGGCAAGTAACCATTTCATCACACTTCCCTCATCCTACCTCATCTGGGGTAGTGCATTCCAGTTCTGAACGTCATGGTTTAAGATTACTGATAAGCTGGAGAGTATCTAGAGGGGAACAAAGGATGGTGAAGGAAGGCTTTGAATTGGTTGTGAAAGAACTGGACATGTTTTGTCTGGTGAAGAGATGATTCAGGGAAGACATGATAACTATTTTTAAGTACTTTAAGTGCTTCCACATGGAAGAAGGAATTACACTTGTTCTATTTGATTCTGAAGTTTAGAACCAGGAGAAATGGCCAATTTAGGCTTTTTACAAAAATCTTCTAATCATTGGAGCTGTCTAGAAGTTGAATGGGTTGCCTCTAGAAGTGACGGGTTCCCCCTTTTGGGGGCCTTCAAAAGCCTTTGAGAGGCTAGATGATTACTTATCAATATGATATGTATGAATTGGACTAGATCTGGTGGCTGAGATCCCTTCCAACTTTCAGATTCTGTTATTCTTTGATTCTTGAATGGGATAAGGTCACTACAACCAAAAGGACTCCTGCATGGGATGCAGAACAATGCAACAGAGTAGTCAAGAATGGAATTGCACCAATGAGAAACATGAAGGAGTCACCCTCCACTGCTACTGGTTGGAGCCCAACCCAAAGAAGCAGGTCCCATGGGGTTAAGATAGCTCCATTGAAAGAAGAGGATGCAATTCTCTAGGCTTGTGGATCTGAACTCTTTTTGTGTTCATTGCTTTTTAAGTAAAACTTGTCTATTTTGAGCCTTGTGAACCTAAGTACAGTGCTTTTAAGGCAAAGCTAGTGGGAGCTAGAATGGAAAGGGCCTTGAATGCCAAGATATCCTTTTGAGGATAATACCAAAAAACTCTTTATAAGAATCTATAGTCATCAGCTGGAGTGAAACAGTATGGCTGAGTATGTGTCATGACTCTTTCTCCTTGCAGGGAATTTCAGTATCAGCAGTTACTCATTTACAGAGAAGAATGGTAATGATGTTAGTGACAAACTGCATGGACCTTGTTCCTGTGCCACATTGCAGGGGAAAGTTATTTCTAGTTATAAAAGCAAGATTCTAAACTTAGATTTAAGGTAGGTCATTTGATAAATAAAGGGAATTCAACTCATGCATATAACACTATAAAATTATGATAGAAAATGGAAAAATTAAGTCCTTAGTATGAAAGTCATTGGAATTTAAAAAAATAGACATTCTTATATTATTGTAAAGTATTTGTTTCCTGAGAGGATTGAATTAGCTGATCATTAAAATCCCTTCTAGCTCTAATCATAGGGTTATAGATCTAAAGTGAAAAGGGACTTGAGAAGTCATCTAGTCCAATGTGCTTATTTTATAAATGAGGAAACTGAGACCAAGGGAGACTGAGTGACATGCCTAAGATTGAATGAGTGGCTTTAAGAGAGACGAGAAAATGGCCAGAAATTTGCCCTGAAACTTTAGCGAACTCTTGCTGCTGAACTGGAGACTTAGATTCTTCTGTGTGAGAAAGCAACTGTTGGCAGACATCATCTTAGCTGTGGTTCTCATCCTAAGAAGTAATATTTACTAGACTTCTGTGCTTTGCAGATCCAGTACAGGAATGCAATACCTTTCAGACTCTGAGACTCCTGGGTTTGATTGCTGGGCAAGGTGCCAACACACCCTTACCTTCTAGAATGCAGCAGCCTAATGAAATAGCATCAGGAAACAGAGCTGAGACAACTCAGGAACTATATATTCACTGGAAGTAGGTCATTGTAGTTTGGGAAATGGGTAGGGTAAAAGTATTAGCTACTTGATTAAATTCAGTTGAATTAAATTAAATTTATCAGACATTTACTAATTGGCTACTATATACAGAGAGTCCTGATGGTTCTACTTCCTAGCCTTTTAACTTTAAGCAAACCTTGTAAGTATTGTACTCTGTTCGTCAGCTCTAATGCTCAAAAAAGTGATATGGCTTAATGTTGCTGAGCTGCCAACGCTTTGTCTTAGAATGGGGATGTTAATAGTACCTGCCTCACCAGGTAGTTGGAATATCAGATTAGATAAATGGATGTGAAATTGTCTAATAAACTACAAAGTGCTTTCTAAAAATGTTGCTATTATCATATTGAACTACTCCTCAGAGGATACCACTGTTGCTGAACTAGGCCTCCTAGGGGTATTTGTATTTTAATAACATCTCCCAGAGAAACAATGCTTTAAACCTGAGATAAATTTTCCACAGAAATTACATGTGATTCTTTATTAAGTGTTTGACTAAAATCTCAGCAAATTATGTTTAAAACATCCCTCTGATTTTCCAATTTAGTTACACTGACAGAAAAAGAAATAAGAATGGTTTGACTTGACCTATTTTTGATGGAGCCTCCTTTTCTAGATTTTTACTAGTCATCTCTTTAATAAGATATTCTAAATTTTTCCAGGAATCAAAATGAAACTCATTGACCTATAGTCTGGAAATTTCATTTGCTTCTGTTATTTGATAATTAAGTCATTTGCTCTTCTCCAGCCATGGTGTATCTTCTGTTCACAATCTTTCCAATATTACTCACTGTCTTAATGATAATATCTACTAGTTCTTTTAGTACCTGAGGCAATAGTTCATCTGGGTTAGGTGATTTGAGCTCATCAAGGGTAGTTAGGTGCTCTGTTACTATCTCCTTAGATATCTTGGATAAGGCACATAGTGTTCACATAGCCTGCAAGGTATGGTTGTGGGGAGAGGTTTGAGCTCAAGTGACAGCAGAATCAGTAGGAGTCATAACAAAGGAGCTCTAAGGAAGAGTGAGAAAAAGACCAGTAGAGGAACTGAATCAAGGTGGAACATTAGCAGGCTATGGATCCGACATGAGTGTGAAACTGAAAGAAACTTAGAATGGTGGAATGCTTCATCTAATGTGTTGTCCAGTACTCTGGCTCAAGTAGATGCTCTGTCCATGAGTAATGGGCCCATGTGAATACATTTCTATTAGAACTGCACCTTGGTTGCTCTAATTACCTTTAAGTAAGCCTAAAGGTATGACCTTAACAAGTGATAATAACAGAGGAGACATGTTGGAATGGCATTTCCCCATGCCTCTCAAATCATAGTATACAAACAGCCATCTTGTTCTGTTTACGTGTAAGGCTGACCTTCTCCCTTATAAAGATTATGTGTGACCTGGGCATTTCCAGGTGCTAGATTTCCAATTGACCTTTGACTTCCTGAGGTTACTCTGGTTCTGTCAGACAACTTGATCCTTACATGGTGTGTTGGGACTGAGGCCAGAATAGCTGTTTAACTCCCTGCATTCAGCTCCCTGTAATGCTTCTTTTAATAGACACCCAGGTTCACAGGGTGCTATTCTAGGCACTTCGCTGAAATAGGGCAAGGCAGCATGATAACCAGGAAAGGCACAATTCTTAATGAGAAATGATAGAGAACCCTGGAAAGAGCACAGGGCCAGGGGCTGAAAGACCTAATCTCAAGTGCTGCCTTTACTACTTAATGAGATCGGTAATTGTGGGCATTTAAGTTTCTTGGCCTTCTTATGTGTTCTAATCCTCTACAATGGAGTCATTCTACGTCTCTGGGCTTCCATTTCCACATCTGTATAATAGTCAGTATCAAAAGGGTAGAGTTGCTGAGATTAAATAATAGATGAAAGTGCTTTTTGAGCACTTTTGTGAATAAATAGAGGCAGCCTAGGGTAGTGGTAGAGAGCAGATCTCAAGGTCAGGGAACCCTGAGTTCAAGTTCCATCTCTGAAGTTTGTGTGATCCTGCAAGCATCACAACCTCTCACCATTACAGACAACTTGTTAAGACTGTTAAGCTGCAGAGCAGGTACAGATCTGCCATGGCTGAGGGAGTTTCCTCACCAGGAATTCCTTATACCAATGAAATTACAGGTCTGACTTAGGTGAATTAAAAACTTTTCCCCTCAATACAATAGAGATGTTTTCATGCAATTAGAATGTCAGCAATGTCTCATCTTTCCTGAATCACTTCATCACAGTATCCTGAGCACTTATCTTCTGTGCTTAGTGTTTTATTATATGGTGGCATTAGGATTGGGAAACACAGGTCCTGGAACTAGAATGGACTCTAGACAGTCATAGAATCTGAGTTGAGTATTCAAGTCTGGATTTGCCTCATGGCATTAGGCAAGTGACTTATCTTGTCCAGGCATCAGTTGTCGTGTCAAATCAAGTCAACAAGCATTTCTTAAACACATACTACATGTCAGGGGCAGCTTGGTGACACAGTAGATAGAAGGATCTGCCAGGAGTCAGGAAGATCTCAGACACTCACTAGCTGTGTGACCCTGGGCAAGTTACTGAACCCTGTTTGCTCATTTTCTTCACCTGTAAAATGAGCTGGAGAAGAAAATGGCAGACTCCTCCAGCATCTTTGCCAAGAAAACCCAAATGGGTCAAAAAAGAGTTGGACATGACTGAAGTGACTGAACAGCAATAACCACATGCACGACGCTGTGCTAAGAAATGGGGATCAAAGAGTATTCAGTCTAACGGGGTAGGGGAGGCAGACAAAATAGAAGCAAGTCTGTATAAAGAAAATACATGCAGAATAAATCAGTGATGAGCAAATCTTCTTGCAGACAGTCGGGTTTAAATAGGTGCTGGAAGGAAGTTATTGAAAGCAAAAGGTGGAAAAAAGGGAGACAATTCCAGGCATGAAGTCTAGCCAATGAAAATAGTTCAATAGATAAGTTAGGAGATGTGCTAAGAACGTCAAGGGGGTCAGTGTTATTGGATAGAGGATTTGGGGAGGAGACGGTGTAAGGTATAAGAAGACTGGAAAGGTTGTAGGGGGAAGTAGGAAAGGTTGTAGGGGGAAGTAGGTTATAAAGAACTTTGAACATCAAAGTATTTTATATTTGTTCCTGGAGATGAGAGAGAGCATGTTGTTAAAAAAACAGCAAGGAGGCCATTGTCATTGCATCTCAGAGTACTTGGGGTTGTTGAATAAGGTTTAAGAAGATTGGAAGGGTGTGTGGGATGGGGTCAGATTATGAAGGGTCTCTAACATCCAACAGAGGATTTAATAGGTGATCCTGTAGGTGATATGGAGATAGAGTGTGTTGTATGAGGGAGAGCTAGGAGACCAGTGTCATCAGCTTACAGAAGGGACATTCTTTTTTATGTTCACCAAAATCAGCACAAAATGGGTGGGATTAATTGTCTACATGAAATCTTTCCAGATATAACTTGGCATATAAACTATAAAGCAGTCAGTATAAGATTCAATGAAGTATAAAATAAGCCGCAAACTTGGCAACAGTACCATATTACAAAAGTATGTTTAAATGAAGACAGAGTGTAATGACAAGAACATACAAAAATCTTGGATTGGCAGCAAGAAGAGGAAATACTTTAGAAAAGGGAGCTTGGGAAGACTATCGGTGTTTTTCCAGTTTTGTCCAATAGAATGGATACTCTTGTCTCACACTATCCAGTCTATTTGTTAAGTGTTTCCCTAGAGTCAAAAAAGGAAAAGTAAAAACAACAAAAGAAAAAAAAAAGAAACCGATATGGTAGAAAGAGTATTGAATGAGAAATTAGGGAACCTGTATTTAAGTCCTGGATCTACTCCCTCACCAATGTGCATGACTTTGGGTTTCTCATCTCTGAACCTGAGTCTCCTTATCTATAACATACAAGGCTGGATGAATTCTAAGACCTTATCTAGCTCTCACATTCTATGATCAATCAATCAACAAGCATTTATTAATTTCCTACTACTTCTGAGGCTACGAAGACAAAATTGAAGAGTGTCCTCAAGGAGTTTCCGTTCTGTGAGTGCTGAAAAGATTTACACATGTAAATATACAAAACATAAAGTGAATACAAGGTAATTTGGGGGATGAGGCCTGTAATCTACTAATAATATCTCCTTCAGGTCATTTAAAACCACATAGTTATAAAGGAAAGCAAGGCCATCCCTTGAGGGACTTTGTCTTCATCTCCTAGGCATCCTTGGCAAGATCATAATTTTTGATCGACATCACATATCTTCTGTTTACTTGAAATGGGAGTGATAGATATGTATCCCATTGTATCCTATTTCAGAGCAATAGGTCCCACAAATAGAGTAGGTGATGAGTCAGTGACTGGACAGAGAAGAAAGCTTTCTTTATTTGAGAAGGCTGGACTTTCTCTATTCAAAACCAACTTGTCCTTCAAATAGGAGCATGGTCACCAGCCTGCTCTAGGGTTATGAATGCGGAATGAGTAATTTTGCCTCCAAGCCTCAGGGACCTAAAGAGTAGGAAGACATAGCATGCAGATAACATAGCATGTGCCAGGCACTATGCTAAGCATTTTGCAATTCTCTTCTTATCCTCACAAGGATAAAACAGTAGAGGCTGTTATTATCTCTCATTTACAGTTGAAGAAACTAAGTTAAATGACTTTCTGAGGAGCTAAGTAAGCAACTGAGGCTATATTGGAACCCAAGTCCTCTTGAAGCCAGACCCAAGGCTTTGTTCATTGCACTACTCACCTGCCCACAGATAGACATTTCCTTGCTAGAATGAAGGTACTCATGATCTGACTAGGCCAGAAGGTGTGAAAATTATTCACAAAATCATAGGACTTCTACCAAGCTGCTCTTATGACAGACTTTTGTCTATTTTGATCTTTCTGGCAAACTTTGAGCAAAACTCCTCACTTCACACGTAAGAAAGCATCATGATAAGTAAGAAGGTTCCAGAGCCAAGTTCCAAGTCCATTGTTTGCGCTGTTACATGACACTCCCATTTTCATCTCTTTGCTTTCTTTACTGGCTGGGGTAGATAGAGGAGAACCCAAACACAGTTTCCTCTCCTCTGCCACCTCCCTTGCCCCAAAACCCCACACATTCCCTTCTCTCTACTGTTGTTATTTGACCATTTTCTTATCATACTGTGTGAGCGTCTGGGTCCAGGAGAAAGTAATCTAATTCCACTCTATTTGTTTATTTATCCAGGACATTAAAGTTACTGTTAAGAATTACATTCTTTATAAGTTTTTTTTTTGGTGTATATATTTGTCTCAAGCTTGAAATTGTCCCTAGAAGTTTATGGGCTTAAAAGCCCCTGCTAAAAATCTTTCTGCTGACTCCTAGGGAAACTTTTGTTTTCAGTAGAATTCAGGCAGCCTAGAATTCCCATTTCCAGTTTCTCTAAAAGAGCCTGACTATAAGCTAGCTGAGAAGGGTTTGTCCCTCTGAGTCCTTTCCCAGTGCAGTATTCCTCACATTTCTTCTCCTTTTTGGATCTCCCTCCTCTTCTTTGGGACCTTGCCTCAAAAATAATCTATCATTTTGCTGCCAGGGTTGAGTTTGTCTTTTCCTCTTCCCTTCCATCCAAATCTAGCCATTCTGTGGCCCATTCTGCTAGCTTGTTGTTTAGCTAATTTAATAAATAAATTTCTAGTTATATGTTAATGAATAATAAAGAAATCAGAATCACTTACTATCCATCATTCCTCCCAAATAATATATTCATATCTTAATGGTCCTCTAATGGCTTATTACAGAGGGGTGAATAGTATGAGAAATTCAGGAAATATGACATGAACATACATAAAATACTTTGGTGGGGGGGAAATGTCTTTTGTACACTGAAATCACACTTTTAACAAAGTAACATTATATAAAAAACACTGAAGTTGAGAGTCAGGAAATCCAGGGTCTAGTTTGGTTCTGCTCTGTTATCACTGTGTTACCCTTGGACAAGTCATTTCTCTGGGTCTTCAATTTCCGTTTCTGAAAAATGAGGGGATGGTCTGGGGTTCACATTATTTAATTAACTGTTGAATTTAGTGCATTGTTAGTACTCAAAAAGTGAATTATGTTCAGTCACTTTCAGAGTAGTGAGCTGCTTGGTAAATCAATACACATTTATTAAACCCCTTTTATGGGCTGGGCACTGTACTGAGCACTTAAGATACAAACTTAAAAGTGAGACAATCCTTGCACTCAAGTAGATTACGTGTTACTAAGAGATCGTAGCACATATCAGGAAAAGAAATGAACAAACAGGTACAGACTCATTTATCAGGTACAGACTTACTATGTTCCAGGCACTGTGGCAGATAGGTGGTACCACAGAGAACAGAGCACCAGACTTGGAAGACCTGAATTCAGATCCAGCTTCAGACGCTTATTAGCAATGTGACCTTCAACAAGTCACTTAACCTCTGTCTCAGTTTCTGCAGCTATAAAATGGGGATAATAGCAGTAGGGATCTTACATGTTTGTTTTGAATTTCCAATGAGATCATATTTGCAAAAGTACTTAGCACAATGCCTAGCATGTGGTAGGTACTCTGTAAAGGTTTATTTCCCTTCCCTCTGTGCTAAGTGTTGGCAATACAATCAATAAACATTTATTAAATACCTACTGTGTGCCAGGCTCTAAATAAAAGCACATAAGAAAATATTTCTCGCCCTCAGTGAGTTTATTATTATTCTAATAAAGGAGTTTTAGTCTAGGTAACCTTTAGGTCTAGAGATTATGAATGGACTCATCATGCGATAAATTGTGGTGCCTTTTTCAATGTCCATGGTAATATTGATTTGATTATTATTACTTGAGAGAGGAGGAAGGGAAGCTGCGTATCTGTCTCCATGATGATGTAAGACCACTTGTTAAGGATGTTTTAGAAGACGTATCTGTCCTAAATTATTCCTAAGGTCCCTTCCATCTCTAATTTCTGTGTTTCTGTTTCTTGCAAATACTGAAATATAGATATCTTTTCTCTTATGGGTAATATCACTATCTTACAACTATCTCCCATAGGGTAATTACCTAGCTGAATTCTCATTCCAATTTTTCAGCACAGACCCAAGTATTTTAATATGCTGGACTATATCTCTCTTTTTTTTTAATGGTATCCTATTACTCAGGAAACTTAAAGTTACAATGTAGGAAAAATCTTGTTCTCCTTTTAAAAAAAGAAACCATATGTAATTTGGAGTCTTTGTGGCCAGAGGGTATATGGTCTAGCAGAAGCGTAGCCAGAAGTAGCTGGGATCAGTTCCCAGTTTTGCTACTAACACAAGACAAACAGACCAGCCTCTCCATCACTCCCTTTAGTCAACCCCAAAAGATAGGCTTGAGATTCTTGTTTGAAAGAGAAACTATGTGATTCTTAAATGAAGATAGACCAAGTCTAAATGTTGTGTAGGACTTTAACATCTATAGCCTTCTTTTGTTCTTGAATCCTTCACAGCTGTTCAGTTGACCAAGTAACAATTCCAAGTTTACAAGGGTATTTTTAAAAGTATGTACTGCTTAGGAGGCAAAAATAGCAGATTTTAACCAGAGCTACAAGTCTGAGGGCATGTAGTTTGTTTGTTTTCCTAGAGTATAATGTTGCTGTGCATTCTGTTCTCTCAGTGATAAAAGTATCACATGTTCATCGGGGAAGGTATTTTTTGATCTCAGGTGCATCGTTATACTTGATGACTTTTTTTTTTAGTCACTTAACTTGTATACATAGTTAAAAAATTGTTTAAAAAAATCTATCCTATGATATAACAGATAATAGTAACATCTCACATTTATGTAGCAATGTAAGTCTTACAAAAATACTTTCCTCAGGCAACCCAATGAGGTCGATAGTTGCAGTATTATTATTCCTATTTTATGGATAACATAACTGTTATTCAAGTTACTCATGGTCACACAGCTAACAATTGTCAGAGCTCAAATCCAAGCCACAGACTTCTGGATCCAAATTTATTTTTCCAAAGAAGATCATAGGAGACAGTCTGAAAATGTCCACGGCTGAGAAATGGAGTACCTCATCCAAGGAACAGCAAGTTGGCCAGCGTCAGTGGATCAAAGAGTACAAGGTGGAGAGTAGGATATAACAGGACTGAGAAGATAGGAAGGGGCAATGCTACATGGTCTTTGAATGCTAAACAGAGGAGGCAATAGGGAGCCATTGGAGTGTATTGACTAGGAGGATGACATGGTTAGACCTTTGCTTTAGAGAGTTGAAGTAGGGAGA
Source organism: Potorous gilbertii (assembly GCA_028658325.1). Taxonomy (NCBI): domain Eukaryota; kingdom Metazoa; phylum Chordata; class Mammalia; order Diprotodontia; family Potoroidae; genus Potorous; species Potorous gilbertii. Next base: position 92,379,271 of record CM053771.1, read on the forward strand.
GAAGTGAGGCAGGTTAGCCCACCAGAACATTACTGGAGAAATACAGGAGTGAGGTGATGAGGGACTGCACTAGTGATGGCAGTAGCAGAGGAGGGAAGGAGCCCTAAAGGAGATAATGTTGCTAAGGTAAAATTGACAGACCTTGGCAACATCCTGAGTATGGGAGGTGAGAGATAGTGATGAATCCAGGTTATAAGCCTAAGGGACTGGGAGAATGCTGCTGCTGCTCTCAGTAGTAACAGGGAAGGTGGGGGGGGGGGTAGGGGAAAAGATATTAATTTCAGTTTTGTGCATGATTGATATTAAATGGTCACTGGGGACTTCTGAGAGAACAGTTTTATTAGAGTAGTAGGTGGAAAGACTTAAATGAACTGGTGCAAAGTGGAGTGAGCAGAACCAGGAGAACATCGTATATAGTAACAGCAATATTGTACAATGTGGATGGCTTAGCTCTTCTCAGCAGTACAATGATCCAAGACAATCCCAAAGGATTAATGATGAAGCACACTATCTGTCTCCAGAGAAAGAATTAACATTGTCTGAATACAGACTGAAGCATGCTATTTTGTACTATTTTTCACTTTTTCATTTTTCTTTAAATTTGAGTCCTTTTGTGCAAAGTAACTAATATGGAAATGCTTTACATGTTTGCACATGTATAACCTATATCTGATTGCTTACTATCTCAGGCAGGGGAGAGGGAAGGGAAGGAATGATAGAATTTACAACTCAAACTTTAAAAAAAACAAGTTTAAAAACTATAATATAATTGGGAATAAATAAAATGTTATATTAAAAAAATAAAGGAGATGGGAAGAGCATTTCTTTAGAGATAAAGAGGAGTAACACACTAGGCTTGAGGAGAAAAGAAAAGAATTGAAATAGTCATTATAGGGAATGTGATAAAATGTTAAAAGGAGGTGAATAAACAGATTGTAACAGAACAGTGAGAGTCCAATGGAGTTCAGAAGGAATAAATTTGAAGTGGACTCAGTCAGCATAATTTTATGGTTTCCTTTATCAGCATTTTGCTACTTGTAGGTCAATGAGGAGGAGACAGATGGTACGAATAAACCAGAGCTGAGGGTTAATAGGTCTGGATTTGTAGAAGTTGGGTAAGCAAAAAAGACTAGCATGGAGAAAAAAAGTATAATTGAAATAGCCAACTTCATGACTGAACCAGACTGGGTCAGGAGAGAAATGATACCCAAGGATGACAGACTGTGTGAAAAGGAAGGGAGTGAAGGACAAAAACTCATGATAAAGGCAAAATCAGGTACTAGAGGAGTAAGAAATTTGTGAAGAGATAATGACAGAATACTATGGCTGGAGAGGAATTTCAGACTTCAGAATTTTGAAGGCAGAGTAGTTTTAAGGGATGATTGCCTAACATATGGCCACCCCGGGGAGTATCTGAAAGTAGAGGTGAGCTGGAGGTCTCAGGAATTTAAGTGTTCAAGGAAGATAAAGAGATGGCGTAGAAGAGTCATCAGTGTAAATGTTCAAGTCTCTAGTCAGAGCTACAATTAGCAATTCCTGATGGCCTAGAAAAAGCCAAATTGTAAGGTTGGAGAGGAAAAGAATTCAGGAAGATGTCAAACTTCTGGACATAAGGCTACATCAAGCGAGATAAGCTCCGGGAAAGGTATACCTTGGGAAACAGGCCAAGTAGGCAAAGATCCTAGGAGACTACAGGACACTGAGCAGTCATTATTAAGAAGGGCTCCTGTAAAGAGAGGAAGGTGAGGCAAGGCCAAAGAGAAAGTCACTTAGGGAAAGGAAATATTTAGTACCTTTTCTTTTAACTAATTGATCTTTCTAACTAACTACAGGGATGTACTGGAGCCATCTCCATCCTGTCAATTATTAAATTTTTAATGTGAATATCTACACTTTTGAAATTGGCAAAAGCTACAAATTTAGGGCTTGATTTATTGCTTTGTTATCCACCAGGAGCAGGAAACCTGCAACGTGAACCAAAATGTGAAGTTTGGATTCAGTCAAAGGGCTGCATTTAAGGACCTAGAGCGACACATGTGGTTTGGAAGCTGCAGGTTCCCCACCCCTGGGACTCTAGATTTAAGAAAGTGATGGAGAAAAAGTTAATAATGTATATTAAACTTAAAAGTTTGTGTAATGTTTTTGGAGAGCATACCCCTGAACTACATACTAAAGTGCTCCTACCTGCTGAAGGAATAAAACTATTGGCAACATCCTCTAAATTTCCGCGCCCTGTGGCAAAGTCCTCATTCTCCTGCTGTGGAGTTACTGCTGTCTTTAGGGTTTATGATTAAGGGGTGGAAAGAAAGAACAGGAGCCAAGTTCTAAAGTCATTGAGGAAGGTAGGAGAGTCCCAGGTAGGTCAATAAATGAGAAAAGAAGATGACATAGTCAGATGGCATGAATCTGAAAGAAAGAAAAATGGTTGAGCAATGGGAAGAGGAGTCTGAAAGTAGCCATGAAAAGACCATACCTATTCCATGCCCAGGCTGTCCAGAGAAGAGCTGTGAGAAGAGCCATCATCGGAGTGCTGATAGAAGTAGGGAGTCAGGTTTCAGAGGCAGGTTACTAAAAAAAGAAATTACGCATATTTCATGTTTTCCCCATAATTTCTGCTTTTGATCTTTAAATAGTTTGTTCATGACTTTATAATTAGCAAGAAAAAAATGTTTATCATTAGGCAATTGCCTAAACATCCTCCACAGGAATCCCAGGGACACATGGGAAAAAAAAATTGGGCTGGGGCGACAGGGTGTGTGGTGATGGCACTTCCAGGTGGGAGGGTCAGATTTCTGATCCAAAGCAAAATAGCTTTGCTCAGAGACCTAGAATATAAATTCACACAGTAACATTAACAATTTTTGACAGTGGTGACCTTTAATAGGAAACTAATGATTTGTTTATTGAACAACAGAGAACAACAGAGGCCATGTCCTCATTAGGCAATCAGTTGGGGAGAGATTTTCATAAATGAAATACTGACCTAGGGGCTTCATACAGAGGATAAGAAAGTGGAAAAATAGGTTCCAGGAACCCTAGGGATGACAAGAAGGCAGTAAGGTGGAACAACAGAATGTGGGACCTGGAGTCAGGAAGACCTGTGTTAAAATCCAGCCCTAAGACACTTCTTGGCTATGTGACCCTGGGCAAGTCACTGAATTGCTGTCTGCCTCAGTTTCCCCATCTGTAAAGTGGAGGTGATAAACCACTTACCTTTCAAGAATGTTTTTAGGATCAAATGTGATGTTTGTCAAGCCCTTTACACATCTTAAAGCATAATGTCAATACTATTATTGGTGCTTCTCATTAGTGTCAAGGGAGGAACAATGACCTGGGAATTAGCAATCCAGGTTTCAAACTCTGCAACTAAATTACTAACCATACCTTAGACAAATCACTTGACTTCTTTTGGAGTCAGTTTCTTCATCCACCAAATCAGCAAATGGTCATGATGTGGAGCCTGGAATTAAGGATATTGATATATGACCATTGTCTTTAGGTATCTTAAAGGCTGCCATGGGGAAGAAGGTTAAGTCTTGTTCTACCAGATCCCAGAGGGCAGAACCAGGACCAGTAGGGTAGAACTTTCAGGGAAGCCGATTTTGACTCAATACAGTACATTCATAATTAGAGCCATCCAACCAAAAGGACCAATTTGGGGCAGTGGATTCACACGCCAGTAAAATCATTCATTTATTTAGATTAGTAGATTCAAACTCATATTGGAAGAGTGACCATTAAACTGTACATAAGAATCCCTTTGAGCTGCATATTGACTTAGCTTTTAAAAGTAATATCATTTATGTATTACTCTATTTAAATTTTTTTTGTTTCATATTTCCCTATTACATTTTAGTCTGTCTTTGGCTGTTTTCAGGAGTGTTGTGGGCTGCCTGGACTGTGTGTTTGACACCTTTGGGCTAGATGCCCATTTTTGGTTCTCTAGATCATAGAGTTAAAGCTGGAAGAAACCTTAAAGGCCGTCTAGTCCAACTTTCTTATTTTATAAATAAGGAAAGTAAAGCCTTAGAGGGATTGAGTGATATATCCAAAGTCATTTAACCAGTAAGTAAAAGTCAGGGTTTGAACCTGAATCCTTTCTCTGACTTTAAATTAAGAAGCCTTTCCACCGCATGACAATGCTGTATTGGGTAGCTTATGTCTAAGGTCCCTTGAGGCACATCATAGACTTCATTGGATTTAGGATAGAGGCCCCTATCTTCCAAATCTGGTTTTACAACTTACTGGTCTGAGCAAGTTACTTGCCTCACTCTGAGGGTCTCAGTAATCTTGTAAAATGTGGTCTACTACAGGAACTCCAAGGTCTTTTCAGCTCTTAGTCTATGATCCTATTATAACATTCTGCAGTCTTATGGTGCAAAGCCAAACGCAAGCAGGGAGAGGGGAGACAGAAACATTTGCTAGCATGAGGGAAGAAGGCTCGACAATGCGTTTTTGGGAAACTTTCCTCTCATCTGCTGGAATGCAGAAATGTTCCTGACCACAGCTAAGAAGTAGGAAGTTGGGCAGTCAGCATAAAGTCATTCTGTCCTCAGGTCAGGGGCACCCTAAGAAATAACCCAGGTCTTGTGAGCATCTCCTGTTCTCTGGTGGATGCTCAAACCTATTTCATCCTATTTGTTGTTGTTAAGTCATTTTTCTCACACACACATACACACACATGCACAGTCCCAAACACACAGCTGATGACCTCAGACTGACCTTTAGTTTCTTCTTACTATTGCGCTGGGGTCTAATATCACTTTTGCTTCATAGTTATCATTTGACCCTTTGGCAACCAATTCCATTCTAAAAGGAAGAAGAGCTGGTATGTAAGAAGTTGCTGGGTTTTGATTTTTTTTCTGTATTTTCAAATGGTGCTGTCTTTACAATAGGCCTGCTAGACAATTCAATTCAATTCAACATTTTTTAAAATTACTTTCATTCTTTCTACCTTATATTTGATTGAATCCAATGAGAAATAGTCTAGGTACAAATCACCATACTATAATTGTTCTTTTATATTTACTATTTAGCAGACTATTGCACAGGTATATAAGATGACTGGGTTTTAAGGAGAGGAGTTGAATAAAAGTATTGGATTATAAGTTCAGTTTCCCTGTTACTAAGATTTGGAGCTAAAAGATATTTTAGAGATCATTCAATCCAAATTCTTCATTTTACAGATAAGGAAACTGAGGCTGAGACAAATGAAGTGACTTATCCAAGGTCATACAGCTGGACAGTATCAGAGCCAGAATTCAAACTCAGGTCCTCTGACTCCCAAAATGGTACCTTTCCCCAACTACTCTATAATTCTTTAAGCAACATAACAAGTGACGAGAGAGAGAAAGAAGGAGACAGAGAGAGAGTCTTGACCAAGCCTGCTGGAATGAGATAATCCACCCCCTGTGATAGTTTACTACAACTCCTCCTCACTCCTTCAGAGCCTCCATACTCATTACTTTTAATTACTAAGTGTGCTTACAGCCCATCACAACAGAGTTCCACAAGTCAGAGGTAAACACAGAAGCTTAATACAGCTTCCTGTGGTTTTTGTAAAACTGCCAGTAAATGCCATCCTGTAAATCCCTAGCTCATCCTCCCTGAGATCACCCCTGGCTGCACCTTCCCACATCAAGCCCTGGGGTAGCTTCACAGGAGACACCTGCTCTGTGCTGAACACACTGAGCCCACTGTGCTGGATGGGAGACTAGGTTAGAAAGGCAGCGCCAGCTGTACTGAACATAGAGGCTGGCCTGTTCCAAAGAGTTTGTTTGTTCTTTACATAAAGATTTTCCTTAGCAGTTTTGATGTGTGAAGAGGGTGACCATCCTCCCACCACTTGTTAATTAGCATAATTTGATGATATTTCTTTTTCCAAACCAGAAGGTCTGTTCCTGCCAATAAGACCAGGGAGTGGTGGGTGGAGCAGCATCTGGAAGCTAAATACCTGATGAGGTTAACCTCAACTTTGCCTAGAGTCCTATTTTTTAAAATGCAGGTAAAAATAGGGGTCACTCCCAACTTAGGTAGTGTTTTCAAGCCTATTCTTTGTGCTTTGAGACTTAGCAGCAGCTGGTAAGCATTCCAGTGAAATAATGAGGGGGAATCTTGAATACTGAAAGTCTCCTCTGTTGCCTCATTGAACTCTGGAAGTGGCCTTGAATTCTGGAAGGCTATGGTAGTAGAGTATAAACCTTGGCAGTTTCTACCAAACTGGAAAGACTTTCATTTGGGGCTTGTCATCCAAGAACCAGCCTAGATATGTGTGTAAATGCTCATCATCCAGTTGGTCACCAAGTGATGAGGTTTTGTTTCTGTTTATTTTGGCCACAGCCGTAGCTATAACTATCTATAACTGTGCCTGGGAAAATTTCATTTACAGGTGTGGCACAGAGTATGGTACTGAAATGAGTATAAACAAGCTGGAAGGAGTAGCCTATCCAGGAGAGTACCCATCCTCATACCCACAAGAGTTGGAGTGGGGGGAGGAGGGTGGGTCCAAGAGAGCTATAACATAGTTGCAAGACCCTGGGAATAGCATCCAGGGGTGATTGTGCCATGTGCCTATTGAGGAATGTAAGCTGATGCACAGATAAACAAACAATATTAAGCTTTACAAAGATTTCTCATAGTAGGATACACTCAGATAACCTACAGATGTTACAACCTTTCTATCAGTTAATAATAATTTATTAAGCCCCTACTATATGCCAGGTACTGTGCTAAGCTCTAGGGATACAAAGAAAGGCAAAAAAAAAAAAAGTCCCTGCTCTCACAATCTAATGAAGACAATAACCATGTACAAACTGTGTGTTTGTGTGTGTGTGTGTGTGTACACACACGTACAAAAACACATTGGAGATACTCAGCAGTAGCTTTGTAGGGATCAGGAAAGACTTCTCACAGAAGATGGGATTTTAGTTGAGTCTTGAAGGAAACTAGGAAAGCCATGAGGCAGAAAGGAGGAGGGAGGGAATTCTAGACATGGGGGACGACTAGTGAAAATGCTTGGAGTCTAGAGATAGAGTTTCCTGTCAGGAGTAATAAAGAGGTCAGTGTCACTGGATCTTTTGTGAAGGAGACTAGGAGATAAAATGTAAAAAGGTTGAAAATGTAGGAGCTGTCTAGGTTGTGCTTTGAATGCTAGAGACTTTTATATCTGAACCTGGAGATGATAGGGAGCCATTGGAGTTTACTGAATAGGGGAGTAACATGGTCAGATCTGCTCTTTTGCAGAGATTAATTGACTAAGTGGAGGACAATCAGTCCTTCCCTCTTAATTGCCTTTTGCTGGAAAATTTCTAACAATGCCATCTTCCTTGTTGCTATATACCATCCTCCGTCTCAAAAACCAAGAGCTATATACAAATTGGGGCAAAGAGTTGTGAGGACCAAATGAGATAATGCATATAAAGTAAAAATTAAATAGTTAAATTGAGCAATTAGTATCATTATATAAAGCCCTATTATAGAAATTATTTTACTTTATTATATGTACAAGTATGTGTGCTTTTAAGCCCTGCTTCCACTTAAAACTGATGGAATATTAAGTACAAAGTATTTGCATTAATATATTTTATCTATGAGGGAAAGGGGAAAAGAACTTTGACCTATCTACCAACCTACCTTGCAGGAGTGATTGATGAAGGGGAGAGGTTCTAAGAAAGACTAGGGAGAGAAGAAAGGAGAAATTCTGAGAGAATAGTCTAAATAGGACTGGTAGGATCTTGAAGACTGAAGTCCTGCCAAAAGCTTCAAAATTCTCACAGCCTTCTGATTTGCCAAACCTCCTCCCCCTGACAACAGCATGAAAGTATTAGGAATACAAGTAACATCTTGAAAGCTCTTGTCAATTGCTTCCTTTTTTTGAAAAGAAGAAAGAGACTAAAGGTCAATGGCCAGGGCATCTAGGCTGAGGCATGTCAGCAATGAAGGTCCAGTATGAGAAGAAGGAAGGACCTGGCATGCCAAGGTCAAAGGAGCAGGCAGAAAACCAAGAAGCTAAGAAATATGAAAGGAGACAAGCATAGCAGTCAGACTTAGGCAGAGGAAGAAGTGGGACAGGAAGGAAACCAGGAGACAGATAGGAGCACGCAAATTGAGGTCACCAAGAAGAGAGGTTGATGCTACCAGGCAAGGACTCCCTTGTGGTTTCCTTTGTCAAAACTTTTGACAAAACATCTATCCCTCCCTCTGCACTTTTAAAATCACATTTTCCTTTTTGTACTAAAGATACTTTTTGTTTTTACATTACGTTAATTGTAGAATTAAATTCTGCACCTCCACCTACCACAAATCTTCTGAAAAAAAAAAGATTTTTAAAGAAAGCGATGAAAAGATCAGCAAAACTAACGTATCTATCATGTCTAAAAGTACGCTCCCCTGTCCTCCTCTGTAGTCCTCCACCTCTGCAATGAAGAGAAAGAGGTAAATTTTCTCCTCTTTACTCTGGGCCCAAGCACAGTCATTGTAATTACCCAGTGCTCCACTTCATTTTTTTGTTCTTTTCATTTACATTGTGGTATTCACTGTTCATATCGTTTTCCTGTTTCTATCTATTTACTCTACCCTGTTTTCTCATGCTGCTCTAAATTTTTCTTATTATTCTATGTCACAGCAATATTCCATTCCATTCATATACCACAATTTGTTTAGCTATTATTTAATTCTATCAGCATCTGCTTTGTTTCTAGTTCTTTGTTTTTATAAAAAGTACTGCTGTGAATATTTATATTCATTTTATTTATAATACCTGTTTATTCATATACATCTTTTCTTTTTTTGATCTCCTTGTGGTTTATGCTTAATAGTGGGATATCTGGATCAATGGATCATGAATATTTTCTCCTCCATCTCTCCACAGCTTACTTCCCACCCCCAGACTTTTTTTTTTTAGCATAATTCCAAGTTGTTATCCAGAATGGTTGGTCCAGTTTGCAACTTCACCAGCAGTATATTATTATGTCTGTCTTTCAGCATCCTCTCCAAAATTAGCTACAGCTTTTATCTTCCTTGTTAGTTTGCTGGATTTGGGGTAAAAACTCAAAATTGTTTTGATTTTCTTTTGTCTTCCTATTAGTGATTTGAAGCAAGTTTACATGTGGCTGTTTATAGTTTGCAATTCTTCTCTTGAAAACTGTTCTAGCCTTTGATCACTTATCTTTTAGGAAATGACTCTTAGTCATATATTTGTATTGATTTCTTCTCTATATATCTTCAATATCAGACCCTTAACAAACATATTTGATGCAAAGATTTTTTTTCTCTGAATCAATCTTTTTATATTTTCCTAGGTGCATTGATTTTGTTCATGCAATTGAAACTACATGCAATTTCTCCAAATTGATATCCTTTGAAATTCCCCATCCTTTGTTTTGTTAAGAATTTTACTCTTATTTATACTTGCAAGACTTCCACTGACTCTTAGAAAAGCAATTCTAGCAAGGCCTGGGAACCAGATAATTCAGTACTACTTGTCTACCTCTAACCACCAAAGATTAATAATAAATTAATTAAATAATAATAATAAATTAATAATAGTGGAATACTTCTCTCATGATATCAAAGTGTCATTTGGACTTGTAAGGGTAATATTCTTAATATAAGCCAAAGAAAGAGAGGCTTTGAGATTGAATTTGGAGATTACATTGAATTAATGGATAAAAGTGATATTACAAATACCTTAGTCTCCTCTAGTTATGACACATCAAACACAAAAGTATCAGAGAAAAATCTGTAGCTGAATATGTAAAGAGATATACTGAAACCAAAGTTATATGAGGAAAATATTAATGAAGAAATGAACATCAATGTAATACCTATCTTAATATACATTCAAAACTATATAACATGTACCATATCCACCATGGAAAGAATTTTTTTTAATTTTAAAACTATCTCATTTGATTATGGAAAGAATTCTAACAAAGACTGTACAATATTAATAAAATGCAGGGCCCACCATCCTAAAAAAGATGAACACTTTCTTCCCCAAAAAGAGGATTGATAACTGTTCTTAAAGTACATGGACGAACTGGCTTAAAGACATACTCTAGAACAAATAGACATTATTTCACTAAGAAATCATGCAGGTAGATAACAAATACATACCACTTGATTTGTCCAATGTACCCAAAAGTGATTTACTCTGGATAGTTTCTATGAAACAAGTAGAAATCAAAAATGGAATCAAAAGGTCATTCATGGGGCAACATCCACATGAACTCAGGCAACAATCTATCAACAACTGAGACAAATGCCTCAGTTATGCTGATTTGTTTGTGAAAACAGGAGTTTATAATTGCAATTCAGGATCAGGTCATTGTCACCAGAAATATGACCAGAAGGTTACCTTTAGAGAGAGCAGACTTATTGATCAGTGGAGATTTGACAAAGAAAAGGTAGGAATTGTACAACCTGTCTCTGAAGCCTATAAAAAAATGCCTCCTAATAAATACCTAGCAAAGCAGAACCTTGTAGCTTGAATTATACATTTTATGGACTGACAGGGAGCTAACTCCCCCATCCTACATAATACAGGAATCAGGATGTCCTAGAGACCTCGATTAATAAGCTGGGTCATTATCATATACCAAACTATTGTCTACAACTGCCGTGACATAATATTAGCCTACAAAGATTTTCAAATAGTACATGTAAATAAACAGTGTCACCATACCACACACTCATAGTCTCTTATCTATGTGAAATGAAGTTTCTAAACAGAGACACAGAAAAAGAAATTGAAATATGTGGTAACAGGACAAATTATATATTATCCCCCTCATTCCTTTCTTCTACTGGAATCTCTGATAATGAAGTGACCCTTCTCCTTACCAAGATCAATCGCCCAAATTCGTCTCATTCCCTTCTTTCTCTGCGGCAGACTGTTCTCTCAAATTATCTCTTCTTTTTCTTTAATCTAATGTTTCTTCCCACCTATTGACTCCTCCCCTGTTATCTTCAGACATTTCCATCTCCCCTATCCTTAACCTAGACCCTATCATCTTCTCTAAATGTAATCCTATGGGTCTAATTTTTCTCAGAAAAAATCCTAGGAAAAGTTTTCTGCTTCCTCTGCTTTCAATCACTTCTCAACACTTTACAACCAGACTTCCAACCTCATCACTCAACTAAAACTACTCTCTCCAATGTTCTCTTCATTTGTCAGAGAGTATTTTTTTTTCTGTCCTAATTCTTCTTGACCTCTGCTGCATTTATGACTTTTAAAGTCACTCTTTTCCCATTTACCCTCTCCTCTTTGGATTTTCATGACACTGTTCTTTCTTGGTTTTCCTACTTTTCTGATCACTCCCTCTCAATATTCTTTACTGGCTCATCATCTGTATCACACTCTTTAATTGAGGATATTTCCTAAGTCTCTGTCCTAGATGCATTCTTTTCCCTTTCTATACACTCTTTCAGCAACCTCATCAACTCTCATGGATTAAATTATCATCTCTGCACTGATAACTCCCAGATCAATATATCCAGCCTGAGGCTTTCTCCTGTGCTAATTTCCAACTGCCTGTTGAGTATTTTGGAATGGAAGTTCCAGAGACAAATTAAGCTCCATATGTTCAAAAGAACTCAAACCACTTCTCTTCCAAATTTCCCTATTTCTGTTGAAGATATCTCCAATTTCTTCCAATCTCTCAAGTTTATAATTTGGGCATTATCCTCCACTCACCGTATATCTAGTCTATTATCAAATTTTACTGTTTCTATCCCCAAAATATCTCTCATATTTGACACCTCTCTATTCACATGACTACCTCTTTAGTTCAGACCTTTATTACCTCCCACCTAGACAAGCAGTATCAAACTCAAATAGAAATATGGCTACTAGTCCATACACAAGGAATGGACTGTGGGCTACATATTTACTTAGTTTTAAAAATGTAACATTATTTACATTCTTTGGTATTTTTATTTATTTTGTTAAATATTGCCCAGTTATATTTTATTTGATGCAAATAAAGCATTATTAGCCACATGTTGTTCATGAGCCCCATGTTTGATGTCCCTGACCTAGACTGTTGCAGTGGTCTAATTGGTTTACTTGATTCAGGTCTCCCCTCTCTCCAGTTCATCTTCCACATAGCTGCCAAGAGGAATCTGTAAAGTGTGGATTTGACCACATTACTCCCCTACTCATTAAAATTCAGTGGCTACCTGTTGCTTCTAGGATGAAATACAATAGTATCTAAAGCCCTTCACAGTCTAACTACATCTGACATTTCCAGAATTATTATATTATTGCTTCCTTTTTCCCATTAAGCTCTATACTTTTAAAGACTTTAATAAACAACTGAAATGAAAGCAGGGATGTTATCTTTCTCAAATTTTCAGATGGCATAAGGCTAAGAAGGACAACTAACATGCTACATGAAATCAGAATGGCGAACTTGAACATTAGATGAATTTGAATAGGGATAAGGGTAAAGGAATATTGTAGAGAGAATTCTTATTCAAGCATGACTTGTAGTCAATCATCTCTGAGGTCTCTTCCAACTCTGAAATAAGGAATTCTTTGATTCTGTGGGTTGGAACAGGTTAAGTCAGGAGAAGAGCCAAGAGGATACAGTCAAGAGTGAGCATGGGCCAGAAATGCTAGAGGAGTAGTTTAGGTGCGAGAACTTGGGATCATCATGAGAAACGATAACAGGTCTTCTGGTGTGATGGCCTCTTATCACAAGGCAACCATATTCTCCCCTGCTCCTTAGTAAGACTAACCTTTCAGAAACTGGGATATGTGCCAGCGCCAGCTGAGGCTTATCCAGAGTACAAGCTTTAAGAGGTGTGGTAAGACAGCAACTCATCTGATGGAGATATGGGGATTTTAAGGAATTACAAACTTAGTATGGGTCAACAGGCTAATATGGTCACCTAAAAAGTGAAAGCCATCTTAGGCTGCATTAAGAAAGTTCTTGATAAGTGATAGCCCTACTGTACTTTGCTCTGGTCCAAACCTCATTTGGATTATTGTGTCCAATTCTGGATGCCACATTTGCAAAATATTGATAACCTGGAAAGAATTCAAAATAGGACAGCCAAGATGATGAAGGGCCTTGGGATCATGTCATGTGAAAACTCAATAAAAGGAAATGGGAATGTTTAGCCTAGGGAAGAGAAAAACACATAGTGGTGACATCAGAGCTATTTGTAAGTATATGAAAAGTTGTGCAGAAAAGATATTAGATTTGTTCCAGGTGGCTGTAGAAAAATGGGTGGAAGATTAGGTACATAAGACACAATAGTTAGTGACTGTAGTAATCTACTGTGTGATAAACCCAAAGACTCCAGCTTCCAAGATAAGAACTCACTATTTGACAAAAAGAGCTGGAAAACTGGAAAACAGTATGGCATAAACTGGGCATAGACCAATACCTTACATCGTATATCAAAATAAAGTCAAAATGGGTACACAATCTAGATATAAAGAGTGATACTACAAGAAAACTGGGAGAGCAAAGAATAGTTTACTTATAAGATTTGTGGAGAATGGAAGAACTTATGACCAAACAAGGGACAGAGAACCTTATGAAATTGAAAAGTTTTTGCACAAAGTCTATGCAACCAAGATTAGAAGGCAAGGAGAAAACCAGGAAAGAATTTTACAACTGTTATCTCTGATAAAGGCCTCATTTCTAAAATATGTACAGAAATTAGTCAAATTTATAAGAATACAAGTCATTCCCCAATTGATAAATGATCAAAGGATATGAATAGGCAGTTGTCAGAGGAAGAAATTAAAGCTATCTATAGTCATATGAAAAAGTGCTCTATATTGCTATTGATTAGAGAGATGCAAATAAAACAATTCTGAGATGCCACATCACACCTATCAGACTGTCTAACATGAAAAAACAGGAAAATGATAAATGTTAGAGATGTGGAAAAATTGGAACATTAATTCATTGTGGGTAGAATTGTAAACTGATTCAACCATTCTGGAGAGCAATTTGAAACTATGCCCAAAGGGCTATAAAAATGTGCATACCGAGATCCAAGCAGGCTTCAGGGACAGAATCTCCAGGGACTGGGAAGGTCCCCCTGCCCACAGATACCGAAGGTCAGTGAGAGACTCTTTTAGGCTGGCCAAGAGGGGAGTGGGGTGTCTCCATAACTCAGGCCCCCTTGGGAGGCAGCAGCAGAGGCAGCAGTGGACAGGGGCTCCCAAAGCCGGCAGGAGCTCGGGTCCATTGTTGAAGGTTTCTGCATAAACCCCCTGAGGGAACTGAGCCCTGTGGAGTGGCTCTGCCCCCACCTGAGCAGCTGAACTTAATCTCACACTGAATAGCAGGCCTGCCCCCCCCCCAGAGCACTTGAATTTAATCTCACAATGAATAGCAGCCCCACCCTGGCTGAAAGTCCTGAGGCTGGGGAGCAGCATTTGAATCTCAGACCCCAAGCACTAGCTGGGCAGATCTGGAGACAAGGCAGGGGTGGAGAGGAATCTCAGAAGTCAAGCAACTGGCTGGGAAAATGCCCAGAAAAGGGGAAAAAAATAAGACCATAGAACATTACTTTCTTGGTGAACAGATATATCCTTCCTTTCTGATGAGGAAGAACAATGCTTACCATCCGAGAAAGACATAGAAGTCAAGGCTTCTGTATCCCAAACATCCAAAATAAATATTCAATGGGCTCAGGCCATGGAAGAGCTCAAAAAGGATTTTGAAAATCAAGTTAGACAGGTGGAGGAAAAACTGGGAATTGAAATGAGAGAGATGCAAGAAAAGCATGAAAAACAGGTCCATACCTTGCTAAAGGAGATCCAAAAAAATGCTGAAGAAAATAACACCTTGAAAAATAGGCTAACTCAATTGGCAAAAGAGGTTCAAAAAGCCAATGAGGAGAATAATGCTTTCAAAAGCAGAATTAGCCAAATGGAAAAGCAGGTTCAAAAGCTCACTGAAGAAAATAGTTCTCTCAAAATTAGAATGGAACAGATGAAGGCTAATGACTTTCTGACAAACCAAGAAATCACA
>CM053771.1:92394769-92411770 GCA_028658325.1 Potorous gilbertii
GGCCCTACAGGACAAAAGAGAAGATGGGGACAAGGGAAGGGAGGGATGATAGAAAAGAGAGCAGACTGGTGATAGGGGAAATTAGAATGCTCAGTGTATTGGGGTGGGGGGAGGGGACGAATGGGGAAAAAATTTGGAACCTAAAATTTTGTGAAAATGAGTGTAAAAAGTTAAATAAATTTTTTAAAAAATGTGCATACCCTTTAACCCAACAATACCTCTTCTAGGACTGTATCCCAAAGAGATCATAAAAATGGGAAAAGTACCCACAGTTACAAAAATATTTATAGCAGCTCTTTTGGTACTGTCCAAGAACCAGAATTCAAGGGGATACACATCAATTGGGGAATGGCTGAACAAGTTGTGGTATATGATTGTAATGGAATATTATTGTGCTATACGAAATGATGAGCAGGCTGACTTTGGGAAAACCTGAAAAGACTTATGAACTGATGCTGAGTGAACTGAGCAGAACCAAGAGAACATTGTATGCAGTGGTAGCCCCAGTGTTCAAGGACTGGTTTTGATAGACTTAGCCCTTCTCTAAAACTTTTTCAAAGGACTCATGATGGAAAATACCACCCATATCCAGAAAAAGAACTATGGAGGTAAATTGAAGAGTGAAGCAAGCTCTTTTCTCTTTTGTTTTGTTTTGTTTCTCATGATTTCTCCCATTTGTTATAATTCTTCCATGCAACAGGACTAATGTGAAAATGTGTTTAATAGAAATGAATTTGTAGAGCCCATATCAGATTGCACACCATTTTGGGTAGGGAGGGAGGAGTGAGGGAAAGTTTAAAACTTATGGAAATGAACGTTGAAAGCTGAAAATAAATAAATTAAATATTTTTTAAAAAAAAAAAAGAGAAAAGGACCCATTATGTACAAAAATATTTACAACAGCTCTTTTTGTGATGGTAAAGAATTGGAAATTGAGGGGATGACCATCATCAATTGAGAAATGGCTAAACAAGGTGTGGTATATGAATGTAATGGAATACTATTGTTCTGTAAGGAATTGTGCTATAAGCAAGAGGACTTCAGAAAAACCTGGAAAGACTTATATGAACTGATGCCAAATGAGAGAAGCAGAACCAGGAGAACATTGTACACAGCCACATTATGTGATGACCAACTTTGATAAACTTGGCTCTTCTCAGCAATGCAAGGTTCTAAGACAACTTCAGAAGGCTCATGATGGAAAATGCTATCCACATCCACAGAAAGAATTACAGAGTCTGAATGCAAATAGAACCATACTATTTGCTGTTGCTCTTTTTTGTTTTGTTTTGTTTCTTCTTTCTTGTGATTCATTCCGTTGGTTATAATTCTTCTTTACAACATGACTAATGTGAAAATATGTTTAATATGAATGTATATCTAGAACCTATATCAAATTGAATGCCATCTTGGGAAGGGGGGAGGTGGAGAGGGAGAAAAATTTAAAACTCAATAACTTGTGGAACGAATGTTGAAAACTAAAAATAAATTTAAAAAAAGAAAAATGGGTTGAAGTTTCATAGAGGCAGATCTCTGCTTGGTTTCAGAAAAAAAAAAAAACAGTAATTAATGCTATTCAAAGGTAGAATGAGATACTTCATTTACTGGGTTCCTCCTTACTTTTGGTGCTAGATCATGTATGACCACTTATATAGAATGTTGTAGGGAGGGTTCTTGTTCAGGTATGAACTATTTTCAGTCACCTTGGGGGTCCTCCCTTCCCCTGCCCCTGACTCTGAGATTAAGTGGTTCCTGGATTTCATGAGCTGGAGCAGGAGTGGAGCTGAGGAGAACCAAGAGCTAGCCTGGATAAAAGTAGTGAGAGAGGAGGTCAGGTGCAGATATTGAGTTGATTATGTGAAGTGACATGTTGCCATGCACACCATGTGTCCTGGTATGTCTTCCTCTTATCAGGAGGCAGATATATTCCCCCACCCTGCTCTTTAGAGGGACCAAACTGCCAGAAGCTGGGATACGTGCCAGGGCCAGCTCAGGCTTAGCAGCTCTTTGTAGGAAAGGCAGGTTGGAAAGGCTAGTGGCTCTAAAAATTCTTAGCAAACAAGTCTTTTCTCCACTGTCACCAACCCCTAGAGATTCCCCTCCAACTCTCTTTCATTTCCCATAGTTTCTTGACCTTAATTTAGCAATTTGCTTAACAATTTTGGTTAAATATAGATTGATCCCAGACCAAGACTCTGTTAGACTTGCTAATGCCCTCATTCTACTTTCTCTTTGGTACCTCCCACTCTTATTTCCCTCCTGACGAATCAGCATTTATTAAGCACCTACTGTATCCCAGGCAGTATTGTTGTTGTATTTGTCCTTCATTGCCAAAGAAGACCATGCCATCAGCGAAATGGTGACATGACTTGCACTTGACTTGTTTTGAATGAGAGAGGTCTGTGCAAGGTCACCAGCCTCACTTCTCCTCCCAGGCAATATACTGTGTACTGGAGATACAAAATAAAAGTGAAACAAATCAGTTATGAGGAACAAATGTACTGTCTGGAGTATTACCCCAATCCCAATCAGTAGCAGTGGCCCAACATAACAATATGAGTCCAAATCATATTTATTAGCAATGGGAATGGGTGCACAAATGCCCTTTTCTACTTAAGGGAGTCTCTAAATAGACAATATTGATCATCAGGAATCAAAGCTCTCACCTCATTGGACGGTCCTGGTATTTTATTGACAGCTTTCTACCTTTTCTGGACTTTATGTTGATTCATCACCCTTTTGTTTCATCTTGTCATTACAACATGACCTTCCTCATTTCAAGATGTTTTTATAAAGGTTTGTAATTTCCCTACTTGCAGCTTATTTTGTGCTATTTGCTCTACATTTTAGAGTAGTTTCTTCCTGATGACTTGGAAAGGAGAAATTTTAATTTTACTAGGAACATTTGTCCAAATATTTTCAAGATGAGCTATTTCCAGAATAGTCTCATATAGATATCTGAGCCTATATTAATACTTTTAGCCATCAGTTTCCCCTTTCATAATTTTTCCTTACCTCAGTTTTTTCCTAATTATTTTATTTTTCATTTATGGAATAAAACAAACATTTCTATAACACAGTACAACAGAAAGCACACAAAACTGAAAATCTACAGTGCATAATATTATCTTTCCCTAATTTCTATAGGTCTTTCTGAGATTTGCCTTCCACATGGGTCTTCAATACTTTGTCAGAGTAGATGGAAGCCAGGAGTGAGAAGGGTAAGATCAGTTTTAAGGCCAGTTTTCAGCTCAGCAGCAACACTACCATCTTTATCATCAGTAGAAAAGATATTTATTTTCCTATGAAGAGAGATTTCCAAGTAGTACTTTGCATGAAGTATTTCTCTTCCAAAGATGAACAGAAAGAAAGTGCAGTCCAGTAGAAAGAACACCTGATTTGAAGTTAAAAACAAACAACAACAGATTTTAAACCTAAATTTGGCTCTAAAGTTTCAGTAAATCACTTAACCTCCTGAGTCTTTAGTTGTTTAAATTGTAAAGTAAAAAAAGTTGGGCTAGAGTGCCAAACTCAGTGCTGTCCAGGAGCAATGCAAAATAAATTCTTGAAAGGCAGGTGTAACTGCTAGCCCTAGAATCTCTAGGAAATATATCTTATAAATGAAAGCAATGAATGGCATTTAGCTGGTAATTGGGCTTTTACTAAACCCTGAGGCATTTTACCTATAGGTATATGTGTAGAAAAAGTGACCCCGGATTAGTTGGAAGAATGCTAACCATAATGCGGCATATCAGTATAAGAGACAGTTGTTGCCAGATCAAAGGGGTGGTTCCAGATACTCTTCAGGAGAGATATATAAAGAGAGAAGCAACAGACATGAAGGGAAACTGGTTCTTCAACATGTCCTAGATTTTTAGCTTGTTTCCCCAGAAATTACTAGAATGTACCCCTGTCGATGAGATCAGGTCCTCTCTCTTAGTTTGAACTAATATCATACCTCACTCCCAAGTTAAAGAAGCTCTTTCACTCCTGTGCATTTTCTTGTATATTCTATTTTGTAAATTTTCTCCATTTTTGTTATTTGTTATTCACTATTTGTGATGCTCTTTCGTGTAATGGCCCTTTAATAGGAAGAAGCTAAGTGGTAAGTGTAAACTAAGGACTACCCTTCCTCTTAAGAGAAACCAGAGAAACAGCTTTCCTTTGAAATGAGACTCATATACGCTCATCTGAATATTTGAAGGAGCAGATGGACATAATTCTAAGATAACAATCTTCTAAAGATAGGCAAGGTAGGAAAAAGCACATTGCCACAGCCATTCTTTTGTTCCACTCAAAATAGAAATTATAGTCTCCTTTGAAGAAGTGTGTGCCATATTTCAGAGATTTATAGCACTATGAGTTATGTCTATATATTTAATCTATGTGGACATACCTATCTTACATGTGTATCACATAAACCAAGCTATATCAGCTTTAAACTATATCTTCCAACTTTAAAATTCTATGATTTTTCTGAGTCCCAGTTCTATCAATCAGTTCATAAACACTTAGCCTCAGACCCTCAGTTTTTCCATCTGTACCATAAGAATAATAATATTTGTACTACAGCATTACATAGTTTTTGTGGAGATCAAATAATATATCATGGATGAAAACACTTTACAATGGTAAAGGGATGAATTCTTTTTAGCAATGTATTGAACTATTATTTGCAAAGTTTATTTAAAGTCTCTAGTTTCAATTCTATTTCTTCATTTTGCAAAATGTTTCTTTTTTCTTATCCATTAGAATGTAACTTCCTTATGGGCTGACATTGCTTCATTTTCCCTTTTCTTGCTATAATCATCTATCCAGGTAATTGGAACGTTCTAGGAACGTTGTGTTGGAAGAGCCTGGGAGTTTTGAGATTATAGGATAAAAGATTTAGAACCAGAAGGGATTGTAGAGGATTTAGAGTCCAACTCTCTTATGTTACTTAAAGATAAGGCTTGACATCTACCCCCAGATCCATTCTCCTCTATGACATCTTCACAAGTGGTCATCCTCCATCTATATAAACACCTCCAGTGATGAAGCACTCACTTGCAGAAACCATTCCATTTGGGGATAGTTCTAGAGACAGTGAGTAGGTGATTTAAATTGACTCAGAGAGCCTAGTTAATTATAATTGTATTACTGTCACCAGCACAGTCACCCAATACCTAAGATTGAAATTTTAGTTATTAGTATTTTAATTTTGTCCATTAGATAAAAGATGGGGATTCAGAGTGAAATAAAGACAGGAGGGAAGGTCAAAGTTCATCCTCTAGTTAGCGTTGTTATGGCAACTCTTTTGGAGTCATGTTTGTATAAATAGAAGGGAGAGCCGGAGGAAATGTCCATCTTGATCTGATCTCAGCTACACTGGTTGTTTTTCTTCTTCCTTCTTCATCCTGCACTGTTAGCCCTTGAAAAGAATAGAGATTTTATGTTTCTCACTAACTGTCAAAGATTTAAAGGCTCAAAGCACTGTGCCATTGTATGGCACTGTCCTCGTTGCTCTTCTTTCATATCTTGTCCTCTCCTGTGTGGGTGCTTTTGTTCATAGTCACCCATAACTGTAATAGACTTTCCCAACCCCCATCCCAATAGAAATGTTAAAATTCCTCTGTTCCTTTCTAGGGTCATGGAAGTTAGACTTGGAAGGGAAAACCCTTCATTTTACATATGAGAAAAACAAGGTCCTAATACATTAAGTGTTTTACTTGAGATCATGCATACAGCAGAACCAGAATTTGAATCCAAGTTCTGTGACTCAAGATCTAGAATTTAGCACTATATTACAGCTACCTCAATGTGTCCAGCTCAAGCATCACCTCCTCCAGGAAGTTCCTTCCCCCCAGGTAGAAGGGATCTCAACTTAATCATAGCAATTTTTTTCAGAACTTCCTTTGCTCTTATATTCTAACTTGTATTTGAGCTAAAATAACCACAGTTCACACTTACATAGTGTTCCTATAAGGCAGGTAGTCCAAGTTTAATTATCCTACTTTAAAGAGGAGGAAACTGAGTTTCAATGATGTTGAATAAATTTGTCCATAGTTAACACCATCTATAAATGTTGGAACTGGTATTTGAACCCTGGAGGAAAAGCTTTCTGTCTTTCTGGGGCAGCAACATCTTGGCTCATGCACCTAAGAACCTGCCCATCCCTTCTGGATCTGACACTTATTCCCTAATTGACCATTAACTCTCTCCTGCCTCTCTTGAAAGCTTAACTACATAAGGAGATGTGTTATAAAGGTAGAAATGACATGACTTAAATGAATTTTAATTCAAACTGATGATTATGGTGCAATGTGTAATATTCTAGTAGAAATGCATAGAGGACTAAGCCCCCTGCCCTCAAGTAGCTTATTACTAGTCAATCATCATTAAGCACCTGCTATATATTAGCTACTGTACTAAGTGATGGGGATATAAAGAAAAGAGAGAGATAGTAATAGGCCATGGTCTCAAGGAGGTCATAGTCTAATGAGAGAGATAACACATAAACAACTGTATAAA
Source organism: Potorous gilbertii (assembly GCA_028658325.1). Taxonomy (NCBI): domain Eukaryota; kingdom Metazoa; phylum Chordata; class Mammalia; order Diprotodontia; family Potoroidae; genus Potorous; species Potorous gilbertii. The sequence goes on from CM053771.1 coordinate 92,401,280, forward strand.
TGAAATATATGCAGGATAAATTAGAGATAAGGGACTAAAATTAGAGCGATAGTCCTCAGATGAAGGAAAACTGGAAAAGGCTTCTTGGTGAGGGTGAGATTTGAGTCTTAAAGGAAGCCAGGAAAAGCAGAAGGAGATGAGGAGGGAGATCCAATCATGGGGAATATGTAGTAAAAATGCCCACAGTCAGGAGTTGGAAATTCTAGTACAAGGAAAAGCAGGAAGACCAATGTCACAGAGATCAGAGTGTCTTGTTGGGGAGTGAATGTAAGGAATAAAAAGACTGGAAAGGTAGGAAGGGGCCAAGTTATGGAGAGCTTTATAAGTCAAACAGAATTTTATACTTGACCCTGGAGGCAACAAAGAACAACTGGAGTTGACTGAATGAGGGGTTGGGGAAGAAAACTTTAGGAAGAGCATTTGAAAGGTGAGTGAAGGATAGACTGGAGTGGGGAGAAATGAGGCAGGAAGAACAACAAACAGGCTACCAAAACAGTTTAGGCATGAGGTGATTCAGGTCTGCCCTAAACTGGTGGCAATGCCAAAGAAGATGAGGCATATAAGAGAAATGTTACAAAGGTAGAAATGGCAAGACTTGACAACTAATTGAATATGGTGATAGGTCATGTTGGTTGAGAAAGAGGAATTGAGAATGATACTTAGGTGGCAAACCCAGTTGCCTGGGAGGATGGTGGTACTATTTGAGGAGAAAGGGCACATACTATACTATTTTAAGGCTGGAAAAGACTAGAGATTATTTGCTACAAACTCCTCATTTAGTGAACAAAGAAAACTAAAGGTCTGAGTTATGAACTGACAGATGACAAGGTAGCAGATGCTTAGTGCCCAGGAGGTAACAGATTATAAGTGCATAGAGGAGTTTAGAGGAGGGAGAGATTACTGTGGTCTGGGCTAGTACCAGAAGGCCACTCCATGAAGCTTTTCCTAATCTCAATGAGTCAGAAATTATTTTGCCATCCTCAATACCCCAAACATTACTCATAAAAGTAATTTTTTTATAATATGGGTTGGACTAGACAACCCCTGACACCTTTCTCAGATTCTCTGATGTTGTATCTATTCATTCACTTATTTTCATATTTTGTATTATGGCTAGGTTCCACTTAGTATAAATAGTGAATACCCTGAAGTGCTTCCCCATATGAATTTGTATCACATATTTTTATTGGACTAGAACTAACTACTATATTTTACAGAATTACAACTTTAAATAGTGTGGATTCAAATAGATATGACCACTTGAGAGGATTCATTATTTGGACTGAGACCTGAACACATTGTTATTTCTATACATGTCTTATCTTCCTTATTAGATAGAAAAGCCTACCTTACACATGCATATATGTATGTATATAGCTAATATCCTTTAGCATCTAGCAGAGGCAGCAATGTAATAGTGAATAGAGTGTGTCTGTTCAGTCATGTCCAACTCTTCATGACCCCATTTGGGATTTTCTTGGCAAAGGAGTGATTTGCCATTTACTTTTCCAGCTCATTTTACAGATAAGGAAACTGAACAAAATAGGATTAAGTAACTTGCCCAGAGTCACACAGCTAGTGAATGTCTGAGGCCAGATTTGAACTCAGGAAGATGAGTCCAATACTCTATCCATTGTGCCATCTAGCACTCAATGCATAGAGAGCTGATCTCAAAGCCAGGAGGACGTGGATTCAAGTGCTGCCTCTGATATCTATTGGCTATATGACCCTGGACAAATCACTTAATTTCTCAAGTATACTAGCTGCTCTAAGATGGCAAGGTGCAGAGAAGGTACCCTGCATTGGTAGGAATTAGCATCTAGCACACTGTAATACACACAAGCTTAATATATATTTTAATTGAATTAAATTTCTTTAAGATATAAAAATTGAACTGGACCTTAGAGAAAGGATAGGATTAGCAGTGAGGAGAGAAAATATCTATCCTAACTTATAACAGTTTCATAGAGATATCCCTTAAGATCATTTATAGGAGTCCAGGATTGTGAATTTGGAGGGACCTGACAGATGATCTAGTCCAACTTTTCCATTTCACAGATGTGGTCATTGAGACCCAGGGATATTAAGTATGGCATGGTAGAAGAAGTCCAGGTAGAAGCATAGAAGAACCCAGGAAGATGCATAGTAGAAGAAGTTCAGAGTTTCTTCTTAACTTGGAGTCAAAAAGCCTAGATCTGAGTCTCAACTCTGATTTACTAGCTGTGTGATCTGGGGAAAGTTATGGGATCTTGCTGAGTCAATTTTCCTTCCAATAAAATTGGGATAGTATTACTTACAATAAGAATCTAGCAAAGGAGACTCAATAGGAGTGGTCCAACAGGTAGGAGGTAAATCAAAAAGAAAATATTGTCATGAAAACCCAAAGAGAACATGCAAGAGAGGAGGATGGGTAGTATCAAAAATGACAAGAGAAATCAAGAAGAGATCTTGGGCAACTTTGGAAAAGGCAATTTAAGTTAAATGATGAGATCAGAAGCCAGAATTCAAGGATTTGAAAAACAGTGAGAATAAAAGAAAGCAGGTAACCAGGTGGTCCAATGGATGGAGCATGCTGGTCATGGATTCAGGAAGACCTTAGTTCAAATCCTGTCAAATCAAACACTTAATAATTATGTGACTCTGCAAATCACTCTGTCTGCCTCAGTCTCCTCATCTGTAAAATGGGGATAATTTTAGCCCTACCTCCCAAGGTTGTTGTGAGAATAAAATTTAAAAAATTGTAAAGTGTTTTGCAAACTTTAATGGATTTTATTAATGCCAGCTACTAAGTAGAGGCAACAAGTGTAGAAAGCTGTTTTTTTGGAGTCTATGAAAGGGGGGAATTTTCTACTGTAATAAAATAAACCTTACAACAAATTTAATCTGTTAAAAAAGAAATGACCTTGCACTACCTCCCTGGCAGGATAATGGTGAGGAAAACACTTCTGGCAGTACTCCTCCTCACCCTTTTTGACAGCATCAAGCCCACTTGCCTTGGAATTTAAACATATGCTTTCCATTTAGCAAAGGAGGCAACTAAAGCAGGAAAGGAAATGACATTAGCAGTCATGCAGTAATTGACAGAAGTGGTAGAACAGGGTCAAAGTGACCCAATTAAAAATAATGTGAATTCATAGTCTGAATTTCCATGGGATAATTGCAGTCGCAACTCCCATTTCTGTCATACCTAAGATTATCATAGAATCTTAGAGTTGGAAGAGGCTACCTAGTCCAAAGTTCACCTGGAAGAAGAATCTGTGTCAATAACAAAGATCTGAAATGGAACTCTGTGTAAATACAGTGATGCAGTGGTTAGAACTCTAGACCTGGAATCAGGAACACCTGAGTTCAAATGTGTTCTCAGATACTTACTGACTGTATGACCCTGGGCAAGTCACTTAACCTTTGTTTCTTTATAAGTGATATAAAGACAATGATAGCACGAACCTCTCAGGGTTGTGGTGAGGATGAGATGATATAATAACTGTGAATCCCTTAGCACAGTGCCCAGGGTATAGTAAGTGCTATATAAATGTTAGCTTTCCATTAGATTGTAAACTCCTTGAGAACAGGGGCTCTCTTTTGCCTCTTTTTGTATTCCTCATGCTTAGCAAAGCTCTGGTAGCATATTAGGCACTTAATAAATCCTTACTGATTGCTTAGTTGTCCCTGAAGAAAAGATGAGAAAATGCAACCATATCCTATTTTTGCTGAGAAGGGGAACCATATGGAAGGAACATTGTCATTGATATATTAATTAGTTTTGTAAAACTGCTTTCCCCACCTTCTCTTTCTCTTAAAAGACATTTCCATTATAAGGAATGACTCCATGGGTAGAGAAGGTGAGGAGGGATATATTTGGAAATGAAGATTATATAAAAACAAAGAGCAATAATAAAAATTAAATGAAGGAGAAAGAAGGAAAGGGAGAGAGACAGAGACAAAGAGAGAAAGGGAAGGAGAAGAAAAGAAGGAAGGAAAGAAGGAAAGAAGGAAGGAGGAAAGAGGGGAGGGAGAGAAGAAAGAAAGGAAGGAAAGAAGAACTTATTCTATAATAATTTCATCAAGTGCTCATCCAGACTTTGCTTGAAGACTTCCAGTGAGAGGGAATCTACCACTTCCCAAGGCAGCCTATCCCACTTCTGACGAATTCTAGTCACTAGGAAAGTTTCCCAGACAACAGGTCTAAACCTATGTCTGCAACTTCCACTTGTTTCTTCTAGTTCTGCCCTTTGGAGCCAAGCTGAACAAATCTAATTGCTTTTCCACATGAGAGGCTTTCCAATATTTGAATACAGTAATCCTGTCTCTGGTAAGTTTTCTCTTCTCCAGGCTAAATATCTCCAGTTCCTCCAACTGATCTCCACAGGCCATGGTTTTGAAGCCTAGTTTCTGGATGTTTTCTAGTTTCTGGATGGCCTTTAGCAAATCTCTCTTCCATTGTGGTACCCAAAATCAAGCTCGATACTTAGTTGTAGCAGAGTATAGCAGGCTTCTTACATCCCACACTCTGGATACTAGGTCTGTCCTAATGCATTCTAATTGGATTGGATTTTTTTCTAATTCTATTTCTAATTGTATTGCATTTTTTTCCACTATCATATTACTCTTTTGACTTACATTGAATTTACAATCCATGAAAACTTCCTAGATCTTTTCTGAATCAACTGCCACACTCCCCTGTCTTTTGTTTCTGAAACTGACTTCTTGAACCCAAGTACAATAGTCAATCCCTAATGAATTTAATCTTATTAGACTCAGGCCAACTTTTTAACTGGTTGAGAGTTTTTCTATCCTATAATTGGATGAACTGTCCATCATTTACAAACCTGATATGTAAACTACCTGTGTTTTCGTCTGTGTCTGTTGATATGAACGTCAAATGTGGATGACAAATAGCAGAAGGTCAAGGACATATTCCTGGGACATTCTACTGGAAACCTCCTTGAGAAACTGTTCCTTGAAAGCTGATATTCAACCAGTTCTGAATCCACCTAACCCACTTTGGTTTATGACAACCCTGTGAAGTACATAGCTCATATATAATTTTCCTCATTTTGCAGTAGAGGTGAAACAAGGTCACCCAGAAAATATCAGAACAGTTCAAACCCAAGTCTTCTAACTTCAGGTCCAGAGCTCTTTCCATTCCCGACTCCCTAAAAGTTGATTCCCTAATTTGCTGTCTATGCATCATATGCTATCCCTTTCCCCACATTTCCTTGGGTTTGACATGGTATAGATTTCAAGGAAGAAACAAATAACCTTTTGTGATACCTAGCTTGGCATAGAGAGAAGAAAGATGTATGATATGGTGAGAAAAGCACTAGCTCAGGCTCTTGAGTCAGAGGACCTGGGTTCAAACCCTGCATCTGATGCTTTCTCCCTGTGTGACCTCGGACAAATCACTTCACTTCTGTAGGTTTCAGTTTCTTCACCTTTGAAGTGAGAGAGGAGAATTAGGTAACCTCTGAAGTTCCTTCCAGTTCCTGGACTTTGATTTTCTTGGGACTTTCAGAAAGAACTGTCAGATTGGGAAGTTTTCAGAAGAGTTTTGCTTTGTGTCAGTCATGGAGCAAGACAAGAAGACTCCCCTCTTTCCTCTCGCTCCTTCCCCAAACTCCTCATTCCCTTTAAGGCTATAACGTTTGTCCAGGATGTTAATGCAGCATTTAGCACAATACTTGGCACATAGTAAGTAGGTGCTTAATGTATATTTGTTGATCAATTATTGATAAATTCAGAGAAATAGATACTAGCTCTTAGATGATCCATAGCAGATTGTGACTTAGAGCTGGTTGATATGGTGATGTAAGGTGAACACTTTTCTGTTCACTTATGTCCTAGAGACCTTCTAAGGCCCAGTCAGGGAAAATAGCTCAGCAGCCTGTCATAGGATGAAAAGAGTTAAGAATTGGAAAGGACATTCAAGGTCATTTTACAAATGGGGAAATTAAGACCCAGGGAGGTGGAATAACTTGTCTTAGATCTCACAGGGGTAATACTTGGGATTCCTTCTTAGAGCTTCTATTCTCAGACCTTTATACCACAGTAGAAGGTAAGTTCCCTGAGAAGAGGGGGTGTTCTATTCTTTGTACTTACATCACCAGGATGAAGCACAGGATTTGGCACACAGCAGGCACTTAATAAATGATTGTTTTTTGATTGACCATATTGCCAATAATGAAATTTCCCAGCAAGTTGGGAAAATAATCATATAAGCATTTCCAGACTTGACTTCAGGATCCAAAACCCTGGGTACTCCACCCCAGAACATTCAGTTGACAACAAAGTCCATGTGCTAAAAAACAAAGGCCTCCTGCTGGGGAGACTGTCTGCTTTGTGTTTCAAAAGTTGTATAGGCTTTTGGATGATGCTGGTTGGCTGCTTATGGATGAGTGGATGGTAATGACAGGGTCACAGATATGAGGCTGTAAGCCCATGTTGAAGGCCGTTAAAAACAAAAGAGGCATCTCAGCCTTGTGGAAAGAATATTGGCACCAGGCTTGAAGTCAGGAACACTTAGATTCCTGAATTCAAGTCTGACCTCCAACACTTACTAGCCATGTGGCCCTGGGAAAGTCTCTCAACCCTATTTGCTTCAGTTTCCTCATCTGTAAAATGAGCTAGAGAGGGAAATGATAAACCACTTTATTATCTTTTCCAAGAAAACCCCAAATAAGGTTACAAAGAGTTGGACACAACTGAAATGATTGAACAACAACAAAATTGAATTTCATTATGATTGGTTTCCTTTGTAATCTTATGTATTTTATTTTGTGCATCTAAAAATATTTTTCTGAGAAGGGGTCAATAGAATTCATGACACTCTCAGAAGGGATTATGATCCAAAAAGTTAAGAACTTCTGTGCATTATCATGCCCGTTTTTAGATGCAGCTAGGTGGTAGAGTGGATAGGGCATTGGGCCTGGAGTCAGAGAGACCCAAGTTCAAATTTAGCTTCAGACATTTACTAGTGGTGGGAGCCTGAGCATTCAAGTCACTAGACTTGCCGATAGCAAGAATGACCAGAAACGAGTCCCCACCTCTCAGATTCTAAGCCTGGCACACTGGCTCTAAGCTTAAAATGTAGTAATGATAGCTCATATTTGTATGGCATTTTACAGTGTTTAAGGGTTTCTCGTTTCATCCTTATCAACCTTCTCTGAAGTATGTGGTGCAAATATTGTCAACCCCATTGACATTATCACACAGGACAAGGAAACTGAGGCACGGAGGGCAGGAGTTGCGATGTCACACGGGACAAGGAAACTGAGGCACGGAGGGCAGGAGTTGCGATGTCACACAGGGCAAGGAAACTGAGGCACGGAGGGCAGGAGTTGTGATGTCACATAGGGGACTGAAAGCAGGCCAGTGTGGCCATTACGGAGTCCCTGAGGGGGAAGGGCGCTGACTATGATGGAGAGTCAGGTGGGAGTCGTCCACCAGCCCTTTCTGTCGCTCATCTGGTGATCTTGTTCTTCCCAAACACCAAGCATTTTAAGTTGCATTAATGAAGGTGTCTGGGGTCTCTGGAAATTTTATAGACTTAGCTTTCACTCAGCAAGAGTAAATGACCCTGATAGACAGCAAAATTACATAATTTCTTTCAGAGACTGTTCAGTAGCTTTGGGACTAGGATTAGAGATGGCAAATACAATAGGGTCAGCAGGGTATGAGCCATTTTTTTAATAAAAATATTATTTTGAGAAGGGGTCCATGATACAAAATGGTTAAGAACCTCTGCTATAGAGGGAGACAGCATGCATATAAAGGAGAGACAGCTGAGGGTGTGAGTCATGGAGAATTTTTCAGTAGGGGGATCACATACCTAAGGCACAGGGAGGATCACATTAAACACTTCATGTTGCTTGAAGCCTTAAGAAGATCAGGCATATGCTACAGCACTAGAACTTCCTGGAGGAGACAGGGAGCCACTGGAGGTTTGGGTAGGGGAGCAATAGGATCAGACCTATGCTTTAGGAAGATCACTTTAACAGTTAAGTGGAGGATTAACTGGAGTAAAGAAAAATGTGTGGCAGAGACCAGATGTGAGGTGATGAGAGACCCTGTACTAACATGGTGGCAGTGTCAGAGGAGAGGAAGAGGCATATGCCAGACATGATACAACAGGCTTTGGCAGCAAGTTGGATATAGGGCAGTAAGAGAGTTCAGAGTTGAGGATGACACCTAGGTTGGAAGCCTAGGCACCTGGGAGGATAGTGATACCCCCAACAGTGAAAGGCAAGTTTGGAAGAGGGCAGGATTTACAGGGAAAGATAATGAGTTTAGATTTGGATGCACTGAGTTTAAGATATCAGCAATGCATATTTACTACATCAGTTTTTTCTTTTTTTCCCCCAGTGGTAGGAGTGGGAGGTAGAGAAAACAAATGTTGTTAATTGGAAAAAATTTAATTAAAAAATATTCTCTCTTCTACCCTCGATTCCTTGCTTTTTGCCCTTGTCTTTTCATGATTCATGCCTTTCCAACCCTCTACCTTCTCTGATTCAAGATGCTAGCTACTGAACATTTGTGGAGGAAGTCTATTAAGGGCAGGCACTGTTAAGTTCATATTATAGAATTTCAACTGAGCCCTCACCACTTCAGATAAATCCTTTTACTCTTTCCTGATTGCCTGTCATGCTCTCTGCAGTGATTATTCTAAATCTACTCCTCCTTAAGCCCCCCAAACTATCCCTCATTCTTAACAAATGACATTTTTATTAAGAAAGACATGACTATCTGTTGAGGTCCATTGTCCCACATCTCCCTTATTCTGCCATTCAAAACGTCTCTATATAATTCCCCATTCTCTCCTTCTTACAACTAATCAATTTGTGTCTCTCATCCCATCCCTTATCATCTGCTACTTGACCTTGCCCTATTGATTATTCCCTCTCTCATTTTTCAATCTCACCATCAGCTCTTTTCTGCTGCTGCTGCCTACAAACTTATTCAAAGCTCCTCTATTCTTAAATATAGAGCAAAACCTCCTTCATTTGATCTTGCCATGCACTTGAGTTATCATCCTGAATTTCTCTTCCTTTTCTCTCATTGCCTCACCACCCACTTCCATTTCAACTCCTTACAATATGGCTTCTGAGAACACCAATCTTCTGAAACTGCTCCCTGAAAAGTGACTAATGAACTCAACTGCTAAATCTGATGCCCTTTTTTCAGTTCTCATCTTCCTTTGGTTCTCTGCAGCTTTTGATACTCTTGATCATGCCTTCCTTCTGAATACTCTATCATTCCTTGGCTTCAAGGATACTGCTCACCCTTGGTTCTCCTCCTACACCTTCACACCTTCTAAGTTTCCTGTGTTGGATAACATTCATCTCCAAACTCTGTTTTCCAGAACTCTGTCTTGGTCCCTCTTCTCTTCTGTCCATATAGCCTTTCCCTTCATGACCTCATCCACTTTCTTATATCAGATATCATCACTAGACAGATGATAGACTAAACAAAGTGTTATGAAAAGGGGACTAGGAGACAAGATGGTGGAGTAGAAAGACAGACCTGTAGAAGATCCCTCCCATAGCCCATAAAATACCTGTAAAAATTACTCTAAACAAATTCTAGAGCAACTAAATCCACAAAACGGCAGTTAGAGATTTCCATCCCAAGACAGCCTGGAAGTCTTACAGGAAAAGTCTGTTGCACCAGGCGTGGAGTGGAACACAGCCCAGTGTGGGCCACGCAGCCCAGCAAGGACAGGATCCAGAACAGGCTTCAAGGCACCACCAGCAGCAGCAGTTCCCACATTGCTTAACCCACAAATGCCGAAGACAGCTTCAGAGGTCAGTGAGAAAGCTCTTTCACTTGAGTGAGAAGGGAATGTGGTCTAGACTTGCCAGCAGCACTCACTGCAGCAGCAGCATCCATTTTTGGAGCCCTCCACCTAAAGACCCTAGGGCAATTGAGTGACTGATCTGGATCTCAGCCCTCAGTGGCTCTCCTGGGTTGAGGAAGAGTGCTGGCAGTAGGGCTGGTGGAGGTTCTGGAGAGAGAACCCTGCAGGCAGATCCTGGGCAGAACAGAGTGCCTGTAGTTGCTCCCAGACCAAAGTGCATGCCAGGAGAGGAATAAATTCCTCTCCCTTGATTGTGCCACCTTGGAGGAACTGAAAACTTACAAGCCCCTAGAGTATACCCTCCTCTTGACAAAGGACTCAAAAATCAAGTAACTGGTTGGGAAAATGCCCCCAAAATGGGGAAAAAATGACATAGGAGGCTACTTTCTTGGTGAACAGGTATGTTCTTCCATCCTTTCAGATGAGGAAGAACAATGCATGCCATCAGAGGAAGATCTAAAAATCAAGGCTTCTGCATCCAAAACCTCCAAAATAAATATGTGATGGTCTCAGGCTATAGAACAGCTCAAGCAGGATTTTGAAAATCAAGTAAGAGAGGTGGATGAAAAAAATGGAAAGAGAAAGGAGAGCGATGCAAGAAAATCATGAAAAGCAAGTCAATACATTGATAAAGGAGA
>CM053771.1:92412270-92442340 GCA_028658325.1 Potorous gilbertii
CACACACACACAGAGGTTTTTCCCATCAGAATGCTTTTCAGTCAACTTTCTAAGACTATAAATGGCACAGATGGTACAGTGGCAGAGGTGGTGGATGCTGGGAGCTCCCTACATAGATAAAATCCACAAATCTGGCTCAAATACCTATACACACATATGGACATATCTATATCCATTTCTCTTTATAGGTATATATTTGTAATCCTCATAGAAATACCACTTGTTCTGAAGTCCAAGGCAAGACTCTGGAAGCTTCCTTTCAAGGAAAAACAGCCCCCAAAATACAAAGAAAGAATTTCAGAGAGGAAATCTAAATTCCTACTCCACGTCATCCAGCGTCTGCTCCAAAGGGTGAGCAAAGTGTCTAGCCAAGCCACAGACCATTTTCACATCTGGATCTGCCCCACTTATTAAACTGCTTCAGGCTGTGGTGCATTCTCTCTCTCTCTTTGCCCTCCACCCCTGTCCTGCCACCCAATACTGTGCTCATTATGCTGAGAGGAAGTAGCTCTTTATGGAACTAGGAAGGGCATACTTTCTCAAATACTTGTAAAGGAACAATATGTTAAAACCACAGGTTATAGAATTTTTCCCACTCATAATATTGCCTGAACTTGACAGAATAAAGGACTCTGACTAGGCCAGCCCGCATGTAGATTGTTTACTTTCCATAATAGTCAGAGGATAAAGTCTCTGATGCCAGGAGGACTGTTTTTGAAATCATTTTTGTGGAGAATAGAATACCTTTCCATGCAAAAAAACAAAAAACAAGCTATAAAAAAAAAAGTCAGCCTGGCTTCCTACCTCCACTGTGAATTTTAGTAGAGAAAATTTCATTAGACTCAAGATAAACCCAATTTGCCCCAAAGACAGACTCACATTCTTGGCAGGAAGGGTGGGTCCTTCCTTCAGTAGGAAACAATTCTTTTACCAGTGCTTACAGTGAAGGAATACTCCTGACTCCAGGACTGACAAAACTTCTCAGAGCTCTAACTAACCCAGAGCTAGGAAGCCTTAGCCTCCGCACTCTTAACAGCAAGGGGGACAGGCAGTGCATACACCTTCATTAATCTTCTTATCACTGACAGGTGGTGCATCCTTTTCTAGTTTGCAAAGACAGTCAGTCAACAAACAGTTATTAAGTGCTTACTGTGGACCAGGTGCTGTGCTAAGCAAAATGCCCTTCTCCCTCTCAAAGAGCAAAAGCCGTCCCTGTCTTTAATTTTACGGAAAAATTAAAAAAAAAATGTCCTTAATTACATGGAAAATAACAACTTGTCAGTAACTAGGCATATATAAAATATTTGCAGACTAGAGGACAGCTAGGTGGTATAGCTGAAAGAATGCAGGACCTGGAGACAGGAAGAGCTGAGTTCAAATGTGGCCTCAGATACTTAGCTGGGTGGTCCTGGGTAAGTCACTTGACCCTGTTTGCCTCAGTTTCTTCATCTGTTAAAAGAAACTGGAGAAGGAAGGCAAACTACTGCAATATCTTTGCCAAGAAAACCCCAAATGGGGTCACAGTTGGACATGACTGAAACAACTGACTGAACAACATGAGTGAGAGGTTATGAGTATCTGAGCTAGGGTTGTGGTTGCCTGCGTAGAGAGGAGAGAATGGCTACCAGTGATATCAGTGATATAAGGAAGGTACAGTTATCCCTTCTACAGCTCAGGGGTAAGGGCATGGGACCTTCTAGATCTAGAAAATCCATGCAAACATTTTGTGGACCTCCCTTCATAACAGAGAAGAAGTCTGATTTTTTTCTTCTTCTTTTATAGTACTATAGTATAGTATAGTACTATACTTCTTCTTTTACGTACTATACATATATTCTATGCATTTCTGAGTTTCTAAACATTTTCTTTGTTGTCAGTTGGCTTTTGCATATTGTCTGTAGCTTTCACAAAACTACCAAAAAATTTCCATTTAATTTCTTATGCTGACCTGTAACATATTGAAACCATGATGGGGAAACTCACGATGTGGAAGGGATAACTAAATACAGCAAGATTTAGTGACAGATTGGATATATGGAGAAAGTCAGAGTGAGGAGTCTGGGAGGACATAGAGGTTGTGAGGCTGGGTGACTTAGGAAGATGCTGGTGCCATCAACAGTAAGAGAATTCAGAATAGGGAAGGTTTTTTTCTTATTTTAAAATAGTATTTAATTTTTTTCAATTACATGTAAAGACAATTTTTAACATTCATTTTTTTTAAATAAAATTTTGAGTTCTAAATTTTCTCCTTCTCTCTCTCTTTTCCCTCCCTCCTCCCTAAGACAGTAAAACAATTTGATACAGGTTATATGCATGCAGTCATCTAAAACATAGTTCCATATTGTGTCATGTTGTAAAAGAAGAAACAGAACAAAAGGAAAAAAAAACTACGAAAAAAATAAAGTTAAAATGCTTCAACCTGCATTCAGATTTCATAGTTCTTTCTTAGTTCTTGTTACTGTGTACAATGTTCTCCTGGTTCTTTTTACTTCACTTTGCAGTAGTTCATGTTAAGTCTTTCCAGGTTTTTCTGAAATTTCCCTGCTTTTCGCTTTTTATAGCCCAATAATATTCTATAAATTCATATACCATAACTTGTTCAGCCATTCTCCAACTGAGAAGAGGGAAGTTTTGGGAGAAAAGATAATGAGCTCTGTTTTGGACATGTTGAGTTTGAGATGTCTAAGGGACATCCAGTTGTATATGTTCATGAGGCAATTGGTGGTGCCCACTGAAGCTTAGGAGAGAGACTGAGGCAGGAAATACATATAGAACTGGCATCTTTCTTGAAAAAAAAAAAGAAGCAGTAGACTAATGGAAAGCCACATATAACACCCTCCTGCAAGGGCTTCTGGGAGAACATATGAGGAGAAACTATGTCTTCTAGAGAATAATACCTTATACCTGTTTTAATAATAATAGTTCAATACTTCAAGGATCTATGAATTTCATTACTGTAGGTACACTCTTCATTGTCGTAGATTATATAAGCTTTTTCAGGTTACAGTGAGGGAAGTTTCATGAGTTTCATCATGACCCCTCTGCTCAAAAAATGCACTAGATAATGACCAAAAGTCAGTGTGGTGTAAGGGATAAAGCACTGGGCTTTGGAGCTAGAAAGATCTCCATGTGACCGTGGAAAAAGTGGGGGAGGGGAATGGTACAAGCACTTATTAAGTGCCTACACTGTGCTAAGCTCTTTACAGGAATTATTTCATTTGAACCTCATAACAACCCTGACAGGTACAGTTCTGTTATGATCTTCACTGTTACAGCTGAGGAAACTTAGACAGGCAGAAATTAATCAGTCACCCAGCAAGTGATAGAACAAGGGAGAAAAGGAGGGAACAAGCATTTATTAAGTATCTACCAGGTACCAGGCATTATACTAAGAACTTTACAAATCTCTTATTTGATTCTCACCATTCTGGGAGGTAGGGTTCTGGTCTGATCCCCATTTTTACAGTTGAGGAAACTGAAGCGGGCAAAAGTTAAATCAGTTGCCTAGGGCCACTCAGCAAGTGACATAATAAGGAAGGAGCCCAGGGAAACAAGCGTTGTTAAGTGGCTTGCTATGTACCAGGCACCATGCTAAGTGCTTTACAAATATCTCATTTGATCACCACTTGGCCCCTGCTTCCTCTTCTGTAAAATGAAGGAACTGGACTTGACCACTTCCAAGGACTTTTCCAGTTCTAAGTCCATGAGTCAGTGGTTAGAACAACAAACAAACAAGACTCGTGAGCTGAGGGGTAGAGATAGTGTGGTGGACAGAGAGGGCCAAGGTGTGAGTCATTGCTCGGTTTGACACTTTGCGTCTGCATGGCCACTGGCAAATCACCGAAAGTCTCCATGCCTGAGGGAATAATCTCCGCTCTTATTTATGGAACATTTTAAGGTCTGCAGATCTCTTATACAAATTCTCTCATTTGATCTTTACAACTGCCCTGGGAGGAAGGTGAGATTTTTATAAATCTTACTTCCACTGATGCTTTCTGTTCTTACCTCGCCTTTATTTCTGAAGGCAATCTAGCCTTCCCTCCACCCCTGCCCAGTGTAACAATGATTAAGAAAGGCAGAGAAAATAGCAGTTCAGGAAGATCGATCAATACATCAACCCCATCTGACAGTCTATGCCACTGTCTATGCCCATCACCCTCCAACTTCTATAAAGAAGGGACGGAGTAGCATTGCTGAACTCTGTTCAGAGGCTTAGCTTGGTGGTTATAACTATACAGTGTTTAGTTCCATTTTATCATTCTTCCTGTTTACATTGTAATCATTTTATATCTGCTGTTTTCCTCATCCTGCTTACTTCACTCTGCATCAGTCTATAGTCTTCCTGGGAAGCCAGGTGGAGCAGTGGATAGGGCACCTGGAGTCAGGAAGGCCTGAGTTTAAACCTAGCCGCTGATGTTTACTAGCTGTATGACTCTTGGCAACTCACTTAACTGCTGCCTGCCTCTGTTTCCTGAACTGTAAAATGTATATAATAATAGCACCTGATTTCCAGGGCTGTTGTAAGGATCACATGAGGTAATTATAGTACAGGGCCTGGCATACAGTAGGTATGTTCCCTTCCCCTTTCTGAAGCCTACATATTAATCATTTCTAAAAAGGAAGTAATATTCTATTACATTTATGTGCCATAATTTCTTTAGTCATTTCTTACTAATCCCCTTCTTACAGATAAGGAAACCTAGGCTCAGAGGGATTAAGCAGCTTGCCTAGAGTCATACAATTAGAAGGTACCTGAGGCAGAAATGATCTTCCTAACTTCAGTCCAGCACTTAGGTCAGTAGCCCACACTCTTACTCCAAGACAGGGATAATGATACATGCATTATCTCCTAGAGTCATCATGAGGCAAGTACTTTGTAAACTCTAAAACACTATAGAAATATGGGCTAGCATCATTATTAATGTTTTAATATTTTTATACAGTGTTCTGGGTGTGGACTTTTCTGCAAAGTGCTTTGGGGATCAATAGGAAATAAAAAATGCAAAGGAATTTGGTTTTCTATGTATAGGGTGAATGCTGATGATATGCTGAACCCTCAGTTACCTGGTCTAGAAAATGGAGGTTTTCATTTTTATATGACTCGTCCCATATGTTTATTCTCAGTAATGATAACAATAGCTGACATTTGTATAGCGCTAGAGAAAGTTTCTTCATCAGAGAGTTCTTTATACTGGTAAAATCTCAGGTCCAGTCCTCATTCTTAAGGTATGTTGCTAATAATTGCGCAGTGGTGCCTCTGTTGTGGTGTTATGGAAAGCTATTCAAAGGTTTGATCAACAGTCAGTTTTCTCACTCAATTTTTCATTTTTTTTAGAAATACAAAATTGTCTCTATAAAATATTTTTAAAACTTAAAAATAAATATTAAAGGGTGAGTTGATCCATAGGTGATGTGGTATATTAGAAAGATTACTGGACTAAGAATCAGCTGAGTTTTTAATTCCATGGTGATCTTGGGTGAGAGTCTTAACTTCTCTCCACCTAAATTTGCTTGTCTGTAAAATGGGAGGTTTGAATTAGCTAATTGCTAAGGTACCATTCTATGATTCTGTGACTGTATAGCTCAATTCTGCCTGAATTATGGGCTTCCTGAAAGATATCCCAGGTTAAAGGTATGCTTTGGGTGAACATCTAGTCAAAATCATAACTCATAAGTCTATGTCTACATTTGTTTTACAAAATACTCAAGAAGGCCCATTAGTTCAAAGTAAAAAACTTTTAAATAATAGCATAGCAAGATAAATGACAAGGAAAAATCCTTCCTTTCTATACAAAATGATACAATCTTCCATAGAGTCTTAAACTAGTAGTAGGAGAGTCAATGTTCATGGGAGAGAACACACATGAGGAATAAAACATAGCTTCAGCAATTTACACCTAGGATTAACCAGCTTTGGAAGTCTTTGTAGAGTCACTGATATAATCTGCAAGTCTAGTGATGTCATTGAGTTGTGGGCTGCAATTTAACTGTGTCCACAGCTGAGATATTCCCCTGACCTCTGCTGTCTCTAGGTATTGCATAAAGTGGTCATCAGTGGATGGTTTTACTAGATAGATCTATGTAAGTTCTTTGTCATTATCTCTTAGCATTTGCTATTCTTAGTTGTCGCTAATTTTCTAGTCTATAGAAGAATCAAAGAGAGAGGAATATATCAATTCTTAAAGTTCTTCTGTGATCAGCCATCCAGCCATCCAGCCTCTAGTCATCTAGCCTTTATATACTGAAACACTTTGTCCTTACATTTATTTTTTGTACTACAATTTGCTCTGCTCTTTGAGTCACTGAGAAATGCATTTCAATTCCTTTAATTCCTATTATAATTTTATTTAATTTCCATGGTGGACACAAATTACTGGGAAACTTCATTTAGCAAAAGTGAAACGACCTGGGTGGGATTGGTGACCTTTGTCTTACTTTCTTGACACTAATGAAGTCCCTACCCTAGTTTCCTTCTAGCATTTTTAAAGTTTTGTGATTTTATTCTAGGTCCTGGCAAAGATAGACAGGCAGCATCTGTAAAAACAAGAGAGATCATGGAATCTTGGTTCTTGGAGGTACATAATAAATATTTCATAAACGTAGGACTTATTGACTTGAATGGTTTATGAGCAGCTGCAAACCTTTATTAGCAGCTACTATTCCAAACTCTGGGCATACAAAGATACAAATAGCATTATCATGCTGTAGAAAAGTTTACGTTCAAGTAAATGAAATAGGTTATTCACAAAATAAGATGAATAGCGATGCAAAATAGCATGGGCTACAACCTGTAAAATAGTGCAGCAGGAATTAAAGAAGTAAGGTAGAGGAGTAACCTCTTGAGAATACTTCCAAACCAAACATCCTTGTACCTTGCTGTGTGGATTTGGAGCACATAGAAAAATGGCCTGATTTACAACTACTCTCTCTCCTCTATGTGTTCCCTGGAGCCACAAACAAGAGGAAACTCTTCTTTTTCCTCTCTCTGTCTTTCTCTCTCTCTTCTTTCTCCTCCTCCTCTCTCTCGCTCCTCCCTCCCTCCCTCCCTCCTTACCTCCCTCCCTCCCCCCACTCTCTCTGTCTCGCTCCCTCCCTCCCAGATTCTCTACTGACATCAGACTTTTGTCCAGTATAAGAAGAAAATTGCTCTAAAGCAACTGATTGCCATATTTTGAGACTGATTTAAAAACAGTACAAAAAGGTTTGGGGTTAAATGGGAAGCCCCCTCTGAGTCATGGCTCAGAAAATCAGGTGTTATGGTCCTCCATTTAAGTAATTTTAATTCAAGAAATATTTTATTCAGCACATCCTGTGGGCAGAACACTGAGCTAATCACTGGAGTGAGACAAAGGTCAGATGAGCTAAAATCCCTGACCTCAAGAAGCTCTCAGTAGGGAGGACCGATACATATCCAAATAGCTATAATACAAAATAAGATATGATAGAAGAGAGTCAAGCAGAGGGCTCTGTAAAGTCTGGAGTGGGGAGGTGTTGTAGCATGGGAAAGGGACAGAGATGATTACCAGCTGAGAGAAACAGGACAGACTCCACAGAGTAGGTGGCATTTAAGCTGGGCTTTAAAGAATGAGTAGAATTTCAACTAACAACGATGAGAGATAGTACAGAGAATGGCCTGAACATGGGTAAAAACCAACCAATCAACAGGTATTTATTTAGCACCTACTATATGACAGGCTGTGCTGGGTGCTGGGGATATAGAAATGAAAATGAAATCATCTTTTCCCTCAAGGAACTTCCATTTCTATGAGAGGGAGGAACATACACACATATAAGTATAAAGACAGAATAAATACAAGGTAATTTGGGGGGGAAAGTCACTAATAGCTGGAGGGATCAGTAAAGACTGTGTAAGACATGGCATTTGGGGGTGAGAGATAGGTTCTACTTTGATTGTACTGAGTTTGAGATGCCTACATGGAACAGCTGGGTGGAGAGATCTAGCATGTGGGATAGGAGCTCAGTAGAGAGATGAAGTCTGTATATGTAGATGTTGGAGTCAATAAAGATGGTCTTGAGCCCATGGGAGCTGAAGATATCACTGGCAGAATGAAAAGAGGTAGAAACAGAAGTGGAAAGAGTCCAGGACTGATGCCAGGGGCATACCTCTGCATAAAGGATGAGGTATGAATGCTGATCCTGCAGAAGAAATTAATTAATCTGGATAGGAAGGAAGAGGGCAAAAAGTGTCACAAAAATTCAGAGAGAAGAAAAGGAAAAAGCCTAAGCAGTGTCATTCAGGCAAGAAGGATGTAGCCTGAGAGAAGGTCATTGGATTTGTCACTAAAGAGATCATTGATGATTTTGGAGCCTAATGATTTCAGTTCAGTGGTGGGTACAGAAGCCAGATTACAAGGAGTTAAGAAGTGTCTCTGGATTCTAAAAGATGTATTCTTTACCCTGGGGGGGGGAAAGGGGACAGCTATGTGGCAAGGTGAATAGAGGGCCAGGCCTAGAGTCAGGAAAACTCATGAAGATGAGTTCAAATCTGTTCACAGACACTTACTAGCTGTGTGACCCTGGGCAAGTCACTTAACTCTGTTTGCCTCAGTTTCCTCATGTGTAAAATGAGCTGGAAGAGGAAATGATAAACTACTCCGGTATCTTTGTCAAGAAAATTCCTAATAGAGATCATGGAAAGTTGGACATGAATGAACAACAACAAACATTTTTTCCTTTATTCCGTTCAATTTAAATCCTGAGTCACTCACTGTCAGTAATACTTTGAAAAATTGGCAAAAGATGGCAGGAGTCACATAACTGGATAGGGGAAAGTGGCCCAATTTTTTTTAAGAAAAGGGGGTAGTGGAGGAAGAGGGTGAAGTCTTTAAAGTAGAGGTCATCGAGTTTGACTTGGATTCCTGGAAAAATTTAAGAATGTATTGGTTGAATGGTTTCTGAATATTTAGGAAGGGGAGTGGTCATCATTAAGAGCCAGTATGGGATCATTAGGAACAGGTCATCCCTGAGAGTTCGATGAGAATTAACAGAATGACATGACAGCCAAAAAAGATAAGAGACACATTCTTAGACTACATTACATACAGTGTAAAATGAGGGAAGTGAAAGTCCTGCTGAGCTTGGCCCTGATCAGACCATATCTAGAACATAGTGTTTGGATCAGAGAATCAGATTTTAAGGACTTAATAAGCCTCAAGCAGAGTTCCCAGGATAGTAAGGCAAGGGTATGCTGGTAAATATTTAAGGACCAGTTCTTTAAAAACACACGGTGCACTTTTAAATTTAACCTGCATTTTCTCCATCATTTTCTTGAGTCTACAGACAACCAACCCATCACTAAAGCAAGCCTCAATTTATAGCATTTGCTGATTGCTAAGGCATAAGTGCACACACTGAAAATATAATAATAGATTTTATTTAGGTGATTTGAGTTGGCTCCAGCATACCTCTGGCAAGAAGACAGGCCAAAGTGATGATTAGCATGAAGAGGGGGAGACCTAAGGGAACAAAATATCTGTCTCTAAAGGATTTTGTTGGACTTTTATGTGGAGAAGGGACTAGACTTTTTCTACCTGACTGAAGGACACAAGTAGGAATAATGGATAATAGTTGCAGAAAGCAGATTCTGGTTTATTAGAAGGAAAAACTTCCTGACAACTACAATGATTTCCTAAAATGACATGGACTGTTGCTCCAGAAGCTATTCAGTTTATCATCACAGTAGGTCTTGGAGCAGAGATGGATTCCTATTCATACACAGGTCGGACTTCTGAGGTCCCTTGACTCTTGGATGTTCTGTGATTCTCTTATTCTTGCTTTTTTTTTTTTTTTTTTTTTAGACTGAGTCTCCCTATCTTACCTGGACTGGAAGTAGAGTGGTCACTCATTGGCCTTCCTCACCGCAGAACTGCTTGGGAGCTTTGGCCTGCTCTGTTTTTCTGACCTGGGATGGTTCACTCCTTCCTAGGCAGTTTAGGGGCCCATGTGCTCCCAGTGGGGACTTGCTATGCTCATGAGTGACGAGCCTAATTAGCCCAAGGCAACTCAGAATGCCAGAGCCCAAGTGATTCCTCAGCCTCAGCTTTGTCAGGAGCAGAGATTGCAGGTGTATACCCCCATGGCCCATACACAGAAGAATTATTCTGTTCCCACCCAATGCTTCTGATTTGTCTTTCTTTTTCTGGTCATACTCATTATTTTCTCTGGCTCCACTTATTCTTTTCCAGTCAATTTCTTCTAACCCTGCTAATGAAGTAATGATAAGACTCAATCAATTTATAAACATTTATGAAGCATCTACTAAGTACCAGGCACTGTGTTAAACCTTGGGGATACAAAAGGAAGCAAAAGACAATCCCTACTCTCAAGGAGCTTATGTTCCAGTGAGGAGATAACACGTAAACAAATACAAAAGGAAGCAAAAGACAATCCCTACTCTCAAGGAGCTTATGTTCCAGTGAGGAGATAACACATAAACAAATATATAGAGATCAAGATAAAGAGGAAAAAATTAGCAAAGCAAAGGCCTTAGAATTAAGAAGGGGTGGGGAAGGTTTCCTGCAGACAGTAAGATTTTATTTGGGACTTAAAGCAAGCCAGGGCGGTCAGCAGTCAGAGTAGAGGAGGGAGAATAAGAATGTTCTGGGTATGGAGAACAGTAAGAGAAGGTGCCTGAAGCCTGAGTAATAGGAGATGAAGAAGAGGGGAGAAGAGGAGTTCACAGCAAATATCTTCATTTTTTTTCTGTAAACTATGAGGCTAGGTTCTCAGCTGAGAAAATAGGGGAGATGGGGAGCCATGGGAAGTTTGAGGAGCAATGAAAAGGTTTGGAAGAGCTGCTATGGAGAGCAAGATACTGAGTTGATAAAGGAAGTGTAGTAGGATTGCTTAGCAGTCATGAGGGCCTAGTTGAGGTTATATAACAAATTTCTAGTGGCCCCAGTCACAACAGTTGCATAGGTGCAAAGGTGATGAATAGTGGGAGTGCTCCAAGGCTGAGACTTCCCTGGATGTGATAGACTATATGATAAGGGGGCTAGGGACTCAAGAGAGAAGGACAGTGTAGAAGTGAATTGGTTCATCAAGGGGTCAAGATGAAGAGAAGAGGAGAGAATGGCTAGTGCAGGGGGAATGACTTGGGTCAGGATTAGAGGTCATAACAGTTGAACATAGATGTGGTCATGCCAAAATCTAGGTTCTGACCACCTTTGTAAGTGGCTGAAAGTGGGTGGAAGAATGGTCTGTGGAGGGAGGATAGGTTGAGGAACTGAGTGGTTAAGGTATTGGAGGACCAATCAGTATATGTGTGGAAATCCCCTAGCGTGGGGAGGAGAGAAAAGTTATAAACCAGGTATTGTGGTTGTTGTTTGGCCTTCATTCTCAGAGGACCATGATGCCATGACATGCAAGTGAATTGAACTGAAGTGAGGCAGGCTGTGCAGTCACCAGGCTCACTCTCTCCTCTGAAGCCATCTGGGTCCAGTTGCAAGATACAGATCAGGACGACTGGAAATGGCCCTGAATGCAGTGGGGGGACCTTGGTCTTTTTAAGTTAAAGTTTTCAACAGGTCTCAGCTTGAATGAGGCAACATTCATTCAGTGACTAAGTATGCACTCATTGAGGAAAGAAGGGGAAGTAACCTGAGGGGTTGGTAGACAAAAATCACCAGGATTTTGATTGGGTGTAGATCTGAATAGCATGCACCTCAAAGGAAGAGAGATTACTGAATGATGGAGGAAGGGGAAAACCTGGAAAAGGTAGTGGGGAGCAAAAAGTATTCTAACTTCCTCACTTTAACCAGTGAGCTAAGGAGAAGGAGTACAGCCAGTACTGGAAAGGGTGGGCAGGGAGGCTGTGTCATGAGGGGAAAGCCAGGTTTCAGTAAGCATCAGTAGATGGAAGGAGTGGGAGAGGAAGAGTTGAGGGGTATAGGAATGATAAACTGGGTGTGGTTTGGAATGGGATTTGGATGGTTGTCTACAGGAGTTCAGCAGCATTTGGGAAGTGAAGGTGACCAGATATGTGAATGCTCATCACTGAGTAGAGAGCCACTCTATCCTCCAAGGACAGGTGCAGCAGGTGAAGGGAGGTCTGAAGAGTCACTCTCCTCTGGCCACTGTGATCCACTGGGTTCAGTCTCCGTGTGTTGCATTCACACATACGGCATTTGGTCACATTATCAGGACTTTATTCTTGTACTGTTTGCTAAACTACCAGGAGAACTGCGAACAAAAGCCATGCTTTAGGTGGTTACCTTACCTCCAACTTCTGGTCACTGTAACTCATGATGATTGTGCCTGGATACTTCCAGCAGCATAGTCTGCTAGGTTTCACATCTCCAACAGACCTCAGAGAACATACTGTCAGTCAAAACAATGTGTGCTGATTCCATGGCAGGCAATGACTAAACTGGAAGTCAGGAGACTTAACTCTCCTTCTCAGCTCTGCCACTAATTAATTCATTGGTGACCCTGGTCATTCATCTCTTCAGGCCTCAGTTACCTCGTCTGTAAAACAAGGCAATCAGATTAAATGAAATGATCCCTAAAGTCCCTTCTACAGTTAAGAATTCTATGAAGGCCAACAAGCGGAAACACACACAAATGAAGTCCACACTGCTGTAGAGCAGCCAGAGCCAAGGGAGAATGAGTCAGAATCAGCAAAAACCTTGTGCCAACTGTGAAGCCAAGAGATAAGGTAGCAGTTGTTAGGAGGCTCCTAATAACCCAATTATCAATTGAAACCTCATTACTTTCTAGCTGTTTGGAGTGGACTACTGCCTTCCCTCCTTTCTAGATAGAAAAAATAGGACATTGATGATCCATATAACTGTATTGAGGAGGTCCCTCTATATTGAAAACCCTTAAAAAAAAAAGGGAGACACCCTTCCCCCATCTTGAATTTAAGTTGTTGTTACACCAGAGTCCATGGAGGAGATCCCATAATTCCAGGGCTCTGCTGTTGATGCTACTGTGTTCAATTTTATTCTATTTATTTTGCCAACAACTTGGATGAGGTCATAGATAGGCTGCTCCTCAATACAAAGCCAGGAGGAATAGCTAAAAACATTGGATGACATAATCAGAATTCAAAAAAGATTTTTGACAGGTTGGAACAACAGGCCAGATCTACATTAAATAAAAATCTAACATCCTTGGGGTCACAAATGTCAACTTCACAAGCACAGGATGGAGAAGCTGTGGTTAGAGTAGTTCATGAGAAAAAGACCTGGGAGGGCTTTGGATGGTCTCAGTATGACTCAGTCGTGTGAAGTGATAGCCAAAAAAGGTAAGGGAATTGTTAGGCTGCTAAAGAGATGCACAGAGTCCAAAATGAGAACATAGACATACTGGGGTCTAGTTGTAGGGTCCACATTTTCTTAAGGATATGAACAAATTAGAGCATACCATAGGAAAGAGAATCAGACTGGTGAAGGAATTGGAGGCTGTAAGAAAATCAGATAAAATAACTGAGCAGTTTTGTCCTAGAGGAGAATGTGGCTGAAAAAATATCACTGTTTTCAAAGGTTTGAAGGGCCATCCTATGGCAGAGGGATTAATTTTGTTTTGCTTTTCTCTAGAGTGTAGAATTAAGATAAATTACTTGAAATTACAGAAAGGCAGATTTAGGCTCAAAATAAGCAAGAACTTCCCTGATATTAGAGTTCTCCGAAAAGAGGAAGGGGTTACCATAATAGGTAGTAAGTTCCTGTCATTTGAAATTTTCAAAAAGGCCCTTGGAAATCACATCATTATAGTAGCTGGTATGCAGGTATGTAGTAGTTGGTATTTCTGCCTCAAGGTCCAGTGTGGGATGGGGTGGGGGATCAGACTAGCTGACTTCTGAAAACCCTGACTACCCTAGGATTCTACAATGTGAAGTCAGTGACTTTGAGATCTGACCAAGAGTTTGAAATGTAAAATGTATGATTTTCCTTCCAACCTCTAGGGAGGTGAGTATCAGGCTGCAGAAATTCTAAGGGGAAAGGGGATTTTTAATGAGTTCTTTTACAAGTCTCCTGATGAAATGGGAAGTAGTGGAATGATTATATGGTAGATACATGGGAGATTTTCTTTCTGCTTCTGGTTCTCCATAACACCTGCAACCACATGTCATGCTCCCCTATCCTTTTCTCCTGAGAGATTGTCATAGTAGGACGCATCTTGCTCTCATCCTCCAAGTTGTCGCTGAATCGGTCTTCAATTGTGGCAGATTCTTTGTGACCCCATTTGGGGTTTTCTTGGAAAAGACACTGGATTGGTTTGCCATTTCTTTCTTAAGCTCATTTTGCAGATGAGGAATTGAGGCAAATCGGGTTAAGTGACTTGCCCAGAGTTGAGCAGTTAGTAAGTGTCTGAGGCCAGATTTGAATTTAGGGAGATGAGTCTTCCTGACTCCACTGCACCCCCTAGCTGTCCTTAGGATGGCATCTTGAGCCCCAAATCATCTTATTCTTACGAGGCTGCTTTAAAATTTCTTGTTCTTTTTCTCACTCCCTTCCAGGTCAGAGACCCAGTTATAACCTGATATTCTTTCTCTCTGTCTCTCTTTCTCTCCAGTCTCCATCTCTGACCTTCTCTGTCCCTCTCTCTCTGTCCTTACTATGTGTCAAAATACTGTATCAGATACTGGGGTCCCAAAGACCAAAGTGAAATAGTCCCCATCCTCAAGAATGGTGACATTTTATTGCTCTATTTGAAGTTGTCCTTCAGCATTACATTTTCATTTTATAGAAGTTATTTACAATAGATTTATTGAGCTAGGCATTTTTCTGAAAGTTCATTTTCTTACAAGTACTCATTATGTACTTCTGGTTTGGGTAATTTCTTTCTCTTTTCTTTTGGAGAAATGTCATGTCTATATTATTTGTATTAACAACTCTCTCTAGGCTGAATCTAAATCATCTCAAGAGTTACTGGCTGGAAAAGAGATTTACACTGAGCTTGGAATCCCATCCCACAGTATAGCTCAAATGTATCTAAGATCTCTGGTTTTCCCTCCAATGATACAAATTGCAACCCATCTATTGGGCCTGTCCATCCTGTTTGATTCCTGTGTTCTCCCATAGGTTCTCCACAAGAGGTTCACCCAACATTCTAGGGGCTTTTTTTTACTTTCTCTTGACATTGTGAGGGTATAGATGAAGCAACTATTAGCTTGAGCTCTTGTCATTTGATCAACCTATCTTCTTTTTTCAGTCGTACTTTTCTTTGATGACCTTTTTTATATTCCTTCTATTTTATAATTCCTTGTTTATAATATGTTGAAACCTGTTCCTGCTCACTGCGTACCTCTCCATTGTTCTCTGAAGATGGTAGAACGCTATGAGTTGCATGGATATAGGAGTACCAGAAAAATATTGATATCAAAAATATAGCCCTTTGTTTTAGAGAGAAACTTTGGAGTCATTCAATTAATTTTGTAATTTCCCTAAAGTGATCCAATCCACTGTCCTTCCTCTGTCCAATTTTGGGCCCAAATGATTATTTGGAGTATTCATCCAAGATATAGGTCATGATGGACAAGTTTTATAGGTTGTGGATTTAACTGTATGTCAAAGTCTGAAAAAAAGTTATTCCTTCATGTTTGTACTGATCTGCTTGCTGATTCTCTATCCTTTCGAGAAATGTCATATGGCATAGTAATTTCCATGACTCTCTCTTGGCCAACTGTAAACAGTCTCAACAGTTCTGGTTGAGTATGAGAGTCAAACTAAACTTTGAATCTCATCTCCTATTAGTGTTCATAAGGCAATCTGCTGTCACACAGATAGTGATTGGGTCATGGCACAGAGCAGTTAATAAAAACAAGCCGCATGCAATTGATGCTAGTCTAATTTGGTTTTGTTAGTTACATATCATATACATGGAGTGCATGGAGTTAATGTATCATTTTCTGCCCTAACAAATAGTAATAAACACTCTTTTTCACTTTTCATCTAAGTGAAACTAAAGGTAGCTAGGTGGTACCATGGATAGAGTGCTGGGCCTGTAGTCGGGAAGTCCTGAATTCATATCTGACCTCAGACATTTACTAGCTGTGTGACCCTGGGCAAGTTACTTAACCCCGTTTGCCTCAGTTTTTTCATCTGTAAAATGAGCTAGAGAAGGAAATGACAAACCATTCCAGTATCTTTGCCAAAAAACAAAAACAAATGGGGTGACAGTGTTGGATACAACTGAAACAACTAAACAACCACAAAGTGAAAGTCACGCTAACTTGGTGGTTTATGGGGGGAGTACATATTTCTGGTCTCTGATTCTGTTCACTTTCAATCTGCCCTTCCAGCCAGTTTTGTGAAACATGGAGTTATATAACTCAATATCACATGTTCTCAGGCTGCATTTCTAGAAGGGTAGTTTCTAGATCAAAGTAGGTGAAGAGTTCAGGTATCTCTGCTTGTCAGACTACATCTGGAATTTGGGGCTCTTTAAGGGAGATAGTGACAAATGGGAATTTGTCCAGAGGCAGTTGAGTAGGATGATAAAAGGACTGGGAATCATGTCTGGCAAAAACTATTTGAAGGAAGTAGAAATGTTTATCTTGGAGGAGAGAATAATTTGAGGGGGGAGAATATGGTTTTTATCTCTACATATTTGGGGTTCTGCCATGGGGGATGATTAGATTTATAGATGAGGAAACTGAGGTTTATAGAGGCAAAATTACTTCTTATATATGCAATCTATAATTTAATACAATCATCTAGACTTGGTCTTCTCAGGGAAGGTTATTATGAGCCAAGTAGCTCCATCATGGAGAATATTATGTTTTTTAAAATCAAATTTTATTTTTTAAAAATGAAAATGCATTCTCTCCCCCTTGTGGCCTTCCCTCTCTCTTATATTTAGAAAGCAAGAAAAACAAAATCCTTGTCATAAATATGAATAGTCAAACAAAACAAATTTATGCAAAGGCCATGTCCAAAAAACAAGTTTCAATTTGTACTTCTCTGAGTCCATCACCTGTCAGGAGATGGGCACCATCTTTCCTCATGAGTCCTGTGGAATCATGCTTGATCACTGTGTTGAGCAGAGTTCTGAAGTGTTTCACAGTTGTTTGTTCTTACAATGTTGTTGTTGTTACATAAATTGTTCACCTGGTTCTGTTCACTTTAATCTGCATCCATTCATATAGGAAACCATGAAACCATCCCCTTCATTTCTTATTACATAACAGCATTCCATCACATTCATGTACCACAACTTGTTCAGTCATTCCTCATTTGATGGCTACCTCTCAGTCTTCAGTTCTTTGACACTACAAAAAGAGCTGCTTCAAATATTTTCGTACACGAGTCCTTTTCATCATGCATCTGTTAATGCAGTCTAAGTTCACAATGAGCAGCAATGTAGTGTACTGGATAATGAGCCAGCCTTGAAATTAGGGAGACACTGAACTCAAGTCCCTGTAGGCAGATGAAGTGCTAATGTGCAAAAGTGGGTCTTACACCAATAAAATAGAAGATTTGAAGAAAAAAGATCAAATGACTGTCTTTGGGTGCTGCAACGTAATGTTGACTAATATTAAGCTTTCCAGTTCACTAAAATCTCCAGATCTTTTTCATATGAATTGGTACTTGACTATGTTTTCCCCATGTAATTAATTTTAAAAATCCAGGTGCAAAACTATACCAGATCAGAGGCTCAAAGAACTTAAGAGTTAGAAGAGACTTTACAGGTCATCTCTTATAACTTCCATTTTACACATGATAAGGCTGAGACCCAAAGAGGTTAAACGAATCCCTAGCACTTAGCCCAATTTCTAGAACACACTGGGTGCTAAATAAATGCTTGCTGATTGATTGATTGATTGATTGCCCAGTGTCACACAAGTACTAAACATCTGAGTTGTAATTTGAACCCAGGTCGTCCAACCTCAAATCTAGGGTCTTTCCACAGAACCAATCTCTATTAAATTTTAGTCTACCATTCCATCCCATTGAGAAGGTTTTGGATCCCATCCAAGAAAAATCTTTCTCAGTGGATGAGATAATTATACTCTCACACATAAACACATGTGCACATATATGAGTTTTATAAAGGACTTTACATATGTGATATCATCTGACCCTTGGAACAACCCTATAAAGTACACCGTTCAAGTGTTATTCTCTTCATTTGACAGATGAGGAAATTGAGGTTTGGGAAGTTTTAGTGACTTGCCAAGGTAATATAATTAGTAGGTGCTGGACTTGAGCAGGAGGAAGAGAGAAGGCCAGCCTATCTCTGGGAATTTGCACAGTGCTTTTAACTACTCCAAGCTTGTCTATAAAACAAAGGCAGACTTTCTTTCTAACATTGGTATTCTTTGGTGAAGCTGTGTGCCTATAAATCAAGGAATACCTGAATTTCTGAAGAAATATAGGTCAGTCAGAGGAAAATAAATAGGGGCATCTAGGGGTGGATTGAGTGCTCGGCCTGTCAGGAAGACCCCAGTTCAAAATTAGCCTCAGACACTTACTTGTTATGTGATCCTGGGCAAGTTACTTAACATCTGTTTGCCTCAGTTTCCTCATCAGTGAAATGAGGATAATTATAACATTTACCTCACTGAGTCATTGTGAGGATTACACAAGATGATATATGTAAGGTGCTTTATTAATGTCAGCTATCATTGTTGTTGTTTTTATATATATATATATATATATATATATACAAAATATATAATATTAGATCATATCATTATGCCAGTGAAGAACACACGGACATGTGTTGATGAGGAAATTATCATAGAGAGGTATGATTGGGAAGGGATGTGTGTGTCAGTCGTGCTCTACTGGTATCCATGCAATGTCAAGAGATTAGAGAAAGATCTCAAACACATTGGATATACTCCTGTGGAGGGTTAATGAGAGGATGCAGACACACAGACTAGAGTCACATAGGATAGAAGGTATGGATAGAACATAATCTCTACCACCCATATTGTTGAGCTCATGGATCCATCAAAGGAAGGACTTGAAGAAGCATTTCTATGTTGAGGGCCATGATCTAGGCTCAGAGTAATCCAACTGCTTGGTTTTATGGACAGGGAAAATAAGGTCCAAGGATTTTCCCAAATCCTTGTCCTTACAAACATCTAGTAAGTGGTAAATGAGATCAAATATGATAATGTTTGTGCAATGATTAGCACAGTGCCTGAAGCATCGTAGGCACTTAATCAATGTTTGTTCCTCTTCCCACCTCCCTCTCCCATGCCAAAGAGCGGCACACTAGACCCTGGGTCTCCTGACTTCACTTCAGTTGTCCTACCACTGCACAAAACTGACTTCCTTAGAAAAGACAAGCTTATTCTAGTTATTGGGGACAGTCATTTTGTTGCCATGAAATATTCATTATGCAGTCAGACTAAAGGTATAGATAATCTTGCCCTTGAGGAACTTCCATGCTAAAAGATAGATCAAACTCACAATAGTCAGAGGAATATCCCCACCTTTTCCCATCTGAAGATGACATTTCCGAAAATGATCATTATCTGTGTGTCTGGGTGGGGCTGAAAGAATCGATAGTGAAAAAGTCAACCAATGATCCTTTTGCCCTCGTGTGTAGTACATACAAAGGGCCTTTGGGGGATTGGGTGCAATCATGCCTTCAATGGAAAAGCACAGAATTTGGAGTCAGGGGCCTCCGGGCTTCCATTGTCAGGTCTGTCATTGACTACCTGTGTGACCTTAAACAAAGACAACCCTTCTGGGCCTCAGCATCCTTATCTGTAAAATGAGGAGGTTGGACTACATAATGATAGTAGCTAACATTTATGTGCTATTATTATATGTTATTATTTATTACTATTATATGTTACTATGTGTCAGGCACTAGGCTAAGTGCTGTCAAACTGTTATTGCATTTGATCCTTCCAACAATCCTAGGAGGTTGGTGCTATCATTATTTCCATTTTACAGGTGAGAAAAACGGAGAGGCAAAGTGACTTGCCCAGGGCCCCCATAGATAGGGGTTCTGAAATCAAATTTGATGATTTTTCAGTATATTCCACTGACTAGCTGTTATATATGACTATCTCCTTTGTCTCTTGGTTTGCTTTATTCCTTTGGTTGTGGTGGTGGTATTCAGTCATTTCAGTCACATACAATTCTTCATGACCCCATTTTGGGGTCTTCTTGGCAGATGTACTGGAGTGGTTTGCCATTTCCTTTCCCAGCTTATTTTACAGAGGAGAAAACTAAGGTTACCTGGGTTCAGTGACTTGTCCTGTATCACTCTGTTAGTAAGTATCTGCGGATTTGAACTTACAAAGATGAATCTTCCTGATTCTAGGCCTGGCACTCTATCCACTCTGCCATCTAGCTTGATTTCTGCTGTTGGTTTTTAAAAAGAATCTTATACTTTTAGTATTAGAAGGAACTTTAGAGACAATGCAGTCCGGAGTTCCTTCACTTCACAGGTAAGGAAAACTGAGCCCTAGAGAAAGAAAATATGTCTTGCTTAATGTCAAAAGTAAATTAGGGGGAGAATCAGGAATTGAACTCAAGCCCCTCTACTCAGTCTAGAACATCTGGTATCTTCCCAGGACACCAGACTGCCTGTCTCCTGAGGGCAGCATGCCAGCTGGGTCTGTCTGCTGGTGGAGTTTCCCAGGAGTGCACACCTACGCTGCTTCTTTTGAAGTCATGTTCCAGCTAAATTTGGAAACATTTCTTCCATCCACCTTGCCTGTAGTCAACCTTCTCAAGCTTGCATGTCCTGCTGACATTCATTTCCTACACCTGCCAAGCCCAATGGGGTTGGGCTTCAGGAACACCTTGGAAGAGTATAGTTCTACTTGGGTGTAGTCTTTGTGATTCAACTTTCAGATTGGAAACTCCTTCAGGGCAGAGATTATCTATATCTGGTAGTGACTAGAGCTTGACTGAAGAATTAAAATTTTATGGCAAGGAGCAAGTTGTCCCCTATGTCAGCTCCATTTTGCTCTTTTGGAACCAGACCTATGCTTTCATTGGGGTAGGAAATGGGTACCTTCTCTGCAATTTATAATTTTAGAGGGTTGCTACTCATTCAGGACAGTACAGATTATTATAACTCAAATATATCTCTTTTTTTTAGCTTATACTTCCATCACATTTACTTGTGACTCTCTAAAATGAAGACTGTTGGACTTGGAATTAGGAAATCAAATCATGCCTCAAATACCCATTAGCTGTGTCCTAGCACTTAGTACAGTGTTTTGCACATGAATTTAATGAATGTTTATTGACTGATTGACTGACATGAGCAAGTCATTTAATGTCTTAGAGGCTCTTCATTGCCTTCACCTGTTTAAAAAAAGGCCCATAAAATTAGAGCTCTAAGGGGAAGGAACCTTAGAGGCCATTTAATCCAATCCCTCATTTTATAGATGAGGAAACTGGGGTCATCTAAGTCTACTCCTTCATTTAAAATTTTATCTTAAATAAGAAAGTTGAAATTGTGAGACTTCAAGTGACTTGCCAAGGTCAGAGAGATAATAAATTATAAATTCAGCCTTTGAACACAAGACTTCCAATCCAGTGTTTGTTTTTAATCATATCATGCTATTAATGATATTTATACTATCTACCTTATAGCATCTTTGCCAAAAAAAAACCCCAACACTTTGAAAATCTTTGAAAATGATCATACAAATGTGAATTATTATAAGTATTAAAAGAAGTTATAAGTATTCAGAAAATAGGATCTTGCATTCTCAAGGATTAGATGAAGTCACATTGTCCTTCATACAAGGTTGAAGCAGGAAGTAACTTTGGAGATCACCTAGTACAATGGCTCTCAATTTTTTTTCTTTCATAGCAGTGAAACCCTTCACTTTAAACAAAACCTTTGGAATGATTTCTTAAAAATGCCTATTACTAGTGGCACTAAATAACACAGAGCTAATTTTTTTAAAAAAAAATCTTATTTTTTGGTAAAAAAATGATGGATTACTGAAAGGAAAAAAAAAACCCTGTCCTTATTAATATGCATGTTTTCCCATCAGTACATTCTCTTTTTAGTAGCACTAGAAAGAACCTCCCATTGGAAAAAGCTATCAGCACATTTGCCTCTCTTCTATGTTAGGAATTGGGTCTTGGAACTTGGTTTGTGGATGCTTGTTTCACCATCAAAGTCTGACTTATTAATATTTTTGCTCTCTTTTTCCTTCATATTTATCCTTTTAATCCCAAGTAGCCTTAGTAACAACAAAGGATGGGAACAAGCAGGCTTTTACAAACATTTCTTGACAACAGACTCCATCTTCACAACCACAAAATGGACTGAGAAATGTAAAGAGTCATCAATATAGGTATCTTCATTGAGAGTATTAGTAGACAATAGGTAGGCTTTCACTAGCAATACTGAAAAATGAACCACGTCTTTACCATTTCACAACTAACTGAAAGATGTAGAGAAAATAAGATCTCATTGGACTTGTTCATTGAGTAAGAAAAAACCACATTTGATTCAGTAAACAATGCTACCTTACAGGCTCTTTTCTACAAGGGGTCTCTCAGCCATATAACAAAATTATTCAAGGTTCATTAGAAAATATAAAAACAGAAATAACCATGTTCAGTGACACTCTGATAATAAACATCAGGCAGGAATAAAAGATGGAGATGTGTGCTTGTCTAAAGTATTCACTATTGTGGTGGAGGAGATTGAGCACATGGTACCAGCTGAAGAGAAATTCCTTGTGAATAGTAATGTCTTCCAGATCTTTGGGTATAAGGTGTTGCTTGCCTAAAGCCTCAGAATATTACTTCCTGGAATAGATTTGTAATCATTCAAAGGAATTTGGCTTGCCCCTCCACAAGGAAAGACTAACAGGATGGAGAATGTCTATTACCCAGATTTCAACATGTATTTGGATGAAGAGCTTTTCCATCAGTATGTATATCTGGAACAAACAGTACAAATGGATGGTGATTTAGGCCAAGGCCTAAATAAGAGAGCAGGATGGATTGCTTTCAGGAAATTGCAAAGCTCCTTTCCTGACCCCAAGTTTCCCATGAAAGCAAAGGCCCTTTTTAAATACTAACTTATATCAGCATTGTTTTATGGCAGTAAGAAATGGAATGCAACTATCTCTAAAGGATTAAAAAAAGCAGAGGGCAGTGGAGAGGCAAAGGTCCTCTTTGCAAAGGACCAAGGGCGTATGGTGGGTATGAGTAGACTGCAGTATGTAACCAATAAGGAATTTCAAAGAAAAAAAAGATGTGACATTTAAGAAGTTCAAGAGATATAGCTTTGGGTAATTAATCATTTTGTTAATTATTACAAGCAGGTAATTAATAAACAAAGACCCCTCATGGAACCCATTCAATGCTTATATACCCTTGCAAGAGTGGTTGTTTCTTAGGGTGAAAATCAATTCTGATTGGTAAATAAGTAATGAGAAAATGAATATTATAATAAGAGGTAGGCTTATTCTAATGAGGGTCTGAGGAACATGACTGATCAGTCAGTTTTAGTCAAAGAAACTTATCTATACCCATCTAGGAAAAAAAAGGGAAATCCATTTTCCCTCAGACTTCTCTGACCAAAACACAATGGGCTAGATTTTACCTGACTAGAGTGTCTTTGCATTTTGATCAGATCTAAGTTTTCCCAATGGGTGTGTCTGTCCAAGATTTCATCTCTTTATCAGACCTACCCTTCAAAGGCTGGCTGAATAGTCTACAGGGAATGAGCAATTAGAAGGGGAGAAAACCTTAGTCCTAATTCAATAACTGGTTATTAATATAAGAGAGAAATAATTATTTCTCTCAGAAAAAAAAGAAATTAATGTTACAAAGAGAAGATGGGTGATAGGTGGGCAGCCAGAGTGCTCCAATGGTATCTTAAGTTGAGAAAGGCCTCTAGTGTAAAGGGTGGACACCTTGTGGAAACATGAAGGGAGGATGTGAACAAGAATCACCTAACATGGGCAAGATTGGATGAGAGTGATCTGAATCAGTAGAATTCCCAAATCAATGAGATCTGTGACCAAATCTGTCACATTTGAGTATCTGAATATATTTTCACATAAAATTTCACAAGATATACTTCAAATCTATCATTCTTATGACATAGTAGGAAGGATATAATTATTTGGCATCAATGCGTTTAACTGGTAATTACAATAAATGCAGTACTTTAAGGTGCTTCACAATTTTGACTTTCCTCTTTACTTTTTTATAAGATAGCATATGTGGTAGGGAGAATTATTTCAATTTATCATTTTTCCTTAAAAATCTTGAGAATTCTGTTCTTAAGTGGGCAAGGTTTTGTCTGGAAATGCCTTTGTGATTTTCTTCTGGAACTCTATTAGTATTTTTAAAGATTTGCCAAGGTACATTCTTTGTATTAGGAGCACTAGAAAGAACCTTACATTGGAGGAAGCTATCAGCACATTTACATCTCTTCTGTGTTAAGGATTGGGTCTGGTTTGTGGATGCTCATTTCACCATCAAAGTCTGGCTTATTAACATTTTTGCTTTCTTTTTCCTTCATATTTATCTTTTTAATTCCAGGTATCCTTAGTAACAATAAAGGATGGGAGCAGACATTTTACAGACATTTCTTGACAACAAACTTCATCCACAGCCACAAAATGGACTGAGAAATGTAGAGAGTTAAGACTATGGTGGTCTTTGGTCTGACTTCACAAAAGCATTTGATGAAACAGTAAGAAGCAGACTTAAAAAATTTCCCCCACTCATGGTATCTCTCATGCTTGTGCTAAGGTCACATAAGATTCCTTGATAGGTGTAAGCACAGAAATAAAGTTGTTCAGCTATGCTTTGAGGCTCAAGCAAGGCACAAAACAAAACAAAATATGCTTTCCAAAGGCATGTATAAATCAAATAAGCACTTACGAAGTGCCTACTACGTGCTCAGCACTGGGTTAAGCACTGGGGATATAAAAACAGAAATCATTGTCCTCAAATGACCCTGGGTCAGGCTTCAGTCTGCTCTTGGCAGGCTCAGTTCAGCATCTATTCCAGTGGAATGTAAACTCTAATGGAATGTAAGTTTCATGGAAGAGTTTTCTGTGAGATAATAAATCACAGATTTAGAGCTGGAAGGGACCTCAGAAGTCATCAAGTCCAACCTCATTTTATAGAGGAGTAAACCGAGACTCAGAGTGCTTAAGTTAATTGCCCATAGTCACATGGGGTCTTCTGACTCCAAGTCCAGCACTCTACCCACTCTATCTACTACACAATATTGCTTCTCAATAATGAATAAATGGATAAACATTTACAAATACAACAACAAAGACCAGTCCTACACTCAAGAAGTCCGTATTCTAAAAAAGGGAAACAACATAAGTAGGCATAGTGGCCAAAGAGGAGCACTTTAGTCTGGAAAATTACAGACTTGATGAGTTGTCCCATAAGGGAGGAGATTGACACATCCCATACAGAAACAATGACAGAGTTGATTTGATAATGGTTCATTGTTTCAGAACTGAAATAGGGGGTAGGAGGGGAAAGGGGGAAGGGTAAGAAATTAGGAAAGGGTATTCTGGATGAAGTGAAGTGACTGGCAAGCAGGTTGTGAAGGAGGCAGAGAAAAGAGTGAAGAGAAGCATGTCTAGAACTTTCCAGAAATGGTATTCCAAAAGAGGCAGCCACCAAACAAGAAAGCAAGGCTTTAGGATAGGAAGTTCCTCCTGAACATGGTCTCAGAGTTTGATGGAGAGGTACCTGGAAAAGACTGAGTCCTGGGCATATTTTATATCTGATTACATTCTTGATTGATAACTCCATAATGAGAAGATAACCTGGCCTATTTGTTTGGATTCAGGAGATATTTTTATCTCCTTAAATACCATTTTTATACATCACAACTTAGGATGGGTAACTTTTGAAGCTGACTAATCTCACCTGTTTTATATTGAGCCTGAGTGGCTGGAAGTGTTCAAGCAAGTCTAACTTCTTGTCAGAGGTGTTCAAAACTTAGTTCTGCCACTTATTAGCTATGTAATCTGGGACAAGTCACTAAATCTCCCTGGGTCTTATTTTCCTCATCTGTTGGACTAGAATATTCCTCTGGTTCTAAACTAATGATCCTCTGTTGTAAAGAAGACTCCTGCATTGGAGGAGTGGGAGGTTGGGCTAAAATAGAGTTTATAGATGGAGAAACACATCTAGTTTAATCCCTTTGTTTTATAGATGAGAAAACCCGGTCTACAAAAGGTCAAATCACTTGCCCATAATCATAGAGGCATCAAGTAATGGAGCTGGATTTAAAACTAACTCACTTCAATCAAAATCCCACGCTTTTTTTCACTGTATCATCAGATGACATGTAGACAAGAAACTAAGTATATATTTATGCATATATACATATACATATACATGTATTTACAGTTGGAAAGGACCTCCAGGGTCAACTGGATCAACTGTCTCATTTTATAGAAGAGGAAACAAGCCTAAAGTAGTTAAGTAACTTTTCTAAAGTCATACCGAGGCAATAAGTGGAAGAGCAAGAATTTGAATCCACTTCCTTTCATTCCAAATCGAACATTCTTACTAGTGTAACACCCTGCTTTCTTGACTACCAAGCTCTTCTGTAAATCTAAGATTCTATAATGTCAAGAGATGTTAATGAGCATAGGTAGTAGGTGCCCCTAATGACATTATTTTCAGACCCAGCAGGCTCCAGAGAGTTACTCCCTCCAGTAAGTTACTCCATCCTACTTACCATTCTTTGACACTCACTCCACCTGTCCCTATCTCCAGGTCCAGCACCATCTTTGATGATTGGAAGCACATGAGATATTGATTGTTATACCACATGCTTAGTTTTTAAAAACCTTATGAACTGACCATACAATTTAGCATAGATTATCTTGTCAAATATCCATGTTATTTATCATTTTTTTAATTGCAGAAAGTTGCTAATTCATAAAACAACTCATTTTATTGTAAAACTTCTTTAGGAGCCCAGGGATGGAAGTCAGCTTGCCAAAATCCATGACATAATGACAGGCATTATTTTTGAAACCTAAGAGGGTTTTGTTGGTAATTATGCTTCATTGCTAATCTAGTCCAAGTGCTTTTTAAACTTGATTGACTGATCTTTTAAAACAACCCCGTGGGGGTAAACTTTGGAATTACAATTAAACAGATGAGAGAGTTCAAATAAAGAGGTATTAAGGGACTTTCCCTCAAGGACACAAAAAATTGGTAGGGCTTAAAATCCTGGTTCTGGGTTTCCTCACTTATGCTAAGACCACTAGCTAATTCTCTGAATGAATTACCCATACGGCTCCAGATGTTCCATGTACCATTGTCAAAGCATTATAGTAATTGATGCCATTCAGACAGAGAGGCAAAAAGAAAGAACATTGGCCAAGATGCCTGGAGACCTGGATTCTAGTCCTGGATCTTCCAAAGGCTAGGTAATTAACCTTCTCTCTGGGTCTTAGTGAACTCATCCATCAAGTCAGGCAAGTGGATGAAGTATTTTCCATGCTGTCACACAGAACACTGGGGTTCTGTAGAGCAAACTAAAGGTTCCATGAAGATTAAAGTTGTACTGCTGAAGAAGCACATGGGAAATCTGCCTTTTTGTCTATATTGGATACAGCCATTCAGTTAATAAACATGTATAAGTACTTGCTATATTCCAAGTACTATGTGAAGTGGGGGCTGGGGCGAGGTTGACAAAGAAAGGCAAAAATAGTTCATGCTTTCAAGGAGCTCTCATTCTAAGAAGGCGACAACTTGTTTGCACACACACGCACACACAATTATCATTGTAATTATAAAATTAATCCATCAATTAATTATAATTAATGAACAAATACAATTAATTCATCAAACTCCCCCATCCTTGATGGGAAGAGCCTTTTAAAATGACCAGTTTAGAATCAGAATAATATTAAAGCTAGATGAAACTTAGAGATGCATGTCAACACCTTCCAATCCCATCTACTTGCTCCCTTCTTCCCCCGACAACCAGGGTAGAGATCAGGAAACTAAGACCCAGGCAGATTAAGGCACATCCGTACAACTCACAAAGTCAGTAAACAGCAGAGATGAGATGAATTCAGGTCTTCTTACTAGAGAAGATTTAAGGGAGATATAAAAACTGTCTTCCAGTATTTCACACTTTGAAAGATGAAATAGCCCTCATCAAGTCACGTGCTTTTTTTTACTAGAAGAGGAAGTTGAACAGAGAGAGAGAGATTCAGTGACCTGACCTAGCATTCTAGGTCTCAAAGAAGAAAATTAGGGGCAATGGAAAAGCGGGAGATTTAGGCTGATATAAGGAAAAACTTCCTACCAATTAGAGCTATCTAGACCTTGTTCACACTTAGTTTATACTCTGATTCACTGAATGATTCAATCAGAACACTTTCCTTTTAATGACTGTCATAGTCAGTTAGTCCTTGGTACTGCTCTAAGCCCAGGAGATGCTGAAAAAAAGATAAAATATAGTCTGTGCTCTCAAGGAGTTCTCAGTTTAATAGGGGAGACAAGATGCAAAAAACTATGTACAAACTATGTAGGATAAATTGGACAAACAGGATAAATTGGCCATAATCGACAGATTGGAAGCATTAGAATTAAGGGGGATTCACAGAGATTTCCTGGAGAATGGAAGATTTTAGCTGGGATTCATCAGAAATCAGGGAAGCCAAGAGACAGAAATGAGGAGGAAGAGGATTCCAGGCATGGGGGATAGTTCATGAAAATGCCCAGAGGTGGAGCAGGAGCTTCTTGTTAGTGGAATCAAGAAGCCTATGCAAACTTGAAAGGACCTGTAGACACGCTCAAGTTTGACACCCCCTTCCCATTGCACAGAGAAGGAAATTACCCAAGGACATACAGGTAGTTAGTAGAAAGAGAATGACTAAACCTCATCCTTCCTCTCTGTAAGTTCAAAGTTCTCATTACAGCATCTTCCCAAGCCTAACTAGGGCAGCTAGGTGGCACAGTGGATAGAGGTCCAAAAGTCAGGAGGAAATGAGTAGAAATCTGGCCTCAGACACTTCCTAGCTGTATGATCCTGGACAAGTCACTTAATTCTGTTTGCCTTAGTTTTCTCATCTGTAAAAATGAGCTGGAGAAAGAAATGGCAAACCACTCCAGTATCTTTGCCAAGAAAATTCCAAATAGGATCATGGGTAGTGAAACCTAACTGAAACTATTATAATAAGAAGCTACTAACTCAAGACTTGATTAACTGAAACGACTCAGCAACAACAAACCTAATAATTATCACAAAGTTTTAAAATTTGCCTTCCTTGGCTTAAGGGTCAATCCTCTGCTAAGCAGGGAAGCTTAAATACTTATGTGTCCACCCATACTCAGTACCATCTAGGCAGAGAATCACATTCAGCACCATCTATGCAGAGAGTAGCTGTTCAGTAAACAGTAGTTAAACAAAAACTCAAAGCTTGTGTATACACAGGTATCCAACCATGAACACATTAATGACACATTCAGTCTTACCATTGCTGAACAAAGGTTAGATGTCTGCTCAAATCAGGTTCCATTTCCTGAGATTTTAGAACCCTACTATGTCCAAGCTGAAAGGGATATTAGAGAATCCCTGATCAAGGAAATGTAAGCTTGGAGATGTCAAATTTATAGACTATGGAAGAGACTTTAGAGATTCTATAGTCCACCCCCCCCCTCAAATTATACCACTTTTCAGTGTCAAGGATGGTATTTGAATACTGGTCTCAAGACTCCTGGGACAGTATTTTTTTCGCTTTACCATGAATATTAGCAATAAGTGTTTCACAGAGACACTCCTTTGCTAAGTTTTTGTGCATTTGAGTCAAGGAATAGTTTACTCAACACTGACTCATTTGTTTGTTTTCTATACACTGCTTGGCTTTTCCCATATTTGGCCCTGGGTGATGTCCCTGAGCAGACTCCTCAAGTGTCTCATTGGTCAGACTTTTTATAGTATTTTGGGAACTGTTGAAAAAAATCCAATTCAATGTCAGGCCTTTTCTAATAATAATACAGAGTTTAGTCGTTGTTTTCTTTTTAGTGAGAACAAATTCCAAATTAACTTTAGGCACTGAGACTTCACAGTAACAGTGTCTTAACCTGAATTCAGGTCAAGTAAAATAGCAGAGCACTGGGTCATTAATGGTTTCTAATTCATG
>CM053771.1:92442440-92458363 GCA_028658325.1 Potorous gilbertii
TATATATATATATATATATATATATATATATATATATATATATATATATATATATATATATATAGGGAATGGGCATCACCTACAGGGTGAGTAAAGATTCCAGGAGGCTCCATCTTGTTTAGAAATATAAACATTGCAGCACCTCTTTTCAGATTCTAGTTTTGCTACTTATTTATTTTTCTGGGAGACTTTGGGGAAAGTCACTTAACCTCTCCAGGATTAGTCTCCTTATTTGTAAAATGAGGGCATTGGACCAGATAGCCTCCAAGGTCCCTCTTAGTTCTAAATTCAAAGATCTGGTGGGATTTAGTAAAAATTCTCAGTTCATAGAAGCACAGAGAGGATTTCAGACGCCATTTAATCTGACTTGTACCTTACCAAACATTCCTTTTACAACATTAGCCAGGCAGTCAACAATCAATAAACATTCATTAAGCAAGCAGTACCAGTGTTCCAGGTACTGTGGTAAGTGCAAGGGATACAAAGAAAGGCAAAAACGTGGTCTCTGCCCTCAGGGAGCTCACATTCTAATGGGAGAAATAACATAAAAGCAGGTGTTCTTCCCACAAAATTATAGAAATGGAAAATAATCTTAGAAGAAGGCCCTGGGTGAGTGGGAGGGACGGTGGACGGGTAAACCAAGACTGAAGAGGCTTTTTGCAGAAGGTGATATTTGGGCTGAATTTTGAAAGAAGCCAGAGAGGTGGAGAAGAAGGAGGGCATTCCAGGCTTGGGTGACAGGAAGTTCAAAGGTATGGAGTGTAAAGATGAGCATCATCTAGGCTAGCATAGCTGAATCATAGAGAGCATGGAGGGGAAGTAATGCGTAGGATTGTTTGTCGTTGTTTGTCCTTCATTCTGGAAGAGAACCAATGATGTCAGGGGGAGGATGTCTTGACTTGCAAGTGCATTGGATTCAAGTGAGGCAGGGCTGTGCAAAGTCATCAGCCTCACTCTCTCCTCCAGTCATCAGAGTTCAGTGGAGAGATGTAGGTCAAGAAGACTGACAACAGCCCCAGATGCAGTGGGAGGCTTGGCCAAAAGTATAAGGAGACTAGAAAGGTAGGAAGGGACCAGGTTGTGAAGGGCTTTAAAAACCAAAGAGAGGATTTTATATTTCTTTAATCCTGGAGATAAAAGGGAACCACTGGAGTTGACAACAGTAGGTGGTGACATAGTCAGACCTGTTCTTCAGGAAGATGACTTTGTCAGCTGAGTGGAGGATGGATGAGAGTGAGAGGAGAGACTTGAGGCAGGGAGACCAATCAGAAGGCTATTGCCACAGTCCAGGTGTGAGGTGA
The DNA here is from genome assembly GCA_028658325.1 of Potorous gilbertii. Lineage (NCBI taxonomy): Eukaryota > Metazoa > Chordata > Mammalia > Diprotodontia > Potoroidae > Potorous > Potorous gilbertii. The sequence goes on from CM053771.1 coordinate 92,443,742, forward strand.
TGAGGGCCAGTATGAGTGGAGAGAAGGGGACCTCCCTTAGGAGACATAGTGTGAAGATAGAAACAACAAAATTTGGCAAAGATGGGATAAATGGAACATGTGCAAGTGACAAAGAATCATCTTATTGAAGACTGCTAGTAATGGGTAACTCAATACTTCCTGAGATAGACTATTTCATATTTCCAGAGTTTTAGTTAGTAAATTCTTCTACACTTCATCTTCTAGATATCTTCCTTCCACTGTTCCTGCATGTCCCCTGGGGCCAAGCTGACATGATAGCCCTGAAAGTACCTGAAAACAGCTAGTAGGTTTTCTCTTTAACAAATGGAATACCCCCTCTTCCTTCAGCTTCATTGCTTCAATATGTCTTCATCCTTCCTCAAATGTAATACTCAGAATTAAACATAATACTCCAGATGTTGTCTGGCTAAGGTGGAATGGAGCCGAACGATCCACTTTCCTTATCCTGGTAATTATATTTCTAACAACAAAATCCTAAGATTATATTTTACATATTTTATTTTATTATATTATTATATTAGCTTTTTTGACTACTATGTCAAACTGTAAGTAGGTGGTGAAGTTGCTAGTACACCAGGTCTGGAGTCAGCAAGATCTCTGCCCCTTGAAATCTTAATGAGTTTTCCAGGGCTCTAACAGGTTAAATGACTTGCCCAGGGTCACACAGTCAATATGGATGCGTTAGAGGTAGGATCTGAAATTTCTAACTCAAAGCTCAGTTTTCTATCCACTATTCCACACTGCCTTTTGTAATTTATTTTTTTAAATTAAATTTTATCTTTATATAACACAGCTGATTTTTAAACCCAAATATAATAATTTTGTAGTACATGCACTTTGTATGGAGTCAGAAAGATCTGAGTTTAAAATCAACCTCAGATATATTCTAATTGTGTGACCTTGGGCAAGTCACTTTAACCTCTGCCTCAGTTTCTTCATATGTAAAATTGGGATAATAGTCTCTCACAGGGTTGTTGTGAGGATAAAATGAGATAATATCTGTGGATGGAACAATGGAACATCCACAGTGGATGGAACATAGTAGGCACTTAATGAATGCTTGTTCCCCTCCTCTCTGTTTCCTTTCACATCTTAAATGTCATTTTCTGAGAATTGGCATGACATTCTAGTCTTGCTATTAATTCTGTCATCTAAGATGTTTATAGATTTTGTGTAACTCACCCTTTGTAGCTACGCCAAGTCTTGGACATAGAGCAAAAAGCCTTAGTAGAGACGGCCTTTTCCATGGGTCAGATAGTTTTCTTCCCAGTGTTCCCTAAACTCTGAGGGGATTTCTGACTTGTTTTGAGGACAAATTACCCAAAGCGCCTCGGGCAGAAGGCAAATTAGGCAACTAAGACACAAAGAAGCAAACAGAGAAGAGAAAAAAGTGAGCCACGTGGAGAGCAGATGGGAGGTTGTAAAGCAGCTCCAGGAGGTCCTAAGGCCAGGCAGTGAAGATGGTGCAAATATGAACCATGTCAGGTGCAAATTCTCACTTGCTGTTCTCCTCAAGGCTGGAGAGACTGATCTTCCCTCCTTTCAGCAACTGAAGACTTCAATTGTATCTTTTAAAACTGATTTTAGTCAATGGCATTGTTTTACCTGTTTCCACAGTATTTTTGTGATAAAGAACTAAAATTCAGATGGCTAGTCCAATCTTCACCGACTCTGCTTCTTTGAATGCTAGAAGTAAGATGGGGGGAGAAAGGAGGGACCTTCCAGGAGATGGCAGCTTTATGTGTCAGTGTACCTGGCTAGGAGGGCCAGCCATATAGTTACTGGAGAATATAGTACATTACAGGGAGAAAGAGTAACATTTGGGTCTAGATGCTTCCTGAGGTGAGTGCTGATAAGAAGGCCCAGATGCAAACAGACAAAGTTTAGTATAGCTTAATATCACTTTTCAATTGCTGGCTGGCAATGATAGTGTCCAAAAAGCCCACTGGTTGGGGAAGTGAAAAGAAAACAGTCCCTGGGGATGAGTGAACTGAAATACAGTCCTCTATTAAGGAAAGAGGGAGTGAGTTTCCACCCCCAAACTACTGGTTTTTCCCCAACACACTGACAGTATTGCTCACAGATGCCATTATTAAAATTTTTTAAATATTAGTTCAGAAGGAAAAGAGATTGTGATTGAAGGAAACAGGAAAGACCTCAAAGGCAAAGGGATATATGATAATAATACTAATGATATTTAAGGTGTGTAAAGAACATTACAAATATTTTCTCATTTTATCCCCCAACAACCCTGGGAGCCAGGCACTACTATTATACCTATTTTTCAGATGAGAAAACTGAAACAGACAGAAGTTAAATGACTTGCCCAGGGTCACACAGCTAGCAAGTATCAAAGTTCAAATTTGAACTCAGGTCTCCTTAATTCCGGGTTTTCTGATTTCCAATGCATCCTCCACACGATAGCCCTTCCTAAAGCATAGATCTAATCATGTTACTCCCTTTCTCAAAAATCTTCACCTCTATCTAGATTTAATATAAAAATTCCTCAGGCTAGCATTTAAAACCTTCCATGGTTTAGTAATTCTCCTACCCACTCCCAACCCCACCACAGACATTTCATATTATGCCACTTTACATACTCTGTGAGGCAGGTAGGTGGCACAGTGCCCAGCCAGGAGTCATCTTCCTCAGTTCAAATCTGGCCTCAGATACTTACTAGCTCTATGTCTGTGAGCTAGTCACTTAACCCTGCTTGCCTCAGTTTCCTCATCTGTAAAATATATTGGAGAAGGAAATGGCAAATCACTCCAGTATCTTTGCCAATTGGGATCATGAAGAGTAGGACATGACTGAAAATGACTGAACTATAATATATTCTATGTTCTGATTAAACTGTACTTTGTACTGTTTCCTGAACTTGACTTCCCATTTCCTACCTCCGTGTCTTTGAAAAGGTCTTTTCCTAAATGCCTGGTGTGTGTTCCTTTAATACTTATGTCTTGTAATTCTTAGCTTTCCTCAAGCCTCAGCTTACATACCATCTCCTACAAAAAGTCTTTCTTCATCCCCTCAATTATTAGTGATTTCTTCTTCATCAAAATGCCTTGAATTTATTTATTTGTACATGTTATAACTTCTGCTGGAATATAAACTCTTTCAGGTCAAGCTCTGGTTTTTGTTTTTGGCTTTGGAGTCTCAATGTCTTGTATGTGGTAATTTTAAATAAATTGATTACTGAGCTGAGTAAATTACTCATCAACTAGAGGGAGCTCCCTGGGTTTTTTACATCCATAAAATGCCAAAGACCTTCTAAAACTCTTAGCTCTAAATGCTATGCTTTTATGTACACCAATCACCTTGAGTTTAGCTACGGTGGTATAGACTGGGAGACGCACTTAAATAATTTGCTTAAAGAATAGATTAAAATTATTTACAGTAATAATACCAATTATATGTAAACAAACGCTACTAAAAATGCCTAAATGGGGCTTAAAAGTTTGTCCTCTTGAGCACTTAAAGTCACACTGCAGAAATTTGTCTACATCATTCATTTGCTTTGTAAATTCTTTCTTTATGAGAAGTGAAAAAGTAAAGCAGCTATGTCCAAATGATCACAAAGTCGAATTGCTAGGATCAGAATCACAATGTTTTCTATGTTTAAAGTGAGCTAAGCATGACATTGGCTCTAGGACAAAGAAGTCTTCTGATTGTATATTACTGAGCAAACTCTTACCAGGTCAAAACCATTCCATTTACAAAAGCAGACTTTAAAGAGAGAGTACTCAGAAAGATGACATTGTTTTAACTGCAGTGCTCTAACAAAATAAGGGAAGGAACAAGGTGCCTCAGCCTCATTCAAACCTGGATGCCTTCTTTGCATACTCAGTTATTTCGGGTCAGGACTTGCTTAGTAGGTGGTTCCCAAATATGTGGAAGATGGAACAGTATAGTGTAATGGGAAAAAAAAGCACCGAATTTGGAGTCTGGAGGTCTGAGCTCTATTCCTGGATTAGATCACAAATTATATAATCTAGGTAAATCGTCTCACCTCTGTAGGGCTCATTTTCTTCATCTTTGGAGGGAAATAAAAACACTTGTGGCTAATGAAATTCATAGGCACATTGCAAAGGCAAATGAAGAGTTCTATATAAGATGCATTGCATGAATGCTTTCGTAAAGGGTATTAATAATCTTGGTCAAGTATATGATTTATCTATCTATCTATATTTATATATATATAACTAAACAACTATAGCTAATGTCTACTAGTGAGAATAATAAGTAAGTTTATGATTCAGAATTCTGTTTACATTTCAGTTGTGAAGGATAAGTTATTGGTTGAGAGACATCCTGAAGTAGTGGCTAGAGTTGGCCTTGGAATCAGAAAAGACCTGGGTTCAAGATCTGACTCTGACACATACTGGCTGCGAGACCCTGGGAAAATCTTTTGACTCCTTAAGGTCCCCATGCAACTCTAGGATTATAAATGGTGGAACAGGTGCTAATCTGCATTTCTAAATGGAATTTCTTCACTTGGAATTCACTGCACCAAAAAACAAAAGAAAAAAACCCCTCAAAAACAAAACCCACAACTCTAGTCCAGATATTTTTCGGTTATCTTAAGAATTTATGCCTCTATAACTTATTAATGTGGGACCACGTTTTCTGTGGTAGAGCTTGGACTAGGGACTAGATCTGCTAACTCCTCAGTCAATGCCCATTCCATTTTACTATGTCACTTTTCTCTTTTACTGGTAGGCAGTAATGACTCTACAGTCAGAAAAGTTTAGTTCAAGTTAATAGTATAATTAAAGTTAACAAAAGCAGTGCAGATGGAACTTAAGTATTGAAACTTCTAATTGCTCTTCCTTGGAAATATTAACACATTATTTCCTTTTTCTCTTTCCCTCTCCTACAAAAAAAGTCCTATATTGACAACTCACTGGTATGGAGATGACCTTGGGTTCTTGAAGGCTATGTTAGTGGAGCACAAGCTCTAGCAGGTCCTGACAAGCTGGAAAAGAGTCTAGTGATGGAATTAATACAACTATGTAAATGAAAATAATTTTCAATAGTTATTAAACTCATAGAAAAAAAATTAGGTGACACCGGTATTAACTTATAAAGAAGGGCTGGGCATGATAGTACACACCTAATGCTGGGGAGGCTAAGAGTGGTGGATTACCTCAGTTCAGGAGTTCTGAGCTTCATTGTGTTAAGACATCATATGATGTCCACATTAAACATGGCCCCAATACCGTAAGTTGCTGAGAACGGGGCCCATTGGCTGCCCTGGGCACTTTGGCTCAGCTCTGAAACAAAACAGATTGAAATTAATGTGCTAATTAGCAGTTCCCTTCAGCCCATAAGTTGCCCCTCTACTTCTAGTTTGGGCAAGATTTGGAGACCCAATCTCCAAAAATGAAAAGAAGAGAAAACAAAGAAAATACTGTTTCTTTCCATTAACAAATAGAAATTACAATTATGTAAAATTACATATACTATTAGTTGTAATTACGCTTTGTTTTACTTAACTGTTTGGAGAGAGGATTCATTTGGTAATGGCCTAGGGATTCTTATGATTCACTGAAACAAAATATATCTATTTTGTTAAAGGACCCAGTCATGAACTAAATAAATGTCTATTTTTTTAAAGGTTCATTACTTGGTTGGTTGCCAGGTGACAAATATTTTGGTCATAGAAACTAATCATCAACTAACAGAAGGATTGTAATCTGAGTTAGTGGAGGTTGTATTCACACTGATAGAATTAGAGGTTCTTGAAGTATTTCAATATTTGCCCCTTAGCTGTTGTATATGTGTTTGTAAAAGAGAAAGTAAAAGAAGATGGAATTAGAAAAAAAGAAAGAGGGTGAGCTCATGATTGTTTACACCAGTGAAGAGGCACAGAAACACATGATATAAAACATCAAACAGCCAAATAAATCATTGTTAGTCTTTAGAATTAGTGATATGATTAATTTTAGATGTGCCCTATTTTATGTTTTGCTGAAGAATATATTAGCATTGTTTGCATTCTCTAAGCATGTTATCAATGAATGGCAAGAAAGTGAGTATGGAAAGATAGGAGAGAGGTAACCCAACCCAAGGGTGGTGCATATTTAGATGATTGCTGAAAACTGAAAAAAACTGAGCTGGATGCTACCACTACCACTATCTCCCTGACAGTATGGAGCTGTAGTTATCAGGTCATGTCATGACTGACATGATGTAGTGAAAAGAGCCATGGGCTTTAAATAAGAAGAGCTTTGTTTGAAATTTCATTGAAGTTCCCTGAATTTCAGGAGATGTGTAAGTTAAATCTGCAAAAAGTGAAAAAAAAAACTAGCACTTAACTGATGGACAGATGATATAAAGCTGAAAGGAACCTGGGAAAATTAGGCCATAGGAAGTGAAGGGGATTATCTGAGACCTTATAGCCCCTAAGCAGAACCAGCATTCAAACACAGGTTTTCTGATTCCAAATACAGCACCTTTTCTCCTGCATATTTTGCATAACTCTGGATGACCATGAGATACCTATGAGGTAACTCTGGATGATAATGAGTTCTCTCAAGGGTGTTTTCTTAATATCTCAAATGCAATTTTGAGTGCAAGTAACTCTTTCTCCCATAGAGCATTGATTTTCTTTGTTGAAGTCAATTAGAGGAAAAAGTAAGCGTAACAAAACTGAGCATTTAAAAGAAAAAAAGATGACTACTTTAAAAAATGTAAAATGCCCAAATTAACAACATAAGAAATTGAAAGCTTAAGCAACTCAAACTGAGAAATGGAAAACTAGCAGGCCATAAATGAGCTACCACAGAAAAATATCTCTAGTCCAGATAGATTTACAAATGAATTATATCAAATGTTTAAAAAACAGTTAGCACCTTTTCCCATTACTGTTGGTTGGTATTTGTGATTTTTGTTGGTGTTGGAAAGTCTTTCCACCTAAGCAAATCAGCAATTTATCTTATAGTGTTAGAAAACCACCTGTGGGCACTGAGAAATTACATTACTTGTCCATGGTCACACAACTGATATATGTTAGGGGCAGAACTGAAGCTGAGGTTTTTTTCTGACTACAAGGCTGATCTTCTATCTATCATGTTTCAGTGACTCTCAAGTAATACCTATGTTACAAATATTCTCAGGAACTTACAAAAAAGGTACTCTACCAAATTCCATTTAGGAGACAATATGTCACTGTATCCAAACCAGGGAGGAGTGAATAAAAAGAGCTATAACCAATTCCATGAATTAATATTGATGCAAAAATATTAAAAATTTTAGCAAAAAGGCTATTAGCAGTATATTATTAACTATGATCAAGTTAGATTTATATTAGACATACAAACATGATTCAATATAATTGTATAATATATTATTAATTGATATTACACATTAATATCATTAGTTATAACTATTAATTATATTAATATGACATAATATATTATATTTCATATGTTGTATGTTTGCTATATTGTATGATTAATTATAAAACAAAAAACTACATAATTATGTTAGCAGAGAAAGAAAAATCCTTTGTCAAAATAGAGCACTTATTTATGTTAAAAAACCTAAAAAGCATAGGCAGAGAACAACATGATCAATATTATGAACGTGATATATCTAAAAATAAGCATTATCTTCAAAAGCAAAGTACTGAAATCTCTTTCAATAACTATAGAGGTAAAGCAAGGATGCTTCCTCTTTACTATATGGTATGATTCTAGAAATGCTGATTATAGCAATAGGACAAGAAAGAAAATTAAAGTTATTAACACTTACAAAAACAGAAAAAATTACCCTCCTTATTAGATGACATGATAGTGTGCTTAAAAACCCCCAGAGAATTGGCAAAGAAATTAACACAATTAATAGTTTTAGCAAGGTAGCAAAATATAATTCAAATAAAAAACCCCAGAAACAATAGAAAGAGAAATTATAATTCAAAATGACAACAGATGCATCAAATACCTACGAGTTAACCTATTAAGACATACAAATACAAACTCAAATCACTCTTTACAGATATTAAGAAAACTAAAATAATAAGAAAGATATTCATTATTCTTAATTGAAGATATACCAATAAAACAAAAATGAGAATACCTAAATTAATTCTTAGATTTATTACTCTACCAATCAAACTTTCAAGGAGTTACTTTATAGAATTAAATAAAATTTATTCAGAAAAATGAAAGATCTAGAAATTCATGAGGTTTACTTCCCATTAAAGGCTAAATTTAAGTAGAGAAACTTGGGAAATCATGAAATTAAAAGTATGAATGAAGGAGGTATATTATTACCAAACCTCAAGCTATATCATATAGTCATAATCATCAAAATTATTAGGTTTTAGTTATAAAATAGAAAAATACATTAGGGGGATATACTTTAGGCAAGATCTAGAATTAATTGGACACAGCAATACAAGGTTCAATAAACCCAAGAACCACTGGGGAAGGACTTCTTATCTGATGAAAATTTCTGGGAAAGCTAGAAGGCATTTTCAAGTCAAGAAGCATTTACTGAGCCCTTATTCTATGTAAGATACTGGGGTTCAGTACTGAGGATACAAAGAAAGGCTTTATTACTTCCTGCTTTCAAGGAGCTCACAAGCCTACTATGGAATACAACATGTAAACAACTATATACAAATAAGATACATGCAGGGTAAACTGTATGATAACCTCAGAGGGAAGGCATTAAGATTAAAGAGGATTGGGAAAGGCTTCTTGTAGAAGGTAGGACATTAGCTAAGACTTGAAGGAAGCCAGGGAAATCAGGAGGCAGATATGAGGGAAAGCAGTCCAGGCACGGGGGACAGTAAGTAAAAATAACTGCAGTCTAGAGATGGAGTGTCTTCTGTAAGGAACAAGTAAGGTCAGTGTCCCTGGATCAAAGGATATGAACACAGGAGAAATATATAACAAGATTGGAAAGGTAAGAAGAGAACAGATTAAGGAGGGCTTTAAAAAAAGTTCAACTAAGATTTTATATTTGATTTTGAGGTGATAGGGAGCTAATGGAGTTTATTGAAGAGGGGGTGTGATATAGTTGGACTTGTACTCTATGATCAATTTGACAGCAAAATGAAAGACATACTAGAATGGGAAGTCTATCCTGAACTCAAGGTAGAGACATCAACCAGCAAGCTATTCCAATAAGTCAAGTCTGAGGTTGGACCAGGGTGGTGGCAGTGCTAAAAGAGAGAAAGAAGTTTCAAGGAAGATGGAATAAAGGTAGAAAAAATGGTGCTTTGCATCTAATTAGATATGGGGGAGAGGAAAGTGAGTGACAGTGGGGAGAACAGGAGGACACCTAGGTTGTGAGGTGGGAAATGGTAGTACATGACAATAGAGATATTTGGAAGAGGGTGGCAGTTTTGAGGGGAAAAATAATGAGTTAATTTAGGAACATATTTAAGATGTTTACAGGACATCGAGTTCAAAATGTTAGAGATGTGAGGTTAAAGGTCAGGAGAAAAGTTAGGACTTGGACAAAGATTTGGGAATCATCAGAATAGAGATAATAATTGAATTCATGGGAGTTGATGAGATCACTAAGTGAAATAGTATAGAGAGAAGAGAGGAGAGCCCAGGACAGAGCCTGGAAGGACACCCATAGTTAGTAGCTGTGACCTAGATGAAGATCCAGCAAAGGAGACTAAGGATTGGTCTGTTTTGTAGGAGGAGGACCAAAACAGAATTGGGTCATGGAAATCTAGAGAGGACATCAAAGAGAAGAGGGTAATTGACAGTGTAAAAGTTTGACAGAAATTAGATTTACACCAGCATCTTATACTATAATCTACAATTAGTTATGTATGGATAATTGATCTAACCAAAAGAGATTAGAAGGGTGGGGTAAAAATTTTATGTTATGGCCGCAGTAGGGGAAGAGAGGGGATTATTAGCTAAACAAGGAATAGAGGTCACAATAAAAGATGAAGCAAAAATTTGCAATTTTGTAAAATTAAGAAGATTTTGCACAAACAAAATCAATGCAAGTGGAATAAGAAGGGAGAGTAGGGAGATATTTGCATCATATAGCTGATAAAAAGTTTGACATCCAAAATATGTATGGAATCAATACAAATACACAATTTACAAGGTCATTGCCCACCGATAAGTGAGCAAAGGATAAGAGCACTTTTCAAAAGTATTGGAAAATACCTCTAGCCATATAAAATAGGGTCTTATTCATTTCATAAAAAGAAAAACTTAAATTTAAATAACTTATCCCATACCTTTCCAAATGGCAAAGATGATAAAAGACAGAACTAGTCAAAGTTGGATGGGCTACAAGAAGATAAATTAATATTCCATTGTTGGGGGAAATGTGAATTAGTTCAAAGGTTACTGAAAACCATTTGTAATTTTTTCCCAGTAGTTTTTGCCCAGAAATTAGTTCTTATTCCAATAGTTGGTGTTTTGGAGGGTAATGAAACAATCTGTTTGATTGTTTTCCCGGGTCTTGTTTATCTAATCTCTTCCACTGATCAACTTTTCTAATTTTTAGCCAGTATAACCAGTGCCTGGCACATGTACACAATGGCAAAGATGAAATTCCCTGAATGAAAGAAGTTGGAAGGCCTCATTCTATAACTGTAATTGCTAATCATGTGATGGGCAGCAGCCCTCTTTGATTGGCTACAGTTGCAGAATAAAGGTGGGGGAACCTTTAAAAGTCTTGGGTAGCTCTCAGTCCCTCTTTTTGTTTGACTTCTCTTTGGTTAACTTCTTCTTGCTAGATGGTATCTCTAAGGGGAGAGACTTCTGCCCATTTCCCCTTCCATGCTTAACAGATTATTGATCCATGAATCTGGGAATCTTGGAGGAAAATCCATGTCAGATTCTGCATTTAGCCCAGCCCAGATGCCCCAAGAAGTGATGGGACCTTCGGGACCTAGCACAGGCGGCACTTGAACATGAACTTAACGAGAACAATATTGTATAGAAACTGCCTTAAATCTAAGCCCACTCTCTTGAGAGTTGAGGTAGTGTTAGGGAGAATATGCTCCTGAAGTGTGTGTTCATTCTTCATTGCCAAAGAACACTATGCTATCAGAGAAATGATGACATGACTTGCACTGGACTTTGTTTTGAGAGAGTGAGGGCTGTGCAGGTCACCAGACTTCTCCTCCAGGGCCATCTGAATCTGGTGACCAGATATTCATCAGGATGATTAGAGATGACCCAGGACAAGACAATTAGAGTTAAGTGACTTGCCTCAGGTCACACAGCTAGTGAGTGTCAAGTGTCTGAGGTGAGATTTGACCTCAGGTCCTCCTGACTCCTGCAGTGGTGCTCTATCCACTGCACCACCTAGCTGTCCCAGGCTCCTGAGGTATTGGAAGTGGATGATATTTGTACTTTTGTTCTTGGCGTATCTTTGAAGTCAATATCACTTTGAAAAAGGTAATCGATGTTAAACGGCTAAATGGAACTGGAACATTAGTAACTGGTGTCTAATAGTGGAGGGAACATAGCTCATGAAGGCTCAAGGTGATAACATTAGATAAGAACACCTCAATCACTCAAGGGTACCTCTAGAACCCTTTGGGGGAGATGTGGAAGTCTAATTCTTGGATAGTAAGCTTGGAGAAAATGTGGTACCCCAGTAGCAAATAATTTGAATGATTGCTGGTTTGTAGCATAGTTTGATATCTAGCTCAACAGACAGCATAGTGGGGTGGATAAGGAACCAGACGTGGAGTCAGGAATTTCAGGATTCAAATAGTGCCTTTAATATTTACTAGATAATTCATTTAACCAATCTCTGCCCCAGTTTCCTAATCTCCAAAAGAAGTGTATCAAACTCAAACACCTCTAAGGTCTCTTTTAGGTCTCAATCTGTGATCCTATGATTCTGATATTCCTGAGCTCCTTTTCTTACCACTTTAATTATTTCCCTTGAGATTCTTGACCTTCTGTTCTTACATATGAATTTTGTTGTTGTTTTGTCATTCTTTAAAGCAACACTTTAGTAGTTTTATATGGTAATGAATCAGTAATTAATTTATAGTGTTATCATTTTAAAAATTATATTAGCAAACTCAACCAGTAGCAGTTAATAGCTTTCCAACAATTTAGATTATCTTCATTTCTGTTAAAGGATTTTCTAGTTGTACTTATATAATTTTTGTACATTTTTCATATAACTAGACTCTAATATATTTTATATATTCTGTAGTTATTTTGAATGAAATCTCTTGCTCTGTCTCTTTCCTTCTGTCATTGCACCCTCCTCCCATTTGTAAGTTCCTCCCAAAATCTTTTGATGAAGGGTCCAGACTAACCATACTTCACTTTCTGGACTTCACTTCTATGCCTCAGCTGCTTTTTCCCACTGCTCCTGTGGCCCCTTTCTCCCACTAATCAAATCACATCAATAAGTATTTATTAAATGCTTACTACATGCCAGGCACTATGATAAATGCTGGGGATAAGAAAATAAGCAAAAAGAAAGACAATCTTTGCCCTGGAAGAACTTAAATTCTAATGGTGAGGGTGGGCAGAGACAATACATAAAAGGGAGTGGAAGTATGGTGGGAAGAAGAGAGAAGAAGATACCTAGATAGGGGTATAATGTCATAATTTGAATAATAAAACGTCTTTTCTGAACCCTTCCTCAAATCGGATGTTCTGGGAGGAATTTGTGAGAAGAGGACAGTAGGGACAAATGGAAAAGCAGCTGAAGCATAGTGGCAGGCTGTAGGGTGAAGTTTGACTTATCTGGGACCTTCCTCAAAATGAGGGCCTGGGAAGAAATTACTACTGGGAGAAGTAGTACTACCACTCTTCACTATGTGAATTTACCATCATTCTCCCCAAGACTTTCCCTTCTAACTTTCACCCCTGCTTTTCACCTTCCTTTTATGCATTATCTTTCCTTATTAGAATAAAGCTCCTTGAAGGCAGGGACTTCTTTCCTTTGTTTTTTTTTTTTTTGTTTGTTTTTTGTATTTGTATCCTCAACACTTAGCACTGTGCCTGGCAGATAGTAAATGCTTAATAAATGTTTATTGTTGGTTTGAGCATCTCTTCCTGCTAAGTTTTGTTGGTAATATACAGAAAGACTTAAAATTTGTTGCAAGTAGATTTTATGTCCTGTTACTTTATTGAAGTTATTGGTTCAAATGATTTAAAATAGCTATATAAAACATTAATTAGTTGGATCTTTAGGGTCCTCTACATAAATTATCATATCATCTGCAAAAAGCAATAATTTTGCTTCCTTCTTACCTATGCTTGCATTCCCCCAAGTTCTTTTACTTATTTTACTGAAATAGCTAATATTTCTAGAACTGAATCTAATAATAACAGTGACAACGGACATTCTTGATTTAGACATGTTCTCTTTGTAGAGTTTTTCCATTACAGATAATGGTAGTTCTTGGGTTTACATAGAATATTTACCATATTAAAAAAAGCTCCATTCATTCCTATGCATTTAAATATAAACGGGTGGTATATATTTATCAATTTTTGCATTTATTGATATAATTATATGACTTATGGTTTTTGTTATTAATGTAGTCTATCATATTTATGGTTTTCCTATTATTAAGCAACTTCTGAATTCCTAGGAAGATAAATTAGTGTAAATCCAACAAGGCTATGAAGTAAAATCTTTGCCATGTGTTGCTATTTCCTCTTTGTTAATATATTCAATATTTTTTGCATAGATATGCATGAGAAAAATTGGATTATGGTTTTCTTTCCCTGATTTATCTCTCTTTACTTAGGTATAAGAACCATATTTGTCCTTTAGAAAGAGTTTGGTAAGATACCTTCTTTTTCTATTTTTGCTAGAAGTTTATATAACATTAATTGCTCTAATATTTGATAAAAATGTTGTATAGATCCATTTGACTAGTTTTTTCCCCTTTAGACTTCAGTTATGGCTTGTGAAATTTTCTTTTTCTGAGATTTGGCTGTTTAAATTCTCTATTGTTCTGTTTTTCTGGGTATTACATAGTTTTGTAAATATTAATTCTTTTCATTTTTCAGTTTTGTTGGCAAATAATTGGGCAGAATAATTTCTAATAATTTCCTTGATTTTTATTTTTTTATGAATTATCCTTTAAAAATTTTTTGTTCTAGTAATTTAGTTTTCCATTTTTTCAAAAATCAAATTAATCGTTCGTATATTTTATTAATTTTTAAATATTAGTTTTTGATAAATTATATATATTTTGTTTTAAGTTTTATCTATGATTTTCAGAATTTATGATTGTAAATGATTCATTTTTCAGAATTATATTATTTAGTCTCCATTTAAGTTTGAATACTTCAAAAGCTCTGTTCATGCCCTTTGACTCAGTGTTCTCATTACTTTCCATGTACACCAAGATCAAAAACGAAAAGAAAAGCCCCATATGTACCAAAATATCCATAGCAGCCCTTTTTGTGGTGGCAAAAATCCTAGAAACAAAGTGGGTAACCATTGTTGTGGGAATGGTTGAAAAATTGTGGAATATGAAGACAATGTAATGATATTATGCAGTAAGAAGTGATGAAGAATTCAGATAAACATGAGAAGACTTGGATTAGCTGACACAGAAATGAAGTAAGCAAGTAGAATATGGAAAACAACAAATATAATGATGACAAATGAAGACATCAC
>CM053771.1:92458863-92499885 GCA_028658325.1 Potorous gilbertii
AAAAAAAAAAAAAAAAAAAACTTCAGTCACCTACCGTAGCATTCCATTATATTGCCAGCTGAGGCACTGTGTAAGGACAACATTATATTCTATTATTTCAACATCATTCTGGAAAAGTTAGCAATCCATGCTAATGTAGTTTTGTGAATGACTAACTTTTCTCCTATGACTTGGGTAAATGACTTTATATGTTTTTTCATTAAAATTCTCTATAATCGCTGAAATAAAGAACTTTCCAAAAAAAAAAAAAAAAAAAAAAAAAGAAAATTAGGAAAGTAAGGAAGGACTGGAGCGGTATCTAATTTTTAGTGTCAAAAAAAACTAAGGTCGTACCAAAATCAAAACTAAGGCAGACACGTGGATGTAAAATTATCAGCCCATACTTATTGAAAAAAATAAATAAAAACAGCTTTTGGCGTTCCTGAAAGGGAGAGTAAACCAAGGGTGGTAGTGATAACTTAATTACTTAAAGACTATTATTTTGCCATTTGCAGATTTTTCTTCTGTTGGTACTTTTTTCCTTAGTCTAATTAGTAGTTTTTAAATGAAAGACTCTTAATTTTGTCCATGGGTACAATTCAGGGGTTCATGAACTTGGATGGGGAAAAAAACCTCATATTTTTATTTTCACTAATCTCTAACTTACATATATTTAAAAACGTTATTCTGAGGGAGTCCATAGGCTGCCAAAAAGGGTCTGTGAATCGAAAAAAGATAAGCCTTTGTTTTAAAGTGTAAAATAATATCAGGAAAAATTCAACAATATTTTCTCCCCCAAGTTTCTACCAAATTGTTTCTCTGTTGTAGAACTAGTTCAGAACATACCTGTTTTTTATTTGTAGCTGTGGTGGAGGTAAGTAAACTAAAGATTAGATGCATATTATTGAGAATTGATCTGACTTAAAACTTAAATTTACACCTTTTTTTCCTACTTAGAACATCAAAACATTTGTGACCCAAGAATCTTATTTATATTTACACCCCTCTCCCCCCAAATTCTCTTTCTGTTGATTTGCATTTGTAATGTTGGACATTTGACTTTAAATATTTTGTTTCTTTATGGGTGTCATTTGCAAATAGCTGATCCAAGGAAGGGAAAAGTATAAATTGCATTAATATATTTCATGGTTAGGTCCTTAGGTGTGTCAGTACCATAACTGAGAATCAAATTGTTTTCATTCTTATGTTAGTATTCATTTGTTACTCTCTGAAATAGCTACTTATATCACTTAGCAAAAGGAATTATTAAATTTTATCACTTGTATTCTAGGTGTGGAGAGGCCTGTTTTCTTGCGTGCTCTTGCTGCCCCCTAGTGGCAAGATTAAGAACTACAGAAGCATGCTGAGGAAAGGAGCTTACAGATTTTAGAAAAAAAAGAGATTACTCCTTTTGTATATGTAACAGTATGTGTAGCATGAAATCATGCTAATAGAAAATAACATCTCTAAAGCAGTGGAATTGTCTTTGGCACCGAGCAAGCACTTAATAATGGTAGTCTTGAGTTCTGAGTTAACAAGGTGGAGATCATTGAAACAATGAAAACATTCTCTTGGATTTTTTCCACTCTTTAATTTTAGCTGGGGTATGTTTTTTTTTTTAAGATTTAAAAAATACTTAAAATTGATTTGCTTGGAGAAAAGGCAGTTGGATAATTGGTACCCACCTGTGTCTTAAAAAGTAGCTAGGGATGACTTGAAAATTTTGTTGTTTTATTTGTTGAACTTATTAGGTCTTTCCTTTTAGTATTACAAATACTGTGGAGCAGGTAGGTGGTGCAGTGGATAGAGCACCAGTGCAGGAGTCAGGAGGATCCAAGGAATTCATATCTCACCCCAGACTCTTGACACTTACTTCACTGTATGATCTTGGGCAAGTCACTTAACCCCAATTGCTTCATCCTGGGTCATCTCCATTTATCCTGATGAATATCTGGTTACTGGATTCAGATGGCTCTGGAGGAGAAGTGAGGCTGGTGACCTGCACAGCCCTCCCTTACTCAAAACAAGTTAAGTGCATCATTTCTCTGATGGCGTGGTCTTCTTTGGCAACGAAGGACAAACACACAAATACTGCAATTCAGCAAGCATTTTAAGTATAATACATTGTGCTGATATGCAAATGAATGAATGGGTCTTGAATTTTTTCTCATATTGTAATTTTCTGTCATAACACGGAATTGAAGCTTCCAGAAGTCTTATAGTGTATTTAAATCTTGGTTGCTTTGACTTGTCCTAATAGAAAATCTTTTTGCAAATCCTCTTTCTTGAATCCTTTTTAGTTTCCTGTCTGGAGGTCTATATAATACCTGTTCACTTTTTATCACATCCTTTCTTGAGAAACAATTAATACGAGAAATTTGTCCTGGATACATATTCCAGGAAGACAGCATACCTATTCATTGTCCTGTCAGAATGGTTTCTTTCTAGCCCTTCAGTAAGGTGTTACTGATCACATCATGATAACCCCGTACTCAGTAATGGATTTCCTTATTTTTGGTGACACCTTAGCATTTTCAGTTTCTGAAATGTAGAAACAGCTGCTCCTTAGCAATCCCAATTGACTCAGAGAACCCATATGTCTTATAGTTTGTTACTGTTCAAAGGTCCGTTTTCTTTTTCCTCCTCTGTGTTGTATTCTTGTATCTTCGAACCTCTTGGCAGATTTGTATTTCTCTCTTAACTCTGAAGCATCTCTTTTGTTTTCTACCTGGATTAATTTTCTTTTAACTTGAGAAGAAACACTTGGTCATTTCTGCTAAGTAGAATAGTAGAGATGCCTTTTTCTGAGCCTTACATCTTTTCTTCTAGGATTGAGACCAATTTGTACTTAGCATGCACAGTTGTTTTCTTGTGGAAGAGCCACAGCTATAGTAATTTAATTCGCTGGAATGAACAGTTCACTCACTTTTCATTCATGCTGAGATTTATAAAGGTTTTAAGGAAGTATGTGTCTTTATAGTAGAATTGCTTCCTGTGGTGTGAATGTTCATTGATTAATAGATTTCTTCCTGCTGTTTTTTGTCATTACCTGTTAGCCTTCTCATGTATTCCACACTTTCTACCTCTTTCCTCCTGGTTGCCTGTCATGCTTGGCCCTTTGATGCTCTCTCTACTGACTTGTGTAGAAAAAAAAATGGTGACCATAGACCTAGAGCTGGAAGGGACCAGAAAGGTTATTTGATTCACCTTGATTTCATTTTACCTACATAGAAAAAAGACTGTGATTCTTAGTTCAAATTACAATCAAAACCTGCTTCAGAAATGAAGCTTCATATCAAAGGAAATTCTTTATATGTATTTTGTGAAAGAAATGAATGTCACACGACTTTTGGCCCCTGCAGGTACACAAAATGAACTTTGTCACTAGTATTTTCTTTATCCCTACAGCTTGCCTTGGTCCAGGAGCAATACTGCCCTACCTACTACAAACTTTTGTCAGTTTTCTTTTTCTAAACACAATATTCCATTCTTAAGAGAAAGCTTGGCAGAGTAGACAAAGGGCTGTTTTGGGGGTAAAGAAGGCCTGGGTTGAGTTTCAGTTTTTTACATTTATTATCTTCATTCCTCTTTGTGATTTCACCTTTCAGTTTTCCAGATATCCAGCTGAGTTGTTGATTTGTGTCCGAGTTCACTACACAGAATCAGAAGTCGTAACAAACAAACAAAAAATCCTATCTGTATTTCTTAGTCTTTTGTAAATGACTTGTGATTTGATCCTTTTTGCTTCAGGTATTTCATTGGAAGCAACTGCTTTAGTTTTAGCTAATTAATTAAACCTTTGTCACATATTAACTCACTTAAGCCTTCCCATTCATTTAGCAAGCATAGATTGTATGTCAGGCTCTGTGGTAGGTACCAAGAATATAAAGACAAAAACTAAATAGGTCCTGCTTTTAAATTTTATTGGAAACAGGGAGTCAAATCCTATATTAATAGAACAGTAAATACAGAAAACATTTACAAAGCATATACCAAATGGTTTTCTAGGAAGAAAGGATGAGACCAATTATAGGGATCAAGAAAGGCTTTCTGTAGGAAGTGGTACCTGAGCTGAGCTTTGAAAGAAGCTAGGGATTCCCATAAGGCAGAAGTGAGGGAGGGAGTGCATAGAGATCACCTATGCAAAGTGAGAAAGATGAAAAGTGGAATGTTTTGTATGAAGAACAGTGAGGAGGCCAATTTGACTTGCATTGAGTGTTCTAAAGAAAGTAAAATTATAAAGCCAGGGCTTCTTAACCTGAAATATCCTGATAATTATTTCAGTATAATTGGTTTTCTTTGTATTCCTATTCATTTTGTTTTATTCACGTAAAGACATTATTTTGAAAAGACATAGATTTGCTGGATTGTCAAAGGGTTCCATGACACGAAAAAGGTTAAGAACCTCAGCTATAAGGGAAGTCAAGTCAGCAAGCAGTAACTAAGTGCCTACTATGTCTAAGGCACTGTGCTTTGAATTTGGGATACAAAAAAAAAAAGCAAGAAAGCAAAACACAAAAACCAAGTAAAACAAAAAGAGTAGACTGGATTCAAATTATGGAGAATTTAAAAAGCTGAACAGAAAAATTTGCTTTTTTATCTGACAATCAAGACGGAGCCACTGCCTTGAGTAGGGGAGAAATATAGTATCACTTTGGCAGCTGTATTGTATCCTTTGAAAAGGGAAGCAACTAGGTCAGTTAGGAAACAGTTAGGAAGCTATTACTATAGTCTAGGTGAAATGTCAACCATTTGTTTTACCACATACATGGTCTGCTTTTCTTTTCCTTTGAAAACTTAAACTTGGTTTCAGCTTAAATACTGTGTCAATAGTAATAATATTAGCTAAATATTTTTTTTTAATTTCTAGAACGGGTTAAGAGATACACCAAAAAATGTTAAAAAAATTTTTTTCTTCTCTTCACTCTAAGAGTACTTGACAATGAAATAATTTCTCCCAAACCAAAATCTGTCTCTATAAAGCGTACTCTATATATATGATCACAAAGTTACTGTGCTACCCTTAGCTATTACAATCTTCCTTAAAAACATAGGTAGGATATAAAATGGTGATGATCTTTTTTTTTTTATGTATTCACCTAAGTGATACAGTGGATGGAACACTGGGCTTGGAGTCAGGAAGACCTGAGTTCAAATCCAGCCTCTGATTAGTCATGTAACCCCTGGCAAGTTATTTAACCTCTGTTTACATTAAATTCTTTATCTTTAAAATGAAGTTAATAGTAGCACCTCGTGTGATTGATGTGTGAGGATCAAAGGCGATATTTGTGAAGTGCTGCGTAGTATAGTGCCTAGCACTTGGTAGGTGTTATAGAAGTACTACTTCATTATTATCTCTTTTATTAATATTATATTGTTGTTTTTTTATTATTGGTCTATTTTGTGCCAGATGTTAAGTACTGGCAGTACAGAGAAAGGCAAAAAAGAGTCCCTTCTTTAAAGACATAAATCGGGGGTTGTCTCAGAAGGAATGGACTAAGATTAAAGAGGACTGGGAATGACTTCATGCAGAAGATGGCACATTAGCTGCAATTTGAAGGATATACCCCCAGGGAAGCTAGGATGTGGGGGTGAGGACAGAGCATTCCAGATAATATGAGGTACAGCCAGTGAAATACCCAGAGTATTTTCAGATACACCTAAGATAGAGTGTCCTATTGAAGGAAAGTAGGTCAGTGTCACTGGATCACAGAGTGTGGAGGGGCAAAAGAAGGGAGTAAAATGGAAAGGTAGGAAGGAGCATGGGTCAGGTTATGAAGGGCTTTGAAAGCCAAACGGAGGATTTCATATTTGATCCTAGAGGCATAATAGAGAGCCTTGGAGGCAGTTTGAAGAAGAGTTCTAAAAATGTTTGGAGAAGATTTTTTTGGAAAAAGTTTATTGCCTTTCAGGCTAACTATTTTGAAGGGAATAATACTTTTTTTGAATATAAATTATTTACCTAAAAGCAACCACCCTACTTGATAATCATCTCCTCAGTGTGGAACCTTGTCAAATATTAGTTGTGTATGTGTGTGCATGTGTATGTGTGTATGTATGTACATGTATGCATATGCATAACAGCATAATATACCATTTCTATGCCATCTGCCTATTTTCAGGAATTGGTTCTGATTTCAAAGAAATCCCATCCATGCAAAACAAAAAGCAAATACCTTCATTAGCTGTTTAAAACTATAATGACAGATTGTTTCAGTAAATAATTTTAGGTGGTGGTAAGATAGAGAATTTGATAATGCCAGTTGATTTGAGGGAGTATTCATCCTTCAGTTTTCTTAAACTTCATAGGTACTTGAAAAAACACGTTAGTTAGGAAACATTTGTGGTGACTCAAGTCTACAGCTTGAAAAGCTACTCTCAGGCTTTCTGTTGATGGTAGGTGAGGAAATTATATTTATAATTCTAAAGGGCTCTCTGGATTGAGAGAACTGAAAGAAACAGCTCTTTTAAAGCATTGGCATGAAGTAACTTGAATTTTGATTGGACCAGTCTGTTCTGAGTTGATCTGAGGTGTTGCAAACATTTTCCTTCTGGAGGTTTGAAGCTGAGTTTTGGAAGCATTTTAAGATTTCTCTTTATGAATAGAAGCATTGTACAGAGTAGGGGGTGAGTAATAAGTGGAGAAAATTACTGGTTGTAGCCAAAACATTACAGAGGTAGAAGAGTAGAATTTGTATAATATTGGATTTGCATTTGAACTCTCATGTATTCATGTTAAGAAGTAAGTACTAAGTACCTACTATGTGTCAAGCACTTTTTTATCTCCATTACAGAGTGGACAAAACTGAGATAAACAGAGGGTAAGTGACTTGCCTGGGGTCACACAACTACACTGGATTTGAATTCAAATATTTTCTGACTTCAGATCCAGTGCTCTCTCTGCTGCACCACCTAACTACTTCATAACATGACTTGTATTGTCACTATTCTTGTAATACAGCATATGTAGGGCACTTTTTTGGATTTATTATCCTTATATATTTAGGAATGTGCTAATTACAAATGATTCTTAATTCTTGTGATTACTCTGATAATTGCTTTATAGTACAAGAAAGAATCCATTATTTCACCTGTAACCAGCATAGTTAATAGCTGATGCTTGGGATCCCTCAGTATTGTTTGGATGGCTGGGTGGAGGCAGTGTGATTGATTCATTCATGCCGCTGAATTAGGGGTCAAAACACCTTGTTTTGAATCGTGGTGCTGTCACTTAAGTTTTTTACCTTTTGACAAGTCACTTGACTTTTCTGAGCCTTTGTTTTCTCTTCTGAAAAATGAAGAGGGTTCAAGACTAGAAAGGACCACTAAAATTTTGGTTCTGCCCTTGTGTTGCATGACTTCTTAGCTTCATTATTTTACCTATTATTTGGCTACTTCATTCTTTTTTTTAGGGAGCAAATACTTTAGTTCTACTGTGCAAATTAGTCTTAGTCCTTCTTAATACTAGCACCAATGTTGTTTTTAGTTTGATTCCATGCTGTTTATTATGTATAAAAATCATACTATGATTTTTGTCATTAATGTGTCCAAAAGTTTTTAGATAAACTCTGCATTTCTCTCTGGAGCCTTGTGATTAAACTTAATGGAAGAAAAGATAAAGTCTTTGCTGATAGGATGTTTTTAAAATTGTGATTTGAAATCACAAAACACTTGCATTTTCACCACCTTAACCAAATAACTAATTTAGGTGGATATAAGGTGATCCTGAAAATAGTGGTAAAAGCTTATCTTTGTTTTGTTTGCTTTGGTAATCTCATCTACCACCATTGTTTTAATTGTCATCACTATGCAAACAAAAAATCAGGTTTAGATATCAGTGCTTTCCGTCTCCCACTTTTCTACATATTTGGTACTCTCATTTTCCTAGTTATCTGTATTTGAATCAAATCTCAGAATCATTTTTTACTTTTCTCTTTTTCACCTACCATTTTAAATAATTGTAAAGGCCTATAATGCTTTTTCCACAGTATCTCATCTCTCACCTCCCTGCTCCCGTTATCATTCCCTTAATTTAGACCCCATCACTTCATACTGAGTAATAGCCTTGTAGCTGGTCATGTCTTTAGTCTCTACCCTATCTAATTCATCCTTCAATTTTTCTTAATGCCCAGATGTGATTGTGCTATTTACTGTTCAGAAGTCTTCAGTAGCTTCCCATTCTATTTAAGAATATTTATTAAGGACCTAAAGAGAGGCAGTTAATGGCACAGTGGATAGAACACTGGACATAGAATTAAGAAGCCCTGTGTTCCAGATCCAGCCTTAGACATTTAACTAGCTATGTGACTCTGGGCAAGTCAATTAGCCTCTGTTTGCATTGGTTTCTTCTGGTAAAATGGGGATATAATACCTCATCAGGTGGTCCTGAAGATAAATAAGATGATGTTTGTAAAAGTGCTTTGTATAGTGCCTGATGCATACTTGCTGCTGTTTGTTCTTCATTCTCGAAGAGAACTATGACATCAGAGAGGTGATGCCAATACATTCAAGTGAATTGGATTTAAGTAAGGGAGGGCTGTGCAAAGTCACCAGCCTCACTTTCTCTTCTGGAGCTATTTGGGTCCAGTAGCCAGATGTGCATCAGGACAACTGGGCAACCTTGACCTTTTCAAACTAAGGTTTAATACAGGTTCAGTTTGACTGAGGAAGTGCCTATTTGGTGATTAAGGCCTAATAAAAAATGAAGGACATAGTAGGTGCTATGTAAATGCTTATCCCTGTCCCTGTCATCTCCCCTACCAAGTGCTGGGTTAGGTCCTAGAGAAAAAGACAAAAGCAAAAGTGTTTGATCTCCAGATTATATTCTGCTAGGGCAGGGATTGGAATGCTACAGTAAATGATGAATAAATACAAAAACTAACTTTGAGGAAGTGCTAGTAACTGGGCAGATTGGGAGTGGCCTCATATAAGAGGTATCATCTCAACCTTGGTTAGAAGGAAGATAGGAATTCTTCAAAAAGGAATGCATTTTGGGTATCCAAGACTACTTTTGTAGAGAGTGAGGTAGAAGATGAAAGTTTGTATTTAAGGAACAGTTATAGGACCCTTTGAATTAGAATGGAAGGTACATGATGGGTAGTTACATAAAATAAAAGTGGAAAGGTATGTACAAGGGTAGTAATATAAAATTAAAATGGAAAGGTATGTAGAAACGGTGAGAATTCTTATACTTTATCTTAGAGGAAATATTGGAGCCATTGAAGATTTTTTTAATTCATTCAACAAGTTTTTAATAACCACCTAGCGATATAAATACTAAAATAACCTAAAATCATCAGCAAGCATTATGTGCAGTGAGATAAGCTATGTGCATTTACAATAAGATCAGGGGTGAAACAGGGATGTCCATTATCAACACTGTTATTCAATATGGTGTGAGAAATGTTAACTTTAACAATAAGAGAAGAAAAAGAAATTGAAGGAATTAGAATAGGCAAAGAAGAAACTAAGTTGTCACTCTTTGCAGATGATATGATGATATACTTAGACAATCCTGGAGAATCAAGTAAAAAACTACTTGAAATAATAGACAACTTTGGCAAAGTTGCTGGTTACAAAATAAAACCACAAATCATCTGCATTTCTGCATATTACTAACAAAGCTTAACAGCAACAGATAGAAAGAGAAATCCCACTTAAAGTTATGGTAGACACTATTAAATATCTGGGAGTCTACCTGCCAAAACAAACCCAGGACTACATGAACACAATTACAAGACACTTTTCACACAAATAAAGTCAGATCTAAGTAATTGGAAAAATATCAGTTGCTGGTGGGTAGGCCAAGCCAATATAATAAAAATGACAATTCTGCCTGAATTAATTTACTTATTCAGTGCCATACCAATCACACTATCAGATAATTATTTTCTAGAGCTGGGAAAAATAATAACAAAATTCATCTGCAAGAACAAAAGGTCAAGAATATCAAGAGAATTAATGAAAAGAAATGCTAGGAAAGGAAGCCTAGCCCTACCAGATCTCAAGTTGTATTATAAGGCAGCAGTCATCAAAACCACTTAGTACTGGCTAGGAAATAGAGGGGTAGACCAGTGGAATATGTTAGGGACTCAAGACACAGTAGTCAATTAATATACCAATCTACTGTTTGATAAACCCAAGGACCCCAGATTCTGGGATAAGAACTCACTGTTTGACAAAAACTACTGGGAAAACTGGATAACAGTGTGGCAAAAACTGGGCATAGACCACTGCCTGACATGACACAAGAATAAAGTCCAAATGGGTATATACTCTAGGTATAAAAGCTGATACTATAGACAAATTAAGGGAGCAGAGTATTTGTCAGATTTATGGAGAACAGAGAAATTTAGGACCAAATAAGAGATACAAAGTACAAAATGGATAATTTTGATTACATTAAATTGAAAAGTTTTTGCACAAACAAACCCACTGCAGCCAAGATTAGGAGGGAAGCAGAAAACTGGGAAAGAATTTTCAACTAGCGTCTGTGATAAAGGCCTCATTTCTAAAATATACGAAGAAGTGAGTCAAATAAACAAGAATACAAGTCATTCCCCATTTGATAGTCAAAGGATATGAACAGGCAGTTTTCAGAGGAAGAAATTAAAGATATCTATAATCATATGAAAAAATGCTCTAAATCGCCATTGATTAGAGAGATGAAAATCAAAACAACTCTGAGGTACCACATCACACCTATCAGCTTGGCTATCATGACAAAATAGGAAGATGATAAATGTTGGAGAAGATGTGGGAGAGTTGGAATGCTAATTCATTGTTGCTGGAACTGTGAGCTTATCCAGCCATTCTGGAGAGCAATTTGGAACTATGTCCAAAGGGCTGTAAAAATGTGCATACCCTTTGACCCAGCAATATCACTTCTAGGACTGTATCCCAAAGAGATCATAAAAAAAAGGGAAAAAAGGTCCCACATGTACAAAAATGTTTACAGCAGCTCTCTTTGTGGTGACCACGAACTGGAAATTGGGGGAATGTCCATCAATTGGGGAATGGCAGAACAAGTTGTGGTATATGAGTGTAATAGAATACTATTGTGCTGTAGGAGATGACAAACAGGAGGACTTCAGAAAAGCCTGAAAAGACTTACATGAATTGATGCTGAGTAAAATGAGCAGAACCAGGAGAACATTATACATAATAACCGCCACAGTGTGTGAGGACTGTGTCTGATATATTTAGCCCTTCACAGCAATGCACGGACCTAAAACATTCCCAAAGGACTCGAGGCAAAATGCCGTTCTCATCCAGAGAAAGAACTATGGAATTTGAAGACAAAATGAAGCAGACAAGTTTTGTGTTATGTTTTATTTTGTTTTTTCATATGGTTTCTCCCATTCATTTTAATTCTTCTGTGCAGCATGACTAATGAGAAAATGTGTTCAATAAGAATGTATGTATAGAAGCCATGTAAGATTGTCTGCCATCTCAGGGAGAGAGGTGGGAGGAGAAGGGGGAGAAAATTTAAGACTTAGGGAAGTGATTGTGTAAAACTGAAAACAAATTAAAAAATTTTTCAAAAAAAATACCAAAATGGTCCCTACTCTCAAGAAAATTACATTTTATTGGGAGGAAAAAAATTGTATACAGGTAAGTAAACAAATACAAAGTAACAGGGGCTGGGTAAGAAGAGGCTTTAGACCTTGTGTAGGACATAGCACTTAAATTAAGGCTTAAAAGAAATTAGAAATTCCAAGAGGCAGAGTTGAGGGATTGAGTTCCAGGCATTGAGTGCCTGTTGTTTTGGTTGAGAAGGGGTGGCAAACCTGTGCCTTCTGTGTCCTTAAGTGCAACTCTTTGACTGTATTTAAATTTTATAGAAGAAATCATTTTATTTTTATTAGTACAGTTTTATTTTTTATTTTTAAAATGAACGTATTTAAAATACCAAAGAACAAAATAAGTTTCAACAAAATAATTCTCCCAGATTGACAAGCACAATTAGAACATTTAGTAAACCATAAGGGCTAAATTGATGGCTGCTACGCTTATGATTTAGTTCTAATTTCTTCTGCTTGACTGGTGCCCACTACTGTATAAGGCTGGTTGGCTAATGTTTATGAGATGGTCAAGTACATTAGTCTGTTATCAGCTTTTGACAACAATGCACTGTGTTTCTGTTTGAAGTGGAATTTGTGAATAGTTGTGATAGCCATCAATTTAGCCCTTATGGTTTACTAAATGTTCTAATTGTGCTTGTCAATCTGGGAGAATTATTTTGTTGAAACTTATTTTGCTCTTTGGTATTTTAAATATGTTCATTTTGCCAGTTACTGTGTATAGCTCGACAGTATTTTTTAATTCTGTCTGCTTAAAAGCCCATTACGTCAAAGAAGACCAAGAGAATGTTGAAGGAAGAAAACAGGTTTTTTTAAGTGAGGATTGGCAATTGCAATATTGTCTTGTTTTTGGTAAAGGTAAAATATTTTGCCTGCTTTATGATATTGCAATATCAACGTTAAAGAAATTCCATGCTCATCAGCATTATAACACTCATAAAGACCACAAATATTTTTAATTAGAGGGAGAGGCACAAAAGGTTGTATCGCAGAAATTAAAATATGAAAAGCAAAAGTAAAGACAGTTCTTTCATGGAACAATAAGACCTGGAAATAATGCCACTGAAGCAATTTATAAAGTAGCTTATATATCCGGGGGAAAAAGAGAAGCCATTCAATGATGTAGAAATTGTGAAAGAATGCTTTGTTAAAGAGGTAGGATTCCTAGACCCCCTATAACATTTCAAAGTACAAACTGTCAGATTGACATTGTAGAAAAATCACCAGCAACTATATGGAGGATATAATGAAGTGGTGTAGAGACTTGAGAGAGGGAGTCTAATTAGAAGGCTTTGCAGTAGTCCATATGAGAGATGTAAAAAGGAGATATTATTGAATTAGTGGTACAGAAGGAAACAGACATTTTCAGACACTGCCAGGGTGTGTTTCCTTCCTTCCTTCCCTCCTTCCGTCCCTCCCTCTCTCCCTCTCTCCCTCCCTCCCTCCCTTCCTTTTTGGTTACAGGTGAAGATGTGGGATATAGTTATGGGTAATGAGTAATGTAAAAATAAAGAAGTGGATATTAGTAAATATTTTTAAAATTCACAGAAAAGAGTCAGAAGGAAATTGAGAAGGGGACATAGGCAAGTAGAGCAGTGTTAACTATCATGTTAAATTTAATGCACACTTAAACTGGACAAAGTAGAAGTGCAGATTATTTGCCTTGCTCTTCGTTTCCATTACTGCCTAGGCTCTTTGACATAGCAGCCATTTGCCTAAAGAGAATTTTGCCGGTTACTGTGTATAATGGGGTTAAGTGATCCAAAATACTTTTGAGAGATACTTTTAACTATGACTGTTATATTTACTATGTGGTACTGACCTCACTTTGTTGTCTTGATGGTTTGTAAGAATTCATTTGTATCAGTAATTTATTTCAGTTAGACTGAGGAAATTGGAATAGAGCCAACTATGTTAATCTTGAAATTGTCATAAGCTTAAATATATTTATCATAAACAAATGTGGAAAATAAGGAATAAAGTTAACATAAAACTCTCAGTTTGTTCAAGTGGGCATTTTAAAAAATATATTAAAAATTTTTTTAAATTATTGAGCCCAAAAATGCTTGTTGTGTCCCCATCCCAGTCCAAATGAAGTTCCAGTATCTTTTGGTGTAGTTGCAGTCATTGAGTAAGTATATTCTGATTCTGTTGAATTTCACTTTGTACTATCTTGTGCACATCTTTGCATATTTCCTTAAATCTATTTATTGTAATGAAATTGCCACACATTAAGATATAATGAACCATTCATTCTCTGATGATTTGACATATAGGTTGCATCTCATTTTTTAACGGGAGAGAGTGTGAGCAAATAAAGCAGCTATGCATATTTCTGTAAAAACTCTTTTCCCAAGTGTGCTAGGAATGGAATTTTACTAGGCCAAAGAGAATGATGAGTGTTATGACTTATTCTTTATTATCCTTCAAATATTTTGTATTAGTCTTCAGCCCCACAGCAGTGTAACAGAGTACTCCTTTCTTTTCAGCCCCACCAGCATTGTTTTATCATTTTTTGCATACTGGCTTTTATAAGTTTTTGACTGTAGTTTTATGGGATTTTAATCATTTTGTATATATTAAAAAAATTTTTTTTAATTCCTTATTTGGCTTTTAATTTCTTTCTGCTTTATGTTGTGCAATTGGTAGGGTGAAGTGAATTGTTACAATCCCTGGTTTTCAGTTTTCTTGTTTGTAAAATGAGGGTGTTAGATTAGATGATTAGATGTGTTAGATTAGATGACCTCTGTGATCAGCTTTAGGTCTCTGCTCCTATGTGTGCTTTCTGCTTCTCTTAGTATATGTTATTATTTCAGGTGTATTTCATTTAGTTATAAGAATTTCATAAAGTATTGAGTTTTCATGCAAGAGTAATGGCCTGGATGATATGATTGTCTAGGCCAAAATATAGTATTGAAATTGTTGTTTCTCAAATGATTTAATGCGATGTTCTATAGGGGAATCTTTTTAAAATCTAACATAATGAAGACAGCTCATATAATGAGCAGAAATCCTTAGGGCTGACTAAAGGTGCTGACAAAAACAATTCCAAACATAAAAGATCTAAAAGTCAAGGAAGAACAGGAAATAAATAGTCGTTTATAATCTGACTTACCTGTGCAACTAACCTTATTTCATATGCATCCCTTTGGCTGCATTGTTTTTATCCAGAAGTGGATTATTTTCCATCTCCTGTTTCTGTCATGCTTTTTCTCATCTCAGCAGTAGAGTTGAAAGAACGTTGGATTTGGAGGGCTAAGGGTCAAATCCAAGTTCTGCTGTTTACAGCTGTTGTCACCTGCACAGGTTCTCTTTGACTATCATCTCTAAAATGGGCTGGTTGAGCTAGATCATCTCTGAGGTTTCTTATTACTCTACCTCTGATGCTGTAATTCTTTGCGTATTCTCCCTGACATCTACCCAGAATGAACTCACCCCTTTCCTCCCCATTTCTGTTCTACTTGTATCCCTTGCTTACTTCAAGACCCAGCGCTGGCACTATTTCTTACATGAAATTGTTCCTGTCATCCCTCTACCCTGCTGTCCCCTTCCCATTACACCCCTTTCCCATACAAGTGTCTCGTAGAATTTTGCCTACATCACCTGTGGACTTATTCCATTCTCCCTTGCATCGTAGTTATTTTTATTCTTGTGCTATTCCTCCATTCTAAGCTTCTTGAGAGTAGGATTTATGTTATTTTTGTTAACATTACCCCAATATTTCATACAGTAATAATTAACATTTATTGGTTTAAGTTGAAGTAGATAGAGAACCTGTCCAATCATAGACCAAATATATTTAATCTTTCTAGTAATGCAGAGATAGTAACCTTCAAAGAATCTTTAAGCATAATGTGATCTTTAGATGACTGCTTCTGTGCATGGTTGCTATTACTGCTACTACTACAGTGTTTGGAGAGAATTGTATTAGCAAGTAAAAGTAATAGTATGAAATACTCTCTGTTGTTACTGTGGCTGCAAAAGATATTGTCCTGCACATGATTTCGTATGATTTGCTGTAAATTAGCTTAAGTTTCTCTATTGGGCCCAAGAATTCTGATTGCTTAACTGAACCTTATTCTGTATTGAGTACCAGCTATATACTAAGATAGGAGCCCTATGATATCATAGAAAGTTCTTTGAACATTGTTTTTTATTTCAGATTTAATCCAGTGCACAAATGAGATGAATGTGAACATCCCCCAGTTGGCAGACAGTTTGTTTGAAAGAACTACTAACAGTAGTTGGGTAGTAGTCTTCAAGTCTCTCATTACAACTCACCATTTGATGGTATATGGAAATGAGGTAAGCTATGTTTCTGGCAATGGTTAATTCTCTGTGTATTTATTACCTGATCATTCAGTTCTCTTAATTAGATTTTAAGCAGTAGTCCAGAGAAGTGATAAGGGCCAGAACTACAGTGGAAAGAAGGGGACAAATGCAATAAATGTCATAGAGTTAGAAATGACAAGATTTGACAGCTGAGTTCATATGGAGGATGAGAAAATACAGAATGAAGATTGGCACTGAGGATGCAAAACTGGGGCATTGAAAGGATGATGGTGTCCTTGATAGAAATAGGCAAGTTCAGAATAGGGATAGATTGAGGAAAATAATGAGTTCATTGTTGGACGTGTTGAGTTTGACATGCCCATAGGACATGGAATTCTTAATAACAAGTAGGAGTAAGTGGGTAATGTAGACCTGGAACTCAGAAAAGAGGCTAAGGCTGGACATAGAGTTTTGGTAATCATCTGCAAAGAGATAATAAAACCTTATAAACTGATGAGGTCACTAATAGGGAACAAGAGAAGAAGGCCCAGAACAGTCTTAGAGTACTCCTCTTTTTCTCCCTGACTCCCCAAATACTTGGATGACTAGTATTAGTAGGAAGAAAAGAATGAATGATAGATTCATGAGAGAAAGTGTAACATAGGAGAATCTTAAGAATCAGGAAGATCTTGGTTACTTAATAGCTGTGTGTCCATGGGCAAGTCCCATAAGCTCTGGGCCTCAGTTTCCCTAACAGTAAAATGGGTATAATACCTATAACACGTACTTTTTTCTTTTTGAAGAGGCTTAAATTAGATAATATATTAAAAACACTTTGCAAACTTGAAAAGATTATATAAATGCTATTTGCTATTAATGAAAGTAAATATCATTAATCATGGACATTTATGGCATAGCCCTAATCATTTTGGTCTCTACTTGAACTAAGTTCTGACATGAAATGACCCCTCAGTACTGGCCTGATCCATTATGATACTTCTTTTATTCTCACGTGTTTTTAATTATACAAAACAGTGCTTGTTTGGGAAGGCAGTGGCTCAAAAAGAGAGGCTGTAATGTAGTGGTCTCTGTGGAGGTGGTTGATATCATTTTTATGATTTCCTTTTGAAGAGGTCTGGTATGGGTCATACTTTGCTAGGATGCCTGGACTACTAGGTATGTGTTAATCATTTCAAATAGCATTTTTCTTTTAAAAAAAAATGGTGCTTTAGAAATTTAGCCTTTTAGCTAGGTAATTGGTGACAACTTTTTAAAACAAGTTTAACTAATTTTATTTTAGTAAGCTTTTATAACTGGCTTAAAATTCCCCACTTCCTATAAAACCTTTAGTGTTTTATATTCGTTATTTCTATAGTCATGATGCTTTGATAAACATCGTAATGATAGCGAAGTTACTTTATATCTTTATAGTTGGTAAATTGAAATCTGAAACCAGCATATATGTTCACTGTAAAACTTAAGCCTGTAAAACTTAATGAAAGCCTTTAACCATAGGTTTTCTGATTCTCAAATTACAATGGAAATAAGATGCTAATAGGTTGAATTGATACAATGTGTGTCTCTTTTTCTTTTTAGCGCTTTATCCAGTACTTGGCTTCAAGGAACACTTTGTTTAATTTAAGCAATTTTTTGGACAAAAGTGGATTGCAAGGTAATCAGAATACACTTTCAAGAAAATGTAGTAATGTGATGTTCATATGTCTATGTTGTGCCACCTAAAGAATGAAATGTAGGGGGAAAATCACTTTAGTGATTAGCTAGAATTTTAATTTAAGGTGTAACATATTTGTGAAGTGCTTGGTGAACCTTGAAATGCTGTGTTTATATAGCTTTTTAATTTTTTACATATTTCATTTATATATTAAATTATATTTATTACAATTATATGGCTATTATTGTATATAATATATAATTATGTAATTATAAATATGTTTTATATGTATATTTATTTTATTATATAGCTTTACATATTACTAAATATAAGTAACATTTTCACAGTTTTTGATTATTAAAACATAGGCAGATAAATATGTAAGGAGGCAATGTGCAAACCACATAGTGAAATTCTAATATAATTTTAAGACTGTCATAAAATACTTCTCCTTAAATACGTGTTTAAAGTATGCAATATAACATTACACCTTTATTACTTGACTTCAATAAAAATTTTAATGAATTTTATGGGACATCTTAATTTATTGTATACAATATTGATTCACTAGACAAATTTATGGGTTATATAACTTATGTACTAAAAGATTGAAACTTTTTCTCCCTTTTTTTCAGGATATGATATGTCCACATTTATTAGACGATATAGTAGGTATCTAAATGAAAAGGCAGTTTCTTACAGACAAGTTGCATTTGACTTCACAAAAGTAAAAAGAGGGTAAGTTCAACTTCCTTTATAATTATTAATATTCCTGTTTTCTAACTATTAGTCAGAGGAATCTTGAACTTCATCATGAAATTGGAGAGTGGAAGAATATGAATCAGGAGAGATGAAAGAAGGATCCCTAAACAGTTGGAGCTAAAAAATGGGGCTTTTCCCAAAGAACAGTGTGTAGAGTGTATAGATGCTGTCAGATAAGACATAATTGTTAGTCAGTAGTGGTTAGTGGCTCCCTGCTCAGGGTTAACTGAAACAGCAGTTGACCGAACGAGGTGAGTAGAGAAATTTGCTATCTTTCCAGAGTTTATATCCAGGATGTGATAAATTCAAAAACTTCTCCAACTAGGTAGCTGCTGCCTCTTCTGGTGATTGATGTAGATATAACTGATTATGCCAGTTAGAACTTAGCAATATTGCTAAAGATTATGAAATATTTGGTAGGTAGCCTCAGAACCTTAAGGTTATAGTTGGTTTTTTTGGTTTGTTTGCTTTTTGCTTCTACCATTGAAATCTGGGCATTCAGAGGAGAAATGCTTTAGGAAGATAACACCTACTTAAGTAGTTGGTGTCTGAAATTGGGATTTGGATTTCTGCACAATGACTTAAAGTGGAGGCTCCTGGCCAAGTATAGAGTATACCTAGCAAGGGCTGATAAGAATATATTTGAAGGACTTAGAAATCTAATCAAAAAGGCTTGTGTTTTTCCTAGACCGGATTAATATGTAATTAGGAAGTGTTAAGAAAATAAAAAAAAGTGCAATAGAACATAATGTTAATATGTAGTTTTGTATGTAAATTTGCAGCTCACAGGGATCCTTATGTATGGTTTAATGGAGCTATTTCAATTTGGATTTGACACCACTGGCTTAGAAAACTATTAGTTGGCATTTTAAGTAAAGGAAATTCTTGTTGGGGTAAAAAAAGGTTCGACAGGATGGCTTCAGAGGTCCTTCCAACTCAGAGATTGCCTTCTTTTGTGATATCTGTTACCTCAATTGCATACTTAACACATTTGCAAATTTCTTATAGTGTGTGACCTCCAATAAATGTTTGAGTTGCAGAGTCATCACATTTTAAAATCAGTAAGAATTCTTTTTATAAAAAGGCATGTCAGATAGCTAATTTTTATATAATATTAGTTGAGCTCTTTTGCCATGTTCTTTTAATAGGTGTCTTGTTTTTATCCATTTAGAAAGTTTGAGATGTTGAATACATTTCTCATCAATCCTCCAAATATAGATTTCTTGTCGCATGAGCTATTTTATATAAATAAGTTTTATTTTAGAATGACCTTTGTTTTATGCCAGAAACGTAAGTTGCTGCCTTAGATAATATGATACACTTAGGAGAAGCCATTGATATTAGTGAGATTGCAAAGAATGAGAAGGCACTAGTTTGTAAGTAGACTTTGGCCTATATATAGGCAGTCTTATCCTTGACAAATCAATCTGAACCTGTATAAAGTGTTCTGATCTGTTATAAACCACAAGCAAGAAATTCACTACTGCTGCCTTCTCAGACAACTGATAAAGTAACCTTGGGAAATGGATGTGTAACATGTGGATTTATGTTACTTCCATTAGCCACAGTTGCTGGGCGTTAGGAACTGCTAAGCAAAATTGTGGAAACCAGATTTATCTAATGATAATGTATCAAGCATAGTTTTTCCTTATGCTAAAGACTGACCTGCTTATGGTTAAGGGAAGGTTCTGGGAAAATCAGATATATAGAATATTGCTAAGATACTTAAATAAACTTTGCCAACAGAATTAACTAATCAAAAAAAAATTTTCAGCATTTTTTTAAACTTCTAATGGAATTTATTACTTACAGCTATAAATTCTAGAGGGAGTTGGGGAGAACTGAATTATTCAATTAGGAAGGTAGTCTCCCATTTTTTCCAGGTGAAATGTAAATAATGTTATTTCTGTATGACACTAGTGTTTGAGGAAAGCAGGCTTCTTTAATAACTTTTTGTCTGAAGCATTTAAGTTTTTTAACATTTTTGTTAAATGGAGAGGACAGGGATGCCCTTGACACAAAGTTGGGAGCTAGGCTTTTTGGGGCAGGGTAATACTGTTTTGGATATACTGAGTTTTTGATGCCTATAGGATATGTAGTTCTCAGAGAGGCAGTTGGAGGTGCATGACTGTAGCTCAGCTGAGATACCAGAACTGAATATATAGGTTTGAGAATCATCTGTATATAGATGATTTAAATCTGATGAAATCATCCAGCAAGATAGGATAGAGTAAAAAGAAGCCTTGGGGCATATCCTTTCTCTTTCTGAGGGAGTGGCATAGAGGAACAATCATGTTCCTTCTTTAACTCCCCTTTGCTAATAAAAATTGATCACTTGACTACCATACCTAGCTGAGGTAGATAATGTTTTGGTGTTTTTTATATAGTCCAGACCAGTGATTTTTAACCTCCTTTTGTGATATGGACCCCTTTGGCAGACTGGTGAAGCCTATGGACCCCCTAGCAGAATAAAATTTTTAAAAAATTAAAAGAATGTCAAGTCTCAGGTAGAGATGAGTAAAAACAAAGATTTTTTTCTTATCTAAGCTCATGAACCCCTTAAAATCTGTCCATGAGCAACCCTCAAGTGGTCCATGGACCCCAGGTTAAGAACCATCTTGGTCTAAGATTGCAATTTTACAGGTAGAAAAAACTCCCTCTAACAGGAGACATCAGCAACTCTTCTACAAGTGAGTTTTTAGAGAATTCCCAAAGACAATAAGGAATTAAATCAGTAGTATAGAATTGCGAAGTCAGGATACCAGATATGGTATTTGTACTCTGGTGGTCTTGTCTGTCAGATAGTTAACATTTATTAAGTGCATACTACAGGCCAGGCACTATGCTGTCTTAGGCATATAAAAAGAAACAAAAACAGTCCCTACACTCAAGGAGTTCACACTATGATAGGGGAGACAACTTGTAAAAAGCTATGCGCAAACAAGGATATACACAGACACACACATTTATATGTGTGTGTATATATATACACATATGCACACACACAGATACACACATACACACACAGATAATAAGTTAAAAATTTAAAAGAGGATAAGACATTACAAGTAAGAGGGATTGGAAAGACTTCCTGTAAAAGATGGAGAAAATTGGAGACTGACTGTCCATTGTGCCCATAGTGTCTTATTACCCATTCTTACAGTTGAGGAAAGAGAGGTGCAAAAAATTTAAATGATGTGCCCATGGTCAAACAGCTAATAAGTAGGGACCCAAACGCAGGTTTCCATGTACAGTACCAATTTGCTGTGTCCTGTGGTATGTTGAATATACTTTCAGTCAGATATACTGAAGCCTAAAGACTTAGCAATATGTAAATGAACTTTTAAAAATACCAGTCATCAATATTGAAGTTCTGTTCCTTATTTCATACCTACTGTCTGGCATATCTTTATGAATAGTTGGAAAACCATTCAGTCCTCTAAAGTTATTAAGTCAAATGCTGATTTAATTAAGCACTTACTATGTGCCAGGCACAGGGCTGAGGTTTGGAGTTACAAAGAAAGGCAAAATCACAGTCCCAGCCTTCAAGGAACTCCTAATAAAAGAGAAAGCATGTAAATAACTAGGTACATGGTAGTTTAAAAAAAATGTGACATAATTTGAAAGGAGAAGGAACAAGCTTCTAGAAAACTGGGAAAACCCTCTTTCAAAAGGTTAAGATTTGAGTTAAACCCTGAGGGAAGCCAGGGATACTCAGAGATAGCTGCAAAGGACCAGAACATTACAAGCATGGGGCCCAGTGAAAAGGCACTGATGGAAGATGGAGTAAAGTGATGAAGAAACTGCAAGTGAGCTAGTATAGCTAGACTGAAATGTGTATGTAGGGGAGAAAGATATAAGAAGACTGAAAATGTCGGAAGGGGTCAGCTTATGAAGAGCTTCAGATGCCCCAAACAGATACTTAATCCTTGATAGGGAGCCATTGAAACTTACCGAGAGGAAAAGTAGATGGCATCAGAGCTACAATTTAGAACTATTACTTTGACTGCAGAGTGGAGGATGGATTGGATTAGAGAGACTTGAGGCTGGGTACCACTTTTGAAGCTATTGCGTTAGTCCAGGCAAAAAATTCTGAGGATCTTGAACTCAAGTTGTGGCTCTGTGAGTGGAGAGATGTATAGTATTGATGTCATGAAGGTAGAAATGACAAGATTTATTATAGGCTTGGACATATGGAGAATGAAGAGTAGGAAGTCACCAAGGTTGTTAGCCTGGATTACTGAGAAAGACAGGGGTGCCCTTGACAATAACAGCAAAGTTGGGAAGCTAGGCTTTTTGGGGCAGGGTAATACTGATTTGAATTGAGTTTTTGATGCCCATAGGATATGTAGTTCTCAGAGAGGCAGTTGGAGGTGCATGACTGTAGCTCAGCTGAGATACTAGAACTGAATATATAGGTTTGAGAATCATCTGTATATAGATGATTTAAATCTGATGAAATCATCCAGCAAGATAGGATAGAGTAAAAAGAAGCCTTGGGACATATCCCTTCTCTTTCTGAGGGAGTGGCATGGAGGAACAATCAGTGAAGAAGACTAAGGAGTAGTCAGGCAATAAGAGGACAAATGAGAGAAGAGTACTGTCATAAAAATCTAGAGAGGAGAGAGTATTCAGGAGATGATAATGAACTGTTTCAAAGGCTACAGAGAGGTTAAAGAGAAAAAAGTTTTGAGAAAAAGCTGTTACATTGTTGTGGTCATCATGTAAATTTTTCTCCTTATCTGCTTAATTTGCTCTGCATTTAGTTGATTTAAATCTTGGCATGTTTCTGTTTTCTTCATATTCATCTTTGTTTATGGTGCAGTAATGTTCTGTTACATTGAATTATCACAATTTATTTAGTCATTTCCCATTTCATGAACACTCGATTTTCTTTTAGTTTGTTGCTGTTAACAAAAAGTGTTTTTATATTTTTGTATATTATTGGAATTTTCTGTCTTTGACTTTCTTGGGGATATATACCTAGCTATGGTATCCCTGGATCAAGGAGTATGTATAATTGACTTTTTTTTTAGTGTTATTGTAACATTTTCCAGATTAGTTGAACTAGTTTATAGCAACAGTGTTGCATTCCCCCACCTCTGTCTTCATACAAGCCCTCCAACATTTATCATTTTTTTCTTTTGTCATCATTTTCATTCTGTTGTGTGCATTGAAACCTAAAAATTCTAATGTACATTTCTCTTAATTAAGATTTTGAACATTCTTTTACATAATACTTCTTAGCTTGATTTCCACTTTTAAAAGTAACCTTTCTGTATGCTTTACCCTTGGGAAATGACTTTTGCTCTTACGTATTTGTATCATTTCCCCTTCTTAGATATCAGACCATCTACTTGCTACAGAGATTTTTTTTCTTCATTTAATTGCTTTCCTGCTCCTTCGTGAGCTTTTCTAGACATAAATTTTTCTTTTTCAGGGAAAGGGCAAGGACTGTCTTATACTTAATTGTATCCACATAGTACCTTGTACATGGTAGGTCCTTAATAATATTTGTTGAAACTTTGCAAATATGTTCAGTTTTTTTCTCTCTGGGTAATCTATAAAGTCTTTATAAGAACTACAGGTTCTTTTAACGTCTTTTAACACCTTTGACCATGTACCTGGAGTCATTTTGATTGAAACAACCAGATATTTGGTATTCTAAATAATGTGGGGATCATTATGATACACCTAGGTGGTAGATTTAAATGCTATCCAACACCACAGAATGTTAGGCATCCTAATACCTACCAGGAGAACTAGATAATTCTTGATGGCAGATGCCAGGCAGTAAATCAGAAGTGTAGTTTTCATTCTGATAATTTAGAATGTATGTGAACTGTTGGGGAGCTATATGATCTCTGAGGTTCCCTTAAATTCTTTGATTTTACAAATCTGGAATTTGTGCAGTTGGTGATGTTATGGTGCCATATTTGTGTGGTAAACATTTTGCATGAGTATTTTGGAACAACTCTTAGTTGTTCCTATTATCTAATAGCTATTTTGTTATTTTCCTTCTGTATGATTTCTGATGTATCATATTTAGTATTAAGTGGAGGCAGCTAGGAGGTAGCACAGTGCACAGAAAGTTAATCCAGGAATCAGAAAGACCTAAATTCAGATATGGTCTCATGTTTATTATCTGTATGACCTTGGGCAAGTCACTTAACCACTTTCTGCCTTGGTTTCCTCATCTGTAAAATGGGAATAATAACACCTTCCTCTCAGGGTTGGTGTGAGGATAAAATGAGATATTTGTGAACCTTAAAGCAATATATAGATACAGTTGTTGTTTTTGTTACTATTATTAACTAGAAGAAAAAATTGCAAGCTTTATTGTTAACATATTTTTATTAGAATTTCTAAACTATATGGCAATTGTTTTAAGATTCAGTAGCAAGTTTGTTTTTTCCCCTTGTGAACCTTAAAGCAGTATATAGATACAGTTGTTGTTTTTGTTACTGTTATTAAATGGAAGAAAAAATTACAAGCTTTATTGTTAACATATTTATTAGAATTTCTAAACTATATGGCAGTCGTTTTAAGATTTAGTAGCAAGCTTATTTTTTCCCCTTGTTTGTTTAATAGGGCTGATGGAGTCATGAGAACAATGAACACAGAAAAACTCCTAAAAACTGTACCAATTATTCAGAATCAGATGGATGCACTTCTTGATTTTAACGTAAGTTCAGCTGTACTTTTAGTTTATTTATACTTGTTATGAATTATTACTAAATTTAAGTACACTTACTGTTCCTTCAAGGGTTACCTAACTAGAAACCTAAAATTTCAATTCATACTCTTACCGTGAAACATTTTGTAGGATCTAGATTTTAATAGTATTATTGTACTATTTTGCCAAAACCCATAAGTGTTCCTAATTAAATTATCTTTTATTTTCTTTTAATATTTGAGGATTTTACATATTTGATTTGTTTTTCTTTCCTTGAGCTCCAGTTTTCTACTAAAATTTGCTAGTGCTACCATTAGGTAGCACTTGCACAAGTGCCACATTTCCACACACCAAGCATAAGTAAGATCTTAAAAATATATTAAAGAGGAATACTGAGTAGTATAAAGTTGTGTGCTGGTTTGTTTTTTTTTAATAATGGCTTTTTAGTTTTAGGTCTCTTAAGAAATTTCCAGCTTAGTGTGACACTAATATTAACCCCAAAGGGATAATAGCAAAGTAGTTTCTAGAAGTAATAGAATGTTCTTAAAAATACTAGAAAGTATAGTAATAAATTGAACCTTTCTTGAAATGATAAATATTATCTATCTAAAATGAAGAAAAAGTGTTATATCTATAGTGGGGATAAACTAGAAGCCTTTGCAGTAAGAGCAGGAGTAAAACAAGGATGTCTAATATCACCACCCTTACTTTATATTGTACTAGAAATGCTAGCTTCAGCAATGAAACAAGAAAAAGAAATTGAAGGGATTACAATAGGTAACAAGATAAAACTATCACTCTTTGCTGGCAGTATGATGACATACTTAGAGAATGAACTAAAAAACTAGTTCAAACAGTTAACAACTTTAGCAAAGTTTCAGGATATGCAGTAAACCAATATAAGTCTTCAACCTTTCTACATATTACCAGCAGAGACCAGAAATAAGAGATAGAAAGAAAAATTTCATTTTAAATAATCACAGACAATATAAAATAGTTAAGTTTTTGTTTTTTAAAATACTTGGCTTTGGGAGCAGCTTGGTGGTACAGTAGATAAAGCGCCAGCTCTGGAGTCAGGAGGGCTGGAATTCAAATCCAGCCTCAGATGCTTACTAGCTGTGTGACGCTGGGCAAGTGACTTAACTCCAATTACCTCCAAAAAAAAAAAGGAAAGAAAAAAGTGCTTGGCTATGGTTTTGACCTTTAAAAAATTTTTGTGTGCTTGTGTTTATCAATTTAGATTAACATTTTATTTTTGTATCACTTCATTTCCCAATATTTTCCAGTTTCCTCTGTTTCCCTACTCTCAGAGCCATCTTTTAAAGTAAAGAATTTTGTAAAGATAATAAAGGCAGTTCAGTAACCTATCAGTTAAGTAACCTTATTTGTAATGTTCAGTAGCCATCGCTATCCCTTACCATTGCAGATAAATAAGCAATTATTTTGAAAACAAGGAAGGAAACAAGTATTTATTGTCTGTTACGTACCAGGCTTGGCATTAAGCACTATATCAAAACAATCCTGGGGGGTAGGTACTGTTATTTTTCTTATTTTATTGTTGAAAAACTGAGGCAGCCAAGATGTTAAATCACTTGCCAGGGTCACACAGCTACTGAGTGTCAAGCTGGATTTTATATCAGGTCTTCCAGCACTGTGCTGTCTCTGCTGCCCCACTGCTATTTTATTAAACACTTCTGTGTGCTAGGCACCAGGGGAATACAAAGAACAGAACAATCTGCTCTCAAGGAGCTTATAATATAATGAGAAAGACAACAATTACATGTGTAACTATATACAGAATAAATATATACAAAACAAATATACAGAATAAGTATAGAAGCAATTACATATATAGCTCTATCTAGAATAAATATAAATATATGCAGAATAAATAAATACAGAAGAAAATTTTATATATAAATATAAAACTATATACAGAATAAATATAATGAGAATAGATGCAAATAAATACAAGCTAGTTAATGAGGACACTAGCATTTGGGTGAGGAGTGGGGAATCAGGAAATGCTTCATGTAGAAGGTCGTGCTTGAGCTGTGTCTTGGAGTAGAGGGATTCTGTCAAACAAGAAACAGACTGTTGTAGGTGAAAAGCAGAGAGAAAGCCAGGCTGGAACTCTAAATTGGGTCCAGGTTGGGAAGAGCTGTATGTGCTCGACGACAAGTATATATTTTATTCGAGGGACAGTAGTGAACCACTGGGGTTTATTGAGTATGAGAGTGACATGATCAGTTTTATGGTTAAAGAAAATCTCTTTGGCAGCAATGTGAAGGATGTACTGTAGCAGGGGGAGACTTGTGAGAAGAGAGGTCAGTTGGAACGCTATTTATGCAGTCTAGGGGAAGAACTGGTACAGGCCTGAATTAAAGAGGTGGCTATCTCAGTAGCAGGACAGGATTGGATGGTAGAAATATTGTGGAGGTAAAAATGATAAGATTTGAATATATGTGGAGAATGAGGAATCAAGGATAATTTCAGTATTACAAAATTGGGAGAATGGAAAAATAGTGATGCCTTTATCAGAAGCATTCCGAGCTCATATTGGTCTGATCAGCCACAGTTGGACACATTGAAATTTGGCTCTAGTACAGTGATGTCATTTTGATCTTCTTTGAGAACAAAGAACAACAACCAACCAACCGTTTTGGAGAAGGGAGATGTTTAGTTTTGAATGCATTGAGTTTGTGATATCTGTGAGAAATGCAGTTTGAAATGTCCCATAGCCAGCAAGTGTGTTGGACTTAAAATCAAGGGAGAGATTAGAACATAAAAATCTAGGAATTATCAATACAGTTGAATATCAACATAGTTGAATCTGTGAGAAATAATGCTGTCACTGAGAGGGTATGCAGAGAAAAGAAAAGAGAGTCCTGAGAGAGAGGAGAGAAAGAGAGTAATGAAAATTAGAAGAGAGAGAGAGAAGAGGAGGATCGAGGAGACAGTCTACTAGAGGTGGGAGGTTTAGCATCAAGCATGAATGAAGAAGGGTTGTCTTCAGCAAGCACCACAGTCCCATTGTTAGAGACAGGGAAAAGAGGAAAGAGTAGGAAATAACGTCAAGGAGTTTTGAAATGAAGGCCGTAGGAAAAGAAGAACTTCATTTGCAGTGGCTTCAGTTTTTGCAAAGGTAAGGTTTTCAGCTGAAAGTTAGGGGAGAGGGAGATGTAAGAAGTTTGAGGAGCAAAGAGGAGGTTGAGAAAATCCTTTATGGGGAAATAGATAACAATTAAGGAGGGGAAAAAAGGACAGCCTTGCTTCAGGAAGCCCCACTTGAATTTAGTAACATGAATTTGTAATGCACTTATTCAGCACTGTTAAGAAACTTCCTCCAGCTGTGTTCAAAGACTCATGAGTAGGAACAGAGAAAAAGTAATATTAATCCAAGGCCAAAGTTTGGCAGGAGATGTGTAATGATAGGAATAAAATGGGGTAAGGGATTCAAGGCAGAGGACAAGGAATTGGAAAGC
This sequence comes from Potorous gilbertii, assembly GCA_028658325.1. Taxonomy (NCBI): domain Eukaryota; kingdom Metazoa; phylum Chordata; class Mammalia; order Diprotodontia; family Potoroidae; genus Potorous; species Potorous gilbertii. Next base: position 92,487,292 of record CM053771.1, read on the forward strand.
AGATGGGTAAGTATAGGATTGGATCAGTTCACAATTTCACCAGCAGTGCATTAGTTTCCCTGCTTTTCCACATCCTCTCCAACATTTGCTATTTTCCTTTTCTTTCATAATAGCCAAAACAATGTAGGGGGGTTAGTATCTCAGAGTTGTTCACATTATTTCTTATGGGCCAGCAGTATTTCTTTACGTTTGTGTTTTAGCCATTTCACAATTGACATTTACTTTATATTCCTAGTTCTTTGTTACCGCAAAAGCACTACCACAAATATTCTGGTGTATTTGAGTTTTCTTTTCATCTTGAATGTCTGTGACTTTGGAATTAGAGAGAGAGTGAGAGAGAGTGTGTGTGTGTGTGTGTGTGTGTATACACATACATATACATACATAGTATATTTCTTATTTACACTTTTCTGACTACTTAGATGTATAATATAGCTTGAAAATGTGTAATGATGTGATGCTTTTTATCTGATGTTTTCTTGTTTTTTCCCAGGTTAATAGCAATGAGCTTACAAATGGAGTAATAAATGCTGCCTTCATGCTCCTTTTCAAAGATGCCATTAGACTCTTTGCAGCATATAATGAAGGAATTATTAATCTCTTGGGTAAATATTTCTCTAATATTTCTTACTCTATTTTGAAGTTTAGGGTGAGTAATATTGACTGAAGTGGTCATTTGAAAATGTTCTTTAGATGTAGTTCAAATGTTCACGTGACAGAATGAATTTATATATACCTTCAGTCTCCTAATTAACTTGCTGATTTACAAAATCAACATGGAAGGTGGTCTTTGTGTTTTTGTAAATGTATTATTCTTATGACTTCCTTTGCCTAATAAGTATTGTTTTACAAATTTATTAAAAGTATTTCATTTCCTAAGAATACAAGCATTTTTGATTTGAAAAGTTTTTCTTCCTGTACCATACCTAACTATAGATTTTTGACTACATAATTAATATCTTACCTCTCTCCTTCCTTTTATTTATTTAAAAATAAATGTTACAATAGGTCCCTATTAATGCACATATTGAATTTATCTTGTGAAGTAACCATATTATTAAAATTCACACTTCATATTTCCATTAGGCTGGAAACAATGACCACATTTTACATAATTATAACTTCAAAAAGTGTGAATTAAAATTGAATTGACCAATTCAGGGAATTCATTATTCATACTGATTGCTATGTAACTATATAATATAAAATATCTATTTCTAGTTGCATAAGTTTAAAGATACTTTTAGTTTTTTAGAAATATCATTTTTAATTATTATGTTTTACTGCTGAAATATTTAATTGATTAAAGTTGGTTTTCTATTTAGGCCACGAGGAGTTAATATTTCTTTGAGGATGGACTATAATATTAAAAGGATTACAAAGAATGTACTTACTTATTGCTTGTATAAAACAATGTTAAAAAAGTGTATTAAAGTAGGGAGTTTTTCCTAGAATAGTCATTTTATTTTCTGACCAATGAAATGCAAGTTAGATTAACATAAATCAAGACGACAGAAATAAGTTTAGGGATTTTTAGTGATATTGGGGTGGAGGGAAGAGGACCAAAGAAAATATATAACTACTGCTTGGGAATAGGCTTACATCTTACTCTTATGAAAAAGATGGAGAAAAACAGGTTAAACAGTAATACAGTTAGATGGATTTGGAATATAGTTAGTTGGTTTAATGGCTGGACTAAAAGAATAGTAATTAATGATTCAATGTCACCTTGGAAAAGATGCAGCTCCTGGGCTCTCTTCTTTTGTCAGTCATTAAACATTTATTAAGTGCCTACCATGTGCAAAAAAAAGTGCTACTGTGTACAAGAAAAAGTACAAAAGATGGTCTCTACCCTCAAGGAACTCATGACCTAATAGGAGAGACAATAGGCAAACTGATGTACAAACAAGCTCTGCTATATGATACAGTTTTATAGAATAAATAAATATAAAAGAAGGAAGGCAGTAGAATTAAGAGGGTTTGGGAAAGACTTCCTGTACAAGATAAGATAGATTTTACTTGGGATGTAGGAGTGTCAATAGATGTCAGTAGGCAGAGGTGAGGATTGGGAACATTGTAGGCATGAGAAGCATACAGCTTGTTTGAGGAACCCCAAGCAAGGCCAGTGTCACTGAATTGAGATGTACATGGAAGAAAGTAAGGTGTAAGAAGACTGGGAAGGTAGGAGGGGCTCAGTTATGATAGGCTTTCAATGCCAAACAGAGGATTTTGCATTTAAATCCCCTAGGTGATAGAGAGCCACTGAAGTTTATTGAGGGTGGGGGTCTTAGAGGTGACACGGTCATACCTGGACTGAAAATTAATTTGGTGTGTAAATGAAGGATAGGTTAGAGTGGAGAGAGACTTAAGAAAGGCAGACTCACCATCAGGTTATTGAAATAATCTAAGTAGGAGGTAATGAGGGCCTGCACTAGAGTAGCGTCAGTGTTACAGGAAAGAAAGGGGCATATTCAAGAGATGTTAGGATGGGGAAATCTACAGACTTTAGCATCAGATTGGCTATGGGGTTGGGGGAGGAAGTGGTGAAAAATTGTGAGGAATCAGGGGTGATGCCTAGCTTATGACCCTGAGGGACTAAGAAGAGGGTGTTGATCTTGACAGTAATGGGGAGAGAGGAGCAAAATTTAGAGAGAAATGTGATTAATTTCGTTTTGGACATGTTGAATGTGCATTATTTACTGTGTGTCCATTTCAAGATGTCTGAAAGGCAGTTGGAGATGAGAGATTAAAGATCAACAGAGAAGTTAGAACAGGATAGGTGTATTTGAGAATCAATATACTACATGTTGTAATTAAAATCCATGACAGCTGATGAGATCACCTCTGGTGGGAGAGAGGGAGAAGAGAAAAGGGCCAGGACAGAACCCCATGGGACCCTTCCGGTTAGAGTGTGATCTAGATGAGGAACTAGCAAAGGAGTCTGAGGAGTAGTGATCTGATAGGAGGAGAAACAAGAGAACAATCTCCCCAGAACCTTGATAGAAGAGTATTAAGAGAGGGTGAAAGTTACACAGAGAGGCCAAGAAGAATAAGGATTGAAAAATGTTCTTTGAATTTGGACCTTTCTTCTTAGCCCTGAGATTCTGAAGTTTTTTGTCTGTGATTTGTATAAAAGTGCCATATTTACCAAGTTTGTTGTTGACCCAAAGCAGAAAAGGATAAAACACTGGATGACAGGATTCAAAAAGATCTTGTTGGACTGACCATCTAACAGGATGAAATTTAATAAGGATAAATGTAAAGTCTTACACAGAGGTTCATAAAGTCAATGTTTTGAATATAAGATGGAGGTATGACTAGAGATTCACTTGGAAAAAAGGGGGTGGGAGGACAGTGGACTACCTGCTCTATATCAGCCAAAATATGATATGATAATCAAAAAAAACCAAAAACCTAATACAGTTTTAGTCTTAAGAGAGATATATTTTTGAGAAATAAGTGATACTTTATTAGCTTTAGTCAGAGCATAACTGGAGAATTTTCCAGAAACATTTTAGGAAACACATTGAATAAATTATTAAAAAGGGGGGCCAACCATGATCATGCTTTATGAGAACTGATTGTAGGAAAGTACAAAATTTAGTGGGGACATCAGTAGGCCCTCCTGAAGTACTTGAAGAATCCTTTTGCATAATATGAAATTATACCTCTTCTTTTTGGCCCAAGAGGATAGAAGCTGGAGAGAGGCAAGTTTATTCTTGTTGTAATACTTCCTTAACATTTAGCTTTATAAAAGGTGTGTGTAGCAGGGCCTTTTTGCTCTTACAGGGTTCTTCCTCACTTTAAGGTCTTTGAACAAAGACTAGATTCTCTAGGGGAGCAGCTAGGTGGTGCAGTAGATAGAGCACCAGTGCAGACATTTGACACTCTCTAGCTGTGTGACCTTGGGCAAGTCACTTAACTCCAATTACTTCATCTTGGGTCATCTCCAGTCATCCTGATGAATATCTGGTCACTGAATTCAGATGGCTCTGGAGGAGAAGTGAGGCTGGTGGCCTGTACAGTCTTCCCTCACTCAAAACAAAGTCAAGTGCAAATCATGTCACTATTTCTCTGATGGCATGTTCTTCTTCGGCAAAGAAGGATGAACATACACATACACACAAACGCGCACACACAGAGATTCTCTAGGAGGTTTTTGTTCAGGTAAAACTTCAACTCAGCTCTTTATCTAGTCCTTTCCAATGACATTTTGAAATTCTGGAATCTATGGGTGAGTTATTCCAGCTCTTGCCCCTGTACTACTGAGGAAGGTGTTTTAATTATGCCTTGTAGAGTTATAGTATTGTGCTTACTCTTTTTACATATGAATTGTGCTTTACCAGTAGATGTTAAAAGGGTATGAAATTTGTGAGATGGAATGGTATAGTAAAGAGCTGGCCTCATAATCAAGAAAAACCTGAGTTTAAGTCCACTTCTGATGCCTTTGTGACCCTGGACAAGTCACTTAATCTTAGTGCCTCTTAAACTATCAGTAAGATGCAAAGTAGTCGCAGACTGCATTGGCAAGCATTACATGTAATAATCTTTGTTGAAAGGAACCTCAGAGGCCATCTGGACTACTTGATATCTTAATAAGAATCCCCTCTCACAACAGACCCAATAAATGGCATCTAGCCCTTACGTATATACTTCTAAGAGAGAGGAAACACATTATCTTATAAGATAGCCTATTCCGGTTTTGAATTGCTCTAATTGCTAAGAAGTTTTTCCTAACAAACTACCTAAATCTCCTCCTTGCAATTTGTATCCATTGCTTCTAGATCTGCCTTCTCAAACCAGGCAGAATAAATTTTTCTCTCTTCTCTGTGACAAGCTTTCACATACTTGAACACTCTTTGTTCCCCCAAGTCTTCACTAGACTAACCCACATTCCCATTTCCTTCATACCATCCTTAAATGGCATGATCTAGAAGTCTTTTGCCACCCTTTTTTGCCTTCCCTTGGACACTATCCAGCTTAGCGATGGTTTTCCTAAAATGTGACTTTTTAGGACCAAACATGATTCTCTCAGTGTGGTCAAACCAGGAGAAAGCCCAGTAGAAGTAGAACTTTACCAAGTTTGTGCTCTTTTGGCACAGTTTTTAAGAACATGGAGTCACCTTCACATCCTAACACACCCTAAAGAGAAATCGGAGTATGCCTTTTTAAATTCTTATACTTGTTCAGCTTTGTATCTCCCAAGAGATTTATAAACCCTTCCCCAGTTTGTCCCCACAATAACTATGTGAGGTAGGTAAGGCAAAATGCCCTTATAGGATGATCCTAAGATGAATAAAACCTCAGGTCTGTGTCATTAAAAGTATGTTTAATATATTTGAAAGTATCCACAATTTAGGATTTGAAATTATGTTCACACTTATTTTAAGGACTGGTAGAAGAATGAAACAGGTATAAAGATTTATTTTTCCATTGCTAAGAAGTGAAATAATTTAAATTAGGCAGAAAGTATATGAAACACTAGTCTTAAGTACATTATGTATGATATTTATAGAAAGCCTCTACTTCCTTTTTAATAGTTCCCCCTGGAATATGCTGATAAAGTTATAAATTGAAACAGAATCCTTAATATTCATTTTGGTTAAACTATAAGAAATAGCTTTTTTTTCTTCCACAGAAAAATATTTTGATATGAAAAAGAACCAGTGTAAAGAAGGCCTTGACATCTATAAGAAGTTTTTGACTAGAATGACGAGGATCTCTGAATTCCTTAAAGTGGCAGAGGTAAAATTGTTTGTAACTTAACATAACTCTTTAAATTGTATTTTCTAGAGGTTCAGATTGTGATCACGCAGATTATTCAGGTTCTGTGCAGGTTCTTTGTGAAAGGTGCTCCTGCCTATGTGAAATGGAACCTACTTGTACATGATTATTCCTAGGTAAATTTCATTGCAAGTAACTCACAATGGGAGTAACCACATAACTTTGTAAACCAACTTTGAATACCATCCGTGTAGATATTAGTAAATTACCTAATACTTTTGAGTGGGAAGTTACAGTTAATTATTTTTAATTATTAATATTATAATATAATTATAATTAATATTATAATTAAGTTAATTATTTTTCCCAGTTTTCTCAGTCAAAAGAGACTGCTCTCTTTTGCTTACTTACCTTCACAGAGTTGTTTTAATAAAAATGTCTTAAAAACCCTTTACACACTGTAAAAGTGTGAATTATCTCCCTTCATTATCATGATCAACATGTGATACATACACACATACACATATAATTGGATTTGTTGTAGCATGTATTTGGAATATAACTATGCAGATAGCGGTGTTGCTGGTAATGTAATTAGTCACTTGTGAATGAGATTTTAGTTCCAGTTTTCTTTCCCAGATAACTGAAAACATTTAATTGCTAAAGAGTAGTCAATAACTAGAAATGTACAAATTCTGTAGAGTTTAATTTGGGGGATGGTTTTTATTTTTATCTGTACTTCTGTAACATTTATATTTTAATAAGAGCATTCACTAATAAAGAGCTATTTATATATATAGCACTTTAGAGTTCACAAAATGTTTTCCTTACAACCCAGTAAGGTTTTAAGTAGTGCACATATTATTCCTTATTTTCTAGATGAGAAAGCAGGCTCAGAGAAAGTGATTTGCCCATGTGGTTTATGTGAGAGTCAGCGGGCTATGAGCCCAGATTTAACTACAAGTACAGGACTTTTCCACTTTATTATATTCTGCTGTAGTCATGATAATTTTGAAAAAATGCCATTTTCTAGTAGTTTTATTTACACTTAAAAAGTTATTTAAATTTAATGCTTTCTCTTACAGCAAGTTGGTATAGACAGAGGCGATATACCAGATCTTTCACAGGTAATAAATACATTGGGGTTTTTGTTTGTTTTTTGAAGGATAATATATATTTTTATTAAAATAGGATACAAAACTGCAGTGAAGGGAATTGAAAGACTTCATGGAAAGAAGAAAATAATATGGGGTCAGGAAGAAAAATCTTACTACCTTATCAAAACAAATGAATAAAATTATGCAGTATTTTATAAAGCCATCACCAAGATGGGATAACAACAACATTTTTCCTAAGATACTGACGTGATGGAGTATTTAGAGTTTGCTCTCTCTCTGGGTTCCTCTAATCTGATTCTATGCTAGTTGACTTGCCAAATACTTTGCCACCATCCCTAGAGTTTTATTGCTGTGTTGCCTCTCTGAAAGAAACCTGCCTTTCCAAGACTCAGCTATGTACTATGCCACTTCCCCTCTCATACCTCAATTCTAGGGAGTGAGGAGATTTCTGGCTGTTGCTACAGATGGCTATGCCAGACTTTATGGGAGACAAACACAACAACCCTCAACTACCTGCACAGCTATTCCTTATAGATTGTCCTCTGCGCCTGCCACCCCTAATTGAATTTTTCCAGAGTTTAAGAACTCCTAATTTCAATCTATCATTTGCTGTAAGTGACTCTAATCCTGGGGAGAATTTAATCTTTATGAAGTTGGATTAAGATGTCACCAAGATTACATTAGTTTTCTTGAAGAACCTATTTTGTTTATAAATTTATTTGTAAGCTTAATACTTAAAAACATATTTTGTCTTTCCATTATAAAAATATTATTTGTTATAGAGGATGGCTCTCTGGGGTGCAGGGAGAAGGATGCTGGAAGAAAATCTGATGTACAGAACAAAAGATGTCAGTAAAATTTATTTAAAAATAAAAAGTAAAGTAGTTTACACCTAAAAATATTAGGAGGCAATATATAATACATTGTTTCTTATGACACTTTGATTTAAAGTGTTATTATAGTTATTTTTAAAATTGTGTTAGTAAAAATTGTTCAATGTTTTCTCATCCTTTAAAAACTCAATTCCAGTCTGACTTCCCTCAGTGATGACTTTTGTTCAAGAATTCATGTAGTCCTTTACTTGTACTTCTGCTTTTATTGTACTTTTTATATAATGTTATAGTTTTTTGACTTGTTTCAGAATCCTATATTGCCATGTATTTCTCACATTGGCATGGAACATTGTTTACTGCACACCTTTTCTACTCTGTTTCTAAAAAAGTTCTTAAAAGGCTTGGTTGGGTGGTTGTTGTCCTTCATTCTCAAAGAGGACCAGAATGACATCAGTATGCTAGAGTCAGGTTTCATTGTGTCCACCTATGGCTGATCAAACCGATACAAGCTCAGAATATCAGGGTACAAATAGTCCCTGTGAAAATTTGGGGTGGATTCTTGTGCATCTTGTATTTCTTTTGACTTCTTATTCTATAACATCCATGAAAGCAGTTTTTTTGGAAATAATTTACACATGTATCAAGGCATCCTTGATGAGGATATGAGAAGGGGACAGGCAGGCTTTTACAAATCATATCTTTACAATCATTTAACAAAATGATTAACGGAATACAAGATTTCATTCTGTTCCTTGATTGTTTAAAAAAGTTACCCCTATTGAAATGAAAATGCAGCCTTAAAAAGTTTCTGTCAACAGGGAATCCATGTTAGGGTCATAAATGATTTCTTGGAAAGAGGTAGCAATAGAGATTATTTTTATTTCCTGATTAAATGAAATGTAAATCTGTGAGATTTTATCAAAGGCTATGTCATGGCCTCCATTTGTAATTATGGGATTTTACGGAGATAGAGTAGACTCTTAATGTCTTTTATTTGTTTTATATTGTATTCCAACTTGTTTGGGGGTTATTTCCAGTACTGAAGTTTTAACATTGACCATTGCCATTTTTCCAATTAAAAAATGAGATAATTCTTTATGACTGTAAATGAAACTATGCTCACTTATAGTGAGTAATTTAAACTTTGGTCAACCGTACCATATTATGTGTATGTTTTATGTTGTATATTATTTGTGTTTAGCTAATCTGACTCATTTGTGAAATTCTTCATAATTGTATTTTCCCCCAGGCTCCCAGCAGTCTTCTTGATGCTTTGGAACAACATTTAGCCTCCTTGGAAGGGAAAAAAATCAAAGACTCAACAGCTGCAAGCAGGTGCTTTTTTAAAGCTCTCTGTTAATATTTTTGTTCCAAATGGTAGTTTGTTATTAATTATTTCAGGATTTCACTTCAATGTCATTTTTATAGTACCAGATTATAGCTGTTTTAAGCATTTGAGTAGTCTTGTAACTTCTGAGCCTTTAATTTTAATATCCTAAATAGATGATAAAAAATATTTTAATGTGGCAGTGAATTTTTATACAATGTTATTATTTATGAGACCTTTATGATGTGGGTTTTTTCCCCAGGGATTTTTTTTCTACATAGGGGCATTTTGATCCATCTTTACAATAACCTATTTTTTAATATTAACACTTGTCCTTTTTGTATAACAAACCTTAATTTTTAGAGGAAATTGTCCTTAGTAGTATGACTTAATTTTAATATTTGTTCAGTACTCCGGGTTTTCCCTTTCAATTTTCCGGGAAAATTAATAATAAAAGATCAAAAAGTCTGATAGATTCAGAGAAACCATCCTGAAAAATAAATGACTAAGACAAAATGCACTTAACATTGAACATCATTTTGAAAATATTTTATGTAATTTGATGTTTGTCAGACTATCAGTAATTTTTTTAACCTTTTAAAATTGTGAGACTTGTTGTGACTAGGATTATAAAATTGACAATATGAAATTTTAATACCTTTTTCCTCCTAATGGAATCTTAACAGAAATGAATAGTATTTGGTCCTACAGAAGGATAGGACCAAATAGAAGGCTGTTTGTTACCATGTTCTGATAGCCTTTTGTTCCCTCACTGCCTGATGTTTAACCATTTTTCCCCCAGAATGTTGACATGTTAAATAATATTAATGGAAATGTAATAAAATAAAGGAATTTAATTGTAAACTTAGAAAAATCTGAATTGTGTGAAATTTTACCTAGGGATTACTGATTTATCCTGATGTCTTAAGTGTGTGAATTTAATGATATCTGTTAAAAGGTTACTAAACCTTTTCTTAAAGAAATTTTATTGATATCTTTTATTTTTGTATCACCTGTATTTTCTCTCCCCTTCTTCTCTCAGAAATCCTCAGAAAAGGAGTAGAAAACAGTTTAGCAAAACTAACTTATTGAAAAAGATCTGACATGTAGTGTTCTCGTAGTCCATCAGTAGGCATTTGTTACATGTTGGGAACACACCGAGTCATTTCTTATCTTGCCACTTATGTGATATGAAATACTTGGACAATCTTCAACTCTTTTTCTGTCCAATTATTCTAGGGCTACAACCCTTTCCAATGCTGTCTCTTCCCTGGCAAGTACTGGCCTGTCTCTAACCAAAGTGGATGAGAGGGAAAAGCAAGCAGCCTTAGAGGAAGAACAAGCTCGTTTAAAAGCTTTAAAGGCAAGTGTATCCTTCCATTTATTGGAAAACCAGGTAATCGTTCTTAAAATAAGTTTAGACTAAAGCTAGAAATAATAATTTTATTTTTGTAAAAACTGTAACTAGTTATGTTTTATTAAATAAGCATGATGCAGTAGTATTGAACTGGGAGTTTGGAAGACCAGGGTTCAAATGTTACCTCGGACATTTAATATTTATGTGTCTCTTGGCAGACCTCTTGACCTTTTGGCCTCAGTTCCTCATTAGTAAAATGAGAGCATTGGATTCACTGGCATCCAGGGTTTCTGTGAGCTCTGTGTTTCTATGATTCTTTATAAATGATATGAAATTAAACACTGGATAGTTACTAATAGTCTGGTAACTTAATTCTTTATCCTCTTCAACAAATAGGTAATTATAGTAGCCAGAAAATAGCATCCATTTGCAATGAATTAGGGCAGAGTTTAAGTTTTATTTTTGTCAGAAGCCTTATAAATGAATTTTTTCTCTGGATTCATATTTTCTCTTAGGAACAACGTCTAAAAGAACTTGCAAAGAAACCTCATACCTCTTTAACAACTGCAGCCTCTCCTGTATCCACCTCAGCAGGAAGTATAATGACTGCACCAGCCATTGACATATTTTCTACCCCTAGTTCTTCTAACAGGTAAGTCATGGACTTCTGGGGTATAAAACAGGTTATTTCTATTATTTGTACATAGGTTCTTTATACTTTAAAAAATTTACATTTTAGTAAGTCAGTTGACAAACATTTTATTTTTTTACTTTTTTAATTTAGTATCTTTTTCCCCACTTACATGTAAAAACAATTTTTAATATTCATTTTTAAAACTTTGAGCTCCAAACTTTCTCCCTTCATCCCTTCCCATCCCCCGCATTGAGAAGACAAGCAATTCAATATAGATTTCCATGTGTAGTCATGCAAAACATATACATTCATGTCATGAAAGAAAACATAGACAAAAAAACAACCTTAAGAAAAATAAAGTTAAAAAGTATGCTTCAAACTGTATTCAGAGCCATCAGTTCTTTTTCTGGGGATGGATAGCATTTTTCATAAGTCCTTTAGAATTGTATTGGATTGTTGTATTGCTGAGAATAACCAAGGCATTCACAACTGATCATCTTGCAATATTTCTGTTCCTTTGTACACAGTACATTTCCCTTTGCATCATTCCGTGCAAGTCTTTCTAGGTTTTTTATGAGAGTATCCTGCTCATCATTTCTTATACAATAGTATTCCATAATAATCATATGCCACAGCTTGTTCACCCATTCCTCAATTGATGGACATCCCCTTAATTTCTCATTCTTTGCTCCCAGAAAAGAACTGCTATAAATGTTTTTGTGCATATAGTCCATTTCCTTTTTGTTTTGTTTTTTTTTTATCTCTTTTGGGATACAGACCTACTAGCAGTATTGCTTAGGTCAAAGGGTATGCATTGTTTTGTAGATCTTTGGGCATAGTTCCAAATTGCTTTACACATTGGTTGAATCACTTCACAACTCCACCTATAGTGCATTAATGTCTCATTTTCCCCACATCGCCTTCAACATTGCAACAAATATTTACTAAGATCCAGTTCTTTGCCAGGTCCTGGACCCAAGCTGGTGATACAAAAAAATACAGAAACAGGTGCTGCCCTCAAGGAGCTCACAGTCTGATAAGGGGATGTTTTATTTAGTTTCATAGCCTTAACCTCCCTCAACTTTTGGGAGGTAGCAAGTCAAGGATTTCCCTAGATTTAAGTTGATTGCTAAAAATATTCTAGATTGAAACAATGAAAACGTATTTATGAGTCAGTGGGAATACAAACACAAAATCCCTTCCTTGAAGGAACTTTTATTCTAATAATGAGATACAGCCCACAGGGGAGTAGAGGTCAAAGAAAGGGAGTTTTGTTCTGTGGACTCAGAGGAATTGTTGGTAGAGCCATGGAGTACAATGTCTCATCCTTTTCATTGGCAAGAGTAATACTGATTTCATTATAATTTAGAGCACAAGATGTAGAAAGTGGGGGGAGTGGGAAAGGGTGGCAGAATATGTGGTAGAGCGAATAGCAATTTACCTGCATATGCCCTCATGTTATGGGGGTCAGATGGATGGAATGTGAAGTATGGGTGAGGGTTGGCTTCAGTGTAGTAGGTCAGTAGAGGTTACTCACAAGAAGCAGGACAAATAGGCCATAGAACAGACTTCCAAAGTTGAACAAATTAACTCCTCATGGG
>CM053771.1:92499985-92539985 GCA_028658325.1 Potorous gilbertii
GTACTTATCTTGGAGCCATTAATTACAATGAAGGCTCTTTTATTTAAAAGGAAACCTTACACCTTTGATTTGGTTTATTACAAGTTACGTTATGCACCTTATGCATTTAGCAAGCTTTTTAATTTACTCTGTTGTTATTTTCCATGGTAGCATAAGCAGGGGTTTGTGTCGTAGAGGCTTTGTCTTACGGATTCCTTTTCAGAATTCTGTTTTCAAATGAGTAAAATGTATAGGATTGCAAAAGAAATCAATTATATTGAAATACAGTTATCAAAATGCAAGCTAACACAGCAACAAAAAACAAATTTATAGAGCTGAAGAATTCCTGATGTAAAGGAAAAGGTTCTTGGTTTGGACCTAGGGAGGGACCTGGAGGGTAGTATTCAACCTGGTGTTGAATACTACTTCTGATACCTATTGTGTGATCGTGGGCAAATCCCTTAAATCCACGGAGGCCATTTCTTCCTTGGTAAAACAGTAGCTACTGTACTACCTGAACTCCCCTCATACAGTTGTTATGAGGATCAAATAGGTAAAGTATATAAAGCATATCATAAACCTTAAAGTATAATATTATGTTATTATTGATTTCTATATCTCATTGAACTGTTTTTCTTTTATTTTAAAATTTTTTTCAAAAGAGATAACTAACTCATTGAGTAGAAGAGGATCCAGAAAACATTGGGAAATTAAAGTGATATAAAAACAAAAATGATCAGTTGTTTAAATGACAAGTTCGAAAGCCTACAGTGCAAAGGTCTATGAATATTTTACTTCTAATAACATTTAAGATAATCTAAGAGAAAAAAATGGAAGTCCAAAAAAAAAAAAGATTGTTTTCAGTATCTTTTCAGTTTCTCATATCCTTCACAGTCCAAACCATGACCACTTTGAAGAAAAAGACACAGAAGAATTCATATCCTCCCATCCCTGCCTCCAGTAACTTCTCCTCTAAAGGAGTGTAAAGATAAACAGTTGTAGTTATATGAAGAACCTTTAAGGACTGATTTGGAGGTTTGAAGAAGGGTTGAAGGTTATGATGTTCTCTCAGCTGTTAAAGAAATACACTTATAAATCTTTGCTTTTCTAGTTCCAATCCCTATGAGGTAAAATGGGAAAATAATTCAAGTATATGATGTCTGTTCATGTACTCTATGTGGGCTAAATTTTAAATGTGAGCCACTGCAGATATCAGTCACTGACAGATTGCCTTCCTTCTTCAAACTTTGCATATTACTGAAATGAGTTATATTAACTGATGGTATGCCCTCCATAAACAAATGACAATGAATTTCTGCAGTAGAAACTTAAAAACTGAATTGCAGTATATCACTTAGTCTAGGGAGCACATTTCTAACTGGAGGTAAGCCAAGTTACATCATTATAAATGAATCACTATACTGCACTGAATGCCTCAGCAACTTCCTCAGCTTATTCTGATAACCATTTTGAGAGTTTCTGTAGACTTCTGGGGTAATACTACATAATTAATCTTGCGAAGTATGGTGTTTTTAACCATTAACTTTATGCACTGGACACAATTTATAATCTCTTTCCAGCCGAAGCTATTGTAAGCATATAGTAATTACTAGATCTGCCCACAAAAATCAGCTTTTATCCACTCAATAAACTTGATTTTGCATGAATTCAGTACTTAGCACTATACTGGAAAGAATACACACTCTGAGGAATAGGAAAGAAGTAGTGGGATGAAGTCCATGACTTTGGCAAGCTTCTTAGAAAAAAATGAATCAATCCAAAGAGATATATGTAACTTACTTTAAACGTTAGAAGAGAAACAATATTAAAAGATCCAAAAGAGTCTATATTTGTTCATGACTAACTTCAAGAGAAATTTGTAAGATGGAGTGAATGGGATCAAGAACTTATGTAGAGGGGTTGACTTTGGCAAGTAGAAGGGCTACCTCTTAATCAGAGATAAGCAGTAATGAGAGTGAGGAAAGATGTCTAAATGACATGGGAGAAGAAGGGGAGTATAGAGGGTGCTCTTGGTAAAAGGCCTCAATTTTTTCAGCAAAATATTTGAAGCTTAAAAATCCATGTGTCTAGGAAAACAACTTAATTTATTTTAATAATAATATAATCTTTAATTAAATTTAGTTAAAATTAATTTAATTAAATTTTAAACTGCACTAACACTTTTTGAACACTTTACATAGCAGAAATGCTAAACTCATGTCTGGCAAAACTTTCTAATGAGGCCAAACAAGGTTAAAATGTAATTAAGAAATGTTTACTAGAATAAAAATAAAGTACAACATAATGTTCATTTGAGGTTTTCTAAGTCAGTATACAGCCTGAAGGAAGCTGTTTCTATTTTAGTTTACACCCCTGCTGTATAATAATGAAATATCTAGGTTTTTTCAACCTCAAATACAACTTCTGCTACATCATATGCTGAAGTTTCATAGTACTAACAAAATATTCACCCTGATAATTAATAAATTAGAATCATAGAACCTTTTTTCGATTTAAAAACCTTAATTAACAAACAAATGTCAGCATACAGAAAACAAAAAAAGATTTTTATATCAAATACTGAACTTGTTATAATTTGGTTTTTTAAATACATATTGAATTTAATATGATTGTAGTATAGGAGAGTTCAGATGAAAAGGAGTACAACACACAAAAGTATTTTTAACAGATTTTAACCTCAAAAGGAGAGGAAGAGAACATCTTTTAAAAGAAACAGTCTCTGTGTTTGCCATGCCTGGGGTAGGCATGGTTGGGGGAGAAAACGGTATCCACCCTCCAGTCTAATGCCTACAAGCTTTTTGTGGCTCAAATTTATGTATCATTTGAGACATTTGAGACAAAGAGCCAATAAGATAATGACGGGAAGCTGACTATAGGACCAGTGAAGTGAAAATGTTTTCCTAAATTACTTTAAGGAATGAAGGACATGGAAGTAGGAAACTTAACCTTATAGGTACCATTATAGTAAGAGGCTCAGATTGTTTAATTCCCAATGGGTTTGGTATACTTGCATCCTGTGAAGCTGGGGTTATGCCATTCAAACTGATTTTCACTGTTTGATGCAGTAGTAACAAAATTGCCTTGTTTGTGACTTCTGGACTTTTTTTTTTTGCTTCTGTGTATTTTTAATGTTTTATTGATCTTAATTTTTTTAAATTTTTGAACTTACATACCAAAAAAGAACATTTTTGTATACGCAGATGGCAAAAGATTACATATGTAACTTTGAACCTGTATTTCTTAACACTTGTCTTTTTAAATTATGTAATGAATTCCACTCTCCTGTCTGTGCTGCTTTTTTGAACTTCCTTCTAATATATTTTGATGACTTTTTTGCATCAGTATTTCATCACTTCTTACCTCTTACCAGTGGGGGTGATAAAACTAAGAAAAAGAAAAAACTTGTAATAAATAAATATAGTTAAGCAAAACCAAATCCATATGGAGGCCATTTCTAAATATATATGCCTCACCACTCTATCAGGAGGTCGGTGACATATCATCACGATTGTTCTGGAGATGTGGTTAGCCATTGGAATGATCAGAGTTAAAATTTCACAATCATTTTTCTTTACATTTGCCTTCATAAATTGTTCTCCTGAGTCTGCTTCCTTCACTCTGTATTAGTTCTTACTACTCAGGATTCTCTGTAATCATCATTTCTTACAGCCCAATAATATTCTATTACATCAACTTACCATAGCTTGTTCAGCTATTCCTCATTTGATGATCATTCCCTCTTAGGATTTAGTTCTATGTTCAATTTTTTTTCTGTTAGTTCTTTTCAGGATCAGAAAGTTATTTGCTAGCCTTTGTTCCCTTCCAAATATTAGCCTCCCTTTTAACATCTCCCACCTCATCTCTGTTTCCCTGTTGAACTGGGGGTGCATTTCTACACCAAACTCTGTGTGGATTTTACTCATTTCCCAAGATAAAGAGTAGGGCTCATTTGATGCACATTCCCCCTACTTTTTTCTTCTTGTTGGAGACCTCTTTCTTACACACCAAAATTATGAGCAATAAAAGGTAAATTCCACTCTCTTCCTCAATCTCTCTATACTAGTGTACTCCTTTTACCATTCTTTCTCTTTCCCTGTTTTAAGTCCTTTAAATCAGAACCATTCCATTCCTAGGTCTTTTGTTCGTCTTATTTAATTCCCTAAGTACCCTTTGAAGACATCAGGGTTCTGAAAGAATGTTGTTTATTTTCCCTCTGTTAAAATGATTGTAGTACATCACACAGCTTTTCCTAATTGCTCAAATAAATATAACTTTCTAATTTTCTTTTGAGTCTTGTGTTTGGTTTTCAAAGCTTCTATTGAGCTCTGTTCTTTTCAATAGAAGTGCTTGAGTGTCCTCTACTTCAGAAAAGGTCCATGTTTTCCCCTTGTAGGATATTAAGCTTTTCATGGCAAGTTATTCTTGGTTGTAAGCCTTTCTTTTACCTTTTGGAATAATTGTTTTCCAAATTCTTTCTGTGATTTCTTGGTACTTGAACTTCTTTCTGTGTACTTGCATTATTTTTACTTTGATAGGGGAACTCTGGATTTTGTCTGGAACTTTCCTGGAATTTTAACTTTTGAGGTTCCTTTTCAGAGGTGATGGGTGGAATATTTTTTTACTTTGCCATTTTGCTCTAATAGATCTGGGCACTTTTCATTTAACATTTTTTTGAAAAGTAGTGGTCAGGATTTTATATAGCTTGTGGCTTTCTAGAAGTCTAATAATAATTCTTAAATTATGTCTCCTTGAGCAATTTTCTGGGCATATTTTTTATATCAGATATTTTAATTTTTTCTATTTTTTTCTTTTTGTAGTATTTCTTGTGGACCATGTAGTCACTGATTCTTTTTTTAGACTTTCTTTACTTGGGTAAGGTTTACCACCTTCTGTTCTAAGCTATTTATTGCCCTTCCACTTTTGTCTTACCATCTTTTAGTTCATTTTTTACATTTTTCCCCCATTTCTTCTAGGTATTCATAGTTTCCATAAAATTTTTTCTCCCTTTAAATTGTTGCTTGCAATTGTTAGGGACTTAATCTCTCATTCTTTTTGAGGGAACACTAGATTTACAGTATTTTTTTGATACTTGTCGATGTCTTTGGTTTAATTATTTCTTTACTTCTAATTCCTACATTGAGGTTTTGTGCCTAGGCTAAGCTTTACTTCCTGCTGTGCTTTTTGCATGGGATGATTGACCCTGCTTGGTCTGCATTTTCCATATATGAAAATAATATGTTTTCATTCTGTATCTCTAGTTAATCACCTCTGCCAAGAGAGTTGAAAGGCATCTTAAGAAGATAGCACTAGTCTTCTGAGTTCTGAGGAAAGTTAGAGATTTTTAATGCAGGAAAGTCTCTTACAATGTGGATTGATACTAAACCTTTGTGGGCCTCAGTTTGATCATTTATAAAATGAGCAAGTTGGATTGAGTAACCTCTGCAGTCTTTCAACTCTCAAGTCCTTGTTTCTTTGATGGGGTTTAATTTCATCTCATAAAAGAGAAGGAACTGAAGCCTAAAGAATTTGTTGCTTATATTTGGTTAGATGTCTGCATTTTGAGCAAAATCCTTGTATTTTGGTTGGGATATCCCCAAATACTACCCATTCCTTTCTAGTGTGTTTTTCAGGATCAGCCTTCTCTCTGTCCCCTAACAGAAATTACCTTTTTAAAATCATCTTTGTAGTAGGAAAGATTGCGGGTGGTTCATATAAATAGGCATTAACTTCTTTTTTAAAATAAGAGGGGCCCGGTTTTGAATGTGATCAAAGGTGTTGGAGTTAAATCTCCATAGAAGACTTGACTTAAGGAAAATTATATGGGTAATTATCTTGGTAGTTAAATTATCCAATATAGTACTTATCCTCAATGAGGTTTCCATTATATTTCAGGGTTTGAGTTGAGGAAGGGCAGGCTTTGATATTTTTAAGGGTTATTGTAATTTTATTACTTATAGATTCTGATCTTGAATATAAAATATTAGATAAGGTTGATCTGTCTATTCAGTACATAATGTGGCCTTATTCTAAAGTTATCTCATCCCTCATGACTTCTGCATTTGGGAGAATTTTAGTTGTACATTTAAGGTGTCCTTTCTTCCTTTAATATTTAATTTGTGTGCACTTATAGCCAAGCATGTGTTAGACAATAAAATATTTTCCTGAAATTTCTGTTTCTAGCACATCAAAGCTGCCAAATGATCTACTTGATTTGCAACAGCCAAGTTTTCATCCATCTGTACATTCTTTATCAACTGCACCTCAGGTAGCAAGTACATGGGGAGGTAAGCAGTCAGTGAATTCTGCATGGAACATTGTATAAGTTAAGTTTTTAGTCTCTATTACTGCTTTGTCTGTGTAATTTTGGTTTAATTTGATAAATGGGAATATGAGTGATGCTGTCAAAATAATTATATTGGAGATATTTGGATTTTTAAGATACTTTTATTAAATATGGCCTAGGTTAAATTATAGAATAAAGTAAGTTGAAATATCGTAGAAAATTTTTTGTGTTGCAATAGTAAATTTGTCATCTTCTTTTAAGAAAATTTAGCTGTTCACTTAAGTCTTATCCATAACTTAAGGAGAACTGAGCCTTATTGTTAATCAAGAGTAAATTTTCCTGTGGGGGAAAGAATTTGAAGATAGGTAAATACTGTATGAACAGTAAAACACATTTGGTTTTAACAAAGTATTTGCCATAATGTTCTAGTGAATGAATAGCAGTGACTTGCTTTTTGTTTCAAATGTTTGCTTAATTAAAACTAAAAGGTTAATAATGGCTGTTGAAATAATCCTTGCCTCTTAAAATCAGAAGTATTAGCAGATCTTTAATATATAGGGACTTCCTTTATATTTGAGGAAACCCTGATTATAGATTTCTGGATTTAAAGGAAAAGGAATCTAGATGTTTATCTTAAAGTACTTTGCCTGACACTTGTCAGCAAGTTTTTAACTACTTATTTATCCCAATTTACAACATATTACATAGATGGAGGGAAAGGAGACATCAAGAAAAGATATGTGATGTCTGAGTAAAGAACTATGGTACATACTGTTTTCAAAGATTGTTACTTCACCAATAGAATCTGAATTAATAAGCCAACATTCCTAATCTTTCATAGCACAAATGGTTAGAAGTGTTACCTAACCTTTTGTTTTCCTGGTAAATCTTTTTGAATATGAAATACTTGTATGAATTATTCCAACTTCTTTTTTTTCTTTTCCTTCACAATGTGCCTATCACATAAAAAAAACTGGAGAAACTATAGTGCTCATTTAGTAGCACATAATTTTTGCTTCTGCAAAATGCTACTGTTGTGTTTTATTTTTCCATAGAGTTTCTGAACTCTGTCTTGGCAAAGAACATGAGCTAAGATAATGTCTGTGATGCTTCAAAGGCTTTAAATATGGTTCTAGCATGGTCTGCTTTTTGAGCACCTACATACATGCCAAACATGAAGAAGTTTATTACTAGTAAGCTGGCCACTTGATTATTGGCTGACTTTTTTGCCTGTGGCAGCCTTTGAAAGAAAACAAAAATTCAAAATGTCCCTTCATCTTGCTTGGCCTTTTTTTCACTCCTGTAGTAACAAGGGCAAAGTAGCAGAATGGGGATTAGATATTGTTAGAACAGTAGTTTTTAGGCCATCCATAAATACCAACTTAGCTGCTGGAACTTTAAATACAAAATCCTTGTCCAGTGACAAATGAGCAGGCATACTATAGGAGAAACTGAACTATAATCTAGTGAAGGGGAAAAAAAAGTTCACTTAAATTTGGAGTCACAAAGACCTGGTTTTAAACCTATCTCTTACTGCTTTGGTAGTTTTAGTCAAATCATTTAACCCCTCCAGGATTCACTTTCCTTATCTGAAAAATGAGGCATCAGACATGATTTCTGAAGTTTTTTCATTCTCAAAACCTGTGAACCTGTGTTAGTCTTAACATTCTCAATAAATATAATTGTTACCAGGAGACAAAAGGAAGTTAGCAGTATATAGAGAAGTGACTCAGAACAATACTTATAGTGTCTAATAAAAGGATTCATTCAACCCTGATTTATGAAGTATCAACAAAATGATAGGTGTTGGAAATTAAAAAAAAAAATGGAAGAACAGTTTTGTTGCCATACGCCTCAGAAACCATCTATTCCAGTTTATACAAAAGAGGAACAAATAGGCTAAATCATTCTGCATAACTAGCAAGTTTTCCAGCCTTTGCTTTATGATCTTCAGGGAAGGGAAAGCCATTACTTCCTGAGGAAGTTCATTTCATGTCTTCATACATTTGATTTTTAGGAAGTTTATTTTTATATTGCATGTTATTTATATTTAGTTCTTAGCCACTTTCGTCTCTTGCTTTTAGTTTTGCCCTCACAGGCCAGGCAGAAGACTTAATAACCATTTCCAGGTGGCAGTCCTGTTATTTGAGGATAGCTAATATGTCTTTCTTGAGTCTTCTCTAGGCCAAAGACCCTAAGTCCCTTCAACTAGTCAATCTCTCTCTTGAACTCAAAACTCTTTACTGCCCTGCTTACCATTGTGCTCTCTCTCCAGCTTACTGATGTTTTTCTTAAACAGTGTTCTAAATGTGATATTAGTTCTGTACATTGTGGCCTATACAATATGCTCTGTCAAACTGTATACTCATTGGCCTTGCAGTTAGCCAGAGGTTGCACATGTTTTTTAGATTGATTGCTGTAAAGTCTTCTCTCTTGTTTTTGAAATGTTAATTTCTTTAACCCCAATATAAGACTACACACTTATCCCTATTAATATTTTACAGCAGAGGATAGTATAAGCCATAAGCAGTAGCAGTATTGCCTTCTAAAAGAATGAGAAGCAGTGGAGGAAAAAAAATAAGTATGCAGAGTATTGGCAAGATATCCATGAAGCTAGATCATCTTGGACGTATTTAAACTTGAACCTGGAAGGTCAAGAAAAATGACCAAACAGACCAAATAATGTAAAAGATCAGTAAAGATTTCTATTAGAATTTTCTTTACCATTATTGATAGTAGAGTTGCTATCTCATGGATTACAAAGATAGGAAGAATAGCTAGACCATGTGGAGCAATTCTGACAGTGCTCACTTGTCTATTTTCAAAGTATCTGGGCAGGGAAGATATTGAAGATAGAGAAGAAACATGGCCCTTATTATTAAAAACAAACTGACCAAGAAACTATTAGTAGTTACTGACACATATACTTGCTTTCCTATTTGTACGAAATCTTTATAAGAGTCTAGCTATGGATCGAGGACGTCCTTGATGAAAGTAGAAAGGTTTTGCAAATAGTGTACCATATCCTTAAAGTGTTATGGTTGAATGAAAGATGTTTGAAAACAAAATGTATAATTTGTTGACTTCAAAAAAGCATTAAATTGACTAAAGGAAAAGGTTGCTTTAAAGGCTGTTTCCAACCACTATTCCCCATGTAACAGAATTACACCAGGTTACTTTGAAGATTAATAAGAAGAGGGAGCTTGTGCCTATTTAAAATTAAATAATGCATAAAACAAGGAGATGTGCTTGGAAGTTCTGTAGCACAGTGGGGAGGTCATGGGATAGGTTTACATGTGCTGATATGTATGTTGCTTGTGGCCTGCACCATTGAAAGGTACACCCACATTGATAAGGTCACATATTGATGGAAGTATTGAAGTGTTTCTCAAGATTGTTTTCTATGTCTGGAGTGGTTTGTGTAAGAAGTGTAGTAGATCTTTGATTCTGTGATCTATCTGTAATAATATGATATTGGTAGAGAATGTGTACAAAGAATTAATTGTAGCATACATAATGTAAGAGCATAGGTTACTATTTGGAAGTTAACTGTTAGAAGCAAATATGGTATGTAGTCTATATTAAAAGAAATTTTCTAAAAAGCTAGGTAGTCCAAAATGTATTACATCAATCACATCTTTCCTATTTTGGATTATTTGAGTTCTTTTATTCACCAGTTCCAAAAACATTTAATTTATATCATTACATACTTAACAAAGCTGACTCCAGTCTGTTAATTTGAGGGGCATATGTGGTCTTCACTATAGCTAAAGTTAGGAGAACCAAGAGAAATTTTTATCTTGTCATTTCAAGGCATTTCATTTATTTAGGGATATGTGGTTACAATGATGGTGATACAAAAGTAATTTGGTTCTAAGCAAATTTCAGGAGGTTTTAGTTTTTAGGTTTTTGTAAACTGAAGAGCATTCTGAGTTGAGTAAGTGCTTTAAGATAGTCCTAGTTGATGTAGTTTATGAAATTCAGGAAATGAGCATTTTTAAAAACTAAAGCTTTATTACTATGTTTTGTTTTTGTATCATCTAAATTTCCTCCAAATCCATCCTCTCATCCCACCTACATACAGCTAGAGAGCCATCCTATGTAATAAAAATATTAACCTATCAGTACTGAACATAGATGTAATATTGTATACCTGTGCATGTTTCATCTCTGCAAAGAAGTAGAGGAAGTTACTTTCTCATATTTCTCTCTTCTTTAGGGGCATATGTATTCATAATTTTACAATATTCATTTTTGATAGTTTGTGGTGGTTCTTAAGATTTACATTGTTTATTGTTTTCCTGATTATTTTTACTTTATTTGCTGTCACATCATGTAAGTCTTTTCATGTTTCTCTGTATTCATCATATTCATCATTTCTTACAGTGCAGTAATATTCTGTTACATTCCCACACCACAGTTTTTTTTAGCCGTATTCCAGTTGGTGGATATCTACTTTGTTTCTAATTTTTTGCTACCATAAAAAGTGCTGCTATAAATTTTTTTGTATATGGAAACTTCCTTTTTATCGAAGTTCTTGAACTTTTAAAAAGACAAAAATGAGTTTTTAAAAAACCAGTATCACTTTTAAGTGACAGAACTAGTTTGGGTAGCTCTGAAATCATGTAAGTTTCTGTTATTTGATCATTACCGAGAGTTTTGAGTTATTTTCCTCTTTCCTGTGATGGGTGAAAACGCCATTATCTGAAATACAGTCAAATTCAAATCACCAGTGCCATAAAGAAGATCTCAAAAGCAAATATTAAGATGGCAAAAGGGATAAAAAGATTAAACAGAGAAGTTTCAGTGCTTCTTTGCGAACAGTAATGCTGCAGTATGTCATAGGTATGAGAACAAGAACGAGGCTTTCCTGTAGCTCTTTCATCATTATTAGTGAGTCTTTCATTTTTTTATAAAATGATCTTCAGTCAAAACAAACTCTTAGTTGAATACTAATATGTTAAAACCATCAATGCAGTTAACTCTTGAAAGAGAATTGTGGAGTATTTACAGAAATGTTACTTTTATTCACTTAGGAAATTGTTAGTTAGTATAGTTTTGTGTAGTTCTTCAAAAAATTAGGTCTATTGTTACGACAGTGAAAATTCATTGTAAACAGTTCTGAAACTTACAAGATTTCATCTGCAGAGATTTCAAATCATGTCTTAATACTTTATTTTTAAAAATTGTAATGGTTCTGAAATCAAGGCATAATTACAAAAATGTATATACCAGACTCAGAGCCTGTGATAAAGATAGTAACATTTCTGTTACATTTTTATTTAGATAAAAAAGGCTGTTTATCTTGTGAAAGTTTTAAAATACTTTTATTTGAAGACAACTATTCATAGTGTAGAAATCTTAAAGTGTTAAGAATTAATGGCAAAAATCAACAAATGTTTTTTGTTTTTTTGGAGTAACAAACATCATTTTGCTGAGATCATGTCTCTGGTTTTAACGTGAATCATGCTAATGTATCACTGATGGGGTAAAATATTATTTGTGGTACAATATGGATTGTGTTTATATGCCTCAGATTTTCCAGGTTGGCTTTCTCTATTCTGTAGTGTTAACAGCAAGGATCCTGGCATACACAGGAGGACTTGCTGTACAGGTTCTTAGATCTGCTTTTCCAAAAGGAAAGGTCAACAAATATCATTCATTTAGTTCAGGGGCAAAAGTCAGCACCCTGATCTTCAGAGAAAGTACAGAAAAATAAAGACCAACAGACAAGGCTTCCAACTGTCTGACCATAAGCTATACGTACATCACAGATCAACAGGCAGATCCAACTGTCTGATCCATTGCATATATACATACATAGTGACCCGAGAAAGAAATACCAACATCTGGGTTTTCAGAGTCGGGGTAGGTCGGTTCCTTAGGGCCTGCTGGAGTCTCATCTGGCCAAACATACACTTTCAATGAGTAAGCCCCAAAATAAAACCTCACCTCATTAGTATGTGTATACTTTTCAGAGCCAGAGGGTATCACAACCCTGGGGAACTAGTGCCTCATTAGAAATTAACTAAAGATGTGGGCCTTCCTACTAAGTAAATCTCCCCTAATCAGGCTTCCCTTAATGAACAGGCCCATTAATGGGTGGGGAAGATCTTTAACTCTCATTAACATAATTAACATTACACCTAGTTGACCCTAAACATATGCAAACAGAAACTACACTTATACTCTTTCTTTTTCCTAGATGGGGTAGGAATTGAGCAGGTTGTAAGATGGTCATCACTATAATCTGAAAATTTTTTAACCTGGGAAAGAGTTTTAGAAAAGGTGTTAGAGAAATTAAGTTTATTCACTTAAAAAAAAATCAGGGATCATTGTGGCAATAGCTGCTTTCTCTAGTTATTGCTGAAGCTGATCGCTTTGACTAAGAAATTCCCATTACGGTTGTTTTTATTTTTTAGATCCCTGAGAGTTCATGTTCATTTCTTGATGTGTGCAAGAGCTCCGATATTTATTTACTTCAGTGTGTGGGTGGGTGGATGTGTGGGTGGGTGTGGGTGTGTGTGTTTTAGGTTATATTATTTCCCTTCATTAGTATGTGAGGAATTGAAAAATCCATTACTGTCACCATTTTACCTAGTAATTAATTTTATCATATTGTACAAAATATTTGGTAAAGTGTTTTTCATAGGTAAAGGAATATATTTCTTCATAATTGTATACTTTATGCCAGGAGAGAGAGGACTTTTTGGTATAGTAAAAAGTATCTCAGAACTTGGAGTCATGGACTTTGGTTCATGGTTCAGGTCCTGGTTTTAATACCTAAAAACAATGTGACTGTAGAAAAATCACTTGATTCTCTGATTTGGTTTCCTCTTCTGTAAAGAAGGAATAATATTCATAATATTTATCTCTGGGACTTCTCAGCCATGATCACATCTGATCTGCTTTATAATGTAACACTACAGGGCTAAGAAGCTGGATAGGTGAGGACTCTTAGCCTTTTAAAAAGCTTGTAAAGTATTCCAACAGCTAGATGGTGCAGTGAATAGAGTGCTAGGTCTTGAGTCAGAAAGACCTATGTTCAAATTTGACCTCTGATTCTTTTTTAGCTATATGACCCTGGGAAAGTCATTTGTCTGCCTCAGTTTTTTTAACTTTAAAATAGGAATAATAACACCCACCTCCAAGGTTATAAAGATTAAAGAGATAGTTTAGCACAGTTCATAAGATGTAATAAATACTTAATAAATGTATTTTTCTTTTCATTCAGTGAACTATTTTTTCAGCCAAATTCAGCATAGACAATATAGGCATTAAGGAAAATAAGGTCCACCCAGGAAGACTAACAGAGAGCCTTCCTTTAGGAAGATTGGTCTGGTGCCTGTGGATGTGGACAAGAGTAAAAAACAGAATTTCAGAACTAGCCTAAACTGGGCATAGGGTTGTATTTTGTCAGGGAGCAGGAATAGGAGCTAGTTTTTTGCTCTCTGCCTGGTTTGGAGTCATGGACTCAGTGTGGCCTGAGACTGGTACTTGTTACCCAGATACTAGGGCAAGGATCAGGCACTGATTCATTGGGAACTGGGTCTGATGCTATATACTAGGAAGGAAACTGGGGTAGAAAGAAGAGATTTCTGTGAGTGTCTCTGACCCTAGGATAGGATCAGAGATTTAGTCCACAACCAGGACTGAGGCTAGTAACTGAGTAACCAGGACAGGGAGCTTGGACCAACAGCAACATGCAGTTTTGTCAAGCTGAACCTACACAGCTCTCTATCTAGTTGACAGAAGCTGGGTTCAGCAACTGGAGTTTCAGTTAGGATGAGGGGAAGACTCTGAAATGTCATCCAGACCCAAATTGTGACTAGGATGGTAACAGTCTAACTTCAGTGTAAATCAGATCAATTAAAAAAGATGCCAGGCATGAACTGTCCCCGAGATTCTTGAAGAATATAATACCTAATGTCTAAAGAAACAGCAGCAGAGAATACAGATCAGGTTCAAAAAAGGCCCCAACATAGCCCTAACAAAAATTCCTAATTCATTTAGGAAGCTAAACAAAATTTAGGAAGAAATTTAGAAATTCATTTAGGAAGTAAACAAAAGAGATAATCAGTGATAAGGAATTTATGGAATCTGGGATTCCCAAGATATAAGCCCAGATGAAGATGATTTTTTACAAGCAAAGCCTCCAAGTAAAATAGAACATAGTTACAAGAACAGTTAGACTTTCTAGAAGAAATGAAACAAGATTTTAAAAAGGGAGGGGGAATAGAAAAAAACTGAGAAGTGCTGCAGGAAAAACTTGGAGAATTAACAGCTTAGTCCAAGAGGTACAAAATCTTGTCTGTCCTAGAAAGTTAAAATACACCAAAAGGAAATCATTGACTCCAAGGACAATAAGAAATATTAAAGAAAATGAAAAGACTGAAAAAATGAAGTAAAATATAAGGTTCCTCATATAAACAACAACTTGACCAAGGAAACAGGTAAAGAAGAAATAATTGAATAAAAGTACCTAAAATCCATGACAAAAAAATACACTGTGAGGATCAAGAAATCATAAATGAAAATTGCAAAGTTGAGCTAGAAGTAATCCACTGGCCAAATATGGAAAGACACCCTAATATGAAAACTAAGAGGGTCATCGTAGCAAAAATCTAGGAGCTTCCAAGTCAAATGAAAAATACTATAAGTAGCCAGAAAGAAAAGATGAGGTACTGAGGAGCCATGGTCAGATATGACAGGTTCTGCTATAAAAGATGAGCTTGGAATATGATGGTGTAAAATAATACATTTTTTGCAACAAAGAAAACAACTTATTCCTAGAAACTAAGTATAGTCTCATAGGAGGGGGAAAATAAGATTTTAGCATTTCTGAGGAAAAGACAACAAATGAGTGGAAACTTTGAAACATGGTTCTTGAGAAACAAAATGGCAATCAGAATGGACTGTCCTACAAGAATGAAGTATTTACATTTTAACAGAAAGAGGGAAGCCTAGTGTCATCTCAGAACTCTAAATGTCAAGAGGCTTGGAAGGTGTTAAATAATATCAGGGGCCTGGAATGGTTTTGTCATTCTTATCTCCTTAAAAGAAGAAGGAAAGGGAGAGTTATAAAAGAAATATACTTAAGGAGGAGGAAAAAAGGTTGAGAAATTTACCTCTCTTACATAATCTGGGTGTATAAGAATAAAGTAGACTATACAGAGAAGGAAAAAGTGTATAGGACCTCACTTGAACCTTACTTTGATCTGAGTCAATCAAAAGAGGGTAGAACTCCTCTCCCCACCTACTCCTTCCTCACCCCTCACCTCCGTTTGTAGAACTAAGTGGGAAATATGAGAGAAATTGAGAGAGGTAGAACAAGAATTTAAGGAAAGGGGTGGGGGAGGTATGATTGGTGAGAGAATAGTTATAAGCAAAATAAAATCTAATGCTAGAGGGTGGGTGGTTAAGGGGCAATTGAAAAGAAAGATTAAAAACCTGTGATTAGGGGTGGAGAAGAGGAGGACAGCTGAGTAAAAATTGCTCTAATTATATATCTCTAGTGTTAAGTACACTTCTTTTCTTTCACAACTGAAGTGAGAGGGAAAGGAAAATGCTCAAGACGATAGGATGGAAGGAAATGTGATTAAAAATAAAAACTGATAACTTGAATTGGGTGAACTCACCCACAGAAAGGAATATAATAAAAAAGATTAGAAATTAGAATATGATACTGTTTTTTATAAAAATTATTTGAAATAGTTTCACACAGATAAAGGCTGAAGGAAAATCAGTTATCTATCAGCTGAATTCAAGAAAGCAAGGGTAGTAATCATCATCTCAAATAAGGCAACAGCAAAAAAATGGATGTGGTTGAAAGAGAAACAGGAAAATAATATTTTACTGGAAGATACCATAGATAAAAGAATCATGATACTTTATATATATTCACTGAATGGTATAGCATCTAAATCATAAGTGTCAAAATATGTGGCCTGCAGGTGTGTGACCTGCAAAACGATTAAAATGTAATTGAAATATGAAGTTTTCTAAGTCAATATGCGACTGTAGGTATCCTTATGTATAGTTTAATGGCTTCTGCTTCTACTTGAGTAGAAAGGAACATACATACATACATATATACATACATAAAAACTGTATCACACCTTGACAAAAACTGACCATATCTAAATAGATATTAAATACTCTTTATTACTCAATACAAAAAAAATTTTCAATAAAAGACCATTGAAGGAAGGATTAAAAAATCATTTGGGGGCTATAATTTAAATACAAATGATACGTTGGTCAAGAATAAGTCATAGAAACAGGAGATAATTAAAAATGAGAAAATGCACCAAAACTTTTGGGGGTACAACTAGTGTGATCCTTAGGGAGAAATTTCTCTAAAGGATTTTACTAGCAAAAGAAATCCTGGTCAGTGAAGTGTGCATGCAGCTAAAGAATTAGTAAACCAGCAGGTGAAAAATACCAGTTAAACATCATAAGAGAAATTCTGAAAATCAAAGAGTAATAAAATCGAAAGCAAAAAAAAAAAACAAACCCCAAAACAAAATAGATAAATTATTAGCTAAATTAACTTGTAAAAAAAAAGAAGAAAAACAAATTGTTTACCAAAAATGAAAATGGTCATAACAAATGAAGAGGAAATAAAGGAAATTATCTAAAATGATTTCCCCTGACCATGTGGCAACAAAACAATAGATATTTACCAAAAATGTAAAGTGTCTAGAATAACATAGTAAGAAAAGGGGAATTTAAATAACTCTTGTCTCAGAAAAAAAAGGAAGCAAGCCATAAATGAACTCCTTCCCCCCCAAGAATAAAGCAAAACCAGACAGATGTACAAAATTCATTCAATGAGCAGTTAATTCGAATAATATAAACCTGTTTGCAGAAATAAGAAAAGATCAGATATTACCAAATTTCTTTTTGTGTCACAAATATGATCTCAATGCCTAAACTATGGAGAGTCAAAACAAAAACTTGTAGACAAATCTCTCCAATGTATAATTACACAAAATTTTAAATGAAATATTCTCACAGAGATTAGTCCTTCAATGTATCAAAAAGAATATACACTTTGATCAGGTTGGTTTTATACATGGAAAGGAGGGTTGAATATTAGGAAAACTACAAGTATAAAATATTATTAATAAGAAAAGGAAAACCATACAATTACATCAATGAAGCAGAAAAAGCTTTTAATTAAATAGAATACTTCTGTAAAAACATAGAATTAAATGGACCTTTCCTTGACATGGCAAATACTACCTATCTAAAATTAAAAGCCAACACTATCTGGGGTTTTGGGACAGCTACAAGATTGAATGATTGTTGGGCCCAAAGGCAGGAAGACCTGAATTCCAAATCCAGTGACCTGGGCAAATCACTTCCCTTTTTTTTGCCTCAATTTTCTCAACTGTAAAATTAAGATAATAGTGGCGCCTATTTCCCAGGATTGTTGTGTGGATAAAATGAGATAATACTTGTAAAGAATTTAAACACAGTGCCTGGTGCATAGTCAGGGTGTGTTTGTAATGCTTATTCCCTTCCCTACACCTCTACATTCCATAATATTAAATTAGAAGCCTTTATGAGATAAGGTGGCAAAACTAGGATGAGTGTGAGGTGGAACTTCAGCGTTGTTTTAATTTGCATTTCTCTAATTCTTGGTGAGTCAAAGCATTTTTTCATATGTTTGTTGATGGCATATAGTTTTTCCTCTGAAAAGTGCCTATTTGTATAATAATGCATTGCGGGTGGAACAGTGAATTGATTGGTCCCACCATTCTGGAAAGTGATTTGTAACTGCCTCCTAAAAGTCCATAAAAATGTGTATACCGTTTGAACTAGGTATACTCCAAAGAGATGAAAAGAAAAGAGTGAAGGTACTCATGTATACAAAAATACTTACCACATTTCTCTTTGTAGTGATAAAGAAATTCAAACTAAGGGAGTGCATAGTGTCAAGAGTGATAAAAGAACAGTTTCAGATATATCTGGGAAGAAGTGAACAGAACCAAGAGAAAAAGTTACATAGTAACAACAAGATTGTTAAGCTAGACAACTTCAGATGTCTGAAGATCTCTGAATGTGGTGACCAGTTATATTTCCACAGGACCAATAATATAGCCTGCTGCTCACCTCCTGAAAGAGAGGGGATGGACTCAGGGTGTAGCATGAGGAATACAGTTTTGGATATGGCCATTTATTTTTGATTGACTATAAACAAATGTTACAAGAATTATTTTTCTTTCTTTTCCCATTTGTAAAGATGGAGAGTGGTAGATAGAGAAAATAAAGCTTATTAATTGAAAATGAAGTAGATATTTAAAATTATGACATGAGTAGGAGAGGACATGCATTGTTACTTTTTCATGACCTTATGTTTCAAAACTACGCTTCCCAGGAGTTTTGAATACCATTGGCTATATGGTAACTTGTCTCCCTAGTTTCTTTATATTCTTCAAGGATTTTTTTAAGAGTTGGAAGGGACTGCTAGTCCAACCATTTTTTCTGATGCCGAAGCTAAGTTCCCAAGTGACTTGCCAAAGGTAATAAGTGATAGAGCCAGAATTTGTACCTGTCTTCTGAACTCGCAGTCCAGTGGTCCTCTCTGCTGTCCTCTATTGGCTCAGCGTTTTCTACAAGTCACAAGTCTCCACTTTGAATCACATGCTTCTTGTTCTTTTTCCTGTGATTAGAAGTTTACCTCCTCTTTCAAGCCTTCAGCAATCAGAGCCAGTTCATTTGCCATTAATCACAACACTCTTTTTCTAAGATGTTTTATATTTGTATGTGCTTAAGGCTGATTTGTAATGCCTAATTTTAAGCTTCTTAAGGTCAGAGAGATTCTGCCTCTAATATATAGCTGCTTATAGTGAAAACTTAAGTCCATGATGAGTGCACAGATGATTTATATTAAAATGCGTTACTAAATTTATGTTTTCCTTTTGTTAATTTCAATATCTGAGTACTTAAGCTTAAACAAAAATAAAGAAGCTACTTTTTTTTTCACTTAAAATGAACCTGTTGACTAATTCCAATACTAATTCATTTACTTCCTTTCTTCGTTTTGCTCTAACCTACTCGGACTACACAGATCCTTTTTCTGCTACTGTAGATGCTGTTGATGATGCCATTCCAAGCTTAAATCCTTTCCTCACAAAATCTAGTGGTGATGTTCACCTCCCCATTTCTTCAGATGTATCCACTTTTACTACTAGGACACCTACTCATGAAATGTTTGTTGGTAAAGTACTATTTAACATATTTTCCCCCCAATTACTGTATATATTGTCTAAATATTCTCGCTAATTAAAAGAAAGTGCCATAACTAGTTTCGTTTTCATTGACAAATCATAAAAGTAGATAAACACAAGTAAAGTTATTTTTTGGAAAGTATAATAATAGTTTTTAGTTTCATTTAATGTAGGTAAAGTAATTGCCTGTCAGGTAAAAAGTTTTTTTGTTGGTTTGAATTCAGTGTCACATAGTGTGTTGTAGTGCCTTAGCACACAGCCAGAAGAGACAGGTTGCCTTAAATACAATCATTTTCCTTATCATTTTAGTTTAAACTTCTGTTTTGTTTATATTATAAAAAAAACTTCAGTTATCCAGTATGTAGAAACTTGTAGCCTAAAACGCCTAGTTCTGCCATAAACCTGAAAGTTTTTTTTAAAAAAATGATAAATTATCCACTTTGTTCTCATAGTTGCAAAAGCTTGTTGGCCTTAATGGTTTTTAGTAGTACTATTATAAAAAGTCCACAGTGAAAGTGAGTTTAATTGCTTACTAAGAACAGTAATAGTAATAGTGAACATTTGTGTAGTATTTTATAAAAGTATGTTGAATAATACAAAATTGGTCAAAGGATAATCACCAAGAGAGTGAAGACATTTGAGGGAAGAAAATGTCTTGGGTAAATATTGCGTTAGCCTTTGATTCAGTAATCTTTTTTCCCCCAGAAAGGCAGTAAATTGAACAAAAATTACATATTTTTACCTCCTGGTTTTCTGAGACTGACAGTTGACAAAAAGAGCAAGCCAGTTAAATGTAGTGTTGTACTTCTTGTCAGTACTTGGACAAGGCCCTTACTATTTATGGGATGCATCTTGTTTAAAAAAAAAAAAAGAGGAAATTTAAACTATGTGCTCTGTAAACTTCCTGTCAAACTCTAAAATGTTAAAATCTCATGATAACAAAACTATTTTTAAGTAAGCAAGTTTTAGGGCATATATCTAGTGATCACTAAAGGTAACCTAATATAACTAGCTAAAGAATATTACAATTTATTATAATGAAGACTGTGAATCAAAAAAAACCAAACCACTTTTAATATTGTTGCTGGGTTATTTTTTTTTTTTGGCTGTGGTGGGAAGCTATAAAAAAGTTTGAAATTTTGTCCAAAAAAGTGCTTATGGTACTTAAAGAATTAACATTCACCTATCTTTAAAAACAAAGAAGTGTTAAAAATCCAGAATACTTTATTTCCTACCATGCCAAATTACTGAGTTATTGGATTTTACTTGGGCATTTTCTTTGAAACATATATAGATATATGTCTCTCTATAGATATATATATACCAAATATAAAGTAGTTTTTGTCATGTCAAATGACATTTTCAAATTCCATCACTCTAAAACCCTTAACTCCTAGAAGTCTTACATGTAAAACCAAATTACAGAATCTGAATTAGAAAGGGTCCTAATCCATCTAGTCCATCACTTTTGTAGGTGTCAGATACTGAGGCTCAGTACATACAATGCCTTAGATTGCATAGCCAGTGAAAGAGCTAGTATTAGGACTCCCAGTTGGGTGTTCTTGGCCAGGGCTATGTTCTGTATGCCACTAAAATACCTCTTAAATAGGACTAATTATCCTAGCATGGGTTGTCTTATGATGCATTTATTTTTTAGTAAGACATTTTTTAAAAATTGCTATAAAGAGAAAATGTAGCTTAGTTGGTTATACTTTTTTCAAAATGTTGAGTCATGCTCAGCTAAGAATCTGAATTGATAAAACTGATACATGTGAGTTTGCAGCCAAAATAACTTATTTGTAGTTTTTAGTAGGAAGTAGTTCTGAGACCTCAGAGGTCATTTAGCCCAACCAAAGCCCCTGGAGTTCAGAAATGAGAAAGCAGCATCTGAGATCCTATGGAAGTGAATACAAGGATGTGGCATTTATGGCTAGTTTTTCAAGAGTAATCTTTTATATAAGGAAGCTAAAAAGAAAAAAATAGTAAACATCAGATAAATTAAGTTAGGGTGGGTTTAACAAAAGTTTATTTAAAACAGACAGTCATAGATCTTAGAACTAGAAAGGAACTTAGTTGTGGGTATTCATAGTTTTTACATGTGAGGCAACTTAGGTCCAAGCCTTGTGTCTTGCTAAAGGTCTCACCATTAAGAAGTAATGGAATAGAATCCACAATTTCAGCTCCCTTCTGCCTAGCATATCCTAATTCAGGAGCCAAAGTTTTTAACTTGGTGTCCGTGGACTCTTACAGGGTATGTAGATAGATTTCAGATTTGTGAATTACATGGGGGGAAAGTGCATTAGCATTTGCTTCCTTTATGAATGTATGAATGTTGAGAAGGGTCCCTAGACTTTACTAGACTGCCAGTGGGTCCATGACACAAAAAGGTAAAGAACCCCTGTAGGAAAGATTTAAAAGTTTAGTCTTTGAGAGCAAGATTATAAAGCTACCAAATTTTTTAAAAAGTGACAATTTCTTCGAGGCTATAACTAAGTGATATAATTACAACAAACCACTTATTTTTTGTAAAAAGTTGGCAAGGGAATGGGAAGTGTGTGTGGAAATCGCTAATATTTTGAGGTGAATAAGGTCTCCATTACTGAAATTGAGCCTGAATTACTTTTCCTATTCTGAGTCATGGATTTCATAATAATAAATAACTGCCTTATTTGAAACAGCGAGAGCACAGTGATATAGTGATGAGGATATGGATTTAAAGTAATTCGAAGGTTGCCTAAGTTATCCATTCTTATACTCCTATGATCACCAAATGAAAAATCAGTTTGGCTAATTCATTATGCCAAGGGTATTTGTTTAAATGCCTTTAAATGTTACAAAAGTTTGGTTTTGTTGTTTTGTTTTGTTTTTCCAAGCATGGCTCTTGACTTTTGTTTGTTTTCTTTTAGCTGAATGTAATTTTGTTGCCAGCGGCCTTTCTCTTTAAATGAATATGTCCTCTTCCTACATTTTATACCTGATAGAATCTGGGTTCTGTTTTATAAGTTAAAATTTGAAGATAGTTACAATTATTTAGAACCCTTATTGTTTTTTTATTACCCCCTTCCCATTCTCTGTAACTCTTCCTCCTCTTCTTTCTCTGCTTTTTTTGTTGCCTGATGTGCCTTGTCAGATTCTTTTTGTGGCCCTCAAGTTTATCCTAATACTACTCATGTGCGCCATGAGCCCTCTACTGTAGCCGGTCTATTTGGAGGTAGGTAATGGTATATCTATAAAATAAATCTGTTATGTAGGTGATGTTTTTTTTCAAAGCTAAGCCCTTTAATTTGTTTGGGGAAATTTTTATTTACTTGTTTTATTTTTATTTTTTATTCTTTCCTTTGCTTTCACAGACCTGTAGTTTGACCTGCCTTTTATTTGCTTTGGTTTAAAATGTGTTAGTTTTATGGATGACTGCCTACCATTCACACATTTTCACATTTTTAAATGCACATACTCAAAACAGTATCTTGTTTAAACAAGTCTTATAAATATTCAGCCTTATACATTAGAAGTGCTTTAAAAATTTTCATACTTTTTAATTTAGTCATATAATTTTATAAGCATGTGCAGTTTTCATGTTCTTTTACTAGTCTGTTGTTACTAAAACAGCTGTGGCATTGGAATTGTAAGGAGGGAAAAAGGAGAAACCATGGGGGAAGATAGCTAAAAAAGTGACAAGCAAGTTCCATAGAATCACGGCTGTTTTCATAAACCACTTGTGCTTCCTTGCCTCTCTTGTGTAGCATACTTTAAACTCTGACAAGTTGCTAGTTTTCATTCAGTCTGTAAATGTTTGTTGCATACCTATTGTGTGCATAACATTTTATCACCTTTGTTAGGCTTTCCTGAAATTTGACAGATAGCCATACTTACTTGTATTTCTTCACTTTGAGGTAGGAGTTAAATGGAATTAAAAGAAGTTAATTGTGGCATTTGGTAGTACTACTACCCTAATTCTATACAGCATTTGACACTTAAAAGAAACACTTTTAGATGGGTTATTCTATTTGAAACTCACAGATGTGGGATTTCTGTTGCCATGGTAACAGAATCCATATTTGAGCAACTTCTCAAGGTAGGAATAGGACCCTGAACTTGGAGTCAATAAAACCTGGGTAATTCTGATTCAGATACTTAGTAACTGTGTGACTTTGGGCAAGTTGATTAACCTCTATGTGCCTCAGTTTCCTCATTTGTAAGATAAGGAGGTTGGACTTAATGGTCTCTTAGGTCCTTGTCAGCTCAAAATCTAGAATCCCAAGTTTGCAATGTCTGATAATTTTTTAGTTTAAAAAAAAAATCTGGCAGGCCAAAAAGCTTTTCACCAGTCCTTTTTTTCACTGAATGCTGATATTTATGATTAATGCATGGAATTCTTCCATTTCATGATGTACACCTGATCAGGATGCGTTGCAGAAACTTTTTAATAGGAATATCAATAAATAGGTTTTCTTTCTTCAAAGGAGTGAGACAAATTTCAAGTGGTGTCATCGGAGTACTTTGCAGCCTAATTAGATGATGTGCTACACATTTGAGATTTACAGAAGGCATATTAATATTATGCTTTTCCATTATAATGGACTATTTGTGCCCAACCTGTGGTAGAACCTTCTGAGCTCATATTGATCTGATCAGCCAGTTAGACACACTGTACTTTGACCCCCAATCTTTGAGAATGAGGGGCAGCAACCTATTATGTTTAATTTCTGTTTGAGAATCTAAAATAACCTTTGAATAACCTTTTTTTGTGACTTTATAAAATAATGAGGCTTAATTTTTAATTAAAATGTGGGATGCTGGTTCTCATTTACTATCCCAAAGTGATATGTAATTTTGGAAGATCTTGGCCTGCCTTTCTTGAGCCTAGTTTAGCCTTTCCCTCTATATTATAGTTTTTTGATTTAAGTCACTATGTCTGAGAAAATTGTCCTTTCTCTTTATGCTGTGAATAATTGTTGGGGCTAATATTTAATTTTCATAGATTGGTGCCTACTGACCTTTAAAGATGGCTCCCTGCCCTCTAGCCCATGAGCATAAAATACAGTGTTGATTCTGAAGTACATATCATGTTCTAACTTCCTTAAAGTTATAAAATTCTCAGTTGTGGATGCTAAAAAGATTTACTTACATGTTAATTTTAGCCTTTTGGAGCAAATAGGTTGTAAACTCTAGTTACAGAATACATTTGAATGGAATATTTATCTCTTGGCATATTTTTATCATTTCTTTTAATGCCAGTAGTGTCAATTAGCCATACTGGGAATATTTTAAGAGTCTGAATTATTCTCACTTATATAGGGTAGATATTTTTTTTTGGTGTGGGTACATTTTTCTATTCCCTTGCCAATACCACTTTCAATAAAATCCTATTTTGTTGTATTCCTTATTTCATGTGAGTCAAATGCACCATCACGAAATTCAGGCATTTCTGCTTTGTATTATTAAAAAATTTTGTGCCAAATTGTTTTGGGTATTTAACCCAAGGCTAGAACCTATATACCCCACCCTATCCAAGGGTCTTAATCTAAAGGCTAAGCAATATTGAACAAGATCTGAGTTGTTTACCTCCTATAGAGTATTCATTACATGTTATACATAGACCAAATGATGTTTCACAGTATATGAGAACTTTTGACATGATCATCCAAATTAGCCTTCTGCACTGTCTTGAAGTTTCTTGAGCTAGTCATGACAGGTTTTCTTCCCCCCATTTCATTCTTTCTAGTCCAGCATCATCAATATACTGACTTGAACTTTGGACACTTGGACGTCATTTGCTTTGCCACTGTAGTTGAAAAGTTTCTCTAACAAAAAAAAAAATGGAAAAGATGTTTATCATTGTACCATGAACTTAGATCTTTCCTGATAATGTAGGTCCCCATCCTGTGTGGGGTCATACATTACATCTTTAATCATTCAACCTCAGAATTTCCGATTCTTTCTTAGATGTATAGAGATTGAGTTAAAAGTACCTTTCTGGTCCCCTCATACAATCTGTATCTGAATATGCATCTCTTATATACTATCCTCAAGGAGAGGTTATCATCTTTCCTGCTTTAATACCTCCAGCGAAAAGTAATTTTCCCTTTCCTTTTGCCATTCCCCCAAGGTAGTAGCTTATTCCACTTTTGCATACTTTGGATGGTTTTGGATAATATTTTTTTAAAATGTCAACTTATATCTGAACCTATATCTTCCTCTCTACCCACTGTAACTGGTTCTTCTTTCAGAAACTAAATAGAATAAGTCTAATTGAATGATAGCCCTCAAAATACTGGAAGATCCCAATTATATTCATTCCCAAGTTTTTTCTTCTCTGAGCTAAACATTGCTTTTTTTCTTCAACTTATGTCATTCTGGTTCCTCACCATATTGGTTGCCTACTTCTGACAAGTAGAGCATGACCATTTCCCTTCTTAAAGAAAATACAAGTCCATCATGTGTCTATGAAATCATATAAGTCACAGAATCAAAATGTTAGCTAAGAACTAGGGGAAGATACAAGAAAAAAAAAATTAGGGGTTACCTAGTTGAATATCCTACAGTGATGACTGTCACTAGCCTTCCAGGCCTTGCTAAAACTCTTAAAAGTGATGCCCAGTGTGAATGGTGGCTCAATCTACTCACTCTTAGGGCAACTCTGTGGTCAGAAAACTTTTGTTTGTTTTTATTGAAAAAAAAAAACTCTACCCCTCTGGGGAAACACAGGACATACCTGTCTACTTCCTCTTTGATAGAATACTCCTTAAACTCTTTAGCCGTGAGATCTCCACTTAGTCTTCTTTCCTTTTAGATAAACTCCTCTTGTTGCTTATGTGTTTATGTGATTTACAGAGCCTTATCCTTGTCACCTTTCTTTAAATGTGCTTTTATTTTCAACAATTCACTAAAATTGTACACTTAACACTGTTGACACATTCCTAATTAGTTATCTTTCCTCAGGAAAAAACATTTTTGGTTTCATAACCACATCCTAAGTCAGAAATTTTTAAACTTTTGACGCACATGTCATGGACCCTTTTACCAGTTTGATAAAGCCTATGAATGAACCCTGTCTCAGAATGACATTTTTACTTGCACAAAGTAAGAATTATTAGCAATATTGAAAAGGAAGCCAACTATATTGAAATATAGTTATAAAATATGTATATAAATGTACCTTCTGAATATGAGGATAAAGTTTGCGGTCACATACAATATAATAAAGAGCTTCAAAATCTACCATTGGACAGTTTATGTTTTGCCCCAGTTATTCAGCAGTAGTACCTTGAATCCTGCAGAAGAAATGGATATTTGTAGCTGAGCCTTTAGCAAGATGCTGGAATATGAGAGAAAGTGCAGGAGGTTGGAGATAGTTATATTAAAGTTAGTAATCAAAAGGGGTAATGCATTTCATTTATGTTGACGAATTGAGATTTTACCACTGAATGAACTTACACCACTTTATCTCTTGGTGTTATAGGGGAATGGGAAAGATTTAGAATTTATAGGAATGTTGTTTGTTCACATTCCTGAGAGTCCTTGGGGTTGTTATAAATTGCTCTAGAGGGAATATCCAAACATCACACACATATGCTTAGTTTCAAATTGAAAACAAATTAAACATTTCTTAAACTAATTTGACAAACTATAGACAAACCATGACATAAGCACTGTTTTGAGGGATACAGTTTAATAAAGAGAGCTAAATGCTTGTTATTGCTGGTTTTTCTTTTTCAGTGAGGTGCATTCTGTAATGGAAAATATTGCTGTATATAATCCCTACTAAGATGGTAGTTTTGAAAAGATTTATTTTTGAAAGGTTTGGTTTTTATACTTTATGATTATTTAATAAAGAACTGAAATTGTTGAGTTCCGAAAGAATTTAGATTTTTTTAAAAAATTTTGGTTCTTCTCAGGGTTCACTCCTTCTCCCGTTGCACAGCCACAGCCTTCAGCTGGCCTTAATGTTGACTTTGAGTCGGTGTTTGGAAATAAGTCTACAAATGTGATTGTAGATTCTGGCGGTAAGAGAAAATTTATACTTTATTAAAAGTACTACTGTAAATATTCAAATTTCAGTTCTGGGAGAGTTAAAAGGTAACTTTAGAAAAACCTTAATTTTGTTGTTACCTTCAATTTTAAAGAATTAAACTAAACATGTATGAGGAAGTTGCTAAATCTTCTTCTAAGAACTCTAAAGAAATATCAAATTATTTTTTTATCCCAGTAGGCATTTTTCAGTCACCAGAAAGCTCATTTCTCTCCTTTTCTGCCCTTATGCCTTTATTTCACTTTCCCCCTCCAAACATACACACCTCGTCAGTGAACAAGCATTTGTTAAGTGCCTTCAATGTACCTTACACACCAAATGGAAATGACAATGTCTGGGAGTCAGAAGATCTACATTTAAATCCTGTCTCTGAATCTTACCCATCTGTATGACCTTGAGTAAGTCAGTAATGCTTCCTTGACCTCAGTTTCCTTATGTATAAAATGAGGAGAGTGTAATAGATGACCTCTGAGATCTTTTCCCATTCTAAAATTATGATCTTAAATACTGTTTTCTGGTGTATTTTTCTTTTTTTTTACTCTAGTCTTCCATTTTTCTCCTCCCCAAACAGACTAAATTATTGACTCATTATTTGAATTTACTTCATTCATGTGAATCCTGTCAGTTGATTCACTGGAAATACTTAAAGTATCCTACTTTGCTTCCCTTTCCATTTTAATCTGTCTCTTCCCTTTTATCCTTGTTCCTGAAGTAAGTTGTAACTTCTTAAAATATAAAACATGAAGTTTTATATTTAAAAGTAAGCAAGACAAGCAGAAAAATACAAGAATTTAATTTTAAAAAAAGAATGTTAAAAATAAAAAACATGAAAACTGATTTTAAATGTACTAGGCACTATAAATAGACTCTAAAATATAAATGATCCATGTAGCCCTCTCAGCACACATTTAAAAGGGCTATAGTAATTGTATTCCTGATTTTTCTAGGGTTTGACTTGATGTGGTGGAGGAAGTTTGTTTTTGTTTTTTTTGTTTGAATGAACATTTCTTTATGGCCTACTGGTTTGTCTCAACAACAGAGCATTTACACATGTAAACTTAATTATGTGTTCCTATGTGGAATTATATATTAAATGAAAATAAGGAAAGCAAAACCAACTATTTTTTGTCACTAAGTAATACTCCTACCATGTAGTGGTATACTTTAGAGGTGGTTCATAATTTCTATAAGCTTAGGTCAGAGATCTATAATTCCCTGGGTGTGGAAATCAGGGTTATAACTTAGAAGGTTAGTCTTGGGCGGTTCCACAGCTAGTATATGAGTAGCAAGATTTGAACCCAGATCTTGCTTACTCCAAACCCATTATTTTATCCACCGTGCCGTTCTCTTATTAAGCTTAAGCTATTTAAATTCAGTAGATGGAGTTTTTTCTCAAATTTATAATAAAACTAAATTCTCAAGTTTATGATAAAACCAAATTAGTTGGGGAGTTAGTCCATCTTTTTCATGCCTAAGGGGAAATGACTTGCTCTGAAGTATTGTACATAGTAAATAGTCAGGATACAAATTCAGTCAAATTTAATGCTCTCTATAGTCATAGTTTAATATCCTTGAATATTTTTGTCTAAATGAGAAATGATGCAAAGAAGTAGATGAATCTGACACTAGTCATACGCTACCATAGTATATGATTTTCTTAGGAGCCTCAATGGTTCCACAACAACAACTATTAGCAGATCTTTTGAGTTGGCTAGCCTGGATTTGAGTTGCGTTTTTTCCTGTCATCCTCTAAGAAAAGACTTAAAGAAGCAAATTGAATCTTTCTTTTTAAAACCAGGTTGACCTCTACTTTCAATTTCATATTTAACATTTGCTAAATACCTGTGTGTCAGGTGCTAGGGATACAGAGCTAAACAATCACCCCAGCCCCTACTGCAGGGCAACTAGGCTACAGTGGATAGAGAAAGAAATGGCAAACTTCTTCATTATCTGCCAGAAAAAACCCCAGTGTCACCAAGAATAGGACAATGACTTAGTAACTTAAACCCTGAGTACCTGTACTCAGTGGACCTGCTGCTTTTTTACTAGACCTCAAGAAACATTTTGGTGCAGTTTAGACATAATTTTTCTTCTTATGCTAAGGAATACACTTTATGACCTTGATTTATTTTCACTTCGCTTA
This sequence comes from Potorous gilbertii, assembly GCA_028658325.1. Taxonomy (NCBI): domain Eukaryota; kingdom Metazoa; phylum Chordata; class Mammalia; order Diprotodontia; family Potoroidae; genus Potorous; species Potorous gilbertii. Next base: position 92,529,682 of record CM053771.1, read on the forward strand.
GTTTTCTAATTTAGCTCTGGGGTATGTTCTTTGCCAGTATAGTCGACTTAAAAGAATAAATTTGCAAAGTCCTTTTGCTGAAAGAAAAAGGAAGACTTTTTAAATACTATTTGTACTTCTTCGTCTACCAGTTAGCCCTAGATGTCTTGGAAAAAGATATGAGGAAAAGAACTTTGTTTCAACTGTCCTGGAGTCCCAGAGGGTTTACTCTGGAGGCAGTGTATATATGTGTAGTCATTTGTCTGAATAATTCTTCCTTTTTCCTTTTTAAGCCTAAATAAGTAACTCTATTTAGCCATTAACTCTTCCCTTCTTTTTTATTATATGTAAGAGAATACCATATTTAGTTTGGTGTGACTCCCCTTTTGAAGAGTTTAATATACAAATCTAAAAGAATTTTTCCAGAAAATGGAGAGCAAAAAGAATTGCCTTTTAAGAGCTATAGTACAGAGAAATTCCTTACAAATCCTATTTCGTTTATTTATAACTTTAAGGCTTTGATGAACTAGGTGGACTTCTAAAACCAACAGTGGCCTCTCAGAACCAGAGTCTTCCTATTGCCAAACTACCACCGAACAAGTTAGTGTCAGACGACTTGGATTCATCTTTAGCCAACCTTGTAGGCAGTAAGTATTTTTTCCCCTTTTATGATGTTGATTCATATGGTAAGAGTAGTATTTAAAACTCTCTTCTTTATGTCATAGATCTGGGCATTGGAAATGGAACCACTAAGAAGTAAGTTTTTCTTTTATATCTTTACCTCCATTTTCTATACACTACTTTTAAAAACCTAATTTAACTAGCTTTAAAAAATGAAAGGGATTTCCATTTTACTTTGCTTAATCTTATTGTCCTTTGAGAAGATTATCTAACTAAGGGAATTTAATGTGGTGACTTGTGCTTATTTAAAGCGATGTAAACTGGAGTCAACCAGGTGAAAAGAAATTAACTGGAGGATCCAACTGGCAACCAAAAGTTGCACCTACAACTGCTTGGAATGCTGCAACAATGGTAAGTATATAAAGTTCATTATAGAGTAGTGCATGTATAGTGTATAGTAAATTTCATGTACAATATGAAAGTACCATGAGTGAATTTTTAGATTCATTCCTAATATTGGAGAGTAGGGAGAACACATAAATTAGAAAATAGATTGTTTAATTTTGTCAGCCTTTAGAAATCCTAGAATGCATTGTAGTATATGTTAAATGGCTTTAAGTTAGCAATTTGCGTAAATAACAAAACTTTCCACACAAATCTTTCTCTACATAAACTCCAAAAGAATTAACTATGGAAAGATTGAGAAGAGAGAAATTACAGTCAGTCCTACATTTAATCAGTGTGAAAATCTACCATCTTTTTGTTATCATTATGGTTTCTTCTGCACAGGCTAATTCTTTTGGTTAGAGCATGTTGCTGAAGAGGCCAAAGTCAGGTATTTAATGACTTACCAGCTGAGCTTTTTATGGAGAAGCTTTGCTTTATAACTATTCTTGTCATTTGGCCTGCTGTCTTAAAGATGATTGACTATTGAGTGACTTCAGTGAATTATTAGTAAAATCAAAATATTTTCTGCTGATTTACCAGTAGCAATATCCCTGTGTAAAAAAGAGCATGTGTTGTTATTGTTTTTAAATTTCTCAGGGAAAAATATGGCATGATGGATAGAAAACTTTGGTTCAAGTCCTGCCTCTAATACATAGGGGCCTCAGTGACTCCCTGGCAAATCACACAAATTCTTTGTATTCTAAATTAGCTCTCTAAAACTAAATTACAGAAGAGACACCAACCTGAATAGAGAGAGCTTGCTCACCCTTTGGTAGAGAATGTGTACTAAATTAACGAAATTACAAATCTAATCCCTATCTTTGACTCTATACCTTCTCACTTCAAGGTAATTCCTTTATTCAATTTCTTTGGTCTGTTGCCAGATTTCCTTGATTTTAGGCATGCTATGCTAGCTATATGGTTGGATTAAAGACAAAAGCTAGTAGTAAGCTTGATAAGTATTTGTTTAATATTGTTTGAAAACTCATTGAGGTTCACAAGTAGCAAATAATAAAACTTACACCTCTTGGAAGCCATGATTTTTTATTGGTAATCAAACTAAGTATACATAGGAATATATTACAATTTATACTGAAATCATTCCCAGTGTCACAGAAGAGAACTACCTAGTGACTCTTTCATATGGGAAGCTGGTATAAAATATTCATATATCATAAAAGTGTTTTTCAGTTTTAAAATAATTTTACATTATGCAACATCTTACAGATGTATATGAAATTAGCACAGGCAATTGAAGTTTGACTACACAGGAAACTAATAATTCAAATCTTTTATACAGGTGGAAGTAATTTGTAATTTCTACATGATAATTTGTGATAATATCAGTAGGCTGGAAACAATCTCTTGCTTCCTTTGTCCTTTTCCTTCCCACTTCCCCTTTCTCCTTCTCTCTTCCTTTTTGTCTTATGCCCTATCACCTCTCTCTCTTTCTTTCTTCCCCCCTCCCCTAATTTCCTTTATGTTTTAGCATACTAAATGTCATAGATTTTATTAAAGTTTACTTGCAGTGTTGGAGATTGGTAGTTCTTGAATAGAATTGCTGCTATTGTAACATTTTTCTACATTTCTAACCTGTTCCATTAATACTTAAACACTGTCAAGGTTTTAGAGTCTTTTTTAAAAAAAATATTTATTCCTTCAGGTCATGTAAAGTATATTTGTATTCCAGACTCTGCTAGTGAATTTGCCAGTTAATCTTTCCTTGCCATGGACATTAGTTGAAGGTTTAGTGTAACATGCATATCAAATTTACCGTGTGGCTTCTGAATTTTAGACAAATGACTGTGCACTTTTGGTTGTAAAACGTGAACAGAAAAGACCAAAGCAGAGGCAGTTGTTTTTAACCTTGGCAGTGTTGGTCTTAATGTAGATGTCCCTCTTTGTTAAATTACTTGAATTACAGGCGTTTGTATTTGAGCTAGAGATTAAATGTACTTGTGAACTCAAATGCTCTGTGTATTTTCTGTTGTGTAAGCACTTGTTCTAATCCAGTGTTATTGCATTATGTAATTGTTCTCCCTGGGGAAAACAGAATGGCATGCATTTTCCACAATACGTAAGTGACCAAAAACTAGCCTTTTTGCAATAAAATCGGCATGTTATTAACCACTGCTGTAGCAGAATCTCATAACCTTCCAGCTGTTACACATTTTTCATGATAAGATCTTCAATGTGTCAAAAAGATTCCTTCTGGCATATATTGATTTCATGGGTATGCTGGCAGACTTGATTCCAGTGGTGGCATGGGAAAGATCAAAATTTTTTTTCTTGCTTAATATTCTGCCATTTGCTTCCAGATAGCTGGGTGTCTGTTGTTTGTATGTGTCTGTGCTGCCTTAATGCACTTGATGAATTCTGAATGAAGGGGGATGTTGATTGTGGTGGTGTGATTAAAATAATAATTGCATGAATTCTCACAGGCTTATGCTATATTTGACAGTTTGTTGATTTAACATGGCAGACCTTAATTTTAAAGTTGGGAGAGACCAATAAGTCATTTGTGTTCACTTAAATACTAAACTTTTGCCTATTCAGAGTAACCTCTTATTTTAATTCATGCTTCATTTAACTTATACATCCATTTAAATTACAGAATTCCATTTTAGTTTTTTATAATTCCAGCAGTGCTATTGGTCTTTCACCTTTATATAATGTCAGTTTTCATTGTATGATGATATGTGTAAGGGGATCTTACTAAGGTAATAAATATTTTCCCCAAAAGAAACAATACTCTGATTATGTAATACTATTTATTTTTACAACGGAATGTGATACATTAATGAAACCCTAATTAAAAGGAAAAACAACTTTTTAAAAATTTAGTTTTTAAAATATAAAAAGTTAGATTTTTGGGTTTTTTTTTTGTCTTTCCTATTCCCCCCCTTCTTCCCCCAAAATGATTGCTTTTGTGTCAGTTGTGAACTGGCGCCATGCAGACCCTTTATTTGTAGTTATGATTAATTCATTTAATTAAATGCTCAATCACATCATTACAGTGTATAATTCTTTTAAAACATTTTGAACAGTCACCAAGGTTACTAGTAATTTTGAGCTAAGTTCTTTTTGAGAAGCTCATTCTTATTAATTGGTCAGAATACATTATGTTTTTACTTAATTAAGGATCTAACATTGAATTATATTAGTCTTCTTAGACATGCTTTTATTGCACTAATAAGGGCTTTCAGAAATAACTTCATTTGTTTTTTATAACCAAATGTAGATGGTTGCTCTTTGGATCATTGTTTTATATAAGGTTGAGTCTTTTCAGTTTGTAATTGCCTTTTGTTGTTGTTGTTAACTGAAAGGAACCTTTTTGCCCCTAGGGAAAAACTCTAAATAATTGATCATTAATTTAAGACTGTGTGACATAGTGGATAGAAACCTAGCTTCAAATCTGTTTCTGACACACACGTATATATGCATGTATGTATATATAGACCATGTGACTCTGGGCAAGTCACTTATCTCTCATTGCCCCAGGCTGCTATTCAGAGATTGTTTACCAGGAATTTCTTACTCCAATTAAATAACACATACAGATCATTAAGAAAAAAGTAGCTATCCTAGTTTTGGATGTTTCTCAGTGCCACTTTGTCTTGGCCGTGTTAGCAAAGCTTTTTTTTTTTTTTTAAACAATTGCTGGTATTGTTGCCCTAATATTGTACATAATTGAATTACTTCCTAGTTGTTAAACTTTTTTTTTCCTCCCTGCATTAGGCACCCCCTGTAATGGCCTATCCTGCTACCACACCAACCGGAATGATAGGATATGGAATAGTAAGTATTCATTTGGATATGTGACTGCTTGGCAGGGGATGGGGTACTAAGGGAATAAGCTCTCCTATACCAGCTACTATGTGCCTGCAGGCACTATGCCAAGTACTTTCTACAAATATTATCTTACTTGATCTTCACAAACCCCAGTGAGGTAGGTGCTATTACTGTCCTCATTTTACATTTGAGGAAACTGAGGCAGACAGAGGTTAAGGGACTTGTCAAGGGTAACACTTCCAGTAAGTAAGTAAGTGTCTGAGGCCAAATTTGAAATCATCCCTTCCTGAATCCAGGCCAAAAACTCCACCAGCTGCTTCTGGCAATTTTACACACACACAAACATACACATGCTGTCTGTATTGTTGCAGAAGATCTGTCTGTACAACAAGAGTTCAAAAATTGAAATTTTTATCAGAAGAACATAAATAGCCTGTGTGTAGTCTTAATAGATGGTTACATCCATGAATTTAATTTCATAAGTAGGTGGTAGTGATTTTTAACAATATGTTAATATACTCTGGAACAATTGAGAGTTAATTCAGTAGTAACTATTCTATAGATATTTTAGGCCTCCTTATATTTTTTCCTAAAAGAACAGCCAAATTCCGAGTGAGCCCTTGGGAATTAACTTGAGTTTTTCATCCTTTCATTGAGGATATGGAGCTAGTGGGTTTAAGAACTGTACTTTGATTTATACTGTAGTAAAAGAAGAACTTTGCTTCAACATGCTTAGGAGAGAGCTTCTTTTCTTACATTTGTAACTTTTCCTGTGATTCTGTAGCCAGTAAATTTAGAAATCCTTGGTTCCAACCAAGGTCTATAATTTAGGCATTACATCTTTTATAAAATTTGAGAGATACCTCAGAACCAGACCAGAAGTACTATATAGTATTGTTAATTTTTGTAGTTTTCTTTTTTCAAAGGGAGAAAGAATCCACTGACAAATAATGTGCTTTAACTTTATGATTTATTTTTAGCCAACTCAGATGGGAAATGTACCTGTAATGACACAACCAACATTAATATACAGCCAACCTGTCATGAGACCACCAAATCCCTTTGGCCCTGTTTCAGGAGCACAGGTAACGTGGGACAGTTAATGTTATCATGACTGACTTTATCTGGGAAGAGTTTACCAAGTCAGATATGGAGACAATCAGAGAACTAGTAATTTAGTACATGGAAGGTGGGAATTTGCTCACCTCCTTTTGTAAGTAAAGAATGCTTTTCATTATTGATTTTTTGGAAGCAAGAGGAGAAATAAGTAAAGGTTAGTAAAGATAAAGCCCTTAGTAAACTGGTATTCTAGGGTATAGAGGTATATTATTTGGAATTTAAGAGTGTTTGGTTACTTATGCATGGATTTTTGTATGAACCCAAATATGTAATTAGTTTTATCCTCTGTAATAAGATATTTTGAGATATCTTCTTTCTTCCACCAAAGGATAATATTCCCAGTAGCAGCATTTAGTCCATTTGGTTTTTCTTAAATGAGGGACTCAATATATCTTATGTTGTTGTTGTATTACAACCTTAATGTTTTTATCACCTGTTTGGCCTAAATGGTTAATTTCCGTAACTTTAGTGCCTTGATTTCCTTTTTGTGCTTTCAGAGAAAATGATATAACTGATTGAATTCCAAATTATTGCTATATAGTTTTCAAGTTATTTCCTTTTCTAACTTCTGTGTTCTTGTTTTCTTTTGTTAATTGTATAGCTAATGCTTTTAAACTTAAAGAGTTGTCTGTATACATTATCTTTCCTTCTATGTAGACTTTTTCTTCTGTGACAGAAATTTAACTACCTAATCCTACCTGATAAATAAATGTTCTTTATGCTGCTTCTGTTTGCAGATTAGCATCATCTGTGACCACGGTTCCCCTCTAGCATTGGCTAATTTACACGTTGCCTCTTCTCTGTTTGAAGGATGCATATATTTTATTATTGGTCATGTGTTTAAATTCATATTGTTTGGTTTGAATTTAATTTCTTTTCTATACCTCTACAGTCCTTTTCTCTTTTTTGTTCTGAAAGGACATTATAATTTGGTATTTAGCTGAATTTAGTTTTTATTCTTAAGAAGTAAAACTCAGATTGATTTAAATTAATACTTTTGCTCTAAAATATTTTCATTCTATTTAATATTGAAGTGAATTTGATCAACTTGGTCTTTAAACTGTAGCATTTTTTTTCATTTGTAGCATTTGAATTAATTTTCAAGATGTGTCACAAGAATGCTATATATAACATTGCTATAAATTGGAGTAATTGAAATTTTAACTTGGTTTTCCCTCCCCACCCTGCAAGTTTACAGTTTTCTTCAGATGTTTTATTTTAACATAAAAGTAGTTGACCCTCTGCCTTCCAATAGTACTAATACTATGGACTGCCATTTTAAAATATTGAACAACTAAAGTAGCAATTTTACTCTAGTAACTTGTTAAAAATAAATATAATTTTCCCTTTGGTCAGTTTATCCATCCTTTCAGTTTTATGTAATCATAAAACTCTTCATTTTTCTTGTCTTTTAATCTCTTATTCTTTATCTTTAACATTATTTCTTGGGCCTTTTGGTTTCATCCAAAAAAAAAGTGATCCATTTCTTCATTCAATAAGCTTGCTTTATTATACAAAAATGACACTCCCTGTCCTCAAGGAATATGTAGTTTAATATGAGTCAACTGGCATATGCAAATAGCTAATGCAGAATGGAATGTGATAAATGCCTAATAATAGAAATAAGATCAAGATGCAATGAGTTCATTGAAAAGATGTATTGCTTTAATGTTGCATCTCAATTTCAAATGATGATATTTCTAGTTTTAAGTTTTATTTTCCCCTTCTGGGGGGACCACAAGAACAATATAGATATGTGCCAAAAGGAAAATATTTAAACCAGAGCTGAGAAATTTATTCACACTAAAATATAGTTTCAAATATTTATTAGCACGATGCATTCCTAGAAGCACTTCTACATGCTGTCTTTCTTAGAGGCAGCAGAGTGCATCAGTGAATGGAGACTGCATCGCTGTTGTAGTGCAGGCAGCATTCTTGTATTGTATTACCCTGCCTGTCACCAACAGGTGGGATAACTGTACAATGATTTCTGGGTTTTGAAGCTGTAATGGATAATTAGACTTAGAGTTTTAAGCCATGTAACTCCTGTAACTTTCAAAAATTTCCTTGGCGTTTTAAAATATATTCTATCTTGGAGTCTCTACATTAGTTTCCTTCTTTAAATGTTCTTAAAAGCTAACCTTAGAATTCATTTCATTTATCTGCATTTAAGCTTTTTGCCTTCTGAGATGTTAATGATCTTACAAAGTCAAAAAAAATGTGCCAGGCTTTAGGTAAGCTGGGGGTGGGGAGAATAACAGGAACACATTTTTGTGATTTCTTCTAGGAAGTAAAGATTACATTATCATCTCCGAAGTAAGGTAATAATAAGAGAATAATCTACTTAGGGTTGGGAACTTCCCTAAACATTGTTGATTTGAAAGAGAACCCTCTTTCAGGGCAGGGAAGGCAAACAAGATTAGGAGAATTTCACAATAGTAATGGTAATGGGGAAGAGTAAGACTTTGTTACTACCACGTGGTCCTTCTTCTTCTACTCTACTGACCCTTTTACTTCAGCACTCATTAAATATATTGAGGCATCACAGACACATGCAGTTATTATTTTCATCTACAGGGTCTCGTATGAACCTACTGGGCATTACTATATCCTGGCTCTGCCATTTAATAGCTCTGTGACCCTCACCAAGTCACTTCACTTGATCTCTTTGAGTCTCAGTTTCTTATGAAAATGCAAGTACTTGCACTATCTTTCATAAGGTTGTTGTGAGTAAAGTATTACATAATCTATTTTTGTTCATTTGCAGTTTCTAATCTATTTCAGGTTTTCCCAGTATCTTATACTTGAATAACCTCCCATTTAGTTTACTGTGCACCCAACTGCTAGAATATGTTCTGTGAACTGTATTTTTCTTACTTTTCCCTCTGATTAAGCCTACAATGACACCCTGTTGTATTGAAAGTGTGTGTGTGTGTGTGTATTTTCCAGGCAGTCAATCAATTTTTCTTTTTGTCTTCCTATTTCTTCACAAGGTTCTACTCTAACAGTAACAAGTGAGCAAGTGAAAAATAGTAATGTATTTGATTTCCACTGTTAGGTGAATATCATAGACTTTGTTTCTCACTCTCTGCTTTTCTTTATTCCATCCAAGCCAATCTTTATTATTTATCACTATTTTAAAGATGCTCTATAGGAGGATCTTTTTAAATAGCAAAAGATTGTATAAATGTGAGCTGTTAATACTAATAATTTTCATTAATTGTTAATATAGCAATTTTCTTGCTCATTCTGTGTAGAAGTTATGGTCATTATACTCTTCTTCTGTTTGCTTTTTTCTTCCCAATTCAAAGAACACTAGACTCTGTCAATTTCCTCTGAGACTTGATTTTTAAAGTTTACCTCCTCCAAGAAACCTTCCCTAATATCACTCATTTCCTATCTTCCCCCAAAATTCACTCAAGCAAATAATATAAAATATTTAGTGGTGATGTAATGGTGAATTATGAGCGTGTGATAGGTTGACCAGTGTTCAGTGTTCACTGAAAACAAAATAAAAAAAACACAACAGAGTTCTCAGTGGAAGACAGTCAGATATTAAATGGTATCTTGATAAATTTTTCAAGTGGAATGAGAAAGATAGACTTTTCACACCTGAAATGATTTGATTTTTATTAAACCCCTCTTTTGTATTTGACAACACTTCAGATGCTTGAATATAGTTATGTTCTCCTTGAGCCTTTTTCTCCAAGCTAAACAAATCTAGTTCCTTCAGCTTATATCTCAATAGAATAAACCTTAAGGGACCTACACAACCTACTTCTCTTCCTCTAGAAGCTTTCTAGTTTGTCAATGTCCTTCCTAAAATATGTAATCAGTAATCAGATGTGATCTGACTGAGGTGTAGAATACATCAGAACTATCATACCCTTATTCCTTAGGAGTTTTTTCTCTCAACATAATCTGATGTAGTAGCCTTCTTGACTGTCATATCACTATTATGCATTGCAGTGAACCAGAAACCCTGTCTCTTTTTCAGATGATCTGCCCTTCCACTTCCCTGTCTTGTACTTGTGACGTTGATACTTTGAACTGAAGAATAAAACTACATTTGTTACCGTTAAATTTCGTCTTTAAAATTTGGCCAAGTCCTTTACCCTGCAAGGGTCTTTTTAGATATTGACTCTACCCGTCAGTATGTTAATTATCACTCCTGCCTTTGTGATAACTTTAAATTTAGTGAACTGTGCTGCCTGTATACAGTCCCCAAGACACTTCTTTTGAAGTCCATCTCAAATCATTCATATTTGAGTCTGGCTATTCAACCAGTTTTGAACCCATGTAACTATGTTACTGTTCATCTTTAGATTTTTTTTCACAAGAAAAGC
>CM053771.1:92544985-92604477 GCA_028658325.1 Potorous gilbertii
ACCCCTACTTCCAGCAAGATCCAAATTGCTGTCTCATAAACTCTCCTCTCTTCCATTAGAATGCTCCAGGAACTCAGTGAGGGGCCCATGACAGCCATTGGGACTAGTCTGTAGGAGAAAGCATCAGTACAGTATAAAGCCAAGAATTGCCATGATTTAAGACTAAGATCTGTCTTTTTGGTGACTAACCCTTCAGTTCTTTCAACTCTTATTAATACCCATAATCAGTAACCTACCAAGAGAAGCCCTTATTCAGAAAGTGTGAAATTTTTATTTGGAAAAGCTGTATGGAATGAAGAGCTATGTGTGTCCTTGACTGTAATTTAACAGGACTCTTTTCGGGGATCAAAATCATAACTCTTAGGCAGTACCTTTCTTTTCAATCTTCAAATGTAGAAACAGTAACTAAAATTAACTTTTCTTTAAAAAATTATATATTCAGTTTGCAGTAGACATTCCTTATGTATTTGTATTTATTTATGATTATCAATTTAAGTAACATTAATATGATATCAAACCTCCTTATGAAAATGAGTATGGATGTATACAGTATGTTTGATTTTTATTCACAAGAATGATTCTGATTCAGAATGCTTTTCAGCTGACATACAGAGCACTAAATATTTTACAGCAAGTCCATAGATATGAATCTCTTAGAAATTCTCAGTCTGTATGGGAATTAGGGAAGAGTTATGAATGCATTAATCCGTATAGTCAATTCTGTGCCTAGATTTTGCAAAGGAACAGTTCGCTGACTAGGAAAAGCACTACATTTTTAATTCCACATTAGTGCATCTGGAAGGAACTTTATTGCTTTGTGCTTGGCATGTCATTATTCTACATTTGACATTAGGGCCTCTCCAAAATGAATGTGAGAAATTGCTTTCACTTTAAAGACTTTCCTTCTTTTCAGTAAAACTCTAGGAGGTATTATGTGGGGGGAGGGCAAAATCCTGGAACCTTTCATTTGGCTTGTGCCAGGTTTATGATCATGTACCTTTTGAATAAGGGAAAATAGTGTCTTTACAGATGTCTAGCAAGAGTTTAGTTAATGGAGAATTAAGCTGCACTGTTGATCGGTGCTTTGTGTAAATACATCTTAACATTTGGGTTGAGAGGGGCCTTAAGAAGGACAGTCAGTAGTAGGAAAGCAATTCTATACATGAGTTAAGCATACTTGTTGCATTGTCTCTGCAGATTCTATTTTTGTTTACAATATTAAAATGTATGTTAGCAAAAATGGGTGGATTTTCAAATAAAATGCAGCTTCCACAAAACTTTTGTTACAGTATTTGGTCTGAGGTCTAATTTGTTTTTGTTTTTCATTCTGCTCTTTAAAGTGTTCAAAGTTGGTTGTTTTGCTCACATAATAAAATGTCCCCTATTCAGATTTTAAATTTCCAGAAACATAGTACAGTTAAGCATTTGTGGCTACGTTCTGGACTTTTTCTTGATAAGCCAAATAACCCATTAAAAGGAGTAGTTGGTGTACGTAACTTTTTATTTTTTTTATCCAAAGAAAGTAAAGTTCAAGAGGAAATATTTTTCTTGAAATTTGGATATTTTATGATTCAATGTAACAAAGGTGCCTTCAGACCTATGTAACTGGCAGTGGTGAATTGGGATTCCATATCATGTAGTATGTGTACAGATACATGATGAGAAAAGGTAAAATGTTCCAGGATTTTCACTGATGCTCTTAAGAGTTTAGTTATGTTATGACTATATGCTTTTTTTTGCTACAGTTGAAAAGTTGAAAAAAATAATTCAGGATGCATGAACTTAAAACTACTTGAAAACGTTTTGCAAACATGGGTGTAATGATTCTTCCAAATTGTCATGGCAAGAAGTATTTTTAAAATGTCAAAAGTTATATATTAACAATGAAACATTAAGTACCTGCTCTGTGCTAGGTGAGAGTCAGTTTTTTGTAGTGGTTAGAGTGGGCTTTGGAGCAAGGAAGATCTGGGTTCAAATTCTACCTCTGGTATACTAGCTGAGTGATTCGGGTCAAGTCACTTAATTTCTTAGTGCTCTAGGCACCTCTCTAAGGCTTATATTGATAGGGGCCATTTCCTCATATGGGAGTTTCCTATACCAATGAGATCACAAGATGAGTCCCTATCCTTATCATGTATGTTAGGTGCTAGGGATACAGACAGAAATGAAAAAATCCCTGCCCTTAAAGAGCTTAAACTTTATTGAGGGAAAACATCTACATACACTATTATATACAAAATATATATAAATACAAGGCAGTTAAGGTGAATCAGGAAAGGTTTCCTGGAGATTAGGAGTCCTTATCCTTTTTTTCTGTGTCATGGACCTCTTTGGCAGTCTGGTGAACCTTACAGACCCTACCTCAGAATCATATTTTTAATTACATAAAATATATAGTATTAAAAAGCAAACCAATTATATTGATCTGTAGCTATCAAAATGTTAGAACAAGTTTTGCAGATCCTAGTTTAAGAATTCCTGCTCTATACAAAGTAGTGATTGAGCTTCAGAGGAGACTAGGAATTCTAAGAGTTGGGGGTGGGGAGGGAATGGATTCCAGGTATGGGGGACAGTCTGTGCAGATACTGAGAGCCGGAATGTCACGTGTAGGGGATAGCAAGAGGTCCAGTTTGGCTGGACCATGCTTTGCGTGAAGGAGAATAATATATAATAAGCCTGAGTTTTCAAATGCTAAACAAAAGGTTACATTGGACCCGAGAGGTAATAGGGAGCCACTGGAATTTATTGAACAGGATGATGACGTAATCAGACCGGTGTTTTTGGAAGGACACTTTGGCAGCTGTATAGGGAAGCAGGGAAAACTTAGAACAGGGAGACCAAGGGATATGGGGCCTGAATTAGTCAGTGAGATCATTGGCAGTTGTGGTTGGGTGCAGCCAGAATGCAAAGGGTTAAGAAGTGAAGGGGTGGAGTCAGTGAGAGCATTCGGTAGGATTGACTGAGACTGGGAAGGAGGGAAAGGAGTAGGACTCACAGCTCAGGAGACCATTGAATTGGGAAGAGATTACAATTCCCAGCGAGGACACTGTGTTCATCATTTACCCAGGTTTAGGTAGAGTGAAACATGGACAGAAAACTAATGATAGAATATTATGATTGGGTAAAGGAATTTCATAATTCCTTATTACAGAAGTGGAATACAATGGTGATAGATAGATCATTGTGGGTGCTTACGGTACAATAAGGGAAGAGGTCATGAGGATTCAGATTGAAGAACTGAGAGGCTGGAGTGCTTTAGGAAATACCTGTGTATATATATATATATATATATATTGAAGTCTCCTAGATTTGGGGAAGGAATGAAAAATTATTAAGTATTTGCTGTGTGGAAAACAATGAGCAAAATGGTTGGAGTATAGATTAAGAAGCAAGAGAGTTAAAAAGCTAGGTCGTACAATGGATAGAGTACCAGGCTTGAAGTCAGGAAGACTCATCTTCCCGAGTTCAAATCTGGCCTCACACACTTGCAAAGTTGTGTCACCCTGGGCAAGCCACTTAATCCTGTTTGCCTCAGTTTCCTCATCTGTACAATGCACAGGTGAAGGAAAATGGCAACTCAATCTGGTATCATTGTGAGGGAAACCTAAATGGGGTCACAGAGTTGGACATGACTGAACAATGCATATAAATAAAAATATTCAGCTACAAGGTGGATGGTAGGGTACAATGATCCTTTGGATATGGCAACAAAGTAGGTGATAATACATTTTATTTAGTACCATTTTTATTGTAGTTTGTTGACAAGAGTTGGGATAGAGAACAAAATGGTAAGTCAAGTACTGAATGAACTTCTTGACAAAGGAGAGAAACGACTTGTGCCTGCCATTGTACTAGATCAGAGATGTTTTTTAAGACACTTTGAGAAGTCACTTGTCCATAATAGTACTTGACATTTTCTGCTTTAAGATTTGCAGAGCAACTTAAATATATTTCCTTTTGAACTTCCCAAAACCTATAAGTTGACTACCATAGGTATTATCCTTAGTTTACCAATGTGGAAACTGAAACTCACAGAGTTTAAATTATGTACTTATGGTCACAAATAAATTATAGAAGTTGGATATCTCTGTCTTCCTGGAAGCTGTCCATTATATCACACTATCTTAGTATCTCTAAGCACCTTCAGGTACAACTATGCTTAAACATTCTTGGCCTAAACATATTACTTTGAATTTTTTGTAAAATTGATCTCCATAGGTTACCAGTGATTAAAGTTCAGGTCCCATGTTCTTTGGGGCACCCAAACCCATTACTAGGTGGAATTCTATCTAGAATTTATCTATATTTTTTAAAGTTTCTGAAAGGAAAAACTTCTTTATTTTGGCCTATCTGGGTTTATCAAAAGCTGAATCTTGTCTTATTTTAAATGGTGACATTCTGTTTGACGTGTTACCATATTAGAAGTACTTCTGATATGTAGTTTGAAAATTTTGATAAGGCAACTAAAAATAACACCAACATTACATTTAGGGAAGTGAAATAAAAAACTTAGAATGATATTCTAGTAGTAATCATTGTAGCACTACTGTATTGGTTGTGGAATTTGTATGTAGGTCTTTTCATATATTTATTTGCTTTTGACAAGATAAAGCTTGGTCTTGAGGGAGAAGAAATTTTCTTGATCTTGTCATGTGTCAGTTGAGTTGACTGTTGAGGTAGGAAGAGAGGAAAGGTTATGGAGAAACTTCTTTTTTTTTTTAAACCACCTCATTCTAAAAATATACATATTTATTTAATTATTAAGGATTTACATATCATAAAGGTATTTGAAAAGGTGGTGTTTAATGTCATATGATCAACAAGATGACTTAGGTTTTCTTTTTATTAAATTCTCAACCTACAAAACCTCAAATTAAAAAAAAAATCATGGACCAGTTACGAAGCAGTTACAACTGAGTTCACAAGATAAAAAGAATCTCACAAGATTACCCAAAAAAAAAATTCTTATGAATTAAACCATGAGAGCTAAAATGCTCTGACCTAATTCATTTAGCATCCCTCCCCAGCAGCGGGTACAATCAAATTCACAGAAAAATAGTCTGATTGTAGGGAGTGGCTACTCAATTTCCCCATTTCTTTTTTTTTTCAAAATGATATTTTATTCTAACAAATAATTTTTTTAATAGTCAACATATAATAAATGCAATATTATCTTATAAAGTATCAAAGGCAGTAGATTCCGTTTAGTGGATTTGTGATGACAGTCCAAGATGTTTGTGCTAAAAATTCTTTAAAAGTACCTCAGGAAATAAATAATTATAAAGAATATCATGAATAGTATATTGAATTCCTGTGGGTGCTCACAACACACTTTGTTTTATTGGTGAAATGGGTTCACTGTATCTTCTCTACAACTATCATTCATGGTCTACTGTGGCATGCTAACAACACTATCTATTCCTTTCTAACACCCTCACCAAAAATAATTCCTTCTCTGGGCATAGGTTAGATTAATATAAATGTATAGATGGAAAAAATAGATGGACAGAGAGACCAATTCAAATAATTCTGACTTATACACTTATTTTTTCCAATTTCCCCATTTCTGCAAGACACTGATTCTACTCAGCCACTTCAAAAAGGAGGAAGGAAAGAATTCGTACTGCACACAACACTTAAGATTTACAGGATAGATGGGAAGGATATTAGCCTAACGGAAGGAGGACTGGATACACACCAAAAGCCAGTCTTCTCTCCTCAGGACAGGAAAACAGACCTGGGCAGCCTTCATCTCTCCCGATTCATGAAGTCTGGGATTTTCTAGTGAGAATAAAGAATCAGGATTCCCAAAGGCAAGTGATGAGAAACATAAAACAAATAGCTGACATTCTAAAAGACCAAGTTCATAAGCAGATAAACCAAGAGAGGAACACAAAGGCAAAAGACTGAGTAAAATCTGAATAACTAAGGCACAAGAAACCAATTGTATCATGAAGGAAAATAAACCTATATAACCTGATTAAAATATTGTATGCCATTCTTAGAGATCATGGAACAACAGCAAGAAACTTCGTAACAGTTAGTAAGAAAAATCATCCCTACTTTCTTCTTTTGAAAGTTTTTAGGACAGAATTCAGAGCTCTCAATACAATCAATTTCTATCACTGTTAATCAGGTTGCCGATTTTTGCCCTAGTTTCTCCAGTTGTCAAGTACAGAGAATACCACGTACTCCCTCTGCTGTCCTGGAGCGCCTAGCACACAGTCGTTAAATCACTGAGTTCTTTGAGTTAAAATATCATTTTAAAGACATCATATTTGAAACAACTACCAGAATAGACAAAAAGTGTATACCTGATAGAGGATATCAACAAAAGTGGAAGCTCTGAGAGGGAGAGTAGCAGGAACACAATAACACTGAAGCTGAGGGTAATTTTTGGCAAAAAGAAGCAAACAGTAGTACTCTTAAAAGAATATGTCTATACAAGCTACAGCAACTGACTTTGAGTACAAGATGTGTAAGGAACTTAATCATAGATCTCTGATAAGAACAGGAATTAATAAAGTAAATGCCACCATGCAGTAAATGCCAGAAAACAATCACACAATTTCTGAACATGAACAACAAAGCTTCATTTAAGAGAAATCACCCTTCATCACCAGAGGTAAAAAATAGCATGCCTTAATCTCCGTGGCTTGTAGATGATTACAACAATTTGTTGCAAGTGTTCAAAAGAATGACTTTCAAGTATGAAAATTTTATTTCAGAGCTCAGGACTTTTATTTAGATAATTAAAATTCACCTTTGTCATTAATTACCTTTGTGAGTCTGATCAAGTCACAAACTTTTGGGGCTTCAGTTTTCTCATTTATATAATGAAATCTTTGGACTGGATGACCTCTGAAATGTCCCTCCCAAACAATGATTCTGCATAAGGCATAATCATATACCACATTTAAGAGAAATTCCTGGAAAGAATAGAAAATTACGTTCCAAAAAAACAACAGAGCTCAAGATGAAATCCAAAATAACACCCTGCAAATCTAAGCGATGAAAAAATAGACATTCAACAAATTGAGATATCACAGCAAAAGCAAAACTTGAAGTGAGCAGTTGGAAAACTTGTAAACACCCCAGACACAGAATAAAGGTAAGTGCAGTTATCAAGAAAAAACTAATAAAATCTTAGGTTTTTCTTTATAAATTATTTTTCAATTTTTATAAATTGTAATTTTCAAATAGATCTAGGGAGGTTTAAAAAGGAAAGTGTGACCATTAAAGGGTTACCAAAGGATCTAAGAAGCTAAAAATCTAAGGAGAACTTTCAGGTAAAAAAAAAAATTTTTTTTTGAAGAGTTGAATTAATACTCTGTTCTAAATCTCTGTATTCTTTAAGTGAATTAGTATCTTTTGTTGAAAGGAATAGCAGAGTGGCAGGTTGCATGAATGAGGAGTTAATCATGCACTCCTACAAAATCCATAGGTGAGCAGTGAAGAGACATTAATTTCTTATATGTCTCTCAATGAAATTGGACGAGGGCAACCCCAGGAAAGGGTAAGACCAGAGACCAATCCGTGTGTGTGTGTGTGTGTGTGTTCACACGAAACAGGTCTTATAATGCTTTTTCTGGGGATACCTTGCACGTTAGAGACCACAGTCTGTCAAAGAGTTAATATCTTGATAGATAGTATTTCACTACAGGAGGATAACAGGGAGGACGTAGAAGCAGAGGTGAGGTGACAGCTTAAGGAATAAAGACCGATCCTGTAAGGGGAGAGAGTAGAATAGGACCTAATATTTTGGAACACAAGGTGGCTGCTACCACATGGTACTGTTTCTGATATTGCTTCCCTCATGAATTGCCATTTTAAAGAGTAATAAGGAAAGGGGAAAAGAACAGAAAACGAGGAGAGGTTAAGGTAAGTTCTATAAAATCAATAATAAATTGGCTAAGACAGGGAGCTCAATCCTAGTACATCAAAAACTACTCCTATGAATGACAATAACATAAAAACCAAGTTTCAATATAGCCCCTGAGCCACAAGATATAAAAATGTAAGCAAAGAGGAAGAAGGAGTAATACAAGTGACTACTTGGAAAAAGATGCAGTAAAGGAAAAATATAAAGTGAAAAAAGTGGGAGGGAAGATTTTGAGTGACAATTTAACTGGGAAGAGAAAAAGGGGAGAAGATCAGAAGAAAAAAAATTCAAAGAACTTATGATAGGCAAAAGATAGGATGGGGAGAAAGCCCGGAAAATAGAAGCAGCAATGTAGTATGAGTAAAATTAACTTGAAAAACAAAATAATGACTTAGAAGAAGGGTGTAAAAATGATACAAAAGAAAGAAATGGAGGAAAATGCAAGCCTACCTTGTCTTGAATGTATTGAACTAGCTATTAAAATCTAAGCAACAATGGATAACAGTACAGCAATCTGCTGTGTCTAATAAATAGCTAAAATTTAATAAAGATATACAGAACAAAAATTAGGTAACAACAAAATTCATCTTGTTCACAAGTCCAGAATGATAACAGTGAAAGATTATAGGAGATTTTAATATTTTTCTATCTAAGCTAAAAAATTACAAACTCCCTATCCTAAAACTAAATAAATGAAAAAAAAAAACTAGAGATTTTACAACAGATTTAGAAAATATTCTGAATGGAAACATTAAAGAACATGACATTTTTAGCTGTGTGACCCTGAGCAAGTCACTTTAAACCTGATTGCCTCCAAAAAAATTTTTAAAAAACATGCATTTGTTCAGCACCGTATGATACCTTTGTTAAAATACACTACTAAGACTGAAAAAATATGAAAAAGGAAATGTATTTAATCTCCTTTACAGACATAACAAAATGTCATACAAATAACACAAGCAAAAAATACAAACTTGAATGGATTCTTATGCTGGCCCCTGAATGCTGCATTATGCAAATAACTGAAAGAATGGCAATTATGAGAAAATATACCTCACTTTCTGAAATGCAGGTAGAGAAAGTATTTCTCACAGGCAAAAATTTACCTCTGAAAACATTAACAAAATAAGAGGATTAATGAACAGCAAATTTTAAAGATAAGGTCAAGGAACAAACCTAAAATGAATAAAAAAGAGGAACTCTTGAAAAATAGAGAAGTAGATATACCAAAAAGCAGAGACTAAAGAATTAAACTAAAAGCAGGTTCTTTAAAAGAGAAAGAGAAAGACTTAGAAATCAACACTGTAAATAACCTGATCTAAAAAGGAAGAGGTAGTAAGTAAAATCAAGTTGTCAACACAAAATGGTTAAAGCAAAATCACAATAAACAGAGAAGAAATGAAGAGTTATCCAAACCTACATAATTTTGAGCTAGAAAAACTGATAATTTAAAAGAGAATTATCTACAAAAATACAAAATTCCTTAATGAACACAAAATAAAGATTTTAATCCAATCTAAAAAACTGAACTGCAAAAGAACTACCAAAAGGAATTAAAAAAAAAAAAAGCACGCACAAACTGGTCTAGATATATTTACAGGTAAATTTTAGCAAACATTTTGATAACCTTAAATATTTATGCTATACAAATCATAAAAATGAGAAATACTGTAAAACACTACAATTCTGGATGGGACAAATATAATCTTAATACATATATGAAAAAACGATAAAGCAAAGACTACTCTAGACCAATATCACTAATGAATATTGATTTTAAATTCTACCCTTATAAAAATTAATACAATATGTCCCCCCCAAAATTCACTATGCTGAAGGTGTATTTATACCAGGGAGGCAAAGATGTTTCAACATTCAGGAAACAATTGACATAACTATATTAAAAATAAAATCCAAATCTAAACCAAAGGATTACATCAGTAGATGCAGAAGAAACCTTTGATAAAATTCAACATTCATTTATAATTTTTTTTTAAAAAACCTACAAGGGAGTAGACCATCCATTTTTTTAATATAGCTGAAACCAAAAGCATTCCTTACCATTGGGAAACACTAAGATTTTCCAATAAATGCAACCACATGAAAGATTGTATTTCACCTAGCAAAGTGGTGATAAAAGAAAATGGAAACAGTGTTGGAGAGGCTGCAGAAGGACATACACACTAACACACACATGGAACTGAATTTGCCTAACTATTTGGGAAAGCAATTTGAAATTATAAGAAAGTCACTAAAATACTCCATTTGACTGAGAAACCTCTTGGGAAAGGTCTCATATGCACTAAAATGTTCTTAGCAACATTTTTTTGGTAGTAACAAAGTACTATAAACAAAGTTGATGTTTGTTAATCAGAGAATGACTAAATACATTGTGGTATGTGAAAGTAATGGAATATTATTTCATTGTGACATGTTAAACATACATATCTCCATATGTGTGTGTGTATGTGTACACACTTGGGAGAAGCATGGAAAGACTTTTATGAAGTGATGTAGAGTGAAGTAAGCAGGAAGAAGAAACTATAAGCAATAATGTAAATGAAAAGTACAAAAAGAGAAATCCTGAATACTGAGGAATTATGACAAACTTTAAGTCTGAAGAAGAGAAAAAAAAAATCTCCATTAGAAAGGTGGGGACTATTGCAATTTTCAGACTTGGTTGATGTGTTGGTTGGTTTTTTCTGAATCTTTTTTCTCTTTTTAAAAATAATTTATTACAAGAAATTACTCTTTAGAGTGACTGTAGGAGTTGGGAGTGGAGAAGGATACATTTGTAAGTGAAGTTGATATAAAAGAAGATATCAATGAAATATTTAGCAGTAGAAGTTGATGCTTAAATTCAATTAAATATTTATGAACTATCAACTTGTGTGCAGATGAGTGTGCTAGCCCCTACAGGGAACAGAGTATAGATAAGACAGAATTCTCATACTCATGAAACCGTAGAGTAGAGGCATATGACAATAATGATAGCTAGCGTTTATATAGCACTTTAAGGTTTGTAAAGCACTTTAGAAATATTATCTCAGGGTGGAGTCAGGATGGCAGAGTAGAAGCAAGGATCTGCTAGAGCTCTCCCTCTAATTCTCCCTCCCCCCAAAAACCTGTAAAAAACGAGTAAACAAATTCTAGAACAGCAAAAGCCACAAAATGACAGACTTAAGCAAATTTCCAGCCCAAAAAAATCTGGAAGGGTCTATAACACCACCCTAGAAGCAGAGCACAGCTCAGTATGGGCCTTGCTATCATGGATGGTGCTAGAGCAGGCCTTTGGGGACTGAATTGCTGGTGGCTGCTGTGGTTTCCAGACTTCTCAACCCACAAACACCAAAGACAGCTTCTAAGGTCAATGGGAAGAGTCTATCACCTGGCTTAGAGGGGAGCTTGGTCTGACCCTGGCCCCCACACCAAACTCAGCACCAAGGCAGCAGCCACTGCTGAAGCAGAGACTGCTTCTGGAGCCCTTCACTTAACAAAGAGTTCAGAAGCCAAGTAATTAGCTAGGCAAATGAGCAAAAAGGTGAAGAAGAGACAGACTTATAGTTTCGTACTTTCTTGGTGAAGAGGTATTTTCTTACATCATTGGTGACAAAAAAGATGAAAACATACAACCAGAATCCAAAGCCAAAAGTCAAAGCTCCTGCATCCAAAACCTCCAAGAAAAGTGTGAATTGGTCTCAGGTCATGAAAGAGCTCAAAAAGGGTTTTGAAAACCAAGTAAGAGATGTAGAGGAAAAATTGGGAAAAGAAATTAGAGTGATGCAAGAAAATAATGAAAAATGAGTTAAAAGCTTGCTAAAGGAAACCCCCAAAATGCTGAAGAAAATAAAACCTTTAAAATTGAACTAACCCCAATGACAAAAGAGGTCCAAAAAGCCAAAGAAGAGAAGAATGCCTTAAAAAGAATAGGCCAAATGGAAAAAGAGGTCTGAAAAGTCACTGAAGAAAATAATTCCCTAAAAATTAGAATGGAGCAAATGGAAACTAATGACTTTATGAGATAATCAAGAAATTATAAAACAAAAACAAAAGAACGGAAAAAAATAGAGGACAATGTGAAATATCTCATTGGAAAAACCACTGACCTGGAAAATAGATCCAGGAAAGATAATTTAAAAATTTTTGGACCACCTGAAAGTCATGATCAAAAAAAGAGACTAGATATCCTCTTTCAAGAAATTATCAAAGAAAACTGCCCTTATATTCTAGAACCAAGGATAAAATAGAAATGGAGAGAATCCAGTGATCTCCTCCTGAAAGAGATCCCACAAGAAAAACTCCTAGGAATATTGCAGCCAAATTCCAGAATTCCCAGGTCAAGGAGAAAATATTATAAGCCAGTCAGAAAGAAACAACTCACGTATTATGGAAACACAATCAGGATAACATAAGATTTAGGAGTTTCTACACTAAGGGATCTGAGGGCTTGGAATATGATATATTTTTGCTGCTTACAAATGAATATGCTGAGGTCATGATCTTGTGCTCTTGCTCCCATCATACCTTCCATCCTTCATGACCTGCTAACACATTTTTTCTTATTGTACCTTCTGCAAGGATGTTTGAGTCATACATAAGTAGTTTCACTATAATGAAGGAAGCAGGGGGTGGGGGGCAACAAGGAGTAGCATTGGAGAGACAATTCACAACAACAATATAAGCATAAGCAGGAAAACAACCAATAAGAGAGTTATCAGAATTGTCATCATTTTCTAATGCCCTCCCAAGAGAGTTGAAGAAAGTATGGCATTTTGTGATTAGTAGCTTGGCTTTCTAACTTCAGCTTATTACAAGCTAACTAACTAAATTTCTTAACTCAGAGATAAGGAAACATGGCTTAAGCAATTTTACAACCTATTTGAGATGGTCATAATAGAAACATACAAAAAGGAATTATTTGATTTTCTCTATTTCCCCCTTTTTTGTCAATGAGAAAACTGCTCACAATTTTCCCTGACCATTTACTATAGGAACAACAACACTGATTAATCATAGTACAAGCCATAGTAAGACTATCTAAAACTGTGGAGTAATGTTAAAGGAGAGATTTAAATGTCACCAAGGTGACAAAGAAAAATCAGTCAACATAATGTGCTGTGAAACAAAAAACCAAAGTAAAAGTATGATGATTATTAACATCAACTAATATGTAGTCTCCTTGTATTTTGGTAACACTCCCAATGTCTATTTATTCAGGAAATTTCAGCTCTCAAAACATCTCTTTGACATTCTGAAATAGGCCTCATTCTCAGGGCTTCTCTGAAGTGGTCTCTTCAGTAGATTTGCTTCTCTGGTTCCAAGTTACTTTCAGAGATTCTTAGATGTTTCTACTAAAATCTTTCATGAAACAGATCTCAATACAATTTCATATACCCTCCTAAATTTTATGTTTCCAGTAGCTATTTCATGAAGTGAAAACCAGTTCAAAATTGGTGTTTCCATTCTTATTAACAATAGAACTATAAGAAGAACATCAAATTGGGAGCCCATAGCTCACTTGAAACTTCAGAGAATTTAAGTTTTTACATATCCCATTAGAAAATATACATTTGACATATATGATTGATCTTGTTGCTTTCTCAAAATTTTCTAGTCCAGTTAATTCCATTTCCTTATTAGGAGGACTAAATAGTGATAAGCATCTGATCCTATATATGAACACTTAGGTAACAACTGTCTTTGCAAGTAGATGCTTTCTAACCCTAGGTTCAAGTCTAAAGCAAAACAAACATGTCACTTGTTAGTTATGTTGAAAAGAAATAGATGTACAAATATTACTTTCCACCAAGATAGTTAATTCAACTGAAATTCTATTCCTTAAAACAAGAGGTTTCTGACTTTAACCTCACATATCTTTGTTTAACAAAATTCCTTAACTTTATGCAGTTGTTCCCATCTCATTCTTAAACAATGAGCTTCTTGAGGGACTTAATCTTATACATAAACATGTATGTATTAGCAGATGAATAACAGGTTCAAGTACCAGTTAGTTCCTTAGGATATGGAATGATTACAAATTCAAATTGAAAAAGTAAGATCTTATATACTTGCATCTATTATGGTTGCTTATATCTTCTACCAACTACAGCTCTGATTATAGAAATTTACTATAGAAGGAAAAAAGAGGGACATGATTATAACAGCACCAGAACTAGTCATCATAAGGGCACAGAATTTCTCAGCACATATACCAGGACAAAGCATTCTTAGCTCCATCTGATTTCAGGTGAGAGTCATAGTTAAGTTTTTGGAATAGCAATCATATAGCAAAGTTTCACTTAATTTACTATAGTCAAGCTAAAGATTAACCAGGTGGAAAACATGCCTGTTCAAAAGGAAATTATACAATGGGGAAATCAACAGAATCCTATTCTGGCCATGGCAAGGTTGTCCCCTCAGCCTACCTATCCACAAACATCCACTTGAAGCAATTTAGGATCATACTCCCTCTGAGCAGCTTGTGGCATTTCTCTCAAATGATGGATACCTGAATTCAAAACTTAGAATAATATCAATTACAGTCCCATGAGGTTTTACCTCAAAAACCAAGTTTCAGTAATCATAGCCTAGGGCTAGATACAGTTATCACTCTTGTGTTGTTGCAGTAACACCAAAGGTTTCCTTTTCTTGTTTTCTTTTTCTCCTCAAGTTTAAATTCATCCTGACATAAAAATCAGTAATTAAGTTGGCTCAACATGTAACTTCAGCATATACTATTCCAGATATAACTTCACAATTTTTGTAATCTCAAATCATCACAGAAATAACTTCTATATTATAAATTTGTATATTCTTCCCTCCTTTGTCCAGGAGTGGAAAGTGTATTCCAGTTCATTGTTTAAGAATTTCTCAACGCTGCCAAGATCTTTCACAGGGCTGATAAGCTTCTGTGATCTTGCCCAAGCAGATGGTCTCAAGAAATTCTGCAAGTGTACAAATAATATTTTACAAGATTTTTCCTTTGTATCTTTTCCCACAAAGTAATTATCAATTTTTCCTAAGCTATTACAGCTTGTCTACCAGAGTCCTCAAGAAGGTTTGCTCCTCCTCCTCCCTTGCATTCCCATGCATGCATTGGTCTTTTACTGCTAACTAAAGGTCAGCTGATTTCAGGGTGCCTACTGCCAAAGATTGAGATGAGTCTCGTATTTTCACTTAGGATCCATGGAACTTTTCTTTTAGATTTGGCTTGAAACCCAGTGAGAGAGAGAGAGAGAGAGAGAGAGAGAGAGAGAAAGAGAGAGAGAGAGAGAGAGAGAATCTCTCTACCTATTTGCTTTTTATCATCCTCCAAATTGTCTCTTGTATTGCTGTCTTCCCAGGTGTTCCTCCTTCAACTCCCTCACCTTCATTTCAGTGTCTAACTCGGCTTCTGTGGCCCAGTGAGCCCCCCAAAGTAATGTCCAACCATTATTGGTCATGTACTTCCTGTCCTCTTTGCTGAAGTGAGGCACCCTCAATTCTTTCATCAAGTAGCACAAGTCAATTAGTGGTTTTCAGATGTCCCAGTGCTCACCTGGTTGACTACAGGCATCCAACATATGGACTAGCTCTCCTTCCCAGGATGTGGATGACCAACTTGGAATCTCTCCCACAGGAGCTTTTCTCCCCAAGCCCATTTCTTTTGTATACTGCCAACCATGTCAATTATCAGGGGCAGACTGTCTAGAGGGATGGTTCCACCATAAAGAGAAGGTACCAAGATGCCAAAGAAAGACGGCGTCCATGCCAGCATGACAATAAATATGTTTTATTTACTTACTTACCAGGATAGTCCTGGGCTGTTATAGATCTTTGTATCACACCCAGGCTGGGCCAGATATTATATAGGAACAAAGCAAAGAAGGCTTAGTGCCAAAAGATGGCCCATATTCACAAACAAGTTTTTCCATGAGATAGAGCTGTTTTGCTGTTTACAAACAAATATGTGGAGATCATGATTTCATGCTCTTACTCCCAGGACTCAAGGGAGACATGATCTTCAAGGATTTAGAAAGTCTTGTGGAATGGAAGCCAACCTGCTCTGTCTCCTGGGATTAAGGAGCAAAGGGTAGAATTCGCAATGAGATAGGTTCCCCTATGACATAAAGAAAAACTTCCTAACAGTGAGGGCTATTCAAAAGTGGAATGGGTTGCCTTGGAAGGTAGTATGTTCTTTCTCACTGGTCATTTTCAAGGAAAAACTAGAAGATCATTTGGTGGAGCTATTGTAAAATAGGATGGGGGTAGAGCATAGGGAACAAACATTTCTTAAGCACCTACTACGTATGTGCCAGGCAGTCTTCCAACTGCTTTACAAATATCTCACTTGATTCTTTAATAAAGGGTGTACCTTAATAAAAAGGGGTAGGGGAGGGTGTTGTAGGAAGGACATGAAAGTCCCAAATGTAATGGGAGGTAAGGTTCATTTCTTGAATAATAATCAATTAAGTATCATAATCAGTTCCTGTCCTCAAAGAATTTAATGTTTAACATCCAAGAGAGGCATCTTTAACAATTTAACCAGTATGTGGTACCTCTGTACAATTTCCCACCCTCAGCTTCCTACTTACATACTATGTCCTAGGGAGTTGGTCACACCAGGTTCAAAGTACTCTGGGTTCACCATCCTAAAATCAGCTCACAAGCCTTCTCTAGTGCGTTTCCCTTTAATAGAGAGCTAAGACAGTTCAAAGCAAAGGCATTTACCATGATGCCACATAAAGAACAGTAGTAACAAAACATTCTCCTAATATACCTGGGATGAACTTTCCCACACCATCAGTGGAAAGAGTAGGCATCCACAAAGAGGTCACTAGAAGAGAGGTTTATATATGGGGGATGTGGATGGCCATTCTAACTTACACCTCCAGTAACACAAGGCCCCTATATCCTCTCTCTTCCTGTGATGTTTTCATGATGCTTCCCTTAAATGAACGGACCTGATGGTCAAGTCATTGCTTAGACTGTTAGATGCACTTTCTGGGCCTTCTCTCCGTACATCAACTCAAGTGCCAAAACTAACTCTCTCAACTCAGTTTTTTCTGGGTACTGTGGATTAGGAGAGTTTGCCCAACGTAAGATCCCCTTGCTTATGAGAGGTGGTGTTGGAGAGGGAAATCCTTTTTGCCTCCCTGCAGGTCAATGAAAGAAGACAAGAAGATGGAGTGATTCCCTCTCAAGAGTTTTCTCCCTAGACTGGCTATCCTCTCAACTGCCAAAGATGATTCCCCTCTCATTAGAGAGTGTATTGTTCTTACAGATCTGACTGGCTTTTTGAAGGCCAGCAGGCAAGGGAAGATTGATCCTTCAGTCAGCCAATAGGTATCATTCTATCAAACTGATGGAGGAATCTCTTCATACTACCTAAAGTAACAACAAACACTTCTTTATACTATACTTACTTTATTGTGTGTATTTGTCCTTCATTTTCGAAGAGGACCATGACATCAGAGAAATGATGACACGACTTGCACTTGATTTTGTTTTGAGTGAGGGAGGGCTGTGCAGCTCACCAACCTTACTTCATCCTCCTGAGCCATCCAACTTCGACTCAATAGCTTTTTTTGGACCCTCCTGGCTTAGAGTGAATGACAATAGTAACAGTTTCTCTTGGAAATAACAACCCTGAGGCTCCTGCCCCTCTCACTGTGACTTATTTATTTTTTTCTTTTCTATTAAATGGGTCATCCCCCTGACTACTTTTTAAAGAGGTCTTTTCATTGAATGGCTTTATCTCACAATAAATGAGTACCTAAAAAAGCTTTAGCCCCAAAGATCAAGGTCTCCCATTGTATCCTGTGCCATCTCTAGTCATCCTGATGAATATTTGGTCACTGGATCCATGAATGAGCCACCCTCAGTCTTTGAACAGGTCGTTGAGGGTGTAAATGAGTCAAGGTCCTACACCATTTATAAAATCCAGTTAAGGACTACTTCAAGTCTGGAATGGACAAGACTTTAATACCTTTTTGTCTCTGTTACCTACCCTTTGCATCTTATTAATGGGAGAACCCATTTATCAGGGGTTTGCTGCAAGGACATGAATGAAAAATAGCATTTGTGTTGTATAGGTCAAAAGCTAGGGTTTATCATAGTTGGAAAATAAAAGAAAGCAACTGATTGGGAAGGCAAAAAGAGTCTGGTATTAGAGGGCCTTATAACAGGATGGGGATTTGCATTTAATGAAGATTTATTGATAGAGTTTCAAAGAGAGGACTAGTGCCGTTTTATAGGCTCAAAGAAATAGAAATGAGAGGGAACTCAGAAGTCATCTATTCCAGCCCCTACACTCCCACACCCTTATTTTACAGATGAGGCAAATAAATGAAAGGCAGAAAAATAAGTGATTTCTCTATAGTCCCAAAGATAGTTTGACAGTAAGGATTTGAACCTAGATTCTCTTACTCCAAACTAAGGGCTCTTTTCCATTATACCACATAGTTTTAAATATTTATCACCTACTGTACTGGTACACAAAGATTTAAATACAGTAAAGACTGTTCTCATGGAGCTTATTAAGAGGAGTTTATATAAGACATGTAAGCATATGTGAGAGATACAGACAAAATATAGAATGGCCTCCTGAAGGATGTGGCATTTGAATTAGGCTTAAAACAATGACTCAGAATTCAATGGACAAAGAAGAAAAAGAGACCATTCCAGACAGAGGGAAATAGTCTGGTTCTTCTATCATCCGTTCTTCAAGTTCCCTATAATCATGCTGTGGCCTGGATTCTTCTTTCTCTAAACCTTCTTTTTGTGATTTAATCAAATTCCCAAAGGTTTGATGAGCACTATGCATATGACCCTTAAATTTATATCTACTTTTAAACTCTATACTGAAAGCAAAAAATTGTGACTACATGAAAAGAGAGCTCCCAGGTTCGTAGATGACTGAAGGGATTGACAAATTTGGCTTCACTGCACCTCTGAAGACAGCAAAAAGCACCATTTTCATCAGATATTTGATCCCCTTAGCTTAGAATGTTTATGAAGAATATAAGCAAAAGACTAAATAATTGCAGCTCATGCTCCAATATTTGTGGTAAAGTATCCTATCAAGAAATTCAAGAACTTGTCAAGATCTTCCAAGTCAGTGTGTGCCTTGATACTTGGTATTTTTAGAGCAAACCTGGGTACTTGGAGGTCAGCAAAAATGTTCTTTTGGAAAATATAGTTTGGGATTAGTAAATGAATGAAAGAAACCACAGGTTTATTGACTAGTCAAAAGTCTCTAATCTGTATTTTAGGAATATTTTCTTCAAAAAAAAAATCTGTAGGCATTGAACAAAGAGCAGTGAACATCATTGCAAAATAAAAAGAAACCGAGTAATCTTAACAGATTAAAAAAAAGCTGAATTATTCTATTTTTGTGAAGTCAGGCAATTGAATAATTAGAGCAAAGGTCAAAATCAAAACCACATTAGAATAAAGTATAAAGATAAGTCACTGCAATTATAAAAGCTCCAACCCAATCTATTTGAAGAAGTTGACTGAAATGTAGCAAGTGAATAAAAGTAAAGACTTTGATTATGATTATAGAATTATAAGATTATAATTTACAAATATTTATGTATTATAAATATTTTATATTTATGTATAACATATGTCATATATTATGATATTTATATTATTATATGTAATATATAATATATTATAAATATTTATGTATATAAATATTATGTATAATATTTATAAATATTATATCTTGTGGAGAGACATGGTAGCTAAACGTGATGGGAAAATATGATCACGTGCAAAATACTATGAAGACAATAGTAGAAGATCATAAACATTATTACCTTATAAGCAGTGAAAATCACTGAGGAAAAAGTAAGCCTCCAGAAAAAGTTTGGTATGACATCTAACCAGACCAGATCACACCAAACACATTTATAAGTAGATAGAACCAGAAGAGCAACAAATATTTATGTAATGGAACATTTGTCAGCACATGTAAACTATTTTTATTGTTAATTACTGCAGAACTACCATATTTAGTTAAGTCCTCAGAACTAGATATGTTAGATAAAGAAATGCAATTGGTACTTTAAAAAAAAGTTTTATTGGAGTGTATTTTTATATTGCAGACATTTCCAGATTACTCTCACTATGTGAGTGGTCTCTTGTAATAAAATAAAAAAAATTAAGCACAACTCACAATACAATACCTTATCTGAAAGGGGAAGCAGTAGTCTACATCTGTAGCACCTCCCCCAACCCCCTATGTAAATGAACAGAAATCATTTTCTCCCCTTCATTTTGTTCCCACATTAAAAAAGGAAAAGGAGAACAAATTTATTGTAACAAACATGCAAAATCAAGCAAAACAAATTCCCTCATTGGCAATATATACATAATATATTCTATATAAAAATATATGAATGTTATAAAATTTAAATATATGTATACATTATACATGTATTGTACATATCTATATACACACAATATTTTATGTGTGTAAGTATAATGACAGTATAAAACAGGGGGAAATGAACTACTAAAAATAAGTTTAATACTGGGAGAGAGAGAGAGAGACTAATCTATGGAACAAATTAAGATCCCAACACACAAAAAGAAATGAATGTAGTAACTTAGAGTTCAAAAACTACTTGGAAAACTGGAAAGTAAGCTTGCAGAAATTAGGGTTAGATCAGCATTCATACCATATA
The DNA here is from genome assembly GCA_028658325.1 of Potorous gilbertii. Lineage (NCBI taxonomy): Eukaryota > Metazoa > Chordata > Mammalia > Diprotodontia > Potoroidae > Potorous > Potorous gilbertii. The sequence goes on from CM053771.1 coordinate 92,565,542, forward strand.
CCAATATAAGCTCCAGATGAACACATGACATGTAAAAAGTCCTATCGCAAAACAAATTACAGTTATTATTCGGCATTCATGGTTTTCACATCCCCTGTTTTGGTTATTTGTGGGTAATTAAATGGGAATTTTTGGAGATTTGCAGTATACTGTGCAAAATTGCAGATAATATGCAAATGATGCATGTATGTAAAAATACTAAGCAACTTTTTAGCAAGTCATATATGGTGTAAACACTGTATATTATTCATCTATTTTATCATTTACTACCATAACTATTTACTACAATAACTAAACATAAATTTATTATAAACAGTTACATTTCGTTAAAAGTTTTAGTGCATTAAAGAACTATAGGCTACTCACTCTCTTTGGAAACTCCTCCTCTTTGTCTCCCTACCATCCAGGATCAATCACACAATTTTCTCCTGTAGTAATCATTGTATCTTGCACTTTTCATCAGAGAAGGAAATCCATGAAGCAGTTGTAGTAGTTACAATTGCAGCTGTGAAGATTCTGCAGAGTGTGTGCGATACTAGTCTCACTGTAATATCTGCAACTTTTTTTTATAAGTACAATGTGTTGTTTTGTTTGTGCGTTAAATAAATATTACTAGGGTTATTAAAAACCCAGGTTTGGGATCCTTGAGTGCAGAGACTTTTTTATTGTTGTTGTTTTTGTCTTTGTATTTTTAGCCTTTGCATACAAGTTAAATAAATAGGGTGACAATATACAACCTTGTCATACCCCTTTTCAAATCTTAAACCCATCAATTGTTCACCTTAATTATTTGACTTATAAGCGGAGTATGTCATGAGATATGCCAGGCTGGATGAATCACAAGTCAGAATTAGGGTTAGGGCAAGAAATATCAACCATCTCAGATATGCAGATGGTACCACTGATGACAGAAAGTGAAGAAGAATTAAGAAGCCTCTTGATGAGGAGACTGTAGCTATCTTGAAATTTAATATTAAAAAAAAACTAAGAGCTTGACAAGTGATCCCATTGCTTCCTGACAAATAGAGAGAGAAGAAATGGAAGCAGTATCAGATTTTATGTTCTTGGGCTCAAAAATCATTGTAGACAGTGCCGGCAGCTTTGAATTTAAAAGACACTTGCACCTTGTAAGGAAAACTATGGTAAATCTGGACAGTATACTAAAAAGCAGAGATGTTATTTTACCAACAAAGGTTGTATGGGCAAAGCTGTGATTTTTTTCCAGTAGCAATGTATGGCTGTAAGAATTTTGCTATAAGGAAAACTGGGTGCCACAGAATGAATTGTGATGCTGAAAAAGACTTTTGAGAGTCACTTATACAACAAGGAGGTCAAATTAGCCACTACCTAAAGAAATGAATTCAGGCTATTCACTGGAATGTAAAATACTTAAGCTGAAACTTAGATACACTGGCCACATAATGAGAAGATAGGACTCATCGGAAAGGACCCTGATACTGGGAAAGATTGAAGGCAAAAGGAAAAGGGGATGAGATGGATGGTTATTATCATGCAAACAACAAGCATAAATTTGAATTCAAGAGATAGTGGAGGATAAAAGGGCCTGGCATGCTGTGGTCCATGGGGTTAAAAAGAGTTGGACATGGCTGAATGACTGAACCACGATAACGGACACAGCTTGGTTTTGGGCATAACATTGAATTTATCACACACTTAAATGGAAGCTGCAATTTCATACAATATTCATTAACTACTCTACATCATTTCTTAAGCATCACTTCCAGTAGTCAACCATTCCTGGTTCCATCCTCCTCCTTCAATTGCTCTTAATGCTACTTTCCAACTGCTCAGTATTTATTACTATTATATTATCATATTACAATATTGTATTATATTTACATATGTAATTATGTTATATATAATATTGCATTATATTATTATTGTATTATATATAATATATTATATTATTGTGTGCAACTGATTTCCACCCCACCTCCATTAGAATGTAACCTTAATGGCAGCAAAAATGTGTGCCTTAAAAAAAAATCCCAGTGCTTAGGACAGTGTTTAGTACAAAGTAAGTACCTAATCAATATTTGTTGATTGATAAGCCATTGTACCTATTACACAAAGCAGTAAACACAAGGGCTTCGCTGGGTGTGCTGGGTGTTGAGGGCCAGGGTGGAGTGCGGTTGATGAGATCAGGATAGACCTTCGGGGAACTGATCTTTGAGACTGTGCTCATTATCATCTGGAATGGCTCTCCATGCCCCCCAGATGTTGTTGTCTCTGTGAGACAAACAAGAGAATTACAGAAAACAAGGGATATGTAAAATAGATGCTCCTAGGCTCATGGTCTGATTTAATCAGAAGACTGATTTAATCATCCTGATTGATTTAATCACTGGGACAGACTAGCAGAATGTCATGTAGACTTGCAGTACCTTGTCTATATAAACCCTAACCCTTAGATCAATAAATGGAATTGGTCTATCTTTTCCCGCCTCCCATGACTCTTTTCTTTCAACCACATCACCAAGCCATGTAGGAATGCTGGCCATCTGCTACAACTGAGATTCATAGCTAAACAGAATCACATAGGATCACAGATTTTGAGAGTTGGAAAGAACTTCAGTGGCCATGTATGCTAACCCATACATTAAAAGAATCCCTCCTATAACATATCTGATTAGTGGACAAAAGACTTAAGTTAGTTATCTATGTCAGAAAAGAACAATGAAAAACATACATATCATCTAGTTTATGGCAAACAGTTGAATGAACAATTGATGAAAATAATTCATCAGGCCATATATTTTGAACAAACACTTAAGACATTTAATGAACCAGGACCAGACCTAAATAAGAGGAAAGCAGACTAGACTGCATCAAGCTTCTCTCTGACACACAGACTGATTATTTTAAACATGAATATTCTCCCAATGATGTTCTTCTCTGTGAATTATAGCACACCTTGATCTCAGAAGGACTGAAATTGCAGAGGACCTACATGGCAATGGAAGGATGTGAAGAAATGTTGACTGCAGCTTAGTCCCAATACTGTCTTGTATTCAAGAAGCTTTATAAAAATTACCATTCAGAAAATGTAGGCTCAGAAAAGATACTGGTCATCAAGTTAAAAAAAGGGATTGGGGGTGGGAGTGGAATAGTATATAAACAAACCAAGTGCTATACTAATGTTTCTAAAACAATTAGAGACAGAAAAAGGCTTCCAGTGTGTTAGGTAGATCATCTGTGATGAATTTATAGGACAAGAACAGAAATTAAAAACAGAATGTATGGAAGGGATGCAATATGTACGAGTGAAGAGGATGTTTGTATCAAGGAGATAGATCCACAAGTCCTCTTGGATCTGGGACAAATGTTGGGGAACAAGGTGGAGGAGACAGAGAAGCTGGCATATCCTGGGTTTAGCACGCATGTTCTCCTCATGATCTCAAATGTGCTTTATGGAGAGGATTCCCAAGCCAGACATCTCGTAGGCCTTAATCTTGTCCAAGTACCATGACTTTGGTGCAGTTGTGGGAGAAGAGGATGAGCTTGGATGAATCAATAGCACGTTACCATTGCCATTGACTTTAGGCATCATACATGATGGGTCCTCAGGCCAGGTGGCACATGGACATCTTGCCCAGGTGTGGTGCACTACCAGCTATGGGGGAAGATAGAGCTTAGAGGAGATGTTAGGGCAATGGGAACCTCAGGGCATGGCAGCCTGAGGTGTGTAAAGGTAGGGTTATAGTTTTCTTTCTCCCTAAAGCTCAGGAGTGAGGAGACCTGGATATTTTTACTGGCTCTGTATACATGGTATCATTGCCACAAAAAGAAAGTGTTAGCTGTTAGCATTTTGGAGTAAAACCCAGCTGTCCCATGTTATGTTACAGTTCTAAGCATAGCCTATTTTGCTCCCATGGTGCCCACTACAAGTACAAGCAGTTCCAAGCCTTTTCTTTGGCTACTGGTTTATTCTGCCCTTTTAAACCTCTTTTATTCATCCATTTAGTTTCCAAATCTAGTTTGAGTCTTTATTCTCCCTCTCCCTCCATGCTGAATCCTGGTAATTGTTTCTTCATGAGATATCTCAAAATGTTTCTTTTTCTGATACCACTATTGCCACTCTGGTCTAGGCCTTTGTCTCTTCCCAACTAAGAATATTGGAATAGCTTCCTAGTCTTTTTTCCTCATTTCTAATTCATACTTTATATATTACTACATATAATGCTTAGATTAATCTTTCTGTACTTCTCTTCATTTCACTCTACTATCCAAAAAAATCTTGCAATGATTCTCCTTTGCTTATAAAATAATCTGAACTCAACCTGGCATAAGGTTCTTTATGTTCTGGTCTTGATCCACTTTTTCAGCCTTCTCTCTTTCCTTGTCCTTACATTTGGAAAAAACAAAAACAGTCTATTACTGTCCTCTGAATATACTCCTCTAGTGATCTACTTTATCATTTTTGTGCTCTGCACTCCCACTGCCTACATTTGCCAATTTGTCAGCCTAAATTCCATCCTTGAAAATCCTACCTTCTCAATAAAGTTTTCTCTGGCTCAACCACCCCTCTGTGAGCTCTCTTTTCTCTGCCTTCTTTAGCATTTAGCATTGTGTCCTTATTGGGTGGTTATGTGCTGTTTTGTGGCCACTTTTCCACTGATGATGGAACTATTCTTATATATCTGGCATTATGATTTAATCCAACAAAATAAACATATATTATGTGTTAATTAAGTGGAAGAACCTCAAGGAACTGGCCATCTCATTGTTTGGCTATAAGTGGGATTGAATGATAATGTTAAAAAACTCAAACCAGTGTTACTGTGAATAAATGAATGACAAAAAAGCATTTATTAAATGCCTATTATGTACAAGTTGTTATGATAAGCACTGGGGATACAAAATAAAACTTGAGACAGTCTTGCCTTGAAGGAGTTTAGAAAGAGAACAACTTTGACCAGAGGAATCCCAGGGATGGTGAGTGGATCCAGTCAATTAGTTTACTGGCCCATTCCAGAAGCAACAGTATTATTGATGTAGGTACTGTGCTTAGAGCAAGAGAAGTAAAGGGTGGGTAGAATATGCAGCAATGCAGATGACCAGATGGCGTAGGCATATGACTGTAGTCTGATAAGATGTGAAGCAAAGAATGGTATGGAGGCAAGCTAAATATAGAGGGCTAAGTAAGTTTCTACTCATTTAGTCCCTAATCAAATTGGCTCCAAGAGAGAAGTCCCAAAGTTAAGTGAATTATCTTCCCCAGGGTATTCTAGAAGTCAGGAATGTTGGGAACTGACCCAAGTGAAGTGATGTGAGACTGGCAATAGGGCAGCTGGCAAGATGACTTGGGAAGTTGGATGGAAAAAAGTAGAAGTCTAACGTGTCTTTTCATCTCTGTGGATACTAAAGGCAACACTTTTAGCTATAAATATTTAGCAGAATATATGGTGGTGGTTGACGGTTGTTGTCCTTTGTTCTTGAAGAGGACCAAAATGGTATCACTCTATGAGGGTCAAGCAAGGTACAGTACAGTGTGTCCCAACTGCGGCTGATAAGACCAATATGAGCTTAGAACTCTACTACAGGTCGGGCATAAATAGTCTATATGAACATTTGGAGTGGTGATGTCTCTAACGTTGTGCATCTCTCATTTCTCAGAACAGAATTGCTTTGCTCATAGAACACAGTGCCTTCTTTGATGCAAACACACTGCTGAGTGGTCCTGCACTGGCATCTCCCATGTCTCACAACTGATTCCCAAGTTCTTTAGAGAGAACTTGAGAGTGTCCTCGTACTGCTTCTTGTGACCTCCATGTGAGCGCTTACCTTGTGCGAGTTCTCTAAAAAAAGTCTTTTAGGCAAATGTACGTTTGGCATTTGAACAACATGTCCAGCCCATCAGAGATCTACTCTCTGCAGTAGAGTACACTCGACAATTTAGTTCAAGAAAGGACTTCAGTGAGTGTCTGGTACATTATCTTAGATGACCTTCAGAAGACAATTCAAGTGGAAGTGATTCGGTTTCCTGGCATGGGGCTGGCACACTATTCAGGTTTTCTAGGCATACAACAATGAAGTCAGCATAGGAGCTCTAGAACTTCAGTTTGGTAGGCAGTCTAATATAATACTTCTTTCCCACATTGTCCTTCGGAGCCTTCCAAACACTGGAAATGCATATGTCAACCTTACCATCTATGTGTATGTACCTGGAATGTATATTGCCAATATAAGTGAACTTACCCACAACATGCAATATTTCTCCATTTATTGTAATCAATGTTTCCATATATGGATGGTGTGGTGCTGGCTGGACAAGAATCTCTGTTTTCTTGGTGTTGTTAGGCAAAAAGCATGCCCTCAACCAATAGAACAGCTTCAGTTTCTACACTTATGGAGACTTTTACCAGCGATACTAATAAGAAACTATGTTTGACTCAGAGATAAAACTTGAAGGAATACACAACTAATTTTAAAGTAGTAATTTAGATTTATTTTCCTAGCAAACCCAAATGTGTGAAGTTATTTAAATATAGAGCTAGTAAGTCATACTAATAAAAAATATTATCTATAAATTCTAACAGTAGCAATGATATTAAATGGAAGCATCCCCCTCCTCTTTTCTTTCTTTTTTCAAGTACTGCCTTTAGAACACTGACATTTTCTTGGCAGCAAGAAGAGTGCTTAAATTATTTGATATTTTTCTTTTAGATTATGAATCATGGAAGGAGAATGACTATAGCTCACAAACTCATTGGAATCCAGCCATGTGTTCATTTTGGCATAGTTAATAATCTCATAGGATGAACTACTGACCTTTTTGACTGAGAGAAAAAAAACAATTTTTGTTTCTGCTGACCTACTAGAAACAGTGAATTCTCACAGACAGCTTGTTTCATCAGAAGCTTCAGAGATTTGAACTGGTAGAAGATCTATCAGTATTTTTTTCTGGCTAGAAAGATGTCCATATCTTTGAAGAGTTTTCTTTCTTCTACTTATACAAATCACTGATATCTTTAAAAATTATTGTTGCCACTTTTTCCAAGGAGAGTTTGCTTTCATTGATCTTTTGAAAGCTTATCTTTGAGGATGTAGCACTCCTTACAAAGGTAAACTTTAATATTGTTTGGCTATGTATGTAACCACTTCTCTTCTTTGCCCTATAATAATATCATTTTGGTCACAGGTTGAATAGACCTAGGTTTCTGGTTTCCTATTGCCCAATTTGCACTATACCTGAACTAGGTAAAAATATTACATTTTTGTATTTGCATTTATATTCTGATTTGTAATCTATTATAGACCTAGTTTATCTCCCCTACTAGGCTGTGTGAATCTACAAACATGGGGTCAGCTATCCTACTTATTTGTAATCTCAGCAAATGAAACATTTCACATGGTAGGCACCTGATGAACCTTCATTCAATTGAATTGTTATATTGTATGGCATCTTCTGTTAAAATCCTACTCCAGTTTCTTGTTGTGGTAGTAATTCTGGGTCAGTGGTTTGCAAATTCTGACAGGTCCTGCAATGGTGGAAAGGTATCATATATGAAACCTGGGAACAGAATGCAGCCTGCGGTTTGCAGACCACAGCCTTGCTACAGTTTGAGAGCCTTACCTGGTTGACTGTAGAGTAATGAATTTTTGGGTCACAGCAATTCTCTATAACATTGATGAAGTTATAGATGTATTGAAAATAATAACAGAATTTCAAGATTTTCAAAGTGCTTTATAAGTATTATTTTATTTTCACAACAATCCTGAAAGTTAGGTACTAATGTCCCATTTTACTGATGAGTATACTGAGGCAGGTAGAGGTTAGGGGACTTGCCTGAGACCACACAGGTAAGTGTGAGTCTGAGGTTGGATTTGAACTCAGGTCTTAATGACTTTCAGGTATAGCACTCTATCCACTAAACTGCTAAATCTTACCTGTATTGGTGGTGCTGGGACTCACACCAAAGTCCTTTTTATTTTATTTACTTGTTGAATTTTTAAATTTATTTTTATTTATTAATTATTTGTTTTCAGTTTTCAACAACCACTTCCATAATTTCCAAATTTTCTCTCCCTAGAACTTCCTCCCTAAGACAGCATGCAATCTTATATCGGTTCTACACATACATACATTCCTATTAAACACATTTTCATATTAGTCATATTGCACAGAACAATTAAAACTAATAGGAAAAACTATGAGAAAAACAAAACATAACTAAAGAGAAAATAATGTTTCATTCTTCATTCCGAGTCCACAGTTCTTTCTCTGGATGTTGATGGCATTTTGCATCATGAGACCTTTGGAAATGTTTTAGGTCCTTGCATTGCTGTGAAGGGCTAAGTCTATCAAAAACTGTCCTTGCACATTGTGGCTGTTATTGTGTATAATGTCTTCCTGCTCACTTCACTCAGCATCAGTTGAAGTAAGTCTTTCCAGCATTTTCTGAAGTCTGCCTGTTCATCATTTCTTATAGCACAAATAGTATTCCATTACATTCATATATTACAACTTGTTCAGCCATTCCCCAATTGATGGGCATCCCCTCGATTTCCAGTTCTTGGCCAACACACAAAAAGCTGTTACAAATATTTTTTGTACACATGGGTCCTTTTCCCATTTTTAATGATCTCCTTGGGATACAGCCCTAGAAGCAGTATTGCCCTTTTTTTTTTTAAATAACCCTTCAAAGTTTTTAGTAAAATAAGCAGCAGTAATAAGATCACCTAAGGATTAATCTATTAATTTTTATTAAAATGTCTATTTACCCACTAACAGTTTGGTTTTGTTCTGTACCTATAGTATTTGGGATCTTCCTCACATATCCCCACCCCTCTCCTCATTCAAAATACTTTCCCAATTTATTGAGGCATGTCATGGAGATGTCATGTTGTTGTTTGGCCTTTGTTGTCAAAGAGGACCAAGACATCAGAAAGATGATGCCATGATTCACAGGTGACTTTGATTTAAGTGAGGGAAGGCTGTTCAAAGTCACCAGCTTCACTTTCTCCTCCTGAGTCATCTGGATCCAGTGACCAGATACAGATCAGAATGACTGGAAATGGCCTCCAGAGATGGGCTGTCATTCACTGAAAGCAATAGTTTAGAAATCCCTACCTAATTTTTTTTAATTTGTCACTCAGAGGATCTGTTAGTTTAATGTAGTGACACTGAATTATACAGCCTGGCAAACGAAGTGATAAATAGTTTCCCTAGGAAATTCTCTTAAAGGTTACTACAGCATCAGTGTGGCATAGTATATATGCACAAAATAACCATGGTAAGGCATATATTTAGAAAACAGAAATATCTGTCCAGGGAACAATTCATACCTCCCACACTGCAGAATCTGTGATATCATTAGCTAAGCTATTTGTCCCTGAGCTGGACTCTCTACTGATGTTGGGCTCCTCATGGTTATCGCTTCTCCCTGCTAGATATCTCTGCTGCCATATGCTAGCTATGTGACCTCAGGAAGGGTGAGTTGGTTCTTTAAGCTGACACAATTCCCTCAGTCAGCTGCAACTAGTCACTTTATTAAAGAGGACTTGAGGCATTTTAAAGTCTGTCATTCGAACTGCTTTTTCCCTTGTTGGGCTCAGACTCCCTGATCTCAATCTTCTTTCTGTCTTAGGGTTAGAAAATTCCTTTCAACCTTTCCCATGCTCAGTGTCCCTTCATTCAGAGGCTGGACACTCTGGACCTTCTCTACCATGCCACAGAAATCTCTTCACCCCTGTACTTCTCACTTTGAAAGTATTCTCGGACCCTGTGGCCTCGGATTGGTTGGTTCCTCCTCAAACCTCCATTTTAAGGAGGATATCCCAGTCAGTCATATTTTTTTTTAGCCATATTTTTATTCCTCTGTAGGTTACACTCCTCAATCACTGGACTTTCTCTGCCATGCTCTTGCATGGGATACCTTCATGTCTTCATCCTCTTCCCCACCAGCTTTTCATATTTCTCTTACAAGTTTTCTTCCCTCACAGAGGGCAGGGGCTGTCTCTTTTTCTGCTTGTATATGTGTTACCAGCAATCAGCCCAGTACCTGGCACATAGGTAACACTTAGTAAGTGTTTGTTGACTGACTTCAAAATGATCCAGTTACTCCTCTTAGCAAAAATGGGCAGCTGGTGACAAGGTTCTTTTCAACCCTCCCAATGCTCCTAGAGGCTATGCAGATGAACTTGGAGCAAGTCAGAAAGGACAGCTATAGCTGGTGACCTCAACCTCAGTTCTTTTGTTGTCTCTTTCTGTCAGTAACAAAATGACTGATCTTCCTATATACTCAAGTCTATCGGTTTGTGCTCATTAGCACATAGGACACAGTTATATTTTTAAAATAATTAATATGGTTACTTGAGAGCAGACATATGAGAGAAAAAAAACCAAATATGTCTTGTAATGAAGAAAAACTGTCCTTCTGAGAAAACACAGAAAATCTTCAGAAAATTAAAAATAGATAAAATAAGAATCATGAGATCCAACAGCATATTGATTATATTAATAGTTAATTAATTGCTCATTAATTAACAATATTAATCCTTAAGAATAATGAAATCCAACAGAATATTAACAATAGCCTTTAATAGAATAGCCTTGGCTAGTACATTTTAGGCCCCAAGAGTAGTGAGCACTAAGTTCAGCACTAAGTTTTTCCTTTATGGAGGTGCTGTTTCAGATGAGGATCCATTGTGAGAGTCCCCCAATCTCATGACACCTCAAAAAATTGGAATTTTCCTAAAGCCTCCAAAGGGATATAAAGGGAACCAATGCGAGAAAGGTCACGGGGGGATATGACTTGAATTCTGTGTCTCCTCCAGACCTTAGTTAATTATTTCTAACACTAACTTTATCTGTATTTTCTGAGGTCCACAAAATGGGAAATATGCAGGAAAGTGCTAAATATACCGAGAACAAACTCACCCATTTCTTAATACAATAAGTTATATTTTGTCTTTATGAGAACCAAATTTTTGCAGATTCCATTATATCTTAAGAAATTTGGTGAGTTTTACTATTTAAAGGAATTCTCTATTGAATTCTTTTGCTAAACCAATTGCTGTCTAATTTGTCCTTTTTGTAATGCCATTAACTGAAGGCACTTGTCAAGGCTTGGCTTGAATTCTATTTTCTGCAGGAGACCTTGTCCAGTGCCTTCCCTTCTAGATAACCATCCTTACACTGTTTGTGTGTGTGTTCATCCTTCGCTGCCAAAGAAGACCATGCCATCAGAGAAATGATGACATGACTTGCACTTGACTTTGTTCTGAGTGTGAGAGGGCTATGAAGGTCACCAGCCTTACTTCTCTTCCAGAGCCATCTGAATCCAACGACCAGATATTCATCAGGATGAATGGAGATGATATGTTGTCCATCATATATAGTGATTTGGTAGCTGTCTTCTCCACTAGAATGTCAATTCCTTGAGGGCAGTGACCATGATTTTGTCTTTCCTTGTATTATCACTGTTTAGCACAGTTCACAGAACATTAATTGTAAGTGGCTGATAAATGTTTGTTGGCTGACACATGAAAATTCCTCTATTTTGATGCCAGCATCAGCTGTTTGATCTTATATTGAAAGATGTTACTTTTTGACTAGGTAACATTTTCCATTTAAAATAGCATGGTTTTTCCATTTACTACCTATGAATAGAGGCAAATTATTTCACTTCTATGGATCTCAGTGACTTTGTATAATGGGACTAAGTTGGACTAGATAAATTCTAAGTTCTCTTTCCAGCTTGAAATGGATAATTCTGTTTTCTGCTTCTGTACCAAGGCAGTGTGACAGAGTGTAAGGAACACCATCACTGTATTTGGAGTCGAGACCTAAGCTTTAGTTTTTTCTCTGTTACAATTATGAACTCCGTTACCTTGGACAAGTCACAACCTCTCTCAGCCTCAATTCCTCATCTGTAAACTGGGATTAATAACTGCCCTACCTACCACCCTGATAGATGTATTACTAGGATCAAATGATCTTGATATATTTGATACTACAATACAGCCTAATAAGGAATCTACTGCCTTTTGTTTGCATGTGTGATCAATTTTCTAGTGGTGTTTTGTTAAGGGAAATGAGGGATCAAATGCAAAAGCTTGTAGAGTGTAAGATACTCTAAAAATATGAGACAACATATAATTGTCTAAATATATGCTGCTCTTTTCCTCACCATCTGACATCCATCAAATATCAATGGAATCTGATAACATGCTCTTTTTTGATGTCTATCTATCTTTCTATATTTTCCTTTCAAAGAAATTTTATTTTAAGTGTATGGTCTATATCTGGACTCAATTCGGCACAACTCTACTTGGTAAGGTGAGGAGGGTTGGGGGAGGGGTTCGCAATAAACATTTATATACTGTCTACTATATGCTAAGTATTGTACTAAGCTCTTTACAAATATTATCCCATTTGGTATTTAAAATATTATTTTAGCATGGCATTTAGAAAATATCCTTTCATTTGTGCCATTCACATGCCAGGAAATAAATAGCTGAATAGCTGAAACTTTTATTTTAAGTATATTTACGATCTTTACAAAAGCCCAACAAACTTAAGTAATATTTTTTAAAATGGCTTAAAAGTAGGTCAAAGCTTCAATGAACACTGGATTTATAAAATATATGACCGTGACAATGGAAAAATGCTTTATTTCACCTGCCAGTCTCTAATCTTTCAAAGAACGGATCATCTTATATGTGATGAAATTCTCTGTTTTCCCAGCATCTTCCCAGTCTTTCTTGGTCATTTCTTTCATTGCTTCATGAACAGGTTTTTTCATTCCCTCTATCGACATGAGCTTCACCTCCAGCGGGCCTAGTTTGGTGTATTCCTATGGTGACGTGATAGAGAAGGAAAGACAAAGGGTTGTTCATTCAACTGAAGGACAAACCTAATATGGATTAGAGGAGAAAGTCTCTTTGGAATAGAGCTGGCCTTTATCTAAAGTGTTATGTGGTTCCCATTCTGTAGATAAAAGTGTTCCTCCAGTAACGCCCTAATTCCAGATGGCTTCATGTCATACATCCTTCATATGGCACGTAACTTTTTATTTTAAATTCAATTTTATTTTTTGAGATCTGAATTCTACCTCTTCCACCTGCCTTGCTCTTCCCTCCCGTCTCCCCATTGAGAAAACAAGAAAAACAAAACCTATTATAAACATTTATGGTCAAACAAAACAAATTCCTGCTTTGAACATGTAATAATTTTCAATGTCGAGATTGTTAGAATATGTATGTGTATGTATATTTGTATATATATTCAAATATACATACACATACATATACATGTATATGCATATACATACATATGCATATATGGCCTAAATGTAATTTTTATATGATGATATTCTTAAAAGAGAGTTGTATCTTCATATATAGAGATGGTCTGGAGTTATAGGAATCTGCTACCTTTTGTTTGCATGTATGACCATCTCTTAAGTATCTAGTAGTGTGTTGTTAAAAGGGAAAAATTATGCCCAACAACCTAGCTTGCTAGGTCCACTTCCTATATATACCAGAAGTTGGTCAGTGCACAGAGAAATGCTATAACCATGGGTTTATTATCTATACTTCAAGGTTTACCAAATAATTCCTCACAATTCTGTTAGGAAGGCAGTGTTAGCATTATTGCCCCTATATAACAGATGAAGAAATGGCATCTCACAAGAAGTTATATCTATCTTTCCCAAACTCACATGCAAAATAAGTGTCAAAGCTGGAGCTCAAACACAGGACTTCTGAGTTCAAGATCAGGGATATTTTAACTATACTTTGCTTCCAACATTTAACAATTTGAAAGGAATCTACTGAGAAGAGAGTGTGTCATAATTATCATAGTGAATTTCAAAGGCAAATACATGAGGGGGGTTTTATTTTAATTACTTACAATTTTGGATTATTTACTCCATGATTCCTATGTCTATTCATGTGAATAATGGAGAATTGTGTTATATATAAAACATTTCTAATAGTGAGACAATAGGCAAGTGACAGGTGAGATACCTTGTAGCATCTAAAACACTCAAATCCAAATATCCCTGAGCAAGGGAAACCTATGTACTATGGTGATCCAAACATATTATTGACAGACAGAGTTTATGCAACTGATTTTATGCCATTTTCACTTTACTTACGAGTTAGGTCCCTATGGAAGTTGGGATGTAGAGGAGGCTAGAGGTGAAGGACTTTGAGATAGATCTGAGTTAAAGGTAAAATAACCTGCAGGCCTCTCCTATTTAGTGCCTTGTCACACAGCACTGTCTCTAACTTGGTGACCTATTTTGATGTCGAGTGAGAAGAATCATGAGACATAGTATGGACACTGTTGCAGTCCAGATGGAGGACTCTGCAGTGAGAAACACTTTGCGAACCACTAGTTTCAGGTTGAGCTGTATTAACAGCCTAAAGATCTCATATCACTCCCTTTCACGTGCCTTGTATTCTAGCCAAACCAGACTACTTATCCTCCCATTTCTACTATCAATTCTTTCTTCCTGTCTTTCCCGTCACTTAATAAATCCTTAATAAATCTTGGTTGACTGACTGACTCTCCTGTTTCTATGACTCTGTTCTGTACCCATCCCTGACCCAGGAAAGTTTTCCCTCCAATTTTATCCATCTAAATCTTTTCCTTCCTTTAGGGTCTAACTGAGATAGCACTTCCTTCATGAAGTCTTCTCTAGATGTGAAAATGGTCTCAGATTTCCTTAGCATTTTGCCCAGACTTCCTTTCTCTCCATCATCTGTCTCTTTTCCTTGCATCACAATTATTTGTGTATTCATTCTTCTTCCCTATTAGACATAAGTACCTTGAGTCAAATCTATGTTCTATCAGCAGTTCCTATTACAGGAACTTCCACATAGTAAGTGCTTTAAAAAATATTTGTTGAATTGAATCTAACAAATTGAGCAAACTATGAATATATAAGGAAGTGGTTGTATTCCCTAGAGTAATGTGTATAAATGGTGGGTCAATCTTACTTTGTATAGGCAAATCTTGTAATGTTATCTTCAAAGAATTGTTTCTTGGAAAATGTAATAGATAGCAAGTCAGTCTTGAAACCAGGCAGTCCTGGGTTCTAGTTCTGACTTTGGCATATCCTGGCTACCCAAATCTGGGCAAGTAAATGGACTTCCAAGCAGTTCTCTTGTACTGACCTGTATCGGTAGTGGGAGTGTCTTAAAGACAAATAAAACCATAGCTCTAGTTCTTATTCCCTTATAGTAGTTTAGCCACCAACAAAATGTTATTTTAAATTAAATCATAATGTTATGAAGCGTTACCTTGAAATCCTTTTCATCTTCATATAACAGATAACTTAGATCAGAAGCACCAAATTCAATACATGGCTCATTCTCAGTATCTTCTATGCTTTTTTGCAATTCGCTTACATTTTCCTTAGCATCTTCATAAAGAAAGGACAATCTTTCTGTCAATGAACCTTCTTTATCTTCTTTCGTTAAGAGTTCTGATTCTAAGTTCATTTTTTGGGAAAAAATAAAACAGTTAACAATGTGTATACAGGATATGAGTAAGTAATATGTTTATAAAGTCTTCAATTAGGCATATAATGAAGTATAGAATTATTTGTCTTGGGGAGAATTATTCCCATGTTTTAGAAACATCATATAACATCTCATTTTGGGAAATGTTAGTAATCACATTGAAACATATGAAACATTGGGAATTCCTTAGCGCAGAAGAGAATAAATCTTTTTGAAAGAAAGGACTTCGGAGAGACTAGTTATCCAAACTGATTAACATGAGGCTTTCCAAATAAGCTAAAATTTCAGAAAGGGTCTCTAGACGTTGGAAAATGAACATCTATCTAATCTATTGCAATTTAGGGGAACTTGGTTGTTATTTATAGTTAAGAGAAGACAAAAAATATAAGTTTTTTTAACTTTCCTCATAGAGAAAGGAGTTATTTAAATAATTAGCCCTCAAAAAGCCAAGTGATCTTAGGGTGAGTGGGTACTCGTTCAACAATTTAACAAGTATAGCACATCTTCTAGGACTCATTCTCTCACCCCCCACTGAGAGGCTAAGTTCCCAGAGGAAGGGTAGTTACTTCTCCCTTGAGGGTTCCAAGGTACCCTAAGTGGTTGGGGAGGTAGTTTTCTGGTGCTATAGGCTACAAGCACCCACTGGTAAGCTTGCTCTATGAGTATCAATTTTTATCAGTCAGATAGACTTAATTTTTAGAAAGGGATATTTACTAAAGTGATAAACTAAGAACATTTAAGTATAAAACACTCCCCCAAAAGTCTGTGATACTTTCCTATGATACATGTAAAGTCCAGGAGAAAGTGGGCTCACTCTTGGAGAACACGTGTGGCAAGGAGGTAACTCACAGCTCCTGACTATTGGAAGTACTTTCTGCTTATGAAGTTTCCCTTAGCTATAGTGAAGCTTTGTTCCTGGGCTCTCTTAGAGAATCTCGAAGCTACCTTTTTTCAGTGTGTCTAGTTTATCCTCAGCTCCCATCCCATTAGATGCTCCATTCCATTCTGGGAGGCTGCTAGGACTAAGATTTCAAAGGGAAGTCCAGAATTCTCTAGCCTTTTGAAGTTCCCAAGCTCTTCTTCTGTCCAAGGTGAGGAGGGAACCAAGGCCTGAGGTCAAGGTTGTTCTCCTTCCTCTCCCCTAAGGCCCAAGTGGGCTTCTCTGGAATGACTCCCTCTTTTCTTTGTGGACAGACACTCAGATTTCAAGCTAGCTCGGTGGTTTTATACAAATCCCAGAGGGCATGACTGAATTGCTCTAATCAATCTGAACAGACATAACCACTTGGAGAAATCCCTTTGATAGATTCAACAGTTGTCTAAGTCTTGTTCACCTCCTTGATTGGTTCATTTAAAACATGTTGACACTGGATGAAGTTATTAGAGCTAAATAGAATGGGGTGATTGATTGATTTCATCAAGCCCCACTTTACATAGGCATTTTTTAAGCACTTAATATGTGTGCAAAGCAAAATGGTCCCCTGTCCTCAAGGAATTTGTATTTTATTAAATAATGCCTGTGTGCAGAGCACAGTGCTAAATACTGGGAAAAGTTGTTTGTCCTTCTTTTTGTAGAGGATCCATGATATCATGGGTGATGTCCTGACTCATGGTTGAACTGGATTTAAGTGAATCAGAGTTGCACAAAGTCATCAGCTTTATTTCTCTTCCAGAGGCATTAGATCCAATGGCAGGACAAAAATCAAGGCGACTGGTGATGGCCCAGGATGCAGTGCATGACCCTAGCGTCTTAGATGTCTAACCAAGCCCTAAGTGCTCCACAGCACCTGCTTCAGCCACCTTCACAGACACTGAAACAAATTGTTCTCATCTGCCCCTTCCACCAAGGGAAGTCTGCACGTGCTTGTGGTTGACATGCCCTAATTCACCAACGGATCAGAGGTCCACAGGTTATCCTGGTTTAGATTGTCTGCAGAGATGGTTTATTGGGATGTTACCACATGGTACAACTACTTGGAGCCATAGGTGAGAATTGAGTGCCAGCTAGACACCAAGGGTGGATAAGCAGCCTTGAAAAGGTCTTGGGAAGTTCTCATACTCCTCCTTGAATGAGTGAAATACTACCAAGAAACTACCCCTAAATTCAGGGGACTCACATTCTAATGAGGGAGACAACAAAGTACACATACAGTTAGCCTTAGAGAGGAAGGCACTATTTATTAGCTGAGGATGAGAAAGAACCAGGTAAGTTTCCTACAGGTCACATTTGAACTGATTCCTGAAGGAAGTCACACATAATCCAATTAGTAGTACATGAATGGGAGCGGAAAAGGATGGTAGGAATAATCCTGGGTTTGGTCAGGGTTTGGCACTGTATGATCAGGACAACAAAGGAATTTGAAAGTAGAGGCCAGAGTACAGTTGAATAGTTAACTACTGTGTCATGACTGGAAAAGAAGGAAAGTAAAACCCAAACTAGAGTGAGTACTGGGAGAATTCTGAGATGTGAACATCCTGGAGGGCATAGTGAGAACAACACACATATATATATACATGTATATAAGGAATTTCAGAATTCTTGGTCACAGTAGTAGTACACCTGTAGGAGATGGTGAGATTAAGGGTATGACCACTGACACATCTCTGTGTTTGGCTGAAAGAGGGTAGAGTAGGCTCAGGAGCTGAGAAGACTGGGTATTTGAGAGACCATCAATGTATACACTGAAGTCCTCTCATATAAAGAACACATCATAAGTTATTTACTTTAACTCATATGTTGGAGGGAATTGTTTCTACAATGTTCTAAGCAAGAGATCAACTAGTCTCTATTTGAAGCCCTCTACTGATGGGAAACTCACTACTTCCCAAAGCAACCAATGCCATTTTGGGAAAGATGTTGAAAAGTTTTTCTTTAAGTTGAGCTAAAATCAGCAGAGATAGGCCTTCCCTGGAGTAGGCATATTTCATCTCAATCTTGCAGGTAATTAATTTTCATGAATCATCACTTGTATTTGCTCAGTATACTTGTGCTCTCCAAGCACTCTGTCCCTGTGGAGATTCCAGGAAGCTCAGAAATGGGCCACTCAGACATGCTGTGTGTTACCCAAGCTGAGTGGGCTTCCTTGTCATGGCTCCCCAATACTGGTGTTGCTGCAAGTGATGCACTAGATAGAGTGCTGGGCTTCTATCTATATAAAACTTCCCAAGGTCGTAAAGGGACTACTAATCTGTGAGCACTGTGATGCTCTTTAGGTTCCAATCTAGCTATGTAACCTGGGCATGTCACCTAATCCTTGCTTCCCTCAGCTTTCTCAACATAAAATGAGGATCATAACAGCACCCACACTATTTGTAATAGCGCTTAGTAGCACGTTAATGTTTAACATAGAACCTAACTGTTGTTTAATCATTTTTCAGTCATGTTCAACGATGCATGACTCCATTTGGGGTTTTCTTGGCAAAGACACTGGAGTGGTTTGCTATTTTCTTCTCCATCTCATTTTACAAATGAGAAAACTAAGGCAAACAGGATTAAGTAGCTTGTCCAGTATAACATAGTTAGTAGGTATCTGAGGTAGGATTTGAACTCAGGAAGAAGGGTCTTCTTGGTGCTCTATTCACTGTGCCACCTGGCTGCTCCTGGTGCATAGAAGCCAATATATAAATGCTTATTCCTTTGCCACCCCTCCACACATAATTCCTTTGGGATCAGAGGTCAGTGCATAGGTAGGCCTGACCACTGTCCTTGCATGAATCCAGGAGTCCTCTTCCTTATCACTATCAGAGGTATATAGGAACACTTCCAAAAGCAACACAGGGACTGCTAGTCTGCGGGCACTGATATACTCTTTAGGTACAAAGATGTTTGCCAGCATCCTCAGACTCTATAGATGATATCTGGGAACCTAGAAGTATACAAACCCCCACAAATTTTGTGTAGAAGCTTTCTATAATTATGATGCTGCCACTTTTTCTCCAAATCATAACCTGTTTCTCATATCACCAAGCAAAGGGAACGTAAGCAACTCTCTATTGTCAAAAATCATTGCTCTTCCATGGACTTTTCTTGAAAGTCTAGGTCTGTAAGTAAAATTTATAACTATGGTTTTGGTGGTTTTTAAATGAAATATAATCATTAAATTATCATACCTGACTGTATTTCTTCAGGAAAATCGTTTTGCTCTCCTAGGCCAGCTGCTTGGGTAAGAAACAGAGGTCTAAAAGGAGAAATAAGAAAGAAGGAAAAAAAGGAAGGAAGGAAGAAAGAAGAATGAACCGTATTTCACTAACAGATTTTTTAGTCATTTATTTACTAAAAAGTATTATACATCAGTTATATACTAGGCTTTCAAATAGTTACAAAATGAAATAATTTAGCAAACATTTCATTCTGGGTTTACTGTGTTATTAGGTCTTGTGATACATAACCAAGTCTTCTCTCAAGGAGTCTGTAAGGGGAAAAGATGTGTCCACAAAAATATAACCTAAGGAAGAAAATATTAAATGGGAGTGAAAAGAAATATGAGGAAGAAAATACTTTTATACTGGGAAGGGAAGGAAGACTTCATGGAAGAGGAGACATATGAGTTGGATATTAAAGGGCATAAGAGAATTTGACAGAGAGAATATCCCTTCAAGGATTGGGAGACAGCAAGAATACAGCCTCAGAGATGGGACAGGAAAGGACAAAAACAAAGCTTTGTAGAGTAACACACTTTAACTCCAAGTGCAACATGTGAAGGAAATATAATAAGAAAACAAGATTTACAGGGTTTTAGGATCAGGAATTTACATGTTATTCGGTAAGCACTGGGGAGTCATTGCTGGTTTTTGAGTGGAGTAAAATGATTATTTTAATGATTAGAGAACTTGGAGCAAAGGAAGACTATAGTGGTAGATAGATGAAGGACAGGTTGGAGAAGGGATTGATGAGAAACAGGAAGAAAAGGAAGGAACTTTCTACAGTTAACTCTTTGAAGAGTTAAGTCTCTGATTCAGGGTTATTGCAAGCAGAATGAAAATAAGGGAACAGATTGATCCAAGAGGTTAAAGTGAGAACACCAAAGGGAGTCAGCTTCCTCACATACCAAAACAACAACGAGAGATTTTCTGCCAAATCAGTGATTATACTTTCTCCAGGAAAATCCTGAAGTTTGTACTTTTAATTTCATACCAGAACTCCCCCAAAAGTCAATCCTTTGCTCTAATTTCCACCTTAATGAATAAAAATAATAGATCATATTAGATAATGCTTATACAAACATCTTATATATATATACATATTTTTGTACATATATACATGCATATATATATACATATATACATACGTGTGTGTGTGTGTGTGTGTGTGTGTGTGTGTGTGTGTGTGTGTGTATAGCAGCAGTATGCAGCCAATGGAGTACTCAGGAAAATTCCTACCCTGAATATATGCTTGTATGCATGCATACATATATACATATATACATATATATACATATGTCTATACACCCATACATGTATATGTATATATGGAAGAAAAAGAAAAAGAGCCTGACCCTAAAAAAACTGACATAAAATGAGAAAGATCACAGCAGATATTTAAAGCAACTGAAATTTTTTAAAAAATCAATTAAAAATTAAATCCAAGGGCTGTTTTTTAAAAAGACCAAAAAAACTGACAAATAAGGATAAAGCAATGTCAAATAATTAAAATTTTGAATTCTCCCATTCCATAAAATGCAAGCTCCTTCAGGGCAAAGTTTATTTTTTTATTAATCTTTGTATATCTAGTATATAGGCACAAAAAGAAATTATCTAGATTAAAATATTGCAATCCAATCCAAACCAGTTCAATAGGATGTGATATAAGAATTCAGCTCTGAAGGAAGCTAGAGATTCTAAGAGTAAGAAGTGGGGACATTCCTGTATATTCCAGTCATGGACAGAAGCCTATAAAAAGGGACAAAAATGAGAAATGGAGTGCTGGTTTTGAGAAACTTCAAATAGGCCAATTTGGCTCAAACAAGAATGAATAAAGTAGAATACTATATAATAAAGCTACAAAGGTGAACTAGAGTCAAATTGTAAAGTGTTCTCATGTCAAACTGAGGAATCATATTTTATCATAGAAGTAATAAGAAGCCATTGAATTTTCCTGGTCTAGAGAGTGACATGAATCCCAGGATAAAATTCCAGAAGAAAATAATTCTGAAAAACTCCAATAACCCCATACAGTAATATGGAATGACCACAGGAATTTCCAAGAAGGTTTGGAATGCTTAAATACATGTACTTAAGAAATAGGAAAGAAATGGAATAAATCTCCTAGAATGGAAACTGAGAAATTTCAGCATATCAGTAGATACCTTGATAAAAAATGGAGGAAATATACCTCAAAAAGTCAATGACATAGTAACAAATATTAAATAAAAGTAAAAAGCCAAACAAACAAAAATAAAACATAAAATTTATCTCCTTTCAAAAACAACTGACAGGGAACACAAAGTTAAGAAAGATAAAACAAGAATCATTGAGCTTTAGGAGCCAAGATGGCAGAAGAGAGAAAGTCCTCACCTGAATTCTCCCAACATTCCCCTCCTAACAACTTTAAAATAATGCCTCAAATCAAATTCTGGAGTTGCAGAGCCAATAAAATGTCAGAGTGAAACATTCTTTCAACCCAATCAACTGAGAAGGTCAGAAGAAGAAATCTGTGAAATGGGGATGGAGTCTGGCCTGGAGCTCATGTGGATAATAGACCCATGATGGGACCCTGTGGTGATGACAGAAGTGCAGCAACTTTGGAGCTCTCAAGGTAGATGACTTGGCAACTGGTCAGACAGAAATTATAGGGGACTCTTGTGTTAGCACTGGATGCAGGACCATATGCTGTTTGGCAAATCCATTACCTATACCCACTTCTGGGTCATAATGTAGGGGCAGAGATGAGTATTTTCAATAAAGAAGGAGTGGGAGCCCAGAGAAGTGGTACAGTTTCTAGTTCCAAGGGATCAGGGACCCTTTATGGGATTACAGTGCAGACCAGGAGAGTAGGGACTACACCTCTCCCCAGATTATACCACCTTAAAAGCAACAAAAACTTCCAAACCTCAGAACTAGCTCTGCAAACAGCAGTGAAAAAGCTTGAACCCCACTCCACCCCACCAAGAACAGAGCCCAACTTTAACATAAAGTTGAAAATCAAGAAATAAGGCATAAAAATGAGCAAACAATTGAAAAAGAACATGATCATAAAAAGCTTCTATGGTGATGGAAAAACTAGACATAAACTCAGAAGAAGACAATGAAGTCAAAACAGCTACAACTGAAGTCTCAAAGGGGAAAAAATGTGAACTGGACACAAGCTCAACCAGAATTCCTGTAAGAGCTAAAAACTGATTTTGAACAATTCAGTAAATAAATGAGAATAAAGGAAAAAAATTATGCAAAAAATAACAATAAACAGCATGGCAAAAGAGGCACCAAAAATACTGAAAAATTGAATGCCTTACAAAACACAATTGGCCAGATCAAAAAAAAGGTACAAAAATTTATTGATTAAAAGGCCTCCTTAAAATGCAGAACTGGCTAAATGCAAAAGGAATACAAAAGCTCACGGAAGAAAATAATTTCTTAGAAATTAGAATGGGTAAGTAGAAACTAATAACTCTGTGAGACATCAAGAAATGATGTAGCAAAATTTAAAAAAGAAAAAAATAAGAGAATAATTGAAATATTTCATAGGAAAAACAACTGACATGGAAAATAGATTGAAGACAGATAATTTAAGAATTATTGGACTACCTGAAAACCATCATCAAAGAAATAGCCTGGATATCATATTTCAAGAAATTATCAAGGAAAATTGCCCCTATGTCCTAGGATCCAAGGATAAAATAGAAGTCGAAAGAATCCACCAATCACTATGTAGAAGAGAGCCAAAAATGAAAACTTCCAAGAATATTATAACCAATTCCAGAACTCCCACATCAAAGAGAAAATACTTCAAACAACCAGAATTCAGTGCAAAAAATGGTAGAGCCATATTCAGGATCACACAAGATTTATCAATTACCACATGAAAGGAGCAGAGGACTAGGAATATAATATTCTGGAAGGCAAAAAAGCTGGGATTGCAATCAAGAATAACCCACTTAGCAAAACTGAATATGATTCTTCAAGGGGGAAAAATAGATATTTCATGAGACTGTTAGCATTCCTGATGAAAAGACTAAAGCTGAATAGAAAATTTGACTTTCAAATACAAGAATCAAGAGAACCATAAAAAAGGCAAACAAGAAAGAGAAATCATGCAGGATTCAATAAAGTTAAACTGTTTACATTTCTATATGGGAAGATAACACATGCAACTCCTAAGAATTTTTATCATTATTTGGGCAGTTAGAAGAATTTTACATAGAAAGAAGAAAAGGAGTGAGTTGATTATGTTGGGATCATGTAAAAAATGAGTAGAAGAGAAAGAAGGATGCACTGGGAAAAGGGGGAAGAGAAAGGAAGGATGGGGAAAATTGTTTCACATAAAAGTGGTACATCATGGAACCTCAGTCAGATTCACATAAGACTATGCATCAGGAAAACTGGAATTGAAAACTGCTGAGATTGCTCTGCCTTCTTCCCTGGAGCTGAGATCTCTCTGTCTTTTACCCTTGGAATTCTACTTGCTCTGCCTTCTTTCCTCAGATCTTGAATCACACTGTCTTCACTTGGACCTGAGATCTCTGTCTTCTGGAGGCCATCTCTGCAGGTGCAGGTCCCAGGTAGATCTGAGCCAACCCCTCATAGACCTGCTGTCTGTTCATACCATTGGGTCTCATCCTCCTCCTCTGACCCTGTGGTGAATCTAGCTTCAGGTGCTCCTGGAGCAATCCTACCTCCCCAGTCTGGTTCCTGTACAAGATTCCTGCTGCTAACTCTTTTCCAGACTCCCAATCACTTCTCAAAAGTTTGGGGTTATCCCACACCCCCGATTTAAGATTGTGTCACCTTTTCATTACCTTACCCTCAGGGACCCAGGAATACTATCTTGAGTGAAACAAAAGTGAAAGACTTGAGTGAAGCTTGAAATGCCAGTATAAAGACCTGATCTGCCTCCAAAGAATTGGGCCCCTCAAGCCTTTTAAAATTCAGAAATAAGGTTTATTATGTTGCCAATAGAAGAGAGTGAGGGGGTGGGGCAGAGCCAAGATGGCGGAGTAAAAGGACAAACCTGCCCAGTAGGTCTCCCTGCAAAGTGCATAAAATACCTGTAAAAATGACTCTAAACAAATTCTGGAGCAGCAGAAGCCACAAAACGACAGAGTGAAAGAGCTTTTCAGCCTGGAAGGCTGACAGGAAAGGTCTATTACACCAGGTTCAGAGCACAGCATAGCACAGAAGGACAGGACTGGAGTGGGCTTCAGGGTACAGAATCCTGGGAAGCAGCTGTATTTCCCAGGTTCCTCAACCCACAAATGCAAGAGACAGCTTCAAAGGTCAGCAAAAAAGCTCTTTCACCTGGGTGAGAAGGGAGCAGGCCCCAGACAGCTGCAGAGTCCATTTTTGAAGTCTTCATCCTAAAGACCCTCGGAGAATCAAGCAGCTGATCTGAATCTCAGCCATGAGTGGCAGCCCTGGGGTGAGAAGGAGCACTGGACTGGTGGAGCTGGCGATAGCTGTAGAGAGGGAACCCTACTCACAGATCCTGGGCAGAAAAGCTTGTTGTTGCTCCCAGGCTAGAGTGCAGGCCAGGAGAGGAGTAAACTCCTTTCCCTTGATTGTACCACCCTGGAGAAACTGGTAACTTACAGATCCCTAGAGTACACCCTTCACTTGACAAAGGACTCAAAAGCCAAGTGACTGGGAAAAATGCCCAAAAAAGGGGAAAAAAGAAAACTTTAGAAAGTTCTTGGTGAACAGGTATTTTCCTCCATCCTTTTAGATGACGAAGAACAAAGCATACCATTAGAGGAAGACATCAAAGTCAAGGCTTCTTCATCTAAAATCTCCAAAATAAATTTGCAATGGTGTCAAGCCATGGAAGAGCTCAAAAGAGATTTTGAAAATCAAATAAGAGAGGTTGAGGAAAAATCAGGAAAAGAGATGAGAGTGATGCAAGAAAATCATGAAAAGCGAGTCAACAGCTTGCTAAAGGAGACCCAAGAATTGCTGAAGAAAATAACACCTTTAAAAATAGACCAACCCAAATGGCAAAAGAGGTCTAAAAATCCAATGAGGAAAAAAAATGCTTTAAAAAGCAGAATTAACCAAATGGAGAAGTAGGTTCAAAAGCTCACTGAAGAAAATAGTTCTTTAAAAATTATAATGGAGCAGATGGAAGCTAATGACTTTATGAGAAACCAAGAAATTACAAAACAAAACCAAAAGAATGAAAAAATAGAAGACAATGTGAAATATCTCACTGGAAAAACAATTGACCTGGAAAATAGATCCAGGAGAGACAGTTAAAAATTATGGGACTACCTGAAAGTCATGATCAAAAAAAAGAGCCTAGATATCATCTTTCATGAAATTATCAAGGAAAACTGCCCTGACATTCTAGAACCAGAGGGTAAAATAAATATTGAAAGAATCCACCAATCACCTCCTGAAAGAGGTCCAAAAAGAAAAACTCCTAGGAAATTATAGCCAGATTCCAGAGTTCTCAAGTCAAGGAGAAAATATTGCAAGCAGCCAGAAAGAAAAAATTTGAGTATTGTGGAAATACAATCAGGATAACACAAGGTCTAATAGCTTCTTCATTAAGGGATAGAAGGGCTTGTAATATGATATTCCAGAAGTTAAAGGAACTAGGATTAAAACCAAGAATCTCCTACCCAGAAAAATTGAGTGTAATACTTCAGGGGAAAAATGGTCATTCGATGAAACAGGACTTTCAAGCATTCTTGATGAAAAGACCAGAGCTGAATAGAAAATTTGACTTTCAAACACAAGAATCAAGAGAAGCATGAGAAGATAAAGAGGAAAAAGAAATTATAAGGACTTACTAAAGTTGAACTGTTTACATTCCTCCATGGAAAGATAACATTTGTAACTCTTGAGACTTTTCTCAGTATTTGGATAGTTGGAGAATATATATATATATATATATCTATATATAGATATATAGATATATATAGATATATAGATATAGATAGATATATAGATAGACAGAGGACACAGGCTGAGTTGAATAGGAAGGGATGATATCTAAAAAATAGAATTAGGGGTGAGAAAGGAATATATTGGGAGGAGAAAGGGAAAAATGGAAAGGGGCAAATTCAGAAAAGAGACAAGAAAAAGCTTTTTCAATGGAGGGGAAAAGGGGTGAGGCAAGAGGGAAAAAGTGAAGCTTACTGTCATCACATTTGGTTTAAGGGGGGAATAACATGCACACTCAATTTGATATGAAAATCTATCTTACACTACAGGAAAGTAGGGGAGAAGGGGATATGTGGGCTGTGAAGAGGATGATAGAAGGGAGGGCAAATGGGAGGAGTGAGTAATTAGAAGTAAACACTTTTGAGGAGGGACAAGGACAAAAGAAAGAATAGAATAAATAAGGGACAGGATAGGATGGAAGGAAATATAGTTAGCCTTTCACAACATGCCTATTATGGAAGTCTTTTGCATAACTATATATCTATAGCTTATATTGAATGCTTGCCTTCATAGTGGGGATGTGTGGGGAGGGAGGAAGGGAAAGAAGTTGGAACTCAAAGATTTAGGAATGAATGTTGAGAATTGTTTTTGCATACAACTGGGAAATAAGAAATACAGGTAATGGGGTAGAGAAATCATCTTGCCCTACAAGAAAAGGGAGAATATGGGGATAAGGGAAGTGAGGGATGTGACAGAAGGGAGTGCAGATTGAGGGAAGGGGTAATCAGAATACATGGTGTCTTGGGATGGGGGAGGGGAGAGATGGGGAGAAAATTTTCAAACTCAAAATCTTATGGAAATGAATGTTGAAAACTAAAAATAAATAAATAGATTTTTTTAAAAAAAAGACCACATTTGAAAAAGGAATGAAAATGTTGGAACATACAAAAAGGCAAATTACATTGGCATGAAGCAATAATAATTTACCAAGTAAAGCTAAAAATACTTTTGAAAGGAAAAGAGACTTTTAATAGAATCAATAACCTTCAAGACAAAGACTTAGCAAGTCACTAGACAAAAGAAACTTAAGAAAGGTAAATAAAATCAAACAGTTCAAAAGTATTAAATAATGATTAAGTGCATACATCTTAAAATGGAGAGAAGAGGCTGCCTTAAATATTAATGAAGGAATAACGGGAGACAAGCTATAGGTTTGGGTGTCAAAAAAAAAAAGCAGAAAAAGAAATATTCCAGGGGGAAAATGAGAAGGGAGCAGGAATTTTTATTTTTTAAACAGGCTATTATGAGAGCTTATTCATTTGTGGAGATGAGAGAGGGGCAGTGGTGAACCAGGGGCTTATATGGTCTAGGCAACGGAAAAAATAACATAGGATAAATAAATAGAAATGATGTAATGATAGAAGTAAAATGGACTAAGGATGGGAATGGAGCTGGGAATGAGGGTGGGAGGAAAAAAGAAGTGGTAGGAGAGTAAAGGTAGTAAAGGAAAAAATCTCAATAAAAGAGGAAGGAAGATAAGAAATGTTTTAACAGGATTCAATGGAGGAAGAAAGCAAACTAAACTATAATAATGAACATGAATGGGATAAATTCACCTGTAAAATGCACAATGGCAGACTAGATTAGAAAACAAACCAGCTCCAAAAGTTTGTTCACAAGAAATACAACTGACATAAAGATTTATAAAGTGCTGTCATGAGCAAAGCTCCCACAGCCTCAGTTTCCTCATCCATTAAATGGGATTAATGATACTTGGAATAATTATCTCACATTGTTAAGAAGAAAGTACTTTATGAATTGCTTCTGTTATTACCTTCGTTATTGAGATATTAAAATATACGAGAGACACAAGCAAAGAGCTCTCTAAGTTTCAATGATTGCTTCCATCCAGAGAAGGTGTCATGGAAAAGGTGGCACTTGAGCTGAACCTTAAAGGATATTGTATTGTGTTAGGACAAAGTGCTTAGGTACAAACTCTCCAAATGGCCACTGTTGTTCAGTCATGTCTGACTCTTTGTGACCCCATTTGGGGTTTTCTTGGGCAGAGGTGCTGGAATTGTTTGCCATTTCCTTCTCCAGCTCATTTTACAGATGAGGAAACTAAGGCAACAGGATTACATGACTTGCCCAGGGCCACATAGACAGTAAATGCCTGAGGCTGGGTTTGAACTCGGGTCTTCCTGACTTGAGGGCCACTGTGCCACCTTGCTGCCTTTAAGTGTCTTTATGCCCAGACCCCCAAATTCTTACTGGCTTTTCACATACTGTAAGAATGCTTGCATAGAATGTTTTGCCTGTTATGAATTCCTGGTCAGCTAGTTATTGTGTAATTTTTATAAATTTACATTCATAAGCATCCACATGATATTTGTTCAATTGGCTTTTCCTCCCACCTACTTTAAGCCTATCACTACTAAACTATTTTTATTTTTCAATTTGTCAATATAATTCTGAATTCTAACTTTTCCTCTAGGATCCAAGCCCTTTCCCAGGCTGTAATAACAAAGACTGTTTTGTTAGTCATCAAATAAATAGAATGGTCCAAGTCATGTACAGTTTAAAAAATATACTTTTTTAAAATCCTGGAATATTTCATTTGAAAATACTCTTAATGCTCAAACAGAGCAAATAATTTCATGATCCATATTAGCTGGATTCACCTAAGACCATTATGGAATGGAGATTTAAGTAACTCTCCACAGAATGCCTTTCTAGCAATTTTGCTGAATACTAACCTTTTCATAAAAGCTAAAGTAACTGTGCTGGCTCTGACAGTAACCCTGATAATATTTCACCAAATTGTGCACTAGATCAGTTATCTGTCTGGCTCACTTTAGAGCACAGTGCAGTTGACGCCAGGGTCATGTGTCTGATACACATGTGGCCTATTTAGTTTTACTCTATTTCAGGACCACAGGCTAAACAGAGGCCAGTAGTCTTGCTAAGAAATGCTTTAGTTCTCAAGGAAGACAAGGCAAAAAAATTCCAATCTGTCACCACAAGTAGAAAATCGGCTCAAAGCTCTCAGCCTACTCATGGTGAATCAATATTGTCCTCTTCCTGCCATACAAAGAGTATTATTTTTATATCATCATCATCATCCTTGCCTTCCTTCCATTTGGCTGTTGAATTCTGGATAGACTTAAAAAGTTAAATAGGCTAACTTAACCTTCACAATCAAATGAACAACCCATTGTTTCTAAATATATTAATGACTCTCACCTGGATATTTTGAGATCTGCAAGTTTGCAGTCAAATAGCTGGCATATAAGCAGTAAGTTTTCTTCTTCTAGATGGTGAATAGCAACTTCTAATTCTGCTACTTCTTTCTTATGAAGTTCAACCTATCCCAAAAGGAGGAGAAAGAATATCAGCATGTATCTGAATAATGGTCTTTATTTATGTAGTGCTTTATGATTACAAAGCAACCTCTCATATGGTCCTAACGACAATTGTGAAGCAAATTTTTAGTGCATTAATATTTTCATTTTATAGATGAGGAAACCACACTTTGATTTGCCTAAGGTTACACAGTTAGTAAGAAGCAGAACCAAGAGTTGAATCCAGGTCTTCTGATGCCAAATCAAGTATTCTTTCCACTAAATTGCTGTATTCCTATTACACAATTGCTGTCAATTTTTCTAAAAGATATTCAACTGCTGGAATAGAAGGTGCATTAATTTTAGGGAAAGATGAATCACTCTTCTCTGATTTCTGCATTTACTTTTGATTACTTAGAGCTTAGTATCTACCATGCTTTCCTCACCCCTAGCCTTCCCCAAATGCTGGTGACTAAGACATGAGTGTGGAGGGGTGGGGAAACCAAGAGTATATATCAAGATTGGGCATCTTTTTTATGTAAAAATGGCAGTCAAGAATAGACTGGTCTGCTACAAACTATATGCAGGACAGAGGAATCTAGTAATGCCCTAAATGATATACAGCATTGGGTTGGTTTGTTTTAGAAAAATTAAAAACTAAATCTCTTGACTCTCTGTGCAATCCATTTAAGGCTTATCTTTGTGTTGGTAACATTTTGAGAAGTGTCAGATCTGTATCTGTTGCCTTCTTAGTGATGCCCATTTTTAAATCTTCAGAGACTACAGTGTTACATGATTTGCAGTTATATAGCAATAATATGATAGACTACTAGCATTAGCAACATAGGGTTTTGTTTTGGGAAGAATTTTGAAGTCATTTAAAGATTCTAAATGTCTAAAAGGTTACCTAACCTGCTCTAATCTGTCTGTAATCCATTATGCTTTTAAAGAGTCTAAGGCTTACTGAAGGCCAAGCTCTCTAAGTTATCATCCAACTATAAAAGTCTGAACAATAATTTATCCACTTTTTTTTCTTGTGTGGATGGTTAGGCCAAATCCTTTAGGTGGTTATAAATCTTGAATTATGGTTCCACCATAATCTGGGGTACTTGATGCAATCACAACATCAACCTCAAAGAGAAGCTCCTGAAGATCCTCATCATTCATAGAATGTTCCTTACCCTTGAACTCTATACTAGACCTCTTCCAACAGAGTGGCAACACCTTTGGGGACCATACTTCCTCCTACTTTATGCCTTGCCTCATATTTATTATCAGTTACCAATAAAAACACATCTGTATGTCTTTCAAGGAATCTCGTATTATTTTTACATATGCATGTGAGATACCATATCAGAGAGAATATTTAAGTAGCATATTTGCTCTGCTGAATCAAATTCTTTTTAAAAAATATAAATAATGCAATAATACCTTGTGTTTCCTATATCTGTCAACTGTATGATGATTAAAAATATTGTTTACTTGGCAATATCACTTACAAAAATCTGCTTATTCATACTTTAATAACCCTTCAGGGATACCTTCAATGGAGTGTAGATAATTTTTCATAACATTTTTATATAGATGGATAAATTTTGTATAGATTCCATAGGTTGGTAGATGTTAATGTTCTGTAAGTAATCTTTTTGTTTAGTATTGATAAGCTCTAAGACTTTAGGCCACAGCCTTGGTATTTTCCTCTTCTTAAGATATTTTGAGAATCTCTTATTACCCTCCCAAATGTATTCCCTCCATTAGGGACTTGTCCTGTATATACATGGTCAAGCCCATCCATTTTTCACATCTTTGTATTCTCCCCTTTCTACACCCTCCATGACCACATCTGGAATTATGATGTTGAGTCAAATGTTGAGGTTTAACCTTGAATGTGAAATTAATGTTATAAAAATCTCTGCAGTTCTCCATCTTTCATTGCTGTGCTGTCCTGGTTTCATCTTGAAATATCCCTGATTAATTGGATATTTTGCTAAGCTTTCTTTTAACTAATTTTATCATCTACTGCTACTTCCTGCTTTTATAAGCTGATTCTAATGATAATCATTCACTATCCTTTTCAGTAAGATTTTATGAATTTGTATTCTAAATCATTGTAGCCCTTGGCTGTCATATTTCCCTGCTTGGCAAGGAGGTAAAACATTTGCTGATTTAGGGGCATTTAGGTTCTTTTGGTTTTCTCATTATGACAATTGATTTTCACCCAATTTTCAATGAAATTATTATATTTACTATCCATGTCCTTGCTTCCATCTATCTCTTATTTTCCAAAATCAATTTAAAATTGAAATTAATTAATAATTAATTTGAAAGGTCAGGTTAGAATTTCTTTATTTGCACACCATGACTTTTTCCTGTTTTCTTTCTCTTCTCTGTCTTTCTATTCATTTTGATCTTTGTTCAAAAAAACAGGTGGTTTGTTAATTCAAAGATGACTCCCATATCAGACATCAATCACTTCCTGCCTGCTAAACTATGATGTTCCACTTTTTGTTATTTGGTACTTGCCATATCCTATGCCTTCTGTTTCTTTTCAACAAAGTTTTCATAATGTGTGTTGTTGTTCACTTGTATTCAATTCTATGTGTCCTCACAGACTATATAGTGTGCTAGGCCCTTCTATTCTCCACCACCTCTTGAAGTCTGTCCAATTTCATGTTTGTTGTTTTGATGATATATTTATCTATCGCATCCTCTGCCATCCCTTTTCCTTTTCCCTTCAATCTTTCCCAAAATCAGAGTCATTTCCAATGAGTCCTATCTTTTCATTATGTGGCCAAAGTATTTTAGCTTTAGCTTCAGTGTTTAATTTTACAGTGCATAACCTCAGTTTCTTTAAGTATTGGCTGAGTTGATCTCCTTGCTGTCCAAGGGACTTAAAAACGTTTGGATTTGAACCCAGGTCTTGGATTTGAACTCAATTCTTGGATTTAACTCCAAGCCTGGGTCCTTGTCCACTGTGCTATCTGATTGTCCTTTTCATGATGTATAGGTGTGAATTTTTTGTGTAGCATAGAAGTCTTGTCTTCTAGTATTCTTTCTTTCCTGTTTAAATTTTCCTAAGTATTTCTACTGTCCATGACTACTTCCATATCTCTTCACTTGAAGTTATTAGATGTCATTATGTACAGTCATAATTTAGAAGGTCTCATCAATTTCTTCAAAAAATTTCTCTTTTGTCCTCTGCACCAGATATTGGGGCATAGGCAACAATCATTTTCAATTTATTGTTAACACTGCAAAATTGGATGAATAAATGTCCCCATGATGTTTTGTTTTCGCATTGGTTGTGGGGTTTCAGCTTCCAAGTGGCACAATTCTAGGGAGGTGGCAGAGAAAGAGAAGGAGGGGCCAACACAGGAGAAAGTTTCTTTGACAGACAATGGACGAGGGTGAGTGTTTTTTTTTAATCACTTGTGATGTTTAATAAAACTTGTTCCATGTTCTGTCTCTAACTACCTTGGTGCTAGAAAGGGTAGTAAAAAACACCTAAATGAGAGCAAAATACATAACATTCCATCATCAATACATGTTATACACAAGGGAAATGCTGACTTGGAAGAAAGGGAGGTATGTCTACAAGGAGACACCCACTATAGTATGAATCTTAAGTCTTCAAAGGACTAGTCAAAAGACATCATAGGAGCTCATTTTGGATGTCCATGAATTATTTACAGAAAGAATTGGAACAAATTAAGAATACTTAATTTAGCTTTGCAGAAATCCACTTTTTAAAAAAGTTTGGACTATATTAACATATCCAACTTAGAACACAATGATTTAAAAAAAAATTGTGTGTATTTAGACCAGAAGTTACCAAACTTACTTACTGCCCCTTTTTCAAAAAACAAAATTACTCAACAACCTCTTGGAATCTACTTTCTTTAACTCTTTGTTTTTTTAATTGCATCATTTAAAAAAATATATGAGATATATAGATATATATGCATATTTTCAAACAACAATCTTAAATTTAAAAATATATTATAAATTTGTGGGGTTTTTCCTGCATTGAAATTTTGATGATGCACCATTGCGTCATGTAACCAAATAGTATCATATTGTAAACAAGTCATTGTAAGCACATATTCCTGCCAAACCATGCTGGACTTCCCAATGATGTGTGACATCCTTGCCTGCCAGCTTTTGCTTGTTAAGACCTCCTGGTGGACATTTGCATTTTGTGCGTTTATTTGGAAAATAATGTAATCACCACAACTTTAACTCTGTTACACAACAGATGAAACATGCATGAGTGGTTTTTCAAAAGTTTATCTTCTTTTCTTTCCTCATGCTTCCACCACCCCCTTATTTTTATTCAACAGCTCCCAATAACACCTAAGGCTACTACTGTCCCTCAGGACCATTCTAGCACGCCCCACCCAGGGGGCAGTATCACCTACTTTGGAAACCTATGGACTCTAGACTGACAGTTTTAGCAATATTTTATTCAGCATAAACTTTGCTAACAGTATAAGCAAATTTGGTTCTTTTATAGTTGTTCTAAAGTGGATTGTCTTATGGTATGTGTTGAGGTGCCATTGAATAATTGTGTGTTGGAAGGAGTAATAACTGTAATTAAATTATTGGCCAACTGGCATTCAGAATTTGAAATGCATCTTCAGTAAAGACAGTTGTTTCGTACTGAAAACACATTGCAATAATACTGTTGAGTCTTGAGAGTAATGCCTTTAAGTAGAAAAATAAGGCAGCAGCTACAACATGCAGGATATCTGATACTGTAACATCTTTAGATCCCCAAAGATATACCTGGAGGGGGAATCTCATAAGACTAAACCCTTCAATGATCCTCTTCATCTGGTTTTTTCATCTGGATGTGAGGCTCCCCAGAGAGTTGAGGTGCTTGACTCAAGAAATTCAAAATTCTTTTCTCTTGTAGGAGAATGGGGCTCTACTCTCAGTAGGGTTATATATGTGAAAGACTTTATAGGCTCTCAGGAGTATGAAGTTCATCAGACAGTGAGGAAAGCAAGAGCTACAACATCAGACAGAAAGAAGTTGCTCATATATATGAGTTGCTCATATACACATTCCCTGAAGGAAAGCCCTTATAGCCTCATGGTCCTTTCAGGGAGTCATATCCTCAAAAATACCCTGTGGCACCAGAGATGGCAGTGGACAAAGGTAGCAATGAAGCAGTGAGGAGTTCTTAGATCCAGCAGAAGAGTCCCTGGACCAAGTCAATTCCAAGAAGGAATTTCTTGACCAAGCAGGAAGCAGAGCAAGGGACAGAGCCACCAAATATAGAAGAACATCCAAACTTTGTATTTCAATGTATTGTGCATTATGTGACCTGTGAAAGCCTTGGAGAGAAGGGTGGATTACTAATGTCAAATGCTTTTCCCTTAATGGTGGTCCTACCTAGGGAAGTACTATAAGGCTAGAAGAATATAAAGTGCTCCAACGAGGTGGGGCTCAAAAAAGATAGATGGATGCTCGATTCTATAGCAACCCTGTTTTATTTTCCCTTCTTGAGTTGGAATGCGGAAGGGGTATGTCAAGTTAGGACAGTACTACAATTGGAAAGTGCTGATCATAAAAGAGGGAAAGAAATTTGTTTGGGCTATAATCTTGGAAATGAGTCCTTTCTTTCTTTATCTTATTTTTCAAATAAAGTATGTTTTCTAGCTGATGTTTATATGTTTTTAGCTTCAGTGTTTGCATAGAAGCTGAGGACTTATTCCCTAGAGACCTAGAGTCAATTTCTGACCTTCCCAGTAGAAGCTCTGATTGGAGGCATGAGTCAGAAAGAGGGAATTAGCAAGAAGCCTCAAGGCTGGACCTGTGTATGTGTATGTCTATGTATGTCTGTGTATGTCTATGTGTATTCTGTGTATGTCTATTTCTTTATCTATCTGTCTATACATGCACACAAAGATACACATGTATATTCACAGATGTGTATTTGTGTATATATACATTTGTATATATCTATAGGTGGTGTATGTATACACATACATGTGCATGCATGTACACATAAATGTATATGGAGGGATGAATATATAAATGGATGGGATAATGTTGGATCCATGATTTTACTGGTATAGGCATCTCTTGATGAAGACATTTCCTCTACCAGGGTGCAATGACACTTTCTCTGCAGATTATAGTTTTAAAGAGTTGTTGATCACTGAGAGGTTAAATACTTTTCCAGGGGTCACACCGACAATATGTGTTACAGACATGATGTGAACTTAGTCCTGATTCTTATAACTGAAGACAACTCATTCTGAGGTTAGTTTTTCATTCACTCTGCTTTGGTGCTTCTCAGTAGGAATGCATGCATGTATACATGTACATATAAACATGCATATATTATAATAGCTCACATATATCTTACACATGTATGGGTCTTTATTGTAGATTGTATTTGTAGGTTTATACACATACATATGTGTATATATTCTTCAGACAGATAGTGAGCTGCACCCAGAACTGAATAGGAGGAGAAACGGTAGGAAATTGAAGAGCATTTTCAATAATCCCAAGATGCAACTTGTTAAAGTCATCCTTTACCACCAATATTCACATATCCTCTCAATGATACTAAAGGACTATTAGTTATGGTTCACTACCATCACCAAAGAGTCAAAACTATGATTAATTTGAAGAGATATGGAAAAATACAAGGTGCATGTAAGTATTTCCAATGATGCCTTGTGTGCAAAAAGTAGAGCACAATAAATTATCAAAGGTATCTATGATAAGATCGGGAGGTTAGATGGTCATATAGTCAGATGGAGAGATAGTCAATGGGCATTCAAAGTCTCACAGATATTGAAAGACTTCGAGAAAGGCCTCTAGCACATTGGATAGCTTCTCTTACTAAGTATTTATGGAAGGACACAGGTGAGAAGGAGTGGATGGGTTGTGATCTGCTTAGTGGAGGGGTTGCCCACATTGATGAGATCATGGATACATTAAATAAGACATAGTATCTATATATAAGGGGTTTACAAGATTATTCTGACAGTAGTTTTTAAGACTGGAAAAGGGACACTTAAGAGGAAGGAAAATACCTAAGAAGTTATTGTGGTAGATAATGACAATAAGAAGTAAAGATTATAGAAAACTATTTGTAAATTTTTAAAAATTAGATAGGAAACATGAAGGTGAAAAAAGTACTAACAACAATAACAATAGCCAATATTTATATAGTGGTTTAAAGAGGAGAAAGAGCTATCCATGCGTTATCTCCTTTAAGTTCTAAACCAGCTCTATTAAGGGATCTACAGGAATCAGCCCTATTTTGTAGATGATAAAACTGAGACTTGGAGAGTGTATGTGATTTGGCGAGGATCACACAAGAATGTGTTAGATATGAGATCTCCACACGTATTTTTCTTGGAGCAATTTTAGGGAAAAAAGAAGAACAAATCTGGAGGAGGTATTATCAAAACACAGTTGATCCAAAATGGAGGATCAGTCTCTTGCAATGTCACAAGTTCCCAAGAGGAGGCAATATTAACTTACTAACTAGCTACTATACCTGTAAGCCAATGGCTGATAATATTGAATCTTTTTTAACTACTAGATTTAGGCACCATTTTTAAACTCAAAATCTTAAACACTTCCTGTTTAGTATAATATTCAAGCCTTAAGTAATACAGAGACATCTCCACCCACATACAAATATCTATCTTATAAGCAGTTAGTCTGTTCTTGATCACTTTGAGAAAGGAGGAATTACTTATATTTTTCCTCTAATTAAACCATCAAAGAACAACTTTTCACTGATCAAAATAGAAGTATATCAAATCCAGCAAAAATCTGTAAGTATATGATAGAGATTAATGAAATAAGGGGTTGATATTTCTAGGTATCATATGCTAAGCAATAATCCAATCAATCAATCAAGAAGCATTTATTAAACATTTACTTTATGCTACACACTGTGCTAGGCACTAGGGATACAAAGACAAAAAAGAAACAAAACAGTTCTTACCCTCAAGGAACTTACAGTCTATTCAGGAAGGTAAGAATATACATATGTCAGTATACATGTATTATGTATGTATATTTTATTTATATATGTATACACATATAACACTGATAAAGCAACATAATTTATTATATATCAGGCACTGGTGATATTAAGGAAAGGCAAAAACTGTCTTTAGCTTCAAGGTGTTCTAGAATTCTATCCATTATATCACTTGGCCGAGATTTTTTAAAAATTAGAATATTTTCTAAATTAAATTTTCTTTTCCTCTTTTTGAAAAATGTATTTATTTTTAGTTTTCATTATGCATTTTCACAAGATTTTGAGTCCCAAAGTTTCTCCCTATCTCTCCCTCCTCCCCACCCCATGATGGCATGCATTCTGATTACCCATTCTCCAGTCTGCCCTCCCTTTTATCATCTCTGCCCCTTCCACCTTATTCCCTTCCCCTTTACTTTTCTTTTTTTTCTTTGCCAATATTCTTCTTTTTCATATATATATAAATTTATTTATTTAACTTTTTACATTCATTTTCACAAAATTTGGTTTCCAAAATTTTCTCCCCATTTGTCCCCTGCCCTCACCCCAGTACACTGAGCATTCTAATTTCCCCTATCACCCACCAATCTGCCCTCTCTTCTATCATCCCTCCCTTCTCTTGTCCCCCATCTTCTCTTTTGTCCTGTAGGGCCAGATCACTTTCTATTCCCCATTACCTGTATTTCTTATTTCCTAGTAGTAAGAACAATACTCGACAGTTTTTCCTAAAACTTTGAGATCCAACTTCTTCCATCCCTCCCTCCCCACCCATTCCCTTTGGGAAGGCAGGCAATTCAATATAGGCCATATCTGTGTAGTTTTGCAAATGACTTCCATAATAGTCGTGTTGTGTAAGACTAACTATATTTTCGTCCCTCCTATCCTGCCCCCCATTGTTTCTATTCTCTCTTTTGATCCTGTAACTCCCCAAGAGTGTTGACTTCAAATTGCTCCCTCCTCCCACTGCCCTCCCTTCCATCATCACCCCCCCACCCTGCTTATCTCCTTCTCCCCCACTTTCTTATATTGTAAGATAGGTTTTC
>CM053771.1:92604977-92663981 GCA_028658325.1 Potorous gilbertii
GTTTTTCCTCCACCTGTCTAACTTGATTTTCAAAATCCTTTTTGAGTTCTTCCATGGCCTGAGCCCATTGGATATCTATTTCAGATGTTTGGGATACAGAGGCCTTGACTCTTATGTCTTTACCTGATGGTAAGAAGTTTTCTTCCTCGTCAGAGAGGAAGTTTGGAATCATCTCTTCCCCAAGAAAATAACCTTCTATGGTCTTATTTTTTTCCCCTTTTCTGGGCATTTTCCCAGCTAGTTACTTGACTTTTGAGATTCCTCTCCACCCTAGCCTAGGTCTGCCCAGCTAGTGCTTGGGGTCTGTGATTCAAATGCTGCTCCCCAGCCTCAGGGCTTTCATCAGCAGGCCTGGCTGCTATTCAGGGTAAGATTAAATCAGGTTCTCAAGTGGGGGCAGGGCTGCCTCCCAGGCTCAGTTCCCTCAGGGGGTATATACAGAGACCTTCTGTGATGGAGCTGCTGCTGAGCTCCTGCCTGCTCTGGGAGCCTCGGGCTGCCCTCTGCCTCTGCTGCTGCCTCCCGAGGGGGCCTGAGTTATGGAGACACCCTGCTCCCCTCTCAGCCCGTCCAGAAGTCTCTCTCACTGACCTGTGCGTCTGTGGGTGGAGGGACCTTAGCGGCTACTGGAGATTCCGTCCCTGAAGCCTGCTCGGATCTGCTCGCTCCTCTCAGTGCTGCGCAGCCAGGCCAGGGCTGGGCTCCGCTCCCATCAGTGCACAATGGACCTTTGGGATCAGTTTTTCAGGGCTCTCTGGAACAGAAATCTCCTTCACCCTGTTGCTGCGTGGCTCCACTCTTCCAGAATTTGTTGGGAATTCTTTTTATAGATAATTATGGGCTGTGGGTTCGGAGCTAGCATGTGTGAGTCTTTTTACTCCACCATCTTGGCTCCACCCCTCCCCCCCTTTACTTTTCTGAAGGGCAAGATAGATTTCTATACCCCATTGCCTGTATATTTTATTTCCCAGTTGCATGCAAAAACAATGCATTAACATTTGTACTTAAAAACTTTGAGTTCCTTCCCCACCTACCCTCATTGAGAAGACAAGCAATTTAACATGGGTTACACATGTGTAGTCATACGAAACACTTCTATAATAGTCATGTTGTGAAAGATTATATTTCTCTCCATCCTATCCCGCCTCCTAATTATTCTATTTTCTCCTTTAATCCTGTCTCTTTTCAAAAATGTTTGCTTTTGACTAACTGCTCTCCCAGTCTGCCCTTCCTGCTATCATCACTCCCCTCTTATCCTCTTCTCCCCTACTTTCCTGTAGGGTAAGATATCCAATTGAATGTGTATGTTATTCCCTCCTTAAACCAAGAGTAAGATTCACTCATTCCTTCTCACCTCCCTCCTCTTCCCCTACATTGTGAAACCTTTTTCTTGCCTCTTTTATGTGAGATAATTTACCCCATTCTATCTCTCCCTTTCTCCTCCCAGTATATTCCTCTCTCATCTCTTAATTTTATTTTTTACATATCACCCCTTTATATTCAACTCACCATGTGCTATCTATCTATCTATCTATCTATCTATCTATCTGTCTGTCTATCTAATTTCCTCTGACTACCCTAATACTGAGAAAGGTCTCATGAGTTAGAAATATCATCTTTCCATGTTCGACTTTAATAAGCCTCTTATGTTTCTTTTTCCTGTTTACCTTTTCATACTTCTCTTAATTCTTGTATTTGAAAGTCAGATTTTCCATTCAGCTCCGGTCTTTTCAGCAAAAATGCTTGGAAGTCTTCTATTTCATTGAAATTCCATTTTTCTTCTGAAGTATTACACTCAGTTTTTCTGGGTAGGTGATTCTTGGTTTTAATCATAGTTCCTCTGACCTCTGGAGTATCATATTCCATGCCCATTGTTCCCTTAATGTAGAAGCTGCTGGATCTTGTGTTATCTTGATTGTATTTTTACAATACTTGAATTGTTTCTTTCTGGCTGCTTGCAATACTTTCTCCTTGATCTGGAAACTGAAATTTGACTACCATATGACTAGGAATTTTCCTTTTAGAATCTTTTTTTAGAGGCATTTTTTTTTTCAATTTCTATTTTACCTTCTGGGTCTAGAATATCAAAGCAGTTTTCCTTGATAATTTCTTGAAAGATGATGTGTAGGCTCTTCTTTTGATCATGGCTTTCAGGTAGTCCAATAATTCTAAAATTATCTCTCCTGGATCTATTTTCCAGGTCAGAGGTTTTTCAAATGAGATATTTCACATTGTCTTCTATTTTTTCATTCTTTTGGTTTTGTTTTATTTCTTGATTTCTCATAAAGTCATTTGTTTCCGTTTGCTTCATTCTAATTTTTAAGGAATTATTTTTTTCAGTGAGCTGTTGGTCCTCCTTTTCCATTTGGCCAATTCTACTTTTTAAGGCATTCTTCTCCTCACTGACTTTTTGGATCTCTTTTGCTATTTGTGTTAGTCTATTTTTAAGGTGTTATTTTCTTCAATATTTTTGAGGTCTCCTTTAGCAAGCTGTTGACTTGTCTTTCATGATTTTCTTGCATCACTCTCATTTCTCTTTCTCATTTTTCCTGTCCTTCTCTTACTTGATTTTCAAAATCCTTTTTGAGCTCTTCCATGGCTTGAGTCTCATTCATATTTTTCTTGGAGGCCTTTGATATAGGAGCTTTGACTTTGTTGTCTTCTGGTTGTATGTTTTGATCTTCTTTGTCAGTACAGTAAGATTCTATAGTCTGAGTTTTTTTTACTTTTTCCCAATAAAATACTTGACATTCTAACTCTTTGTCAAGGTAAGACTCTGCTTCCATTGGGGGTGGGGGTGGGGGTGGGTATACTGTCCCAGGCTTCAGGGGTTTTGCATCAGCTGCTTGATCCTCCACCATCTGTGAGCCCAGAGATTCAGAAGCAGTCTCTGCTCCTGCTGCTGCTACTGCTACAGCTGCCACTACCCCCATCACCCTGGGGCTGGGGTTGGACCCCAGCCAGTCCAACTGCTTCTCTCTCATCCAGGTCCCACAGAGTTTTCCCCTGACCTTTTTGGCGTTTGTGAGTTGGGAAGTCTGGAAACTGCCACAGCTGCCAATGATTCAGTTCCCTGAGGCCTGTTCCAGCCCTTCTGTGTCAGCATGCCCCATGCTGGACTGTGTGCTCCCTGTCCAGTGCAATAGACCCTTCCTCTCAAGTTTCCAGATTGTCTTGGTTTGGATATTTGTTTCAATCTGTCATGTTGTGGGCTCTGTAGCTCTAGAATTTTTTTAATATCATTTTTTACAGGTATTTGGAGGGCTTTGGGGGAGAGCTCAAGGAAGTCCTTGCTTTTACTCTTTTAGGATTTTTTAAAAAGCCTATTTGATTATCATTGGTAATTTTAGAGAAGGAAGTTTCAGTTGAGTGGCAAGATTGGAAGCCAGTTTGCAGAGGATTTTGAAAACATAGGTATACAGGTAGGTGGTGCAGTGGATAGAGTGCTGGACCTTGTATTAGGAAGACTAGAATTCAAATGCTGCCTCACTAACTAACCACCTGTGTGACTCTGGGAAGGTGACTTGACTTATTTCCTCATCTGTAAAATGGGGACAATTATAACACCTGTCTCTCAGAGTTGCTGTGAGGATAAAATGAGATATTTGTGAAGCACTTTGCAAACCTTAAAGCACTTTAACAAATGTTACCTATTATTCGTAGGAGAGAGTGAGAAAAGAAGATTTGAAGATATCCAAATGCAGATGACTTTTTCAAGTTTAACTGCGAAAGGAGAAGAGATACAGCATGATAACTAGGAGGGATGGGAAGATCTGGTGCTTGTTTTTTAAGAGTAGAAGAGATCTAGGCATGTTTGTAGGCATTAGGAAAGGAATCAGTAGACAAAGAATAATTAAAGACCAGAGACGCAGACTGAGGATAATAGTTGAGGTAATCTGATAGAGAAGATGGGGGGCATGGAAACAAGGATCCATGTAGAGAAACTGATCTTGGCAAGGTGAAAGACCACCTCTTCATCAGAGACCAGAGGAAAAGAGGAGACAGTGAGGGGCAGTGTCAGAGGGATGTGAGATAGGGAAAAGATGGGAAGAGGGAGCTCACAGTTTACTTACTAAGAGTGACCAATAATCTTGGTAAAGTATGAGAAAATCCTCAATTTAAAAGGTACAGAAAGTGCAACCTGTGGGTGACTTGAAGAGCAAAGAAAAAGATTAGAATAGCCTCTGTGATGAGTGAGATAGAGAATCAATTAGGAAGGAATAGGATTGCCTTGCTGAAGTGAAGACTCAATTATCAACAATTTTTTTTTTTAAGAAACAGTCTTTATTGGTAAAAATGACTTAAGGGGAATTAGGAATTCAATAATAAAAGCTCACATTTAAATAGTACTTTAAGGTTCACAAAGCCCCTTGCTGACAACAACTAAGTTTGGTATCTGTCACTTGTAGCCTGCATGATTTTGGGTGAGGGAGCTATCTCTAGTTATCTTGATCTATATCCTGCCACTGGACCCTGATGGCTTCAGAAGAGAAAGCAAGGCTGGTGACCACACAAGCGCCTCCCCCAATCCAATTCACCCACAAGCCATGACATCATCTCCACCCCGCCTCCCCCCACACACATAACAGCCCTCTTGGAGAACAAAACACATATAACAAAAACCATGATTTGGGGTGAGACATCTAACTTTCTGAAAGTAAAATTTAACAAAGTTACAAGACTTCTTCAAGGTCATGTGGACTCAAAATGGCAACATCAGGATATAAGCTCAAATTTTTAATATCAATCCAGTATTCTTTTTACTACCCTATAGCTACCTACCAATGGGGCAGAGAAGGCAGTTTCAAGATAAGAATTGACATCTTTGGGGTTGAAACATCATCCTCTTTTATTCTCCCTGCTTTTTTGCACTAAGATAATATCCATCTATAATGGTCTAATGGGACTTTTTCTCCCTTTTCCCTAGGTGTATATTAAAGAAGATAGGAGAACATTTTCTCTTAGTTGCTAAATATTTATTCTTTGGTACTAATCAATAGAAACAGCTAGTGGATAGTCTGTCTGGGAGGTAAGAAAACCTGGATTCAAGTTCCACTTGTAACACATCCCAGCTGTATGACCGTGGGCAAGTCAGTCAACAAACTTTTAGTGCCTTGGGCAACTTTCTAAGACTATATATTGCAGAGCATATACTGATCTGCTTTGGTAGGGGTTTCCTCAGTTGGAGTTCTGTACACCAGTGAAATCACAGAAGAAGAAAAAAGCTGATAGATACAATATAAACTGGGGTCATGGGGTGTATAATAAAATTTTTATAAAAGATTTGTGTAGTAACAAAGTTAAGACTTAAATGGAAAAAATAATTACCTTATCCCAGTCATGCTTCTGTGCTTTTTTCCTAACTTTGTCTGTCCTAAATAATGGAATTTAATGATCTGAAAAAAAAGTCACATTTGAACCTAAAAAAAAAACCTATTCTTTTATGTTAAATATTTTACTTACTTCTTTTTTAAGCCAGTCATTCTCCAAGATTTCTCTACTGCTACGTTTATCAATGTTTTTTACAGCATTCTAAAAAAAGAAAATAATATTTGTTTCAAAGAAAAAATTCACAATACTACAAATTCGAATTATTAATCTATCTATCTACATACGCACACACACACA
This sequence comes from Potorous gilbertii, assembly GCA_028658325.1. Classification (NCBI taxonomy): domain Eukaryota; kingdom Metazoa; phylum Chordata; class Mammalia; order Diprotodontia; family Potoroidae; genus Potorous; species Potorous gilbertii. Next base: position 92,610,606 of record CM053771.1, read on the forward strand.
CACACACAAACATACATCAGTATTTCTGGCCATTCCTTTACATTTACATTTGCAATAATGAGATACAATCAAGATCATTTTTTCAATGTAAATGACAAGTTTCAGTTGCATGAATTCATGGTATGATTTTGTCTGTATATCTCTAGAGATAAAATGGCTGTTCTTGTGATCATTCTATGACTGATAGTTGCTATTGGCAAATTATATGGAAATCTGTAACAATTCATATGGTAGTGAGAAGTTATGGATTAATAATACTGTAGTCCATTCCATGCATAAAGACATGAGAATTGTCTTACTATATCATTTACATTTGAACAAAAGAAAGAAAAGAGTGCTAGACCTGAAGTCAACAAGACCCAGGTTCAAATATGAACTCAAACACTTATTAGCTGTGTGACCCTGGGCACATCAATACCTCCTAGGGTTGTTGTGAGAATGAAATGAGGCATTTATAAAGCGCTTTGCATACCTGAGTGTTGTGTAAATGTTGGTCTGTAAAAATGAGTCATGAAGGAATTCACCTCTTTTTCCCTTGAAGGATTTCCCCACTGCCTCTAAAAGCAAAAACAGAACCCTGCAGAAAGGTTTAGTGACAGTGTATGTTTGCCTGGTCAAGCCTGAGAGGGGAATTACTGGACCTCCAGTTTCTGGCTCTTACCATCTGCTTTTTTTTTTCTTTTCTGAACACAGGTCAGAGACTAGCAATTATGAAGATGGAGGATATTTGAAAGTCTGAATATTGCCTTATGGGTATTACTGACTTTGAGAATGCCCAAATTTTAGAACTCCAAAGATATCAAAAGTTCCTGAACCTGAGAATCTGGCACTGGCTTCCCAGGAGAAATAAACCTTCTTAATACTGAAAAGTTTGAATAAGAAAAATAACTATCCTACAATCTAAGTCTATGTCATGGTGGGCAAAGAGACCTATGGCTAAGCAATTATATTGCTGAGAATTGCTCCTGTAGTTCAGATCCAAGGTGGATGGGGGTGGGGAGGGGAGGGAATTTGATCAGTAGCACTATAAGGTATCATTATTTTGGAATTTAATGAAATCTAATGGAAGTGGAATCCAATGAGCCTAATGGCCTATTTGAATGCTTTATTCTTCATTTGCTCATCATTCCTTTGATTCTTATATATTTATAAATTTTTGGTGATAGTTGAATTAGAGTCCCATATCACAAACCATATTGTACATTTAGTACATATCCAGGAGTAAGGACTCTGCTACACATTTATGCACATTAACTTCAGGTGGGGTCAATGGGTCAAAAAGATAAGCTGACCCTCTAGCATGATGTCCCCAAGATGAAACTTCTTTTAAAAATCTATTTTATTTGCAATTTAAGATTTCTTCTCCTGGGTGTGTTTTAAAATAAGCTTTAAAATGCATGGTAGTAGGAAAAGTACTGGATTTATGGTTCACTAGCTCACTAACCTTGGGCAAGTCAAGCTAATCTAGCTAATATAACACAAGGTTTTGAGGATCCATTGTTAAAATATTTGTAAACTACAATTACTAAATACAAGAAAGGTTATGATTACTATTACATTTTAGACATTTCACAATTTTATTTACATTATACTCAATCAAATATTTCCTTATTATATAACAGTTAGATATATAGTATTAATTTAATTGAAATAAACTCACTGGAATTACTTCCAGTGTATCTATGTGTATGTATATATATATATAAACTAAAATATACCTGTGTTGCCAATTCCTTCTTTTCAACCATTTGTTTCAAGGTGTTGCTGCTAATTCTCTTTCTAGTTTCGTCCAGAGAAGCTCTATAATATTCTTTCAAAATAAAACAAGAAACTATGAGCAGGGCTAATTTCAGGAAAAGTTGTAAAAATAACCAGATTTCTTCTTCTCTTTTCTCCATTGAGAGTATCTTCCTCTCATTTCTGTGTTCCTTTCCTGATTTTCACCATCCTTCCCCAAACCTCTCCCCCACCCCTCCACCAGTAAGTCAGAGCTTTCACACAAGTTTCCCACTGTTAGACATTAGGAATGTGTTTCCCAATACTATTAATATTTTTTAATTGTGTCAGAAAGAAGGAATAAATCTCTAGTGGTAGAATTTCATATACTATAACACCTAGATAGCAAAAATATTTTCCACCTATCTGCCCCTCAGATCACATCCCGTGTTGGCTGCCTGCTTGGTCCTTGCATAAGATCCTTGGGAGGAAATATAAACTGTCTATAGCCATATAGAAAGATGCTATAAATAAGCAATAATTGGAGAAATTCAAATGAAAGCAATTTAGAGACTCTAGCTTATACTTATCAGATTGGCAAAGTTTACAAAAATGGGAAATGAAAAGTGTTCAAAGGGTTGTGGGAAAACAGGCACATTGGTACACTGCAGTTGGAGCTGTGAAGTGGTACAATTCTGGAAAGGGATTTGGAATTATACACAGAAACATTACTGAACTGTGCACATCCTTTAACCCAGCATAGCAGTAATAGGCCTATCTGTACTCAAAAGATGTCAAAGAAGAGGAAAGGTCGTATATGTATATATGTGTGTGTGTGTGTGTGTGTGTGTGTGTGTGTGTGTGTGTGTATGTGTGTATAGACATACACACATAAAAATATTTATTGCAACTGGAGTTTTTTTTTTTGTAGAGGCCAAGTACTAGAAACTAAGGAGTGCCCATTCATTGAAGAATAGTTTAGAAAACTGAGGCATGTGAATTCAATGTAATATTATTGTGCTGCAAAAAAAAAATAATGAAAGGGACAGTTTAGGAGAAATCTGGAAAGACTGTTATAAAATGATACAGGGTGAAGGGAGTAAAACAACTTTATAAAATGAACAATTTTGATGAACGACTTTAAAAGACTAAAGAACTCTGATCAACACAATGATCAATCATGACTCCAGAGGATCTACCCATTTACTGACCAGAGTGTTGATGGGTTAAATATGCAAAATGTCTTCCATTTTTTACATGGCTGATTTGGGAATTTGTTTCATAACTACAAATGTATTAAAAGGGTTTTTCTTTTTTTGAGAGGAGGAGAATCTGGAGGTAGAGAAAACGCTTTTAATTTAAAAATAAAATCAGAAAAAAATGCTTTCTTAGCTTTAAGTTTCACAGGTTTCCAACAGATGAATAGTTAAAGAATAAATTTGATGTTATTGAATCCATGACCAGAAAGCCACCACTACAAAAAAATGATCTGAAAATTTTAACAAACCTAGTAATGCAAAATATCTGTCCTATCTAACTCTCTAATGCATCTGGAACTTTTCCGGCTAAGGTAGGAAAAGCTGGAAGTAAGAGTTTTGCTAGAACTACTTGGGCTAGCTATTTTCAACATTTAAATCTCTAAACACAGCTTATTCCAGATTCTCTTCAGACATTCAGTAAAGTGAGCAGCCTCTCTGACAACAGAACAAAGAATATTCCACTAGACATATTCTACCTTCCCGAAAACATATTTCATAAAAAGCTCTCTCTAAAGACAGGGGGAAATAAAGCAGAATCCAACTCAGGCCATTAACTAGAAGATAGTGAGATCACTTGCTTATGTTCTAGTATTTGTCCTTCAAACAAGGAAGGAAAGAATGAAGGAAGGGAGGGAGGGAGGAAAGAAAGGAAGGAGAGAAGGAGAGAGGATGGAGAAGGAAGGAAGAGAAAGAAGAGAGGGAGGAAAAGAGGGAGGGACGAAAAGAGGAAGGAGAAGGAGGGGAGAGAAGGAAGAGAGAAAGGGAGGAAAGAGGGAAGGTAGAAAACGAGAATTTATTAGTCATTTACTATGTGTCAGGCACTGTGCAAATTGGATATGATCCAAGTAAAAAGAAAGACCATCTCTGCCCTTAATGAACTTCCATTCCTGTGGGAGAAGACAACATGTAAAAGTGAGCTGAAAAGCAGAAGGTTGACAGGGAGAGGAATGAAGATAGCCAGAGAGTCATAAGCAGAACTGTCATGGAAGTGAAGGCTGGCTGGGCCTCCACAAAATGGCGGTCTCAAGAGGAACTTAGCAATGGGAGAGGAGGGCTGGCCAGGCCAGGGTAAGGAGGCTTCCAGGATGATTGCATATCACAAGGTGAGGAGGCCTCAGGTACTGAGGGAAATTCTAGGATGACAGGGCAACTGAGGAATGATTTTGATGACCGGAAAGTCACGAACAGAGTCAGGAGGAGGTTGAAGCCTGACCAGCCTGGGCCCCTCTACAAAATGGAGGCTTAGGAGGAACTCACTAACAGAAGATGTGTGAGAAAATGATAAACATTGCTGTGCCCACTGACAAATTATGGAAGATTGTGCATTCTTGCTTTACATTAACTACTCAGGTAGTGTAGTATCAGTGCAGTACAATGAAGAGTATTGGCTTTGTTATCATAAGACCTGGGTTCCTTCCATATAGGCAAATGCCTATATGACTTTGGACAAGTGGATAAGTCACTTAAACTCCTGCCCCTCTGTTTTCTCATTTACAAAATGAGGGGTCAGCCCAGGTGGCCCCTGCTCTGTCGGTGAATATGCATACCTACTCCTCATTTCCACAGAATACCCTCTCTATTCCAAGCTTTATGACAAGTCAAATCATATAGTCATAGAGAATACATAGAAAAGTTGCATCATGGTCAGAAGGAATCTGTACTGGGAGTCAAATAAAACATGCTCTGCTTTCATTGGCTGAAAGTACATTCCTCTCCATCTCTGCTTCCCCTTCCACCTACTGCATTTTGAAGTCAGTTTTCTGGATGCCCACTGGTCCCCAGCATGCTCCCCTTAGCCAATCTGTTCCTGTACCAAAATCTATTGCTTATTCTGGTTGCAGTTCCCTTCGACAATCTCTGGAAACCTCATTCTAGGGTTTAGAGAGTCTCTTTCCTTCCCCAACTCCTTGTGTTAATGTTGGTGGTGTATAATTTGAGGAGTACCCTTTTTTCTCCTTACCCTTTCCAGTACTGTCTTCCTTCTGAGAATTTGTTACATGTACTTGGAGGAGTTTAGAGAGACTGACCTGACATTTTCCTTGTATTCTCTTTAACTGAGCTGATGTCATTTTCTAAGGAAGTGATTAGCTTTGCATGCTGTTCACTCCCTACATTCTTGTACTCCTCCCAATATTCCCTCTCTCCAAGTTTCTCAAGGAATAGTTTCTCAGCGTTATTTATCTGCAAGCGCATATCTGTTGAAAGAAAACAAAGATGCAATGTCATAATCAATTATTTCTACCACATTGTTTGCTGAATGATAATGACAGTTACTAATATGTTTTTTCAGTCATGTCCAACTCTGTGACCCCACTTGCGGTTTTCTTGGAAGAGATACTGAAGTGATTTGCCGTTTCTTTCTTACAGATGAGGAAACTGAGGCAAACAGCATTGAGAGACTTTCTCAGGGGTACACAACTAGTTAAGTGTCTGAGGCCAGATTTGAATTCAGGAAGATGAATCTTCCTGATTTCAGGTCCAGCATTCTATCTACTGTCACCTACCTATGATAACTGAAAAACACTATTGTCACATAAAACAACTCTATGGCACTTTTGTTTTAAACCATTCTTTAAGAAAAGTTTCTTCATCCATCACTCCTATTTCAAATATTTCAAGAAGATTGCTTTCTTGGTCACCTGAGAGCTTACATAGTTTGTCTGATGATCAAAAGTTCAAGCGTCACCTATAACGATTGGTTTGTTTGCCTGAAAAAAATATTATGGTCCCGTCTTACACACTGTTATATTTCTATGAAATTTTGTGTTTGCAGTGTTTGTTGGAACACATTTATTATCCAGACTTATCACACTTGTGAGCAAGAATTAATTTTTACTTAGGTCACTACCAAGGTTCTGGCAATTCTCTTCATTGAAATGTCTCTGATGAATTCATCACCAAGTTCAATGTTTGGGCTGCCTTATTGTGAAGTGATAGGGTATACTCACCATGAAAACTTTTTCTTTCCATTTCTAATCATATGAATGAGTATTTCCCAAGGATAAAATATATATCCAATATATTAGAAAAACTGGAATATATATTGGAAATATATGCTTCCAACAAGAGTCTCAGTTCCAGATCTGTCTCTTTCTTTTGTGATTGTATCTATGTCTCTTCATCTCTCTTAGTTTTAGCTTCGTCATCTGTAAAATGGGGGTATTTAATCTACTCCCTGTGACTGTTATGTGGTCCCAGGTATCTGGAATGTAAACAGAGAGTTTTGATAGCATCTCCCCACATGGAGAGGTTAAGTAAGGGTCTCCTTTCAGGAGAATTGTGAGGATGAGCCCTGGAAGGGCCAAGAAGAGGCACTGGAACCCGAGCAGACATTCTGTAATGGGTTGCCAGGTGGTAAACCATATGAGGAAATGTCATCAGAGACACTCGGCACATGTTCCTGACTTCTAAATGGTAGCAAGACGTTGGTAATAATAGTAGCTAACATTTATATCGACCTCATTATGTACCAGGTACTGTGCTAAGTACTTTACAAATATTCATCTGATCCTCACACAGGTGCTATTACTATTCCCATTTTACAGATGGGGAAACGGAGGTTATTAAGTGACTTGCCCAAGATCACCACAACTACTGTTTGAGACTTGGATTCAAGTCTTTCTGAGTCTACATCTAACTCTCCATCCTCTGTGCCACACAGGTAAGTACAGAGGGAGAAGTTAAATTTCATTTAAATTCATTCTAACCCAATATCCCTGCTAAACTCTTATTCTGATAGATCTCTGTGTATTTAATTGCAACACTTTGTTGCTGAATGATTTTTAAAAGAGACCATCACAGTGGCTGCTGGGTGGCAGAGTGGATAGAGCACTGGACTTGGAATTGGAAAGATTCATTTTCATGAGTTCAAATCCTGCTTCAGATAGTTATTAGCTGTGTGATCTTAGATAAATCACTTAATCCTGTTTGCCTTATTTTGCTTATCTGTAAAATGAGCTGGAGAAGGGAATGGTAAACCATTCCAGTATCTTTGCCAAGAAAACTCCAAATAGAGTCACAAAGAGTCAGACACAACTGAAAAACGACTCACCAATTACAGATATCAACATACCCATAAATGTTTAACAGCTAGTTCTTTGGGTTGGGGACAGGGAGAGGTAAGTATGTTGGACATACTTTAAATTTGCATTAATAACATTTTCTCCATCATTTTAAACCTAGATAATCAACAAAACAGTAAACCAAACCCTGGTTTGCAGCATGTACCAGTTCCAAAGATGGAAATGGTCACACTGAATATGTAACAATTGGCTCCCATGAGCTAGTTCAAGCAGGCATTAACATATATCCGCAATGCCAGGTAGTTGATCCAGGAGGCTCTCCTCATCATAACCAGGAAGGCAACAAATTTGTCAGTAGTCCTAATGACAGTTTCAGACTTTCTACTATTTCAAGATTGCCTTTAAACAGTTGATTAAAAACAGGCAAGCCTCTGGGCTGCTTAGGTTGGGCCATTTTGTTTCAGTGACAGTTATGTGGCTTAACAGGAAGGTAGCACAAGAGAATCATAGAAGACGTTTTCACAGGACAGCAGGATGACTCTGGAGAGACCAAGTGTATATAACCTATCTTTCCCCAGGTAGGATGTATCTCTGGGGAAGTCTTGAGTACTGGACTATGCTCCCTGAAGTCTCAGGCATGAAAAGAATATAACAGTTTGGAGATGAGGGCTAGTGTCATAAGGTCAATCCTTTAACACTTCCTGAGCCTTTCCCTAGTGTCATTCATTGCCTTTGTGAGAGGTTGCTGTATCCTGATGACAAGGAGCCAAATGGACTTAATGCTACTGCATACATTTCTACAATCACTTCAGGGCCTAGGGACAGGAGAAGATTTCTCTAGTTTAATAGTTAAATCCAAAATCATCCCAGGCCCTAACTAGTTCCAAAGACTCTCCCAGCATGTTGGTTTTGGAGACACTGCTGAGATGTAGGCTGCTTTATAGATTTCATATCAGCACATCTTTGGTCTGCTCTGGTGTTATCTAAAAGTGATCTAAATTCCTTGGGCACGATCTGGAAGTTGCATGAAGTTTTTGAGGCATTTTTTTTGTGAATGGAAGGAAGAACCACCAAATTGTTGCCTCCCACTCATTGCCAGGCCTACTGAGAAACCTAGTCCCCGTTCTGTACTTCACCATCTCTGAGCTGCTTCCTGGCTCTTGGCTTCTCCAGTTCCTAACCCCTAGCAGTCTCAGGAGGCCAAAGGTATTGGGGCAGACCTGCTTTTAAAACTTCAGCCACAGAAGTAAGGTAAGACTAGGTGTGACTGATGAGTGGGAAGGAAATAAAAATAAGTGAAAGCTATGCCCTGTCAAGGTGAAAAGTTCCCTGGGGCAGTCCATGTGCACAGGCACTCTCTTGTGTCAGCCTTTCCTCACTTCATATTTCTGGGCTTAGAGCAGGATGGCCTCAAGGTGTGATCAGGGGATATACAAGCTTGGCACATCTTTAGCCTGGCTAAAAGACTCACTCTTTTCATTCACTCTCTGACACAGCCTAACAGCCTTCTCGCAATTCCTCACACAGGAACCTGGCCTCTCCATCTCTTAGATACTAATGTTTTAGCATTATTTTGTGGAGTGAGAGCAGAGTGCCCAAAAGAACTCTGAACTGTGTTAACAATATTATGCAATCATCTGAATTCACTGTTTATTTCCCATCCCAGTCTCCAGACTCTGTTCCCCTCCAACTTTTTCTTTTCTGTCTCTTGTTCATATTCCTATGTGGTCTGATTACATAGGAGGTAATTAAGTCACTAATTACGAATTACTAATTGTTCATTAAGAAATGTTCACAGCATCTTGATCCCACTGGAGGAGAAAAAGGCATACCCAACCAATAGTTAAATAAATAAACTGTTACTGATAAAGTTCAGTCATTATTCAATAACCTTTCAAATTTTGTTCCTGGTCTTTAACGAATTTCCATTTTCGTTTCAGGGCCTCTTCCACTTCTTCTTTTGTTACAGCAGGTGATGCCGCTGCCTTCTTTTCCTCCTCAGTTAGTTCACTTATCAGATTCCTGATGTGCCACACCTGCTCCGACTTGAGCCTGGCATTCTAAGATTAAAGACAATATCTAAGATTATTCTAAGATTAAAGACAATAAATGAACGACCTTGACAGAAGCACATACATTTCTTCTCAAGCGTCCCTTGGTTCAGTTTGGGAAAATGCACAGAGTCAGGGGCAGGCAGAGGGAAACTAGTCAGATATATATCTACTCAAAGAAAACATACATGAATGCCAATATACATGCACTGGCCACATGGCCCTCTATAATGTCCCCAAGAAAGCAGTGCATCAGGGAAATACACAGATCTAAAGATGGCAGCTGATGGAGACAGATGGCAGTACAGAGAGGAATTCCTGCACCCAGCTGGGAGCTGTGAGAATACTAGCTGACAAAAGGATGGAGATATTCCTAGCCAATGTCTCCCCGACCCAGTAGATGAATTCTTGAATGGCACCAAGTTACTGTGCCAAGCATAAGAATTCCTGGGTCACTTAGAAGCTGGTGCCAAGGAACAGCAAGAGACAGAGTGATGATGGGGAGAAGCAAACCCAGACACCCTGCTCTTCACTGTCACTGTGAGTAATATGAATTGTGAGTGCCAGAGAAAGGAGTCAATGTCCTGGGGACCTGGACTGTCTTCATCTTTCCAGAAGGCCTCAATCTCAGCACAGTGCTGTAATTTAGAAAACTTTACAGGTCCCTAGGAAAGGTGCAGGTCACTGGAGAGGGATGATGTAGCTGGAGTTTCTAATAACAACAGGGTTTTTTTTTCCTTTGGGTTGGGGGCAGAGAGTAGGAAGGATAAACCTCAAGATAGTCCTATAAATTTGGAGAACTGTATAGGCTCTTTGCAAGGGGTGGGGGGGATGGGCTCACCAGAGAGGGCAAGAAAATTGTTTTGACAGGTTATAGGCTTAAGTATGAGGTCTTTGCAGTTTTTGCTGTGTTAAATAAAACTTGACCTATATTAGATGTTTTATTAACTTGAGCACTTACATGGGAGCTGAGTGCCCTTTTCCTTTTTCTACAGAGATTTTGGCACAAGCCAAATTGTGATTTTCTTTGAAAAATCCTAAATGGGGGCAAATTGATCAAGTTATTATATTCCTTAAGAAAGAACAAACCCTATTAAAAGAGAGAATAGAATAAATGGAGGTCAGGAAAGGATGGAGGGAAATATAGTTAGTCTTTCACAACATGACTGTTAGGGAAGTGTTGTGCATGACTACACATGTATGACCTATATAGAATTGCTTGCCTCATCAATGGGGGTGAATGGGGAGGGAAGAAGGGAAAGAATTTGGAACTCAAAGTTTTAAAAATAAATGTTAAAAATTGGTTTTACATGCAACTGGGAAATAAGATATACAGGCAATGGGGTATGGAAGTCTATCTTGCCCTGCAAGAAAATAGAGGGGAAGAGGATAAGAGAAGGGGGGGGTGATAGAAAGGAGGGCAGATGGAGTGAGGGGGTGATCAGAGTGCACCCTGTTTTGGAATGGGGGAAGGGAGAGATGGGAGAAAATTTAGAACTCAAAATCTTGTGGAAGTAAATCTTGAAAACTTAAAATTAATTTTTTTAAAAAAGAAAGAAAAACCCTAAATGAGAACCAATTGAGTCAAATTATTATATTTTTAAAAAAATATTCCTGTACATATTTTACATATATATATATATATATATAATATTCCTTAAGAAAAAACTTGTTTTGGAACATAAAACATAAAGACAGAATATGCCTTCAAGCCTGAAATATGTACATGTAAATTTGAATCTGAACCGTGAATTACATAGAATTCTAGAAACTAAAATAAAATAGTAAATTTATTAAATTTGAATTGATTACTAGGTATTACTATTTTCTTTTTTCTTCAGTCAAAAAAATTTTACTGCTTAACATTACACTTTTCAAATAATTTTAAACTGTAGAAATAAGAAAAAAGTCTTGATTAAGTGCATTTTGGATAATGTGTAGGTAACAGCTTTCATAAGCCTATTTAATACTTTGTTACTAATATCAGTCAATTTTTTTAAGGTAGGAAGAATATGAGAGACAACTTGGAAGCAGAAAGTCCTGATTTCAAATTCCATCTCTGACATGGAGTTGGACAAATCACTGAAACCACCCAGTGCCCCAGATCACTCTAAAATTATACATTTTAGAAGAGTTGCTAATCTGCCTTAGTCAAGAGAGTTTCTTCACTAGGAGTCCCCAACACCACTGAAATCACAGGTCCAGACTAAACAAACCAACCAATCCAAGATTCACCATATAAGCAAAAATTCTAACTGTATTAGTGATTTTCTAACATACAGCCCTACATATGATTAATGTGGTGTAACAGGCCATGTCCAGTGCTGCTTTGCTTCCTTCTAGTCTAGCCTATGTGCTAGCTCAGTGCTCGAGTGCTTTGGGGATGATGAACTTGCTGTCTTTGGATGTGTGTGATCCAATGCATAAGGGGTTTGGGAGATGATAAAGGAATCCCATTAGAGGCAGTGCACTTTTTAAAAGCCAGTGATCTGGCATTTTGCTGTGCTATAAGAAATGATGAGCTGGTTGATTTTAGAAAAACATGAAAAGACTTACATGAAATAGTGAAAAGTAGAATGAGCAGGACTAAGAGAATGATGTACACAGGAACAGAAATACTGTCATAAGAACAACTTTGAACAACTAATTCATCATAAATACTCAAATCAACTACAAAGGACCTAAGAAGGAAGATACTATCCACCTCCTGAGAAAGAATTGATAAAGTGACATATGTATAGTACGGTTTTATGTACACATGCATATTTGTGGCTAATGGTAGCCTTCTCTGGGGCAGAATGGGGAGGAAGGGAAAAAAATAAATGCAAATCAGAGGAAAAAACTTAGAAGGAAGTACAGAAAAGCAGCATACCTTTGAAAATGATGAGTAATATTTATTACATAGTTTAAAAATGAGTAAACAGTGTGAAATGGAAATTCATGGTTTCATAATAAATACCCTTTTTATGTTGTCCTGCGTACCTGGAAATGTTCTTTTTGTGTCTGTCTTTTTTTATTTAAGTTCAAAATGAATAACAAATTATAAACAAAATTAAATAGCCAGTGATCCACCCTTGTTGCACTCTTTCTTTAACCCTTGAAGTGCCCTTCCTGTTACCCTGAGACTTTCCATAAAAGGGCTGGGGAGGGGTGCCCCTTCTGGTCCCCTACAGCATGTCAACTGCACCTACATGGTAGCTAGATTCAATGGGGTTCAACTGGGTGGGCTCAAGTTTGAGCCTCTGGCTGCCTCTTCTATTCTGTGTTTCTTTGCCTGATCCAAGATGACTGAAAACGTTGATTTTGGAATCACCTAATGGCCTGAGTCTAGTCCAACTTAGACATGAACAGATGTCCACTGTAACATATACAACAAGTGGTCATCCAGTCTCTACTTTCTTGAGGCCAGTCATTACAGTTCACACAACTCTCATTGTTTGGGATTTTTTTCTTGGCATCAAACCTAAACTGGTCCCTTTGTAACTTCTAGTCATTATCCCTAGTTCTACCCTCTGAGGCCAAACAGAATGAGTTTAATCCCTCTCTTCCATGTGACAGCTCTGCAAATTCTTGAAAACATCGTCCCAGAAACTTCTCTTTCCAGGCTAACCACGTCCAATTCTCTTAATTAATTCTCATATGTCATGAATTTGGAGCTCTCCACTATCTTGGTCACCATCCCCTAGACGTTCTCTAGAATCTAGATAAATGTCCTTCAGAAACTGAACGCAATACTCAAGATGGGTTCTGACAAAGGCAGAGTATAACAGGATTATGACCTCCTTATTTCTTGGGACCTAAATTCCTTTGTGATGGAGTCCAAGATTGCATTAGCTGTTTTGGCTGCCTCATCACATCGCTGATTCATATTAAGCTTGCACTCCACTATGCTCCCTCCTTCCGGGTCTTTTTCAGAATAATTGCTATTTATCCTCGCCTCTTGCATTTTATATTTGTGGAGGAGCTTAGGTTTTTAGTGCCAAATGATAAAACTTTACATTTATCCCTATTGAATTTCAGAGGAGAAAGTGAGGCTGGTGACCTGCACAGCCCTCCCTCATGCAAAAAAAAGTCAAGTGCAAGGCATGTCATCATTTCCTTGATGTCATGATCTTCTTCAACAATGAAGGATGAACACAACAGTTAAGATTCAACTCAATGTTCTATCTTATCAAGATCCTTTTGGATCCAAACTCTATCATCCATTTGTGTTAGTTAACCTACACAGTTTTCCATCACCTGCAAATCTGATAAGTATGACATGTATACATTTATTCAAGCCATTGACAAAAATGTTTAAGTAGCACAGAGCCAAGTATAGATCCTTGGGATACTCCATTGGGATTCTGCAACATTGACTTCGAACCATTAACTTAATTAACTATTTAGCTTGTGAATATCTAGAGAAGGGCCTTCAGGATGGTTTAGGGCCATGAATTAAGGTGTTGTTGCTGTTCAGTCTTTCAGTCATTTCTGACTCCTCCTGACCCCATGAACCATAAATAGCATGCCAGGCCCTTCTATCTTCCACTGTCTCTTGAAGTCTATTCAAGTTCATGTTTGTTGTTTGAATGATAATAACTATCCATCTCATCCTCTGCCATTCCCTTTTCCTTTTGCCTTCAATCTTTCCCAACATCAGGATCTTTTCCAATGAGTCCTACCTTCTCATTACGTGGCCAATGAATTTAAGTTTCAGCTTGAGTATTTTACCTTGCAGTGAACATCCTGAATTAATTTCTATAAGTATTGACTGATTTGACCTCCTTACTGTCCAAGGAACTCTCAAAAGTCTCCAGCACCACAATTTGAAAGCATCTATTCTGTGGTACTTAGCTTTCCCTAAAGTCCAACTCTCACAGCCATGCATTGCTACTGGAAAAACCATAACTTTGACTCTGTGGACCTTTGTCAGTAAGGTGACATCTCTGTATTTTTTTAGTATGCTGTTCACATTTGCCATAGCTTTCCTTCCAAAGAGCAAGCATCTTTTGATTTCATGGCTGTAGGAATTGTCTGCAATGATCCTTGAGCCCAAGAATATAAAACATGACACTGCTTCCTTTTCTTCTCCATTTTCCAAGAAGTGATGAGACCAGTTGCCAAGATTTTAGTTTTTTTGAGGTTAAGCTTCAAGTTAGCTTTTACTTTCTCCTCTTCCACCTTCCTCAAGAGGCTTCTTAATTCCTCTTCATGTTCTGCCATCTAAGTGGTATCATCTGCATATCTAAGATTGTTGATATTTCTCCCAGCAACCCTAATTCCAGCTTTTGATTCATCCAGCCTAGCATTTCACATGATGTATTCTGCATAAGAATTAAATAATGAGAAAAAAATATATATATATATATAGCCTTGTTGTACTCCTTTCCCAATTTTAAAACAATCAGTTACTCCATATTTGCTTCTAACTATTGCTTTTTACCCTACATACAGGATCCTTGGAGACAAGTAAGATGAATTCGTGACTTACGAGGATTGGTTGAAGGAACTGGTATGTCTGGCCTAGAGAAAAGAAGACTGGAAGTGTTGGGGGAGGAAAGGAACAAGACGGCTGTCTTCAAGGATCTGAATTAAACATTAATTAATGACTAACTATTCCTATTCTTTGAATCTGCCATTCAACCTGTTCTGAATCCATGTGATTGTAGTACCGTCTAATCCAGATTTCTCCATCTTCTCCAGAGAAGTAGTACGGCTTTATTACATTTGCTAAGATCTAGATAAACTCTATCCCTGTCATTAGTTTAGTAATCCTGTAAAAAAAATGGGATTATTCCAGCATTGCTTGTACAAAATGAAGCTATGCTTGCTCTCTGTAATAGCCACTTTTCTTTCCAGATATCTGTCAACCCCTGCTTTAATGATCTTTTCAAGAATTTTCCCAGGGGTTGAAGCAAAGCTCCCTGCCCTGTAGTTTGCAAACTCTTTTTACTTCCCTTTTTTGAAAATCAGGTCAACATTTGCCCTCTCTAATCTTGTGGCATCTCTTCCATTTTCCATGATTTTTCAAATATCCCTGATGGTGGCTCTGCAGTCACAACATAATAATAGCTATTATTTATGGAGCACTTACTATGTGTCAGGTACTATGCTAAACACCTTACAATTATTATTCCCTTTGATTCTCACAACAACACCAGGAGGTAGGTACTGTTAACATCCCCATTTTACAGATGAGGAAACTGAGGTGATGCAACTTGCCAAGGGTCACACAACTAGTAAGTGTCTAAGACTAGAGTTGAGCTCAGGTTTCCTGACTGTAGACATGGTACACTCTCTCCTTTGCTACCTAGCTGCCCCATCACTTCTCTATGTTTTTCTAGGACCTGAGGATGTAGTTCATCTGGGTCAAGTGATTTGAATTCATCAAGGGTAACCTAGTGTTCCTTTGCTTTCTTCTTACTTATCATCTCGTTGGTGATTTTTGTTCTGCTATCGCCAGCCTAAAAGTCCTTCTTCTTGGAAGAGAAAACAGAAGCAAGGATTTACAATCTCTCTTTCTCTCTGTCATCAGCTACTGTTACTCCAAACACCCCAAGTATCTGCCCTTATCTCTTCTTTGCTCATTTTTCTCCCAATAATTAGCTGTCCTTAGTACCTCTTTCCCCAGCTCATTCTGAGATTTAGCATTCCTATGTTAGCTATTTTTACAGGACAGTGCCAGGCTCATATTCATTTTATTTTGGTCTGACCATGCTTCCATTTTCTGTACATTTCTTTAAGTAAGAAGATGGGTATGTCCAGGTTTGGGGTTGACCTTGTGAGTCTGAGAGATCCTGAGATCCTAAATCCTCAGTTGGTGAGAAGGGCATTTTAGGAGTCCTTGGTCACTATGCCTTCCCTTGGGGAGAGAATGAAGAAGTTCCTTGGTCTAGGTTTGCTAGAAAACATTTACTCCAAGGGAAACAGTATGGAGCCATGGTGAAATATATAATATCTTAAGTTTCAGCCTCCTACCTGACCATAACAGTAGTTTTTACTATTTCATGGTTAGCTTGTTTTTCCATCAATGCACTTTTGTGACAAACACTTCTTTTGTACATAGTAAACAAATACTTGTCTCATACCTGATTTATATTCTTTATTAGACATGAACCAAAACCTAAGTTTTATGTAGGGGCTCAATAATGAGCCAAAAAGTATGAGAAAAGGAATCTGATACTTCATCTAGGTAGCCAGGTCCCTCCAGAACTGAACCCAGGGGAAGCTACCCGCTTGGTTCTGAGGAGATGGTCAACTTAGTACTAGAGGAAGAAGGTACAGAGCCCTATCTCCTTGGGATCAAGCCGAAGTTCTAAAGTTAG
Organism: Potorous gilbertii; assembly: GCA_028658325.1. Taxonomy (NCBI): domain Eukaryota; kingdom Metazoa; phylum Chordata; class Mammalia; order Diprotodontia; family Potoroidae; genus Potorous; species Potorous gilbertii. The sequence continues at coordinate 92,626,961 of CM053771.1, forward strand.
AATAGGAATAAATATAATTTACATTTTCCTATCTTCATCAAAGTTCATATCAGTTGGCACGAAAATATCTTTGTATGGATCTACTCATTTTAGAGTGAATTTTGAATGATTCCTTTTAGGAGATGGAATTTTTCACTTGGAAAAAAATTGACATAATTTTTTGGGAAAAGAGACAATATCCTAAATAGCCTTAGCAAATTTTTTTTTAGCTGCAGGTATACCTTACTTAATAATGCTTGTTACATGCAGATTTATTCCAAACATGTGGATAAAATTTCCAAGCCCACACATGGGATTTAAACTATGGGAAAAAAGTACTTGGCAAGAAATGCTTTATGTTTGCCAAACACTGAATGCCTGAAATATTGAGACATTTGTTGAAGTCAAAGTTTAGTTAAATTCACCCAATGCGGCATACCAAAGGGAAAAAAAGTTTATTGTCATTTACTCAGTCAAGCGAAACTAGCAATTTTTAACTGAAGCAGGAAAAGTACCATACCATGACAGTTACATAGACACATTAATTAATGAGTTACAAGAAAAGAATTCCTTCAGCCATCCAAAACTCTCAGTAATTAGCAATATAATTAATGATTTTATTATAATTTAACATCTGGGAATTCTTAAAACCAAAGCTGCTGTTTCTTGAATGCTATTGATTTTAAAAATAATTTATAATAAATAAATGGAAGCAAGGGTTAGCCATAGAGATTTTGGCCAATCTAATCTTAGGCTGAGATTCATAAAGATTTCATAAATGTGATAAATCACTCTAAATATTAATAAATAATGACTTAGATGTATAATTGGTGACTGACCACTGAGCTAATTCTTATGAGCATGTACAGGGGACCATGGATGCATTTCTTCATATGGAAAAGAATGGGGGAAATTATCATGCCTGATAAAAGTGCCTTAGAGAGAATCTGGAGCACGTTTCGACAATGTGTACCTGGTTTTGATCTGATAACAATGTCATGTGGAGAGGATCAGTTTTGATTGAGTGGGAGGTGTTCTGGACCTATAGTCAGAAAGACCTATGTTCAAATATGGCTTTAGATACGTACTTGCTCAGTAACTTTATGAAGGTCATTCAACTTATTTCTGGCTCAATTTTCTTAGTTTCGAAAGGGGAACATAATAGCACCTCCCATGATTGTTGTCAGGTGAGATAGTTGCAAACACTTAGCACAGCACCTAGTATATAATTGGTGCTTAATAAATGCTTGTTTCCTTCTTTCCACACATCACAGGCATTTCCTAATGCCCTACTCCTATAATCAGTTGCTGAGTCTGAACTAATACTCCACATTATTTTTGTCCCTTCCTTTTCACTCACACTGCCACTCCCTTGGTCTCCTAACTCCATCCTTACAGTTTTCCAGTTCATCTTGGCTTTAGCTTTGAAAATAATCTAATCACAGGTGTGACCAGGTCAGTAAACACAAACAAACAAACAAGTAAAAAACAACAAACCCTGGCATCCAAAGGATAAAATAGCTTGATATCAAAGATTCTCCCAATTTTCCCATCTTGTTTCACTCTCTACTTTATGTACTCTATATCCCAATCAACCTGGACAACTAGCTGTTTGCTCCCCACTGCTATTCTACTTTCATTTCCTTCAGTTTGTACAAATAGCTGCCAATGTTCCATCCTTATCTTGGTCTGTTAAAAATCCTTCTGTTCTTCAAGACTCTGCTCAGGTCAAATTTATAAACATATAAGTCATTCCCCTGATAGTCAAAGGATATGAATGGGCAGTTTTCAGAAAAAGATATCAAAATTATCAGTAGTCACATGAAAAGTTCTCTAAATCACTATTGATCAGAAAAATACAAATGAAAACAATTCTAAAATACCACCACATATCTATCAGATTGACTAACATGACAGAAAAGGAAAATGGCAAATGCTGGAGGGGGAAGAGGAAAAATAGATACACTAATGCATTGTTGATAGAGTTGTGAACTGGTTCAACCATTATGGAGAGCAATTTGGAACTTTGACCAAAGGGCTATAATACTATGCATGTCCTTTGACCCAGCAATACCACTGCTAGCTATATATCCAAAAGAGGCCAAAGAAAAGGAAAAAAGATCTATTTGTACAAAAAAAAATATTTATAGTAATTCTTTTTGTGGTGGCCAAAAATTGGGAATTGAAGGTATCCATTTATTAGGGAATGGTTGAACAAGTTGTGGTATATGATTGTGATGGAATACTGTTGTGCTATAAGAAATGATGAGCAGGGGATGGTGGAAGATTGTTGACATCCGGAGCTTCCTAGGTTCTGTATCTGACTCAAAGATGGGAAAATCATTTGCTAACTTCACACACAAGAAGGCCTTCTATCCAGTCCAATGTAAAAAAATGTACAGATGGCTGAACAGAAAATATAGGATAAGAAGAAATAAGAAGAATTAATGCAATAATATCTCCAGGAATAAGAATCATAAGATAATAGTTTGCTTACAATGGCCTTAATTTTATGTATGAGGCCCCACTACATGTACTATGTATGGGGAGTTAAAAAAGAAAACAAGAAGGTGTAAAAGGAGAAACTGAATACAAATTTGAATGGCAGAAAGGAGTCCAATGAGAAAAGTATGCAAAGCATGACATGAGTATCAGAGACCAGTCATTTGGTATTCAGGTGTGGGATGTGAGGTGAATGAAATGTGACAAATGGAGTTACTGTCAACACTGATAGAGAGTGTCCTTTGTTTGGTCTTTCTGGAATCAATGCAAGTTCAGTTTCCAGTGATGGCTCAGGGCCATCAATGCACCCCTTGGAGCTCATAGCGGAGATGAGAAACAGTGGGTTGGCAAAATGAAATGTACTGGGGAGAAACTTGACTGCAAATGATCCATTCATAGGAATATGTCACAAATGAGGGTGAAGAAAACCCAGAAGTTGAATTCTTAAAATCACTGTCAACTAAACAAACAAAAAGAGAAGCTATTCAGGAAATTGGATTGCCTTGAGACTAAAAAGAAAAAATAAATAAAACAGCAGCAGCTGCAAAAGAAAAAACAAAATTAACCCCCCCACACACACACAGAAACTCAAGTCCTCTTCCTTTTCCTCCTCTTCTTTGTCCTCCTCTTTTTCTCCTTCCTTCTTCTCCTAATCTTCCTCTTCAGTAGAATGTCAGAAAGCAACAGTGACACTCAGTGATGGCAAAGAGAGAAAAACATGAAAGAAGCTGAATTCTAAGGAAAACAAGCCAAGTTTTCTGAGTAATGTCAGTGTTCCAAAGAGAAAGGGAGAAAATCTATAAAGATTAAACTTGATGAAGAGCCATCCAGTAGATATGGTCACAAGGAAAAGTGGACAGAGAAGTCAAGGTTTTTAAACAAGAGAATTCCGAGCAGAATAACAAGTGGAGCGACTGTGAGTCTGAAAGAAAGTCCAGGAGGCAAAACCACAGCCCAGGAAAGACAGAATCCGAGAGCAAGGAGAGAATGCCATGGACGCAGTTTGCTCTGATGTTAGAAAAGCTTTTGATATAGAATCTCATGCCATTTTTGCAGAGCTGTGTATTAGATGATAATTCAGTTGGATTTAGATTTAGTTAAATGGCTAGACTCAAAGAGTTAATGACTTAATATCAACATGGCAAGAGATCTCCAAGGATCTGTACCTGGCCCTCATTTTATTAGTGACTTGGAACAAGGGATAGGTGACATGCTCCTCAGTTTTCAGAGATATGAAGGATAGCTAATGAATGACAGAGTTAATATCCAAAAAAAACCTTGACAGTTTTAGGCATTAGGTTGACTCTAATAAGATCATATTTAATAGGAATAAGTATAAAGTCTTATTCTTTACTGTATGAAAATCAACTTTGTAAGTACAAAATAAGGGTTAGATGGCAGAATGAATAATCAGTCAATTGCAGAAATTACTACAGAGAGCCTCAATGGAATCTGACAGTAGACCTGGTCAGATTGGCAAACACATAGAAGTCTTACACAAAAGCCCAAGGTATACTTGCACCTACCAATTTAGAGGCATTGGAGTCACAGTCACAATTACCAGATAACTAATAATAAAGACGGAGCAACATCTTCTCCATCTCAAGGAGAAGGGCCAATATCAACTGTGCCAGGGCCATCATCTTTAATGTGGGGCACGGAAACAAGATGGAGAACCAGAGGGAGAGGCCCAAGAAGACCTAGTGAGAGAGGGGATGCTGGCCAAAATTGTTCTTTTTTGGAAAAGCAGAGGATCAAGGTAACGAAGGATATAAAGACCTAATACAAAAACATCCCTACCAAAAAACACAGATACTTCTGTTACAAGTGTGAATTAGAGAGTCATACTCATGCTGGATGTGTGTGTGTATGTGTGTGTGTATTCGTTCTTCGTTGCTGAAGAAGGTCACATCATCAGATGGATATAATAAGAAGATAATTATATGAAGCCTTGGTCATCTCAATACTCAAGTCTTCTGCTCCAGAATCAGGAAACTGAAGTGAACGGAAGAAAGCAGATCATGCAGTACTTTGAGGGAAGTTCTACCACTCTCTTCATTGATTTTTTTAATGGATCTATCCCAGGGGTGGGGAACCTAGGACTTTGAGGCCTTTGGGCCCAGCTTTTCTACCCATTTTCTATCCAATCTGGAAATGGTGATAAGGATTAAGACTGTAATCTACAGTGCTATCCTGGACAGTGGATCTCAAGGTACCATTATCTTCTAATCATTCTGTGAGAATCATTTGGAGAATCATTGGAGAACCTGTAAACCGTTGAGCTTGGTGATGGATTCAGTGATAAAGACCACTGAAAAACACCAAGGTGAGCTTGAAATTCTCTAAGAAAACTATTGTTATCTGTAGGAAGGTGGATTCTGTGATTATGATAGGTCTTGACCTTTCAACACTTTGTTGGATGGATGTTGGAGAAAATACAAGAAAATTGGAACACTAAAGCATTCTTGGGGGAGTTGTGAACTAATCCAACCATTCTGAAGAGCAATTTGGAACTATGCCCAAAGAGCTATAAAATTGTGCATAACCTTTGATCCAACAATGTCACTACTAAATCTGTATCCTAAAGAGATCATAAAAAAGGGAAAAAGACTCACACCTACGAAAATATTTATAGCAGCTCTTTTTGTCATGGTAAAGAATTGGACATTGAGGGAATGTCCATCTTTGGGGAACGACTGAAAAAGTTATGGTAAATGAATGTGATGAAATACTATTGTTCTATAAGAAATGAAGAGCAGGCAGACTTCAGAAAATCCTGGAAAGACTTTCATCAACTGATGCTGAGTGAATTGAGCAGAACCAGAACATTGTATACGGTAACAGCCATACTGTGCAACGAAGAGTTTTGATAGACTTGGCTCTTCTCAGCAATGCAAGGATCTAAGACAATTCAAAAAGACTTTTGATGGAAAATCCACATCCAGATTAAGAACTATGGAGTTTGAAGACAGTCTGAAGTTGACTATTTTATTCTTTGTTGTTACTGCTGCTGTTTTGTCTTTCTCTTGGCTTTTTCCTTTTGTTCTGATTCTTCTTTCACAACAAGACTAATGTGGAAACATGTTTAAAATGATTGTACATATATAATCTGTATCATATGGCTTGCCATCTTGAGGGGAAGGAGAAAAAAGTTTGAAATTCAAAATCTTATAAAAATATTGAAAACTTTCTTCACATGTAATTGAAAAAATAAAATATTATTAAAAATAAATAAATTAATTAAAAAATACTTGTTAGAATTTCAGAACCAATTCCAGAACCAATTCCAGTCTATTCAAAATACTAACAGTACATTTCAGGCCACAAGCTTGAACTCAATATTTGTACATCATGACCATCAATCCAGAGAGAGGCTTGTAAAAAAATAGAGACAAAAGGCGACATTGAACATCACAAGTCCACTGATTAACTCTAGCTGGGATCCTGAGGCATTTGACTTTGCTGACTCTACCGTACCAGAATAATAGTAACATTGGTTGATAAATAAGCTGAGCAAAAGGACAGGCATGAGCTTGAAACATGAATAAGATACAGGATGTTCCTGAGGCACAAATCACACAATCCAAATCACCAATTCATAGTCATTCCAAGAAAGATCTTAGAAGGTTCCTTTATCTATCATGGAAGAAGACCTTAGAAAGAATCTTCAAAAAATGCTTATCAGTGACATCATCACAGAATATAGTAATTCCTATGTCACCAATAGTGATGATACCAAAGAAGGGAAATATATGAATGTATGTAGACTATTGGACTTAGATCAAAAGAATTATAGAGGTCCAGGATACAGATTGAAGATTTAGGACAGATGTCTTCTGGTTTAGTCTTGGATTTCTGTAGTGGATACTATCAGATTCCTATGGCTAAGGTAAACAAGGAGAAGACTGCTTTCATTTATCCATCTGGATTTTAGCAGTTTGAGTATTTACTTCAAGGCTTCTTGGGAGTGATTTCCATTTCCAGATGACTGATGGACAAAATCACCGCAGACGTGAACTATTCGGAAGCATTGCTATACACTGATTACAATTGACTTTAGAAAAGCAATGGAAAAATGAGAAGTTTGTGAAAGTATTGGATAGGCTAGAGGAAGCTGTCAATAAACAAGTAGTAGTGTCTCAGAACTTTGGTTAAATCTTCTTTGCTAAGTCACAAAGTATCCCAGCAAAATGTGAGTATTGATGCAAAGAAAGGAGGAAGTACTTCTAAAATGGCCACGCTCACAGAATTTAAGGAGATTTAAGGATTTTTAAAAAAAGATTTAGTGTTGTAAGATAGGTTTTCATACCAAAATGATTGTGGATTTTATTCCTTCCTTTAGTCAAATGTGATGAAGAGAAGATGGGGTAAGGGAAGGGAGGGATGATAGAAGAGAGGGTGGATTGGTGATATGGGTAATTAGAATGTCCAGTGTATGGGGGAGGGGGGAGGGGACAAATGGGGAGAAAATTTTGGAACCCAAAATCTTGTGAAAATGAATGTAAAAAGTTAAATAAATTTATTTTAAAAGAAAGATTTAGTGATTATTATTACAAATATCCTATTAATTAACAAGTGAATGATTTCACTTTCGCACATAATTAAGGAAACTAAGAAATAGCAAGGCAATACATGCAATGCTGTCTTGAAGCCAACACCCGGGAGAAGGAGAGACAGAAACAAAGGATGGGTTGTAGATGCCTCCCCTGTCCTACTTGACGCTGGGGCCAAAACTGACACCTGCAAAATAAAGCGACCTACTGACTTCATACTGGGGTTAGAGCTGGCATCTCTAAATTGACCTGGGGCAGAGACTGGCATTCCCACAGCAGTATTAGAAAAAGCCAGAGAAGGGATATAATCAGAGATATTGCCAGGTAAACTCAGTTTTAATATGCCTTCTGGCCCCTGTGCAGTCAGCCCTGCTCACACAACATGTGGAATAGTAAGTTCAGTTCCGAACACTATGTTTTAGGAAAGACTTTGGCAACTCTGTCATCTCAGATAGTGAAAGACCCTTAGATCATGCAACATGTTTAACTTAAATTTCTATGAATGAAGGCAAAACAGCATATTATGAGACCCTATTTGACCCCCCTCCCTCATTTCTCCAAAGTGTCTACCCCATCATCCCAGGTATACAGTGCTGGCTCAGAAGAATCTCTGTCAATCATGAGTCATGACTCCTTAGCATGAAAAGCAGACAGGTCACAGGGCTATTCTTCAGGGAACTATACCCACTTCCAACTGAAGTAGGGTTATATAAGTATCTCAGTTTTAAAATATTAACTGAATCTGGCAGACAGGATGGGAAGATTAAGGTTGATCCTGGATCATTTTCTTACTGATCCAATTTACAAGTAACTGATTTTTTCTGTAACTGTTTTTATCCTGATCTTAAGTCATGGTACTTTGTCTATGAATTTGGCTCAGAGTTCAGGGGGCCTATAATCAGTTAAATTTTAAAAATCCAAATTATTCTTGCCTAACCTTGGAAAATATGTGTGAACAGAATAGGAGTTGGGTCTGCTATCTTTATGCCACCAAGCTATCCCTCTAGGATATCTGGTTTGCTGTCCAACAGTATAGGCTGCTATTTCTCACCTGCGCTCAGATAATGAGCATGTCTTAGTCTGAGAGAAGAAGAGGGGAAGGCCATTGCTAGCCCCCATTACCGAACTTCAAACCAGTCACTACTCCTGGCGTCTCAGCTCTGGAACCAATCATGCTGCCCTTAATTCCATGACGTCATGTACTCTGTTCTGTACTCCTTATAATCTATAAAAGGGGACCTGCTCTCTTGTTTATATTAATAGAGGGAAGCCACTGACCCATTTATTGACAAGTAGCATGCCTCTCCTGATAAATATTATCTTGCTCAGGGATCTGCCTCCGTTTATTCTTTTGCTAATATCTGGATTGTGAGAAGGGTGTCCCAAAAGTCTTGGTGCAGTTGTAGGCTCTTAATTATAACCACACTACAAACAGACGGACAAATCAAAGTTTAATAGCTTACAACTGCATTAAGACTTTTGGAACACCTGGCATATGACGAGTTAAGCACATTTACAGATATTAGAAATCAAATACTAGAAACTCTTACAATGATTCAAACAAACATAAAAGATATGACTTGATGGAACTGATCTTAATGATGATTTATTAATTATTCTTTAATGCTACAGGTCATTAAACTAATTTGATCTTCAGCCCTGATGGTTAGTTTAGTCATTGTTCAAGAGATAGCGGAGTTTTTCTGCTTGAGACATTTGATAGACACTTGATGTGCTCACAGTCCTACGTAAAGAGAAGCAACAGTACAAATAAATTGTCCTAGCCCTATAGCTATTGGTCCTTTAAGAACCACTTCACACATTCCTTTTAGATTTAAAGAGACATGGCCACTAAATTGCACCAACCTGCCCAAAGGCTCCTTCTCTCAGACAGACTCAGCATCATGCATTTCACCACCATCTTTTTTCCTGGTTGCTCTTTTGTACTGGCTGGCTCAGTCCTCTGTCTGTTTTTTGGGTTTACAATATAGCTTACTTCCTTTCATTCCACTTTTGTGACTGTGTCTGTATTCATCCTATCTCCTGTTTCCTTGGTTCTTATCTTGTGTCCTGGCTCTGCTTCTCACCTATCCTGATGACTCTGAGTAAGGGGCTTATATTTCAGGATAGTGAATTCTCCAATTCTGAGTTTTAGGTTTGTAAGGAGGAAGCAACCCAGAGTCAGGGACTGCTGCTGCCCTCTGCTGGCCCCAGCGAAGCTACCTAATTAACCCTGTCAGCATTGAAGCCTGAGCTCTGAGCTCCCTATTCATCTTACTACTTTATTAATAATAACATCCACTCACGTTGTCAGCTATCAGATAAGGAACTTTAAAGAATATTTTAAAAAGCAAAAATTTTACCCAAATCAATATGGAGTACAAAAGAAAAATAAGTCCATTGAGAACAAAGGTAAAGGACAAAGGGCAAAGTCTTAAATCTCAAGCCTAAAATACAGTGTCTGCATTTACCAAATAACATGCTATTTAAGGTTGATTTATTTTTTAACTAACATTTGTCACTGTAGAAAGAGGAATAAAGGTCCATCTCAAATATGCCAGGGTACGAATAAATGGGAAGTACATAATTAAGTGCCAACAATTTTGAAGAATATCATTTCTAAAGTAAATTTGATGATAACAGATGGAATTTATAATTTAAAAACCAAACTGTGATGAAAAGATGGGCCCTCAATGTGCAACTCACCCGTTCTTGACATTTTTGATTCTTATCCCTCAGTCTCTTTACTTGAACCATGAGCTTCTCTATGGCATCTTCCTTTACTTGGCAGCTAGGTATGAAAAAAGAAGAAATACTGTGACAAATACATTTCCTTAAAACAAAAGTAGCAAAGATACAAAGAAACTATTTTAAAACTAAATAAATAATATTCAATACTCATAAGAATTAAGAAATCTATTAGTAGGAAAAATGGGGGGGCAATAAAAAGGGATTAAACACTTATGCCAGGACTGTGCAAAGAGTTTTAAAAAATATGATCAGCAAAGATAATAGAAATAATAGACCTCAGGTTCTAAGAATGGTATGAGTGTTTTATTGAACTGTGGGCTCATTTTGAGCCAAAAGGATTGCAGTGATTTGGGGCTTTAGAGAGACACAAGCTGTAGCAAGGTTGAAATGAATTAATAATAAAAGCTGGCATTATTCAGCCCCTTAAAGCTTGTGTTACTTTTGACAATTATTATTTCATTTGATTCTCACAACAACTCTGGAAGGTAAGTGCTTTAATTATGCCTATTTTACAGCTAAGGAAACTGAGGCAAACTGAGATTAAGTGATTTGTCCAGAACAGGGATGGGGAACTTGCAGTCTTGAGGCCACATGTGGCGTTCACCGTCCTTGGGTGTGGCCTTTTGACTGAGTCCAAGCTTACAGAACAAATTCTTTTATTGAGGGGATTTATTCTGTCAAATTTAAATTCAGTCAAAGGGCTGCACTTGAGAACCTAGAGCGCCACACTTGAGGACCTAGAGGACCACATGCAGCCTCAAGGCTGCAGGTTCCCCACCCCTGACCCAGGGTCACAGGGTTAGTAAGTGTCTGAGATTAGTTCTGGACTCATGTCTTTGTGATTCCAGGCACAGCACTGTAGTCACAACCAGCTGCCCTGGTAACACAGGTAAAGCATTGATAGATCTTAAAGTGTTCTATACATATGGGCTATTATGTTATAGAAACTGGAGTCTTTTCTGTCCATTGTCCTTGTGCTGCCTTCTACAGTTTCCACGTGTAAAGCTCACACTATCCAACATTCATAGACTGGAGCATCCTCCATCCATTCCTCCAAGTGACAACTCCTTCATGAATCCTTCCCTTACCTTCCCAAGTCAATATGCTCTCTTCGTCCTTAAATTCTTCATAGCATTTACCTGGATCTCTCCTTCAAACATATTTCACTCTCTCTTGTGTCACAGGTATTCATTTTCCCTCATGGGAATGTAAGTGTGGAAAATGAAGTGTGGGTTATCTAAGTGAGGCAGGCTCATCCAGGGAGTCACTGATTAATTTAAAGAGGTTCTCAATCAACTTGATTAGATTACAAAGGATAGGACTGTAGAAAAAAATAACACTTGCTTACCCATCAAAGTGGGAATGCCTACTGGTGTCCTGTTATTAGAATATTTGGAATTCCAGGGGACTGACTTACAAAATCAGCTGCCATTCCCTAATGTCTATAAAAGTGAGTTGGTCACTTTCTTTCTCTGGCTTTGTCATCCTTTCCACTTTAAGAAGAGAGACCAGAGAATAACAGAGGGGACATGCATTCTGTGGAACAGAAAACCTGTCCCATACAATTTCTTCCCCTTAAGGAGTAGTCATGGTGACTTAAGGTAAAATCCATGGTAAGTTTCACATGCTTGCACAAGGTACTATGATGGGAGAGGTCTTGAAACTGAACTTTTCCATTTCAACTTGTGGTCATCTGACAGCGATGTGGTTCTGTACTATATTGGTTGAACATGACTGTCATTCCTTCTTACTTGTCACTACCCTCTGTGGACAGTACTTTTCCTTCCCTTCTCTTGTGCTAGGAATGAATTTCTCAGAGGTAGTATAATGGATTGAGCATAGAACCTGGAGTCAGGAAGATCTGAATTTAAGTCCAGCCACCGATTGGGTGTGTGTCCCCAGGTAAACCCCTTAGCCTCTCTCTGCCTTAGTTTCCTCTTCTGTAAAAAATAGGGACAATAATGGAACCTATCTCCCAGAGTTGCTGTGAGGATCAAATGACATAATATTTATAAAGAATACTGTAACTTTAAAGTACTGTATAAATGCTAGATGTCATTATCTCCAAGCTACTCCCTTGGAGCAGTGGTCTTCCTTTCAAAGTGGAGTGGGATAGGGATGTATAGGGGGAAAGGAAAGGGAATAGGCATTTATAATAGCACCTACTACATGCCATGCATGTCTTTTAAAGATATTATCTCAAAAGACAATATAAATAATAGAAAACAGTTTTTGTGAAAAATATCTGAGAGTTTCCCTGAATGAGGAGGTCAAAATGAGCTAATGGCGTAATATGGTAGCCAAAAAGTAATGTGATTGTAGGCTTTAGAAATGTACAGGGTATTAGAAGGCTGAAATGAGCTAATAGTAATGACAGCTAGCATTTACATAGTGCTTTAAGGTTTGCAAAGCCCTTGACAAAAAGCCCTGGAGGGGAGATGTTGTTACTATCGCTTTTGCAGTTGAAGAAACTGAGAAACAGAAATTAAGCTAAACAAGTGTCTGAGGTTGATTTTGAACTCAGGTCTTTCTGACTTGAGGCACAAGTGTGCCAGCCAGCTACCTCAATAGGGAAGGCTAGCTCAGAACTGAAATATTTGGGTCTAACTTCCTCTCTTTACACTGGGAAGTGGTACAAAGTGAGCCAACAATTTTCTTTCTGGCCCAAGCCAGGGAATTTCTCTGGCTAAATATATACTATAGTTGTATTTTTCTCTCCCCATAGGTGTTCCTCCTGTGTGTCTCTCTCTGCTTTATTCATGCAAGGCCCACCAAGATAATCAATGCAATGGGTTAACCACATTTATCTTAAAACCAGGGAGTGCTTGAGCTACTATTGAAGGAAGAGAGACTGGAAGAATGATGGTGTCTTTTATAGAAACTGGGAAGTCTGGAAGATGGGTGCAATGGTGCACAGAGGGGCAATAATGAGTTTCAGACATATTGATTCTTAAATGCCTCAGGGACATCAAGTTTGGAATGTTTAATAAGCAGTTAGTTATGCAGGACTATAAATAGGAAAGAGATGGACTGGATCTGGGACTTCTCTTCGTAAAGATAATTAAACCCATGGGAGCAAATAAGGTTGTTGAGAGAGAAAAGTATAGAGAGAGAAGAAAAGAAGACCTAGGACTGAGCCTTAGGAACCCCCATAGTTGTTTTGGTTTGGGGGGTTTTTGGTTTTTGTTTTTGAGGGGAAAGGCAAGATAATCAGGGTTAAGTAACTTACCCAAGGTCACAAACTAGTAAGTGCTTCACCTAGGAACACTCCCCCATTAAGAGAATTTACATGGATGACTTGCCAGCAAAGGAAATTAAGAAAAAAACCAGGAGACTGTAACATCACAAAAACCAAGAGAAGACAAAGGGTGTTCAATGGTGTCAAATGCAGCAGAGAGGTCAAGAAAGACTTTAACTGAGGAAAGACCACCGGATAGGTAAATTAATAGATGGTTGGTAACTTTGGAGAGATCTGAGAAAGATTTTTTTCTGGGCAGAGGCTTGTGGGCAATTCCAAATTCAAGAGTTTAAGATGAGACCTTGTAAACAGAGATTTACTGATATGGTGTGCTCTTGGAGAAAAAAGAAGATAAGCCATATTGTTACATGCAGCATCTTACTTGGAAGGCAAAGCAAGTTACGAGAACAGGGCCAGGCTGATTAAAAGTAGATTGCTTGTTCCATAGCCCCAGCGTTACCTTCCTAAGGGAGTCTAAACCACAGGGTGGCACTATGAGTCTAGAAGGGACTATGCATGCCCCTTTGAAAAGACAAATAATTCATCGGAAGTCAAGATGTTGGCCCAATTGCAACTCAAATTCAGCTTCCTTCCGAGGGAGAGGGAGAGAGCAGCTGATAAGAGTATCCAAGTACTTTATTTATTTTTATTCTTTTGAGTCTTTTGGGTCTTATGCATTTTCTACGGGATAAAATGAAGACTGTACTGTAAGGGAGCTGGGGAATCCTTTCACCCACATTTGGGAAACTCTAGATATGAGCAATGCCCTCAGTATCTAAGGAGATTTTCCTGGGGCTGTTCCAAGTGAAGTTAATAAGTCAGAGAGAGAGAACAATTTTCTTCTTGTCATCTCCCAGAATCAAACCCAATCAGTTAAATTCAGATTTTGGGGGATATTTGGGCCATCAGTTAGATCTGTCTTTTTATCTTCAATGCCTATTACAGAGCCTTGCACAGAATAATTGCTTTCCAATAATTTGTATTTAATTTTCTACATATATGCTGTCTCTATATGGATGATTTGTGCCTGACCCGTGGTAGCACCTTCTGAACTTGTATTGGTCTAATCAGACACAGTCAGACACGCTGTATCTTGACCCCAACACAGTGATGCTACTTTGGTCCTTTTCAGGAACGAAGGACAATAACTGTATACTGTCTCTTTCCCAAACTCCAATAGAGTATTAACTTTTTAAGGGAAGGGACTGTTTCATCTTTGTCTTTCTATTCCTAGAGATTAGCACAGCACCTGGCACATAGTGGGTAAAACTTAACAAATACTGGTTGAATGAATGAATATAAGGCATTTTAGAAATATATATTGAGCTACATTTAATTCTCTTGGGGAAACTAGTATTTTCTCTGTATCTACTGAGAAATACATAGGTTCAAAATCCTGTTCTGCAACATATCCTCTTATTTATCATAGTTTAATACTTTCATTGATGAATGAAGAGTTTATTTATCTCCTTAGAATTTGTGAAATAATACTTACGTCCCACTTACCTAATGACACCTAGAATGCTACTGAAAGGAACACCATCTAGTGACAATTTCTCAAAATATCTGATCCCTGCAATGGTTCTGAGAGGGAATATCCTGCTAATTCAAATGCTATACAGACACCGTAACAAGAGTAGTAACAGCTAGCATTTATATGGAGCCTACTCCCTGCCAAGCACTGTCTAAACAGTTTACAATTATTTAATCTTTTGATCCTTACAAAAACCCTGGGAGATAGGTGCTATTACTATTTCCATTTTACAGATGAGAAAGCTGAAGCATACAAGGGTTAGGTGACTTGCCCAGGGTCAAACAGCTAATAAGTATCTGAGGCTGGATTTGAGCTTGTGTGTTCCTGACTTTGCCCAGTACTCTATCGACTGTGCCATCTAGCTGCCCCCTAACAAATCTAATTGATGCTGATAGGTAACATATTTTATATTTAGTATTGTTATTATTACAGTAGTTATATGGAGATAATATTCATTCTTAAAATGCTTATTTTACCATCCAGACTATTGTATTTCATCCCACAAACTATGTAGATTCTCCCCAAAAGACAAAAAAATTCTCTTTTCCTTTCTCTCTTTCTCTCTCCCCCCTTCTTCCTTCTCCCTCCCTCTCCATATTTCTCTGTCTGTCTCTGTCTGTCTCTGTCTGCCTCTCTGTGTCTCTGTCTCAGTCTCTCTGTCTCTCTCTCTGTCTCTCTGTATCTCCCTCTCCCTCTCCCTCTCCCTCTTCCTCTCTCTCTCATAACAGAGTTCCAATAAACATTGGTAAAGGCAATAACCATAGCAGGAAAACCTGGGATTCTTGAAATATTGAAATTACAGGGCCATATTAATTGATCTCAAATTTATAGGAGTTTGTCCTGCACAAAGAGAATAGATTCAGGAAACCATTACTCTTGTGTTCTATGGGTCCCAAAATGGTTGATTGAAAAAAAAATAAAATAGGGCATCTGGGTGGTGCAGTGGATGGAGCACTAGCCCCTAAAATCAGAAAGACCTGAGTTCAAATCCAGCCTCAGACACTTAGCAGCTGTGTAAACTTGGACAAGTCATTTAATCCTGATGACCTCCAGAGAGGAAAAAAAATGATACAAAGAAACCTAATTAAAACAAGAAACAATTTCCTTTTTTGTTAATAATTTATTTGTTTTCAGTTCTCAACAATCATTTCCATAAGTTTTAAATTTTTCTTCCCCTCCCTCCTCCCTCCCTTCCCACAACAGCATGCAAAGAAATAATTTCAATTCAAAATTTAAACTTACTAATATTCTAGTAGTGCTTCGCTGACAGGAGCCTTAGCTTCTGTTCCATCTTGAACATCCTTTTTCTTCTTTTTCACCATTCTTCAAATTATACTGATATTCCAACTACCAAGAAATTCAGCTAACAGAGAGAAACAGGAAAAATGAATAACAATCATTGTACATAACTGGCTATGTTCTTTATTCTTGTAAACCATTGGTTCTCAAAATGTGCCCTCCAGACCCCTAGGGGTTCCCGAGTACTCTTCAGGGAGTCTGTGACGTCAAAACTAGGTTCATAATTATACTAAAACATTATTTGTCTATTAAAAGTACTCCTGTGTTTTCTTTCTACATATTCATGAGAGTCCAGATTTGCCCATTAGAAGTACATACATGTGTATATATGTATATGTATATATGTGTGTGTACATTCGTGTGTGTGTATACTACCCAGATCCTTGCTGACTCATCAACCTGTTCCAGGTGATGACCTCTCCTGAAAAAGTTTGATACTTCAAATATACCTGTTGATGTATATTCAAATACTCTGATTCCCCATTTCATTAGGCTCTTAACCTCCCATGATCTGTACTCTACATCAACACATAATTTCCAGACCAAAATATCCCTCCCTGGCTATTGATTTTATAATTTATATCCCTAGAGCCTAGTCAGCCCAGGGCGTGGCACAGGGTAAACATTACTTTTTTGTTTATTAATAAATCAAGTCATTCAAGTGATTGACAAAAATGCTCAACAGCCCTAGAGCAAGTATACATCACTAGAGCAGTGGAGACCTCTTTCCAAATTGATTTTGAACCATTAGTAACTGTTTATTGGATGTGACCATTCCACCAGTTTGAAATACACCTAATTACCCTATTGTCTTGACCATAATTTTCCATCTTTTCTCTATGTACTCATTTTCTAGTTCTTTATATAAGAGCCACTAGCATAATAATATTTTCAATTATGCTACTTTTCTGACATCCTTAAACCTATCCATCAGAGGGATAACTGGAGCAAAAGAGATGGACGCTTTAATCTTTTTTTTGACATCATTCCAATTTTTCACAGAATGACTGGAACAACAGTATATGAATGTGCCTTGACTTCTTACACTTCCTCCAACACTGTTTCCATCCTTTGTCATCTTTGCTAATTGCTGCATAAGAGGTGAAACCTCAGAGATGCTTTAATTTGCATTCTCTTATTATTAGTGAACTAGCACATGCCTTCAAAGACAAACACTTTGAAATTCTTTTGAGAATTGATTATATCTTTTGATCACTCATCAATTAGGGAAGGGTTCTTGGTTTTATGTATTTGTGTTAACTTCCTAAAAACATTTTATACACACACACACACACACACACACACACACACACACACACACACATATCTCAGACCATTGTCAGAGATATTTGAAGAAAAGATTTTTTTTCCTACTCAGAATCTTCCCTTATTAATTAAATTGCCCTGAGCCAAACCCAAGAGTATTGAATTGGATTCATTTATTCCTTATCACATATTTAGCAACCAGTTCAACCTACACTTTGGGCCAACTCTCTCCGCAGTCTAAGAAATATTTGCATGAAGTGAAGTAGATTGTAATATCTTTGCTGGTTAAAAGTTTAATAGGATTTCTTTTCTTCAATGAGGATGTGTGAAGTAGTTTTAGTAATCTCTGGTAATAATCTTTACTCTGCTTTCTTGTTAAAAGTTTAATAAGTTTTTTCTTTTCTATCCATAACATCTTTGAGTACTGTAGGAAGTCATCCTGTACAGGTTCACCACTCTAGGATAACTGCCATCTTTAGGAGGGCAAAATATACCAATTCCTTAGTCATTTTTGAATTGACTAATACTTCTACAATGTTCTACTTTACTGAAAAACTACCAATAACTTGTTTAAGTTTCCTTATGGATGACTTTTTTTTTCAAGTGAAGAGTGGGGTTATTGACTTGCCAGGTGTCTGAAGTTGGAGTTGAACTGAGGTTCTTCTGACTCTAGGGTGAGTGGCCTATCCACTGCGCCAGCTAGCTACACTTTATGGGTATAGTTTCTGAAGTTCTTCAGGGACTGCATAAAGGGCTTAGAGAAAGTTTGTTGTGTCTGTCCTTCGTTCTTGAAGAGGACCATTCTGAAGTAGTAAATTCTTTCTAGGCACATGAGCTAGATGCTACAGGGGGCACAGTGCTAGTCCTGAAGTCAGGAAGTTTAGATGTGGCCTCAGATGTTGACTTAGGTGTGACCCTGGGCAAGTTCTGTTTGCCTCAGCTTCCCCATAGGCAAAATGGGGATAACAGTAGTACCTACCATCCTGGGTTGCTGTGAAAGATTAAATGAGATAACTGTGAAGTACCTGGCATATAGTAAGCCCTATGTAAATGTCAACAATTGTTAATGTTGTTACTATTATAAAGAAATGTGTCATAATATCAGAGGGTCTGTCTCTTGCGTAAGCCAAGTTTCCACACAAAGGTAACCAACAACATATCAATGATTATATCCAATGGCCTTTTCTCAGTTCTCCTTCCTTGGCCTTTGTGCAGCATTTGACATTGCTAACCTTCCATCGTCATGCATACATATATAAACACACACATATAGGTATACATGTATGTGTACATACACATGCATATGCATGGACATGTGTGTGTATCTACTCTCACCTCCTTTCCCCTTTGTCTTCCTTGTTATTGTTTTCTACTGGTTCTTCCTCCTACCTTGTCTCCCTAGTCCTTCTCAGTTTCCTTTGAAATCATCTTTCATTCAGTCACCCAACAGTAGCTAACACCACAGTTCCACCCTGGGTTCTCTTCAGTTTCTACACTTTCCACTTTGATGATCTCATCATCCACTCCCAGGGCTGAATCATGACCTCCTTGCAGATGATTCCCAAATCCATATATCCAGGCCTAATCTATTTTTTCTGTGAACTATTAATCCACATCTCCAACTGTCTGCTATAATTCTCCATATCAACGTCTTGTCAATCCCTCAAATAAAACACAGACAAGACAGAATTTACCATTTTCCCTGTCAAATCTTTGACTCCTCCAAATTTTACCTATTTTGTTGATGCCATCACTATCGTCACAGCTAAGGAGGCTGGAAATCTCAGAATCTCCCTTCCTTTCCTTCTGTATCCAATTAATTACCCAATCCTATAAATTCTATCTGTATAACGTTTCTCATACTCGTCTTTTCCTCAGTCACACAACCACCAGCCTAGACTATCAATCAACCAAGAAGCATTTATCAAGTGTTTACTTTGTGCCAGGCACAGTGTTAGGTGCTGGAGATACAAAGGCAGAAAAGGAAAGATCCCTGCCCTCAAAAGGATTCCATTTTATCAGGAGAATTAAAGTGTACAAATATAAATATATAAAAAATAAATACAAAGTAATTTTGGAGGATAGTATTTATATAAAGACTTATGTGGTAGCATGTATATCAACCCCCATGCCTAACCATAATGTCTTCCAGTGCTTAATAAAAGCTTGTTAAGAGGATAAATAACTGGGATGCTAGCTAAACCCTTGGTGGTTATGTTTTAGAAGGATACATTTTTAGGTATGAGTTAGACTAGATGCCATCTAAGATCCCCTATAGTTTTCAGATGCTATAAGGTGCTTTTCCTGCTTTCTGTCTCTCAGCTCCCCAGTTCATACTCTAGAGTTGCCAAAATAATCTTAAGTACAGTTCTGACCATATAACCCTCATGCTCTAGAACCTTTAGTGACTGCCTTCTGTTTCAAGAATAAAATACAAACTCCTCACTTAGCTGTACAGAGGATGCTCTCTGTCTTGCTTCAATTATTTTTTTTCAGAGTTATTTCACATGACTCTCCTCCATTTTTGGATGACTCCAGTCATCAGGAAGTTTTTTCTGATATTAAGCATGAATTTGTCTCTTTGTAACCTCTAACTATAACACCTCAATCTGTCTTCTGGGAGAAATAAACAGAATGAATGTAATCCCTCTTTCACTCGGGATAGATAGCCTTTCAAGTGCTTAAAGCCAGAAGGTATATAAAAGAAATCTATAAAGTAAATACTAGGTAACTTTACTAGGGAAACTATTAGGGGCTGGAGAAGGGGCAGAAACAGGGAAAGCTTTCTATAGTCTTTGAGACTTGTCTTCATCATTGCCATTTATCTTTCATTCTCAAAGAGGACCATGACATCAGGAATCTGAAGCTATGACATGCAAATGGATTGGATTTAGTGAGGGAGGGTCGTGCAAAGTCACCAGCCTCCCTTTCTTCTCTGGAGCCATCTGGATCCAGTGGTAAGATACACATCAAGATGACTGGAGATGAGTCTTAAAGGAGGTCAAGGATTCTAAGAGGCCGATGGGAGGAGAGAGTGCATTCCAGGAGTAGAAGTGTAATAGCAAGGACCCCAACATACACAGGAGGGCCTGCTGGACAAGTTCCTATATCTGCTTTTCTAAAAGGAAAGCAGTTTTGAGGCATCAACAGTCTACTTTAATCAATTCATATATCATTCACTTAGTTCAGAGGAAAAAGTCAGCACCCTGAACTTCACAGAAAATACAAAGAAATAAAGACCAACAGATAGGGCTTCCAACTCTCTGACCATAAGCAATACATAGCTACCAAAGAGAGAAACACCAACATCTGGGTAAAAGTGTATGTATGTGTGTGTGTAGGGGGGCCTCCTTAGCTGCTACCCAGGGTCTTGTCTAGCCAAATAAACACTTCCAGTGAGTAACCCTGAAACAAAACCTATATGTATACACACACACACACACACACACACACACACACACACGCACACACACACATATATATATATGTGTGTGTGCGTGTGTATATATACACACACATATATAAGAGTTTATATATATATATATATACTTTTCCCAAGCCAGAGGGCATCAAAACCCTTAAAAATCAGTGCCTCATTAGAAATTAACTAAAGGTATGAGCCTTCCTACAAAACAAATCTTCCCAAATCGAACTTCCCTTTATGGGAAGGCTCATTAATGGGTGGGGAAGATCTTTAACTCTCATTAACTCAATCGACGTTACAAGGCTACAGTTCTTTCAAAGGTAAAGAGATAAAAGCAGTGTATGCAATGAAAACCAGACCTAGAAGTTAAGAGTGCAAAGAGGAGGGATGTTTCAGAAGATTGGAAGGAGATTCAAAGCATGATTTAGATCTGAAACAGACTTCAGAGGATATTTAGTCCAGTCATTTTTTTTTTTACAGATGAGGAATTTCAGGGAGGTTAAATGACTTAATTGAGGTGACAGAAATTATAAGCAGATAGGAAGGAGTCAGATTGTAAAGAGCTTTAAATACCAAAAAGAGGAGTTTATCAAGATAAAAAGGAATCAATGCAGTTTAATGAGTGATAGATGGGAAAGGAAGAGGGGAAAGAAGGTCAGATCTATGTTTTAGGAAAATCACTTGGGAGCTGTGTAGAGGAAAGATTAGAATAAAGAAATACTTGAGGCAGGGAGAACTATTGGAAGGTTATTGAAATAATCCAGGTGAGAACTGACAAGGTCCTGAATTAGGGTTGTGGCTATAGTAGAGAAGGTGTAAAGAAATGGAAAAGTCTGATAACTGAGAGTGAGGAACTGAATATGGCAATGTGGTTTTCTATATTATCAGCGTCCATCCTAAAATAATGTCTGGAACTGAACGCAGGATTGTACATTCGATCGAACCATGGCACAATAAAGCAGGAGTCTAATTCCCACTTCTCTTTCTGATAACTTGATCTTATGCAGGTCACTGCCTCTGTAAGCCTGACTTTTCTCATCTGTAATATAGGGATAATAAATACTTATCATGTATACTGCACAGGGTTATTTTGTGTATCAAATGGAATAATACTTGTAAAAATGTGTTTATATCCATAAAGTACCATGTATAAAATTACTATTTTCTTGGTGTGGTATGAGAGGAGCCAGTAAGTAGGGCATAAATGGAGGATCTGCCTTTATTTCAAGTTTCTGCAGAAAGCATTTTGTAAACTATTATATACATGTAAAATTTAATTTTGAAACCTTGCTGTCTCCCTGACGCTAATGGATTACCTCTTAATGCTGCATTTTTATTCTTACTTTTGATTTTCTCCATGCTCCTCACTACCATCCTCTTTCTTTTTTCTTTAACACCCTCTGCTGAAAATCTTTTTTGCCATAATCTATGTTTAGAAACAGGTTCTTAATTTGTGGTCCTCCTGTTCTTGGGGTGGTCAGATTTCAAAGGATCTATGTACTTCGATGGGGAAAAGTTATCTCTTTATTTTCACTAACTAGCTCACTAAAATTTAGCATTTCCTTCCACTAGAAATTTTTAAAAATCAATATTCTGAGAAGGGGTTCAGTCTTTACCAGATTGCCAAAAGGGTCCATGAGTCAAAAAGGATTAGAAATCCTTGTTCTAAATAAATTGATAGGAAATTAGAGGGGAAAAGTGTGCTGGAGATCTCTAATGCAACCCTCTCCTCTTGCAGGTAAGGAAATAAAGGTGACAGCCCTAGAACCCATCCCTGACTGTCAGAAGCCATTACTGCACCCCATGGCCCATCTCCCTCCCAAGGTGGGGGATCACTAAGAAGGAATGAATATTAGACCTGAAAGACACGTCTGAGGTCCTTCAAAGCTACCCGTTCATTTTACTAAAGAGGACTGAGGCGCACAGAGGTTAGTGGCCATGTCCAAAGACGCTGGACCCCGACAAGGGCGTGTGCCTACCTCTCTTGACATCGGACTATCCCCAGCAGTCGTCCTCCATATCTCCCGCCCTACACAGATACCCCTAGGCGACTTTTTCCCCTCTCCACCACTGGGAGAGATGGGTGACCTACCTGAGCTCCGCCACCTGAGGTCAGCTTGGCTCTGGGAGCCCCTCGGCGTCCGCGGAGGCTCTAGGTTACCAAGGCAACGCCCACCTCTGCCCTGGCACGCTCTTCCCCCGCCCCCCACTTCCCTCACCTCTCCCCAGCCCAGCGCTGAGCCCTGACATCGGGCTCGATGAACGGCCTGACCCGGGCACTTTCCCCCACAATCTACACTCGTTCTGTGCCCAGCATCTGCAGAGCAATGTACAGGTCAGAGATGCCTTGAAGGCACCGTAGACAGCGCTCATGCCAACTCTTCATTTTATGGAGGGTGCTGAGGCCTTGAAAGGTTAAGCAACTTGGCCAAGGTCACAGGTGGTAACCGATGGGGAAGAACCAAAGACTGGATTCCCAATGCGGGGCGGTTTGCACCACACCAGAGTACTTAACCTTTCCAGTTTCCTTCCTTCCTTCCTTCCTTCCTTTCTTCCTTCCTTCCTTCCTTTCTTCCTTCCTTTCATTCTCTCCTCCCAAAATCTCTCCTTCCCTTTCTTTTCTCCTTTATTTTCTCTTTCCTTCCTTTCTATCTCATTTTCTCCTTCCTTTCTTTCATTTCTTCTTTCCTTTCCTCTCTATAAACCTTCCCTTCTTTCCTTCCTTTCTCTTTCATTTCCTTCTTTCTCTCTCTCCTTTCTTCCTCCTCCCTTTCCTTTTTCATTCATCCCTTATTTCTTTCCTTTCCAAAAAAATCATTTATTGAGACCAGAAGGGAGCATATAGCTTATTTAACCCAACCCCCTCATAATACAGCTCAGGAAACAGAGGTCCAGAGAAGTGAAATTATTGAGTTACATAAGGGAGTCAGGATTAGACTTCTAACTTTAAACCCAACCTTATCTGGTCCCATCCTCTCATTTGAGTACAAAGTAACTAAGGCCCAAAAAGAGTAAATGATTTTCTTCCTGTTATACAAAGAGGAAGCAGGAGAGCTAATATTCAATCCCAGAACTTTTTACTACAACATCCTATTTCCTACATTTCATTCTATACAACACAACCCTGAAAAGTACTGGGCAAAATCATTCAATAAAATAGGAACAAAAAACCCCACCTACAACCAGAAGTTAAAGTAAAGAAAGGATCAAAATGAATCTTTCAGTTAAATGAAATGTAATTTTGTGATTCTCCAGCACTTTCAATTCATTCCAAAATTGTATTCTATAAATTTTATGCTTGTTTTTTTTTTCCAAGAACCTGGGCCTCTGCTCAAAAATCTCCCTTCAGTCTATCATTTATCTTTTACACAGTATTTTCTTAGAGTTTTTGCCAATTAGTGGTCAGGCAGCAAGGCCAAATATAAACCATTTGCTAAGTTTCCTCATCTGACCTTGACTTTGTGAGTTTTGCACATTGGGTGGTAAGAAGAAAGGAGGAGTGTCTATACCAGGGGAAGTCAGTGTACTACTCCTCAGGCAAAACTTCCGGGCTCCTGCTTTGTGAGAAGGGTCACTGAGAGGAGTCTTGTGTTTCTCTTGGGCAGTTCACGATTGGTGAAATCTGGTGATGATTTTAAAAATATGACTTTATTTTTGTATTCCTTCTCTCCTGTTTTCACTTAAAATTTCTACTTCTGCAATCTTTGACTTCCAGTAAGCTATAGGGCTTGATTCCAAATCTAGGTAGCTTGTTGCCATCTGTGGGTTTAAACAGATTAGGTTCAACCTTGGGAGCAGTCACCACCTCCCCACACACATCTGACCCCACCCCCCATCCCCCATCTGAGTCCCAATAAATTCTTGAGATTTATGGCACTACCTTGTAGTTTGGACTGCCCTTCAAAGGGAAATGGACTCGAGGATGCTACAAACTACCTCACCCATTAGTGACTTTGCTGAGTCCCACTTTCATCTCACAGATGCATTTACAATTCTAGGTTTATGATAAGGCCTCCCCTGGGAAGAAAATCAAACAGGGTTACTAGAGAGGCCACATTCCAATATTTTGATGATTCCTTCCATCAAATTAGGACCTGTACAAGCCTCCAGACTTGTGCTGCTGCTGCTACTAGCTTACATTTATATAATATTTAAGGTTTTCAGTCTTCACATGTTACATCAAGGGCTTGAATACTCCCTAGGAAGGAAAACAAATTTGGGGTTGCTAGAGGGGTACTCCACTCCTCATCAAACATGTGTCAAATAATTCATGATAGAGAGCAAAATCTAGATTTTTTTGTTGTCTCATACTGTGTCCCTTCTTTCTCTCCCTCCCTCCTTCCTATCTTCCCTCCTTTCCTCCCTCCCTCCCTCCTTTTATCCTTACCTTCTTTTCTCTTCCTTCCTTCCTTCCTTCCTTCCTTCCGTCCTTCCTTCCTTCCTTCCTTCCTTCCTTCTCAATCTGATTGCTCTGCTCCTCCCCTGGCACTAGTCAGGAAAAGCCTTTTCTTTCTCTAGAAAATTGGATCCCAAATTCTCAAACTTGAAGTAATTAAAGACAAACATATTAAGAAATTTCCCCTTCTTAAGCAGTTTGAGACCCAAACCTTTGTAAGAAAAGACAGACAAAATGTGATAGAAATTCCACATTGTTCAATTATCTCCTTTCCTATTTAGGGGACTAAGGTTTAGGGAATCTCAGCACTTGGTCATGTATTTCCTGGGACCATGTGGCAACAAATATAAGGGCAACATCTCTTTGCTACTGTCTTGATCCAAGAAATCTTAGTATTCCACCTCAGCCTCTGACTGCTGCCATCTTTGTTGAGGAAAGGATGATCAATCAGTCCTGGAGCAGAAGGGAAAGGAAGGAAAGAGTATGTGATTTTGACATATAGATTGAAGACACCTTACAGAAGGAGAGTCATTAAGGTAGTACTTTGTTCTACTAATTCAAGTTTCTTTGTAATAGTCAGTAAAATAATAAATATAGTAGGATGTTGACTTTTCAGACACTTGGCAGCAAATTATATAATCGTGAAGCTATTATCTATGTAGAATATATTTGTGAAGTCTTGTTTATTCCCTTATACTTTCATCAAGTATACCATTGAGGTCTGTGCAGCTTATCCTAATAAAATTTTGTAGAGATTAAAAAGTAAGCATATGGATAATCATTGTTAATATTCTTTATCACTTTTTTTAAATGAAATATTCAGGCCCAAGTTATTTCTATAACTTTGGTATCATCTCCTTTTTATAAGAATCAGCCTATTTGTTCTTCTAAATTTGTGTCATCTCCACATGGACCATTTCTGTACATACTTGCTCTAGTGTAGCTATTTTTTAAGTCTTCTTTCTTCAGTGCATTTCTTCACATAACATATCTGGGACTTTGAGATGAGAGTCTTAATGATTCCACCATCTTTGATGTTAAAAAGAATTTATTATAAAATTTTTTTAGATTTTTTTTGCATTTTACATCATTTAAATATCCTTGATGTCGCTTAGGTCTCTCACTAAACTTTCTTTAAACATGTTTGCCCCTCTACTATTTTTCTCTGTTTAATGAGACTCTTCTCATGAGCTTCCACCACCCTCTTCCATAAGATTTTACAATTTAGCTTGTGTTTTAAATGTGAAGCCCTCAGCCTCCATACCTATCAAATATTTGCTGGTAGAATCAGTTTCTAAATGTTTTAGTCTCTGTCATGACACCTGGTTTATATTATTGGCGTTTCTTTTGGAAGGAGAGAAATAATAATTAGTAAGCATTATCGTGTTCCAGGGCCTGTGCTAATCACTTTATACATATTATCTCATTTGATCCACATAACAACTTTAGGAAGTAAGTACTGTTATTATTCCTATTTTATAGTTGAGGAAACTCAACGGACAGCAGACAGTGGTTGTTACAATTGCACAGGTTACATAGCTAGTAAGTATCTGAGGTTGGATTTGAACTCAGGACATCTTGACTCCCGGTCTAGTGTTCCATCTACTTCAACACCTAGCTGAACTCTTATGAAGACTTGGACAAGCATCAAAGGGAGAAAAAGGCATGGACGGGTTATAATCTGTATCATTGGAGGGAGCTCCAAAATCAATGAGATCATAGATCTTTTGGAGAATTTGAGTATTCATCTCTGTTCTAACAAGTCAATAATCTAGTTGTACACAGACAGTTGATTCCAGAATGACACCATCATCCTTAATATCATTTCCTATCAAAATATGATCACTCTTATATGTCTTGTGCAGGACCCAACAGGTTCAATATGTCCTTATTGTTTTCTTGAAGTAAAATTTCACAATGTGTAGTCATAGCATGTCTATGTAACCTACAAGCCTTTATGTTACCTTTGAAGTATACTTCGCAGCATATCTTTGTCCATCTTCACCTATGTCACCAAATATGAAAATATATCTTGATTTAATTTGGAGGGTTTTATCAAATGTCTTGTAGAATTTCTCTACCTCACTCTTAACAAGAGACACTTTCATTTATTTTCGTGGTGGTCTTTCTGCAAGCAATTATCTCAAGACGGCCAAATGTCCTGTGAAGTGATGTTCCCTATTGCCTCTGGTCACAAAATAAAACCAAATCTTCTATTATCTGTGAATTCCTTTAGTCTTCTGGTTTCATTTATAGTGAGAATGTTGCAATTGATAGACTTCAGTTCCTCAGAAGTTTGTATGTTCTTTGGTCATTGGACAAGGATCTCACCTTTTAGAGTACTGTAAGCTAAGCAAATCTTTATGGATGGTCTAAGTATTGCATTCTTAGCCCCCTCTGCTCAGTGTTTCACCATCTACTACCATTACTGCATAAGAAGAAGCAGTTAGGTGGATAGAATGCTAGAGTCGGGAAGACCTGTGCACAATCTGGCCTTAGACACTTAGTTGTGTTACTGTGGGCATCTCACTGAACCTCTCTCTGCCTGAGTGTCCTCATCTGTACAATGGGGAAAGAATTGCATCTATCCCCCAGGGTTGTTGTGGGGATCTAATGAGATAAGATATGTAAAGTGCTCGTTAGTCCTTAAAGCTCTGTAGAAATGCTAGCTGCTGTCATTATTATTTAACCTCTGTCTGCCTCAGTCTCTTCATCTGTAAAATGTGGGTAAGGATAACCTCCCAGGGTTGTTGCAAGGATAAAATGAGGTATTTGTAATGTGCTTTGCAAACTGTAAAGTGTTAAGAAAAACTAGTTAGTAATATTATCGACTTAAGATAGTGGCTACCTTGCACATTTCTTTGTTTTGTGGATTGCCATGGTTAAAGAATGCACCATCAGGTGATCAGTTCGATAACTAACCTTTCTCTGCTTAGCTAGGCTGGTTCTCTGAATGGCAGACAGTCTTACTGAGATTGCACCCAGGTCTTTCTGTACTAGGCCACCACCACACTATGATTAGGGATGAGTTTAGAATCAGGGGTGTGGAACCTGAGAACTTGAGGCCACATGTGGCCCCCTAGGTCCTCAAGTGTAGCCCTTTGACTGAATCTAAACTTCACAGAATAAATCTCCTTAATGAAAGGATTTGTTCTATAAAATTTGGACTCAGTCAAAAGGCTGCACCCAAGGACCTTGAGGTCGCAGATTCCTCTTGTCTGATTTAGACGTGGGCCTCCTTGAGGCAGTGTGCTGTCCAACCTTGGAATCTATGGACTTTTAAACCAGAACATATCTTCATAACTGGTTGAGAAGTATAGAACATACAATGTCTTGCTGTACTTGCCTTTTGTTATTTTTGGTTTTTTGCAAGGCAATTAAAGTTAAGTGACTTGCCCAGGGTCACACAGCTAGTATCATAGTCTGAGGCCAGATTTGAACTTGAGTACTTCCAACTCAATGCTCTATCCACTGCACCACCACTGCCCCTGTACTTTTTTTTTTTTAAAGAAAAGATTTGACAAGGTATCTCTCCCATGCATATATTAAAATCATTTAATATTCTTTGATCTATGAAATGTCCAAGAATATACTGGGGCCTCTCCTCTTCTCTCTACACTCTTTCCCTTAGCAACCTCCACTCTTGTGGATTCAATGATTATCTTTGTACAGGAAGCTCTCATATATGTCCTAACCCTAGTCTCTTTCCTAAGCTCCAGTTCTACTTTATCAGCTGACTGTTGAGCATGTCAGCATACTGGCCATCTCTATCTCAAATCTGACATGCCCAAACAGAATCAGATCATCTATGCATCGAAGTCAACTTCATTTCTAAATATCCCTATTTTTGTTGAGGTCACTACCATCCACCCAGTCACTCAGATTTGGAACCTCGGAGTCATTCCTGACTCTTCCTTCTCTTCAAGATATCTGTAATCAGTTGCCAAGATTTGTAGATACTAGCTCCACACCATCTCTCATGTCCAGCCCTTCATCTGCATTCAAACATCCACCACCCTAGTCAAGGCCTTCCTTGCCTCTTGCCTGACCATGTCACAATGTCCTATTTGGTCTCCCTTCTTTCCCTTTCCCCAATCTAATCCATGTTCCACACCACACTCCAAATTGTCTTTTTAAGGCAAAGGTCTGAACCTGTCAATCCTCTGCTCCCATGGTATGAGACCCCCATTGCCTTCATGATAAAATACTCTTAGCATTCAGGATGTGTTCATTGTCTTCCTATTCTCGTCAATACCTCAAACAGCACTTGGGCAATAGACTCACGCTGAATGAGTGACGAGTCTAAAACGAACTGTCTTTGGCTCTGCTCTTTACAATATCCCAAACAGTGAATCATATTTGAAAGTATGAGAGAATAGCAATATTATGTTGACATTCCCTAGTATTCCTATGGCATGATGAAATATTTATTTCCTTGAGGAAATAAGAAATGTTTTACCTAATACAGAAGATTAAGTTAAGAGTATTACAGTCATTTAATGTAAATGCTTTTATTTGCTTTGTTAATATGATAGGGCAGATTGCAAACCAAAGGAGTTTCATTAGAAAATAGAAGCTGGTAAAATTAGAAGGCTGTAATACAGCTGAAGGGAGAACCAAGGCTTATTTTTCTATGAAACTATTTAAGAACAGAAAGATGGAAAGATACAAAGACCAACAATATTATATTAATTGTGCATGAATGTTGTCCCTAGTATAATTGGAATTATTATGTAAAGATGGTAAATGTACCTCATTCATGAAGGAGTAAGGCATTTAAATTATAATGTTGCATCAGTTCTGATTATAACCTTTGCCCTTATGTCCATATAATTCCATATTCCTCCCTTAGTGCCTATGATGCAGTGAGGAAATAGATCTTAGCCAACTTTTTTTAAAACTGATACTAGTATTGACAAACAATGGATCCCTGTAAGCAATCCTCAAAAAACAAAACAAAACTAACCCCAAAACTACTTTTATAGTGTTAGCAGTCTTAACCTTGAGGCTGAAGGGAGCAGGGAGTATGTATCACAATAACTCCCAAGATACATTCTCTTGACCTTATTTCTTTATCACACCCTAGGATGTTCTGGAATCAGTTCAAAAAGAGCTAGCGAAATTTTTAGTGTGAGCATTTGTACCTCAGACTGCAGCAAATTCTACAAATCAAGGCTTGGTTTATTGTTTTGTCAATTGTCTAGCCTCAGGAAATGATGGAAAAATGTTAACAATGATTAATATAAAAATGTCTTATATGTCCCCGCCCCCCCCAACTTTTTTTTTAACCCAAGAGAGCTAGGAGTTAAACATTTACCAAATTACCACTGCATCTTTCCCTTTCCCCCTAAGATAGTTCAGGCTCAATCATCCCTTTTCTGGCTATTACAATAGCCCCCCAGTTGGTCTCTCTCTATGTCTCTCTATTCCATTCTCCTCTCTTTACAAGCTGCCGAAATACTTTTCCTAAAACAGAAACATGACAATGTCATACACTGAGTAAACTCCAGTAATTCTCTGTTACACTTAGGATCAAATATAAAGTCCTGTGTTTGGCTTTTAACGGTTTTCACATCATGGTCCCTTTTACTTTTCCTGAATTATTGAACATTTCTCTTTTCTACTCATGTTGCAGTTTGGAAAAACTAGTCTTCTCATTGTTCCTCCATCTCTTGCCCCAAAATGTTTGCACTGTGGATGAGCCCTGTGCCTGGAATTCACTTTCTTCTCACTTCCATCTCTCAAAACCCCTAGTTTCTTTTGAGATTCAACTCAAATGCCTCTTTCTCCAAGTCGTTCCTGGTACCCTCCAGCTGCTAGTGACTTCCATTCAAATTCACTTTGTGTCTCTTTTATATATCCCTGTACGTGCATATTTAACTCTCTTCCTGCTAGACTATGAGATTGTTGAGGCCAGGGTCACTTTTATCTTTGTATTTGTACAACCTGTGGTATATAGCAAGCATGTAATAAATTCTTGTTGATTGATAAACTAAGCCCAATTCTACTTAGCTCCCTCTTTCTTCCTAACTGCTGTTCTTCTACCAGGTCTTTTTCTCATATTCTACCTATTTTGGTTCTTATTTGGTGTATTTGGTTTGGGGTAAAGTTACCAATGTCCCAGCTTTCCAGAACTAACCCCTCCAACCATCATGTCTGCACATGGAAACCAAAGACCTCCTTGCTACAGTCCTCCCAGGTCAAATTCTCTACATAGGCTTCAAGACTTGCCCCTCCCTAACACTAACCATGGAGCTAGAGAGGTCTCCTCATTCTCACTTGTCCTTCTGGCTCTCAGACTAGAAAGATTTTTCTTTTATGACCTCTCTCCCACCTTGGAGTTCAATTGGTGCCTCTTTTGTTCCTTTTTTTTTTTTTTTTTTAGTGCTAACATTTAGAATGGAGCTCATTTAGTCCAACCATCTCCCTTATTTTACAGATGAGGAAGCTGTGGTCCCAAAAGAGGCAGACACTTTCCTGACGCCAGTAAATAGAAGAACCATGGTTCAAACCAAGGTTGGTGGTCTGGTTGGGGAAAATCTCATTCACCCTGTTCTTTCTCCTTGGTTATCTTGGTTTATCTGCTTCATGTAAAGTCCCCCTAGTTACATGGAGGTAAATGGTTCTACTTTTAATTGTATCTTTCATCTGGTGCTCTAGACCTGCACTAGACCTTGTGACTCTGGGATCAGAGACTAGGTTTCAGTGGCTCCCTTGTAACCTTGGTTTTCCCTCAAGCAACTTCTATAAGATGATTTCCTCTCAAACTGAAGATCTGCATTCATTCTAATCCTGTATTGTCTGTTGTCTATCCTTAACTGCTTTCTAAGCATCTTAGCTGACAGAACATACTCCCCTTAAATCTAGTAACTCATCTGACAACTTTTACCCTATGAGTTCCAATCATCCTTCATTGCTCAGAGCAGGTCAAACATGCCTCATGTTCTATCCCCTCTGAGGGAAATAGTCTGCTCAGATTCAAGTTTATAACAACAATCTCTTAGACAGACAGAATATTTAATAGAGCCTTTCCTCCCCCATTCTCAGTAAGACCTAAGACTCTCTCCTCTGTCTCTGTCTGTCTCTGTCTCTGTCTCTCTCTCTCACACACACCCACACACTTGCGTATACAAACTATGAACACTCCCAGTGACACATCTTCCCCCTGCATAAAGTGATCCCAAATCTGATCTGACATCTAGTAATAATAGCTAGCATTTATATAGTACTTACTGTGTGCTAGGTACTGTGCTAAACCCTTTATGAATATTTGATCATCACAACAATACTTGGAAGTAGGTCCTGTTATTATTCCAGTTTTACAGTTGGGGAAAAGGAGGCAAGCAGAGGTGACTTCCTTACCAAGGTCTCACAGCTGGTGTGTCTAAGGTCACATTTGAACACCAGTCTTCCTGACTTTGCCCTATTTACCACACCATGTAGGTATATCTTCTTAATCCAGGATATTACCTATTTGTTTCTTGTGCTTTCTACAACATGTATAGGTAAGTATGGATTTAGAGTAAGGCATTTAGAGAGTCTAAAACCTGTGAATTACAATATTCATCAAAATCTAATCACTATAAGTTATTAAACAATACGTTATTAAATGTTACCTAACAGTAGTGAAAGGATATTGTATCCAAGGGCCCAAGGTTGGATTCCAGGAATAAAACAGAATTCAGAGCTTTATGCCTGCCTAGTACTCAGTTCTAGTTGTGAGCTGCACATACAAAGTTCCCAGGAAGGGGAGCTCATTAGAAAGGAAAAACAAGAACACACACAGGATCAGCCCTATCACATTATGAGAAATAAACATTTGTTAGCATCAGTATAAACCAAGCCTTCAGAACAATTGTTTTGATGAGAAAATACTGAGTAAGGCTGTCCTGCTAGGAAATCAATATAAGGTAGTAAATAGTCTCTGACAATGACAGATGAAAGAATAGGTGTTGTTCATAAGTCTCAAGGTTGTACTCCAAAAATAAAATGTAGGATGCAGTGTTTTATCCCTTTGCAATAAATACTACTACTGTATTTGCTCCTTTCCCTTGGATATGCATACTAAGTTTTCTGGAAGAGGAGCTGAGCAGAGGGAAAAAATAGAAACACACAGAGCAGAGCAAACAGACTCAGACCCATCTCATCTTAGAGTCACATCTGACTGCCACCATGGAAGCTCACAGATGGCCAAAACTGGTGGGGCTGGTGCCAAATACAGAAGTTTGTTTATTCTAAAGGCAAGGAGAAACCATAAAAGATTTTTGAGCAAAGGAATAACTTGACAAAGGTGGTGTTTTCATTAATTAATTCCTGAAACATTTATCAAGCGCCTACTATGTGCCAGAGGGGCAGCTAGGTGGTATGGTAAGTGGATCTGGAGCCTAGACTCCTCTTCCTGAGTTTAAATCTGGCCTCAGACACTTATGACCCTGGGCAAGTCACTTAACCTTGTTTGGCTCAGTTTTTTCATCTGTAAAATGATCTGGAGAAGGAAACAGCAAATCACTCCAGTATCTTTGCCAAAAAAATGCCAAATGGGGTCATAAAGAGTCGTACATGACTGAAATGACTGAACAAAAATGTTCCAGATACTGCAAAAAACAGAAAGTAAAATAATGCCTGCTCTCAAGGAGCTTATGGTCTATGGAGGAGAAGCAACGTATACACAGATAAGTTGATACAAAATGTATAAAAAATAAATGGAGGTGGAGGAGAAGTCGCTAATAAGAGGGTGGGAGTTTGGGAAAAGCCATGTGTTGAATACTTGAGCTGAGCTTTGAAAGAAGCTAGAGGAATGAAAGTTTTAGGTGAATGAATCTTGTGATTATTATAGAGAATAGGCTAGAGTGGTGAGAGACTGAAGACCGGTAGGCAAATTAGTAGGGAGTTGCTCTAAGAAAAATCACAGAAGCAGAATTCAGCCTGGGTAAGGTCTTGAACTACACTTCTACTGGGTCACCATCAGTCAGAGGAGGAATGGCAAAGTGAGTGTGGCTATAATTCACAGGATAAATGGTGTACCAATCGAGTTTTAATGTTTATCTAGCTCTCTCACCAACCCTTTCCTGTTACCATTTCAAATTATTTCTTTAAATGTTGAGGGGGGTATTTGCAATAAATAACTATATATCAAACAGCAAATGCCCACACCAGCCACTTCCTTCACATTTATCTCCACAATCTCCAGGGATTGAACGCAGCAAGTCCTGTTATTCTCTGGTTTATTGATCAGGCACCATGAACCAGGGGGCGGTTAGGTGGAGCAGTGGCTAGAGTGCCAGGTCTGAGGTCAGGAAGACTCATCTTCCTGAGTTTCTATCCTGCCTCAGACACTTTTGAGCTATATGATCCTGTGTAAGTCACTTAACCCTGTTTGCCTCAGTTTCCTCATCTGTAAAATGAGCTAGAAAAAGAAATGGCAAACCACTCCATTATCTTTGCCAAGAAAACCCCAAATGGTACAACAAAGAATTGAACATGACTGAACAACAACAACCATAAATTAGGATAGAGGTTCCCAAACTTATTTGGCCTATCATTCCCTTTTCAAAAAATATTACGCAGCACCCTTCTATGTTGAGGGCCAGGGTGGAGTGCTGTTGACAAGATCAGGAAAGACCTTCAGGGAAACTGTTCTTTGAGACTGTGCTCACTATCATCCGGAATGGCTCTCCATGCCCCCCAGATGTTGCTGTCTCTGTGAGACAAACATGGGAACTACAGAAAACAAGGGATATGTAAAATAGATGTCCTCTAGGCTAACAGTCTTTAAAGACAATAAGACTGGCCAAATCACTGGGACAGGAGATGAGCAGAATGTCACGTAGACTTGCAGTTTCTGTCTATATATACCCTAATCCTCAGATCAATAAACAAAATTGGTCTATCTTTTCCCGCCTCCCATGTCTCTTTCCTTCAACAACTTCACCGAGCCATGTAGGGACGTGGGTCATCCACTACACTTCTAGAAATCTTTAACCATTTTAATGGTGCTTTTGAAAAATGTGCATTGTTTCAAAATATATAAAATATTTTTTTAAATGAAGCATCTTAAATTTAATAATTTATTGTAAATTTGTGAGATTTTCTGCATTAAAATTTTGATGACACATTATTACATCATGTAACCATATAGGACCATTTTGTAAACAAGTCCTTATATGCACATATTCCTGCTGATGCATGCTGGACACACTTGCCTGCGAATACTTGCTTGTTAAGACCTGTTGGTGGACTTGACCACTGATCAGTTATATATAACTTAGGTTTTGTGTGTTTATTTGGAAAATAATGTAATCACTACAACTTTTACTTTGCTACACAACATTTGGAACATGGATGAACAGTTTTTCAAATTTTTCTTATCTTTTCTTCTTTCCTTATGCTTCCACTATCCCCTTATTTTTGTTCAACTCATCTCCCCACCAATTGCACCTGAGGCTACTACTTCCCCCACCCACCCCCAGATCATTCCAGTACCCCCAGGGGCAGTATCACCCACTTTGGGAACCTCTGATTGGGGTATGGAGTGATTACAAGGGTATACAAGTCCTCTAAAGTACTTTCTATTCTGGCTTATCAACTTAATCAACTGTAATCTGAAAAACAGCATTAAAGGATTAAATAATTGCATTTCCTGGACAGTACTGTTTCTTTCCACATGAATGCCACAGACACAGTGTCCTAGGATTCACAGGATAGAACAGGAAATATGGGCCATTGTTCAGAAGCTGGGTGCTCACTCTCAAGAAAAGGAGAGTAGCCTCCTACTTTAGCTTGTAACCCCCATTTTGAAAAGCATTGCTTCTCAGGCACAGAGGCTGAAGAAACTAGGACAGTTATATCCTCTCAGCTGTGTCCCAGCTATTTGTTCTCTCTCTCTCTCTCTCTCTCTCTCTCTCTCTCTCGGCACTCTTTTTGTTTCTTATCAACCACTTCCTTGGGTGTGTTTATGCCTCTTCCTTTTTAAAACATTCACATGCTGCAGAGCCTATCCCTCAGGCTCCAGTGTCTGCCAAAAACACTCCAGAGATTTCTCTCTCTCTGCCTATCTCTTTGTGTCTCTCTTTGTCTCTAGATCTCTCTGTCTCTCTCCCCTCCTCTCTTCCACCCTCCCAAAATTGAGGAAATTCCCTCTCCCAAGAAGAGCAAGATCTGCTCTGTGACTTTTAGTCATAGAGTTGTCTGGATTAGAGAAGTTAAGTAATTGGTCGAAGTTCAAGCAGTCAACATATGTGGTAGATGGGAAATGAACTCAGATCATAGTTCTACCTACTCTTCTATGCTAACTCCTGCTCCTACTCTTGAGAGGCTCTTTACATCTAAATACTTGAGTGAAATGATGATTTATTTTTTCTTTTTGTTTTTGAAGTGATTATTTCTTTGTTAACAGATTTGAATTCAAGAAGATGAGCCTTCTTGATTCTAGACCTAGTGCTGTATCTACTGTGCCACTTAGCTGCCTGGGGGAAGGATTACATCATCAGGTAACTTGCCATTCGAAACAATTATTCTTGTAAATTAGATGTTGAACTTTGTTCTTTCTGCAATTAAACACTGCAAGTGTCACCAGCATGTTCCACATTTTGGTATCCCGGGACAAGACTAGTTGCCTCAAAAGTACTTAGGCAGGGGGCGGAGCCAAGATGGCGGAGTAGAAAGACTCACATATGCTAGCTCCGAACCCACAGCCGATGGATTTCCTCTAAAAAGAACTCCCAACAAATTCTGAAACAGTGGAAGCCACATAGCAACACAGTGAAGGAGATTTCCATTCTAGAGAGCCCTGAAAAACTGATCCCAAAGGTCCATCGCGCACTGGACGGGAGCAGAGCCCTGCCGTGCCCTGGCCACGCGGCACGGAGAGGAGCGAGCAGATCCGAGCAGGCTTCAGGGACGAAATCTCCAGCAGCCGTGAAGGTCCCTCCACCCACAGACGCACAGGTCAGTGAAAGAGACGTCTGGATGGGCTGAGAGGGGAGCAGGGTGTCTCCATAACTCGGGCCCCCTCAGGAAGCAGCAGCAGAGGCAGCAGGAGGCCAGAGGCTCCCGAAGTAGGCAGGAGCTCGGCAAGAGC
>CM053771.1:92664481-92725181 GCA_028658325.1 Potorous gilbertii
GCGCCAGGCGTAGGCCCGGGGAATAGCCCCGAGCACCACCCCACTCCACTTCTCCCCTACTTTCCTGTAGTGTAAGATAGATTTTCATACCAAATTGAGGGTGCACGTTATTCCCTCCTTAAGCCAAATGTGAGGAGAGTAAGCTTCACTTTTTCCCTCTCACCTCCCCCCTTTTCCCTTCCATTGAAAAAGCTTTTGTCTTTTCTGAGAGATAATTTGACCCGTTCCATTTTTCCCTTTCTCCCAATACATTCCTCTCACACCCCTTAATTCTATTTTTTAGATATCATCCCTTCCTAGTCAACTCACCCTGTGCCCTCTGTCTATATATAGGTATATAATCCCTCCAACTACCCCAATACTGAGAAAAGTTTCAAGAGTTACAGATATTATCTTTCTATGCAGGAATGTAAACAGTTCAACTCTAGTAAATCCCTTATGATTTCTCTTTCCTGTTTACCTTTTCATGCTTCTCTTGATTTTAGGGTTTGAAAGTCAAATTTTCTATTCAGCTTTGATCTTTTCATCAGGAATGCTTGAAAGTTCTCTATTTCATTGAATGACCATTTTTTTCCCCCTGAAGTATTATACTCAGTTTTTCTGGGTAGGTGATTCTTGGTTTTAATCCTAGTTCCTTTCACTTCTGGAATATCATATTGCAAGCCCTTCTGTCCCTTAATGTAGAGGCTGCTACATCTTGTGTTATCATGATTGTATTTCCACTATACTCGAATTGCTCCTTTCTGGCTGCTTGCAATATTTCTCCTTGACCTGGGAGCTCTGGAATTTGGCTACAATACTCCTAGGAGTTTTTCTTTAGGGATCTCTTTCAGGATTCTTTCAATATTTATTTTTACCCTCTGATTCTAGAATATCAGGGCAATTTTCCTTCATAATTTCATGAAAGATCATGTCTAGGCTCTTTTTTTCATCATGGCTTTCAAGTAGTCCCATAATTTTTAAATTGTCTCTCCTGGATCTATTTTCCAGGTCAGTTGTTTTTCCAATGAGACATAGTCTTCTATTTTTTCATTGTTTTGGTTTTGTTTTGTAATTTCTTAGTTTCTCATAAAGTCATTAGCTTCCAACTGCTCCATTCTAATTTTTAAAGAACTGTTTTCTTCAGTGAGCTTTTGAACCTCCTTTTCCATTGACTAATTCTGCTTTTTAAAGCATTCTTCTCTTCATTGTCTTTTTGGACTTCTTTTGCCATTTGGATTAGTCTATTTTTAAAGGTGTTATTTTCTTCAGCATTTTTTGGGTCTCCTTTAGCAAGCTTTGACTTGCTTTTCATGATTTTCTTTAGCAAGCTTTGACTTGCTTTTCATGATTTCTTGCATCACTCTCATTTCTCTTTCCAATTTTTCCTCCACCTCTCTTACTTGATTTTCAAAATTTTTTTTTTATTTTTGAGCTCTTCCATGATCCAAGACCATTGCATACTTAGAGGGTGGGGCGGGGTTTGGATGCAGAGGTCTTGATTTTGATATCTTCCTCTGATGGTATGCCTTGTTCTTCCTCATTCAAAAGGATGGAAGAAAATACCTGTTCACCAAGAAAGTAACCTTCTATAATCTTATTCTTTTCCCCTTTTTGGAGCATTTTCACAGCCTATTACTTGACTTTTGAGTCCTTTGTCAAGTGGATGGTATACTTTAGGGACTTGAAAGTTTTCATTTCCTCTGAGGTGGCACAGTCAAGGGAGATGAGTTTATTCCTCTCTTGGCCTGTGCTCTGGTCTGGAAGCAACCACAAACTTTTCTGCCCACAATCCTCTCCAAAGCCTTCATCATCTCCACCACACCGGTGCTCTTCCTTACCCCAGTGGCATCACTCAGGACTGAGACCCAGATCAGCTCCTCAGCTGCCCCAGGGTCTTTAGGCTGAGGACTCCAAAAATGGACACTGCACTGCAGTGGCTGCTGCCACCTTGGAGCTGGGGCTTGGGCTCCAAAGCTGCTCCCTTCTCCCTCAGGTGAAAGTGCTTTCTCACTGACCTTTGAAGCTGTCTTTGGTGTTTGTGGGTTGAGAGATCCAGAAACCACAGGTGCTCCCCATGATTCTGCACCATGAAGCCTGCTCTAATACTGTCTGTGCTATGCCTAGCAGCCAAGTCTAGGCTGTGCTGTACTCTGCTCTGAACCCAGTGTGATAGACCTTTCCTGTTGGTTTTTCCAGGCTACCTTGGACTGGAAATCTGTTTTACTCCTTCATTTTGTGGCTCTTGCTGCTCTAGAATTTGTTTAGAGTAATTTTTACTGGTACTTTATGGGCAATGAGAGGAGCTCACTTCACTTTGCATCAGCTCAGGTAAGTCTTTCCAGGTTTTTTCTGCTTATCATTTCTTATAACACAATAATATCCCTTTACAATCATATACCACAGTTTGTTTAGCCAATCCCCATTTAATGAACATCCTCTCAATTTCCAATTCTTAGCCACCACAAAAAGAGCTGCTATAAATATTTTTGTACAAATAGATCTTTTTCCCTTTTATGAGATGTCTTTGGGATATAGAGGTTGGTGCAATTTTTATCTTCATTTTATAGTTGAAAAATCTGAGACATACAGAGGTTAAATGACAATAATTTGCCCAGTGTCACATAGGTAGTAAGTGTCTGAGATCAAATTTGAACTCAGGTCTTCCTGATTCCAGGCCTAGCAATCTATCTAATATACTACCAGCTGCCTCTATTTATTTATTTCCAGGTAAATAAAGTGGTTGCTTTTAAAATAATCCATTGATTATTTGTATGTAATATATGCATCTTTTATTATTTGGAGTTAAATTAAGTTAATATACTATATCATCAAGAGTTTTCCATAATTTGACTACTATTTGAGCATCATTTAGTTGTTTCTAAGAAGGCTTCGCCTCTTCTTTCAAAGATTTGACTATAATTTGACAGTTGGTGCATTATCGCTAAAACTCCACTCCTCCTACTTAAATATTTGCTGAAGGTTAATCTTGTTCCTGCATGTGAAAGAAAATGTATATACTTCTAAAAATAGGCAGCTTTTTTTTATAGAGGAGCTCTAAAAGATTCCAATGTACCTTTTTTATTACTGAGATTCTGCAGAGTTTTAGGGCTGTGGGCAGATGAGACCTCAGAGGTCATCTTGTCCAACTTCCTTATTCTGCAGGTGACAAAAGCCGAGGCCCAGAGAGGAGATTGTTGTTCCTTCTCAAAGAGGACCAATGATATCAGTAGGGTGATTTGGATTTAAGTGAGGCAGAACTGTGCAAAGCCATCAGCCTCACTGTCTCCTCCAGAGTCATTAGAGACCAGTGGCAAGACACAAGTCAAGATGACTAGCAATGGCCCAACCCCAGAGAGGAGAATGACTCAGCCAAGGTCACACAGGTGCTCTGAAGCAAAACTATCATTTGAATCCAGATTCTCTAACTCCAAATCCAACACTTTTCTCATTGAACCCTAGATCCACCGTTTGTGAACCTAAGTGTCTTTCTCCAAAGTGATTTTTTCATTGCATGATTCTGAATCATGAATGTCAGATATGGCAAAATCCAAGTGTTTGGTCAACCTGTTCCTCTACCAAAACTAGAGAAGCAGTGGATGCTGTGTTGTCTTCTTCTTTGTGACAAGGCCAGAGCATCGTAATAATATGACTTAAATGAAGGTGTAGATGGAATGCTTGTCAGATGTGGAGATGACATGAAGTTAGGAGGGGTAGGATGATAAAGCAAGGATCCAAAAATCATCTTGACAGATTGGGACCATGGAATGTATCAAAGAAGACAACATTTAATAGGCATAAGTGTCATGTTCTACTTTAGAGTTTGGGAAAATAAAATGAACAATTACAAGAAAGCTAGACAACAGTTTTTGTGAGAGTAAATATAGGGCTTTTTAAAGACTGCACACTTGACATGAGTTAGCGGTTTGGCTTAATTAAAATTAATGTAGTCTTAGATTGCATTCAGAGAATATGTAGTATCTGAAGTAGGGGAAGTGATAGTCCTACCATGCAACACTCTGGTCTGGCCAGACCACTCCTAGAATATTGTGTTCAGTTCAGAGTACCACATTTGAGCAAAGACACTCCTAGCTAGACTATACCTAGAGGAGATTTATCAGAATGGTGGATGCTGAGGAGGGGAGGAATATAGGGTCTACAACAAAACTACATCATAGGACAAGAAGCAAAGAAATTTGTATTTAACCTGAAGAAGAGAAAACTTAAAGGGAATATAAAAACTGTCTTTTAAGTATTTGAAGGACTAGTATATGAAAGAGGACAAAAATTTATTCTGTATGGCCCTAAATTAAGAGGAAACTTTCCAACAATTAAAGACACATCCCAAAGTGGAAGAAGCTATACCTTGAAAGGCATTGACTTTTCCCTCATTAGAGAGTCTTCAGTTGGAGACTGGCTGACCATTTAGAACTGTCATGAAAAGTTAGTGATGCTCATTAGGTATGAGTAAGCCTAAATGACTGCTCACCTCCCTCCCAACTCTGAGATTTTCTGGTCCAAGAACACCCTGACTGTGATCAAATATGTTTAAATAAAGCATCAGCATGGAGATGAAAGATGGATAGAAGGTGTACTGGGTCAGGTGGTTGTTGCTGACCAATGTAAATCATGAGAAAGGTTTTGAGACAAACAGGACATCAGACTAGCACTTATAATGGGTTAGGATGCCAACATTGGAAACTGATGAGTGAGTGATGGCATAAAAGCAATTATTCTATAAAAATAGGAAATAGTTTTTCCCTGCCCTTCTTTCACAATAGTTTTTTGATCTGGCCTGTGATTTCATTGCCACAGGAAGGACCCAGTGAGGCAATTCCCTTTAGCAGGGAAACTTTTTATGTATGGTTGGATTAGATGGCCACTGAACACTTTTGAACTTTGAACTCTCAAATTCTGTGAATCTGTGACTATAATTCTCTGCCAGTACAGCTCAGCAAACATTATACAATTTATAGTGTTGAAGTGGCAATAGGAGGGACTGAATGATTAAGTGACTTAACCAGCTAAGTGTCAGAGGCAAGATTTGAACCCTAGTTGACCCGATCCCAAAGCTGGCCCTTTATCCATTATGTCATGCCTCCTCTTGTTTTACTAAAATAAGGACGGGTAGTTGAAATGTTAGTCACCTCCTATTGATTTAGTCAAAAAATCTAGATATTCAGTTTCATGTATACAAAACAGCTGTATGATTGACTGAATTTTTTCTGCTTTATGGTGGTAGAGAGAACAAGATCTGGACCGAGAATTAGGAAACCTCATTTCTAGTTAAAGTTCTTACACCAGCTACTTTTGTGACCTTGACTGAGAAGCCTTTTAGGGGCCTCAGTTTCCTCATCTGTGAATATGAGACTGAATGTTGGAAGATCATGCAGTCAGAGTTCCAAAGAGCATAAGTGAAGGTTTTCATTGTCGCCTTTCTGACTGGTGCCACAGGCTTGTAGAGACTGACAGGAGATGTGGATGGTAGAATTGTTGGTAGCTTTGATCTTATCTTCAAGGTCACATATGTAATTTTCCTTTCTAATGAAGAACTTGTTTGCCAAGATGATTCACTATAAGAAGAAAAGTGCCTAAGGAAAGACTAAGGTTAACCAGATGAATCATTCTACAGAGACTGTAAAAGTGACCTATGGTGTAATTACACCAAGAGCTAATTAATTTTTCCTTAACAATTCACAGCCCACATGCTGCCGCAATAACTGGTTAGTTTGAGGTGACTTTGCATTATGAGTCTCACCTTCTCCTCTGCCAGATATTTAGGAAACTGTTATTATCTACCTACTCCTGTTGATTTAGCATTTCTTATATCAAAAGAATCCTTCAAGAAAGAAATTACTATGAAGAGATGAGAAATAGTATATAACAAACATGGCTCATGCAGTTTTTTAAAAAAAGGAAGCAAGGACAAACGAAAGAAGAAGGAAAGTGTGGTGTGGAAGTGACCCTGGCTAAAAGCTATTCAACTAGGTTGGAAAGACTTAAAAATGAATCTAATAATGAAGTCATATGTCTATTGTTCAGGAACCAGACTAAGTTTACAAAAGTTTTTCACTGAATAGGCTACAAAGTGATTGATTTTTTTTGGCTATGGAATCTGATCCTGCTAAATTATAGAGAGCTTGTTATCTACCTCTATGGGGGAACATGGTTGTTGTCTTTTGTTCTCGAAGTGGACCAAAATGACATCATCATGATAAAGGGAAGTTTCAAAGTGAACAACTGTGGCTTATCAGACCAATAGGAGCTCGGAATGCTCTACCACACATTGGGCACAGATAGTCAATGTGAATATTTGGGGTGGTTACTCCAAATTTGCACATCCTATGTTTCCTTTGTGCTGTTTCAATTCTGCTTTCCTCATAGGGCATGGTACCTTTTCTGATGTGGGCACACCATGCTGAGCAGTCCTGTGCCAGTGTCTCCCATGTCACGTAATCAAATCCAAAGTTCATGAGAGAGACTTTGAGAGTGTCCTTGTATCGCTTCTTCTGATCATCATGTCATCACTTGTCCCATGCGAGTTCTTCATGAAATAGTCTTTTTGGCAAGTGTACATTTTGCATTTGAACAGTGTGGCCAGCCCATTGCAATTGCGCTCTCTGAAGCATAGTTTGAATAGTTGGTAGTTTAGTTCAAGCAAGGACTTCAGTGTCTGGGACCTTATCTTGCCAAAAGAACTTCAGAATCTTCCTAAGATAGTTCAAATGGAAGAGATTCAGTTTCCTAGCATGATGGTGGTAGACTGTCCATGTTTCACAGGCATACAACAATGAGGTCAGCATAATGGCTCTGTAGACCTTCAGTTTGGTAGTCACTCTGATACCTCTTCTCTCCCAAACTTTTCTTTGGAGCCTCCCAAACACTGAGCTAGCTCTGGCAATGCATGCATTAATCTTATTGTCAATGTGTGCATCTCTGGAAAGTACACTACCAAGGTAAGTGAACTTATCCACAGCATTCAGAACTTCTCCATTTGTTGTAACCAATGGTTCCACGTATGAATGGTCTGGTGGTGGCTGATGGAGCACCTGTGTTTTCTTGGCCTAATTATTAGGTCAAAATTAGAGCAGGCAGCAGAGAATTGATCCACACTTTGTTGCATCTCAGCTTCAGAGGTTACACTGAGTGCACAATCGTTTGCAAACAGGAAATCATGCACCAACACTCCCTCCTCTTTTGTCTTGGCTTGTAGCTTTTTCAAATTGAAAAACTTACCATCAGTACAGTACAACATGATGCCATGTTCATCCTCATTGAAATCATTTGACAACATGATGTTTTCGTCATGCTAAAAAGCATGGGAGCAAGCACACGGCCTTATTTCATTCCACTGGTGACTGGGAAGGCACGAGAGCATTGTCCACTATCCAAAACCTAGGCAAACATGTCATCATGAAACTGACAGACAATACTGATGAACTTTGCCGGACAACCAAATTTTGAAATAATTTTCCATAAGTCCTCACGACT
This sequence comes from Potorous gilbertii, assembly GCA_028658325.1. Taxonomy (NCBI): domain Eukaryota; kingdom Metazoa; phylum Chordata; class Mammalia; order Diprotodontia; family Potoroidae; genus Potorous; species Potorous gilbertii. Next base: position 92,671,952 of record CM053771.1, read on the forward strand.
TGGTCAGATCTACAAATGTTGCGTACAGACTTCTGTTCTGCTCCTGGATTTCTTCTGGAGTTGTTGGGCAGCAAGCACCATATCGACTGCTCTGCAGCCCTTTCTGAAACTACACTGACTCTCAAGTAGATGGCCATCTTCCAGGTGAAGGATCAGCCTATTAAGGAGGACTCTAGCAAAAATCTTGCCAGCAATGACTAAGAGAGAGACCCCCCTGTGATTGTCACAGGACAATCTATTCCCTTTACCTTTATAGAGATGGACAATGGAGGCATCCTTGAATTCCTGGGAGATAACCTCCTCTTGCCATATAACCTGGAAAATTTCAATCAGCTTTTGTGTGAGCAATGGTCCCCCTACCTTGTAAATCTCAGCTAGAACAGAATCAGCACCAAGTGCTTTGCCATATGAAAGGAGTCTAATGGCCCTCAAAACTTCTTCTTCAGTTGGAAGTTTAGCTAAGGAGGGATTGATTTCAATCCGAGGTAAATGGTCAAAAGTCTCAGCATGGATTGATGATGATCTGTTGAGAACCACTATGGAAGTCCATCTCTCAAAGAGGAGGAAACATACACTCAGATGAGACCACAAATCCTTGAGGTATTGAATCAAGTACTAGACTAGTTAACCAAGGAAATCCTGGATACATGGTATTCCTGGATTTTAGTAAGGTATTTGACAACTCTCAAAAGATCCTTGTAGACCAGATAGAGACATATAAGGTAGATGATAGTATAGTTAGACATAAACTTATAACCAGTTGAAGGACCAAAATCAAAGAAAGTTGGTTAATGGATTTATTCCAACCTTAAGAAAAATCTCTAGTGGTATGCCACAGGGCCTTGTCCTTGTCCCTGCTCTGTTCATTTTTTAAAAAATAGTATTTTGGATGAAGGTGTGTACTGTACGCTTAGCAAGTTTTTGGATGATATACTGCAAGGGATACATTACATGCTGGGTCATAAAATCAGATTGTGAAGAGATCTGAATTTGCTAGAACTATGGACTTCATTTAATAAGATAAAATTTAATAGAGATAAATGTAAAGTCTATACTTGGATTGTATTTTATTTTGTTTAAAATAATATTTTATTTTTCCCAATTATGTGTAAAAGCAATTTTTAACCTTTTTTTAAAGTTTTAAGTTTTAAATTCTATCCTTTCTTCCTTCCCCTTCCCCTCTCTGAGATAATAAGCAATCTGATATCAGTTATACACATGCAATCATGTAAAATACTTTCATATTAGTCATCTTGTGGAAGAAAACTCAAACAAGAAAGAAAGAAGGATGGAAAGGAAGGAAGGAAGGAAAGAAAAGGAAGGAAGGAAGGAAGGAAGGAAGGAAGAACTAGTATGCTTCAGTCTGTATTCTGATATCATCAGTTCTTTCTCTGCAGACAGATAACATTTCTTATCATGAGTCCTTTGGGATTGTCGTGGATCATTGGATTGCTGAGGATAGCTAAGTTATTTATAGTTGTTCATCTTACAATATTGCTGTTATCGGTACAATGCTTTCCTGGTTCTGCTCACTTGGTGTTAGTTCATTGTAAATCTTTGCAGGTTTTTCTGAAATCATCCTGCTCATCATTTCTCATAGCACAATGATATTCCATTTAACTATATACCACAACTTATTTAACTATCCCCCAATTGATGGGCATCCTCTCAATTCCCAAAACTTAGTTACCACAAAAAAGAACTACTGTAAATATTTTTGTTCAAATGGGTTGTTTTACTTTTTTAATATCTCTTTGGAATCAGACCTAGTAGGGATATATACTTGGATTTTAAAAATCAGCTAAGAATGGGAATTATGGTGGAATATGAATTGACAACTGTTTACATTACAAAAGAAAATCTGGTGGTTTTAGTACACTGAACGTTCAATTTGAGTCAAAAATGTGATGTGGCAGATGAAAAGGAAAAGTCAGCTTAAAGCTACACTAATTGAGGCACAGGGTGAAATCTGAGGGAAATGAATGGTTCCACTGTACTCTGCTGTGGTCAAATCATAAATAGTCTTGTTCTGGGTGCTACATTTTCGTAAGGACAGTGAGAAATTGGAATCTGTAGGAAGGAGATTCAAGATGTGAGAGGACTATAAATCATATATATTATGGATGGAAGTCACAGAGAAGTAGGATTTCAGCTTGGTATAAGGAAAAACTTCCTGAAATTTACTTGGAAAGTATCTTTGTCAGTTTCCTCTCACTGGAGACCCTCAAGTGGAGGCTGAATGATACTTTATTGGGGATGTTTTATAGAGGGGTTAGTGTCTAAGGCAGGAGAGGGCAACCACCACTGGCTAAGGTATGAAGATATTGAACTAGTTGGCATCTCTCATATCTGGAATTTTTTGCAACTCCACCTTAGTTTCTTTTAAATCCCAAGTTAGAATGCTATCTTGTACAGGAAGCCTTTACCAACCCTGCTTAATTCTAGTACCTTCCCTCTGTTAATTTTTTTCCTGTTTAAACTGTTTATAGCTTGATTGTATATATTTGTTTGCATCTCATCCCCCAATTAAATTGTGAGCTCTCTGAGAGCAGAGATTGTCTTTTGCCACTTTTTACGTCTCCAGTGCTTAAATAAACTACCTGGTAAATAGTGGGCACTTGATAAATATCATCTTCCAACTTTGGGTTCAATGGTTTAAAAAAAAAATTTTTTTTATCACAGCTCTACATGCTTCTTCCTTAAGTCAGAAATTAAGAAACTTCCAAAAGGCCTGACCCTCTGCTTCTATATTAATCAAGAGTAAACTCTATCTGAGTCTCTTTAACCAAGGGCACATACTTAAAAGACTTATCTACCCACACAGCAAATAAGCAGAGAGCATATCATTCTGGGTTTTCCTTGCTGATGCTGCTATTGGCTCACTTTCCTACCTCAAGCATTCTGCCAGGATCTATAGTCCCTGTCTGACCCTTTCAGTCTTAACTGGACCTGACTTTTGACACACCTGACCTACTAGACTTTTCTTGCCCTGTCTGTCCTCCTGGAACTTGACCTCTGGCCTACTAAAGCTATGATGTTCTTCTAGACAAGCTGTGTGCCTCACTCAATTCCTATCTGAGTCCCTCAGTCTAGGTCATTCCTGTTACAGATACTGCCTTACCATGGCCCAGGTGGAGGTTAATGATGTTATATGGGCCCTGCTTTGGAGGAGGATTTTCCCCCATGCCCTGAAGAATGGTTCTAAAAAACCTTGGAATTCTTTTTGGCAACCCCACCAATGAGATTAAAGTATAAACATCTTAATAATCATAAATGTGGTGGCTCCATATTTCCTTTAAGGAAATCTCTCCCCCGAGGTATGATACTGTTTCTTTTTCAGTTTCATAAATGTTATCTGCTCTAAAAACTCTAAACATCTCTGATGCTGCCTCACAGGGAACCACAGCATCCTGTAGTCCCTGTAGGGCTGAGGAGGTTGCTTTTGGTCACATGCATCTCAAAAAACCTCACAGTTTTACTTGATCTTGATTCCTTGGTAAACCTCCAAAGTCTCCTGAAGCCCCCAAGGACCTCACACAAGTAATAATAAAGTTGTGGTGAAAGTACCATATTCTGGCTTTCTTGGGCAATTCTCCGGCATTCTTTTGGTGAAAATTCTTTTGAAACCAATTGCAAACATTTAGCAGAGTTCCTTGCCTTGGATCCAAACCGGTTGTTAAAGCAAAAAAAAATTTAAACTTGCACATTTTTGAAATTCTTAAGCACCAATAAATTGTAGCCTAATTTGGCTTCTTTCCATCCTCCCCTTCTACCACAAGGTGTATCTTTTCCTTGTCGTAGAACCTTAGGTACCTGTCTAATTACTACTCATGATGACAGCTGCTAACGAACCCAGATGTCTAATTTTATTGTAGCTAAGTTTTAATGATTATACTTCACTTGGCGTTCTGCTTGACTTGGGGGGGGGACTGGGGAAAGTAGCCGTTCAGATAAAAACAGATGTTCAGGTCTTCCCTCTTCCTTCATAGTATTTGATGGAAGTTTAAGAGAAAGATCTGTGCTGGGTACATCAGCATCTAAGCACAATGCCTTTGTACATAGAAGGCACTTAATAAATGTTAATGTTTACTTTATTAAATACCTACTGGGTGCTGGCCACAGAACTGTTCAAGGCCCTGGAGATCCAGAGATAACAATGAAGCAGTTCTTGCTTTTAAGGAATTTATAATTTGGGGGTGAAGAGACAACATGTACATAAACAAATAAATTTAAAATATCTACAAAATTATTTCCAGGAGGAAGGACATTAGCAGCTGAGGGGAAACTGGAGAGACCTCATGTAAGAGGTAATACTAGAACGGAGTCCTGGAGGAAGCTAGAGTCAAAGAAACATGAACCTGAACCCCAGCTGTTCTCATAATCAACTGCTCTTTTTTGCTTCTCCCTCCATGAAGTTAGAAATAGGAAATCAATCGGTCAATAAACAAGTATGTTTTAAATACCTACTATGTGCCAGGCACTTTACTAGGTACTGGGAATAGTGAAACAATCTGTGCTGATGTGGAAATTACATTCTAATGGGGGAGACAAGCATGTACAAAAAAAAAAATCGCATAAATATAAAGTAGACATCTCTATTTGTGTAGGTTGAGAGGGAAACACTAGAACAGGAGTGGGGAACCTGTGACCTCGAGGCCACACAAGGCCCTCTAGATCCTCAAGTGTGGCCCTTTGACTGAATCCAAACTTCACAGAACAAATCCTACAGGTTCCCCACTGGAATGCTCAGTAGTTCAGGGAATAGTTTCTCTCTCTTTTCTCTCTCTCTCTCTCTCTCTCTCTCTCTCTCTCTCCCTCTCTCCCTCTCCCTCTCCCTCTCTCCCCTTCTCTCCCCTCTTTCTCTCCCTCTTTCTCCTTTCCCCTTCTCTCCCTCCATTTTTCTCTTTCTCTCTTTCCTTACCACTTCTTCTTTCCCCTTCCTCCCCTTTTTCTGTGTGTGTATGTGTAGATATACGTATATATGTGTATACATATGTTTACATTATATATGTGTACATATATATATATATATATATATATATATATAAAATGAAGGAAGAGGGAAAGATATAAACACAGGTTCTTATTTGAATATACATAGACATTATAATACATATTTATATAATTTAGGTTTTCACAAAGTTATTCTAAAACATTTACAAGAAAGGGCTCTTCTTCCTTAAAAGTCTGTTTTCACATCTATCCCTGGCTCAGGTGAGTAGTCTTCAGAATGGATATTGTCATCAGTACTATAACACTCATTAAATTCAAAGAAATTTTTTAAGTATCTACTATTATACAGCACTTTGCCAGAAACTGAAAATCACAACTTAGATAATATGGTCCCTGCCCTCATTAAGCTTAAAGGGAAGAATGTGTGTGTGTTCATCCTTCATTGCTGAAAAAGACCATGACATCAGAGAAATGATGACATGCCTTGCCCTTGACTTTGTTTTGAGTGAGTGAGGGCTGTGCAGGTCACCAGCCTCACTTTTCCTCCAGAGCCATCTGAATCCACTGACCAGATACTCATCAGAATGACTGGAGATGACCCAGGATGAGGCAATTGGGGTTAAGTGACTTGCCCAAGGTCACACAGGTAGTGAGTGTCCAGTGTCTGAGGTGAGAATTGAACTCAGGTCCACCTGACTCCTGCACTGGTGCTCTATCCACTGCACCACCTAGCTGCCCCAAAGGGAAGAATGTGGAAAAAGACAACATATGCACAAATAATTATAATATAAATACAATGAAAAAAGACTATGGGAGAGGTGATAGATAAAAGGATAATAAAGACAATAATAGTCAATATAATAATACTAACATTTTTATATGGCACCTGCTGTATGCCGGGCACTGTGTTAAACATGTGACATACATTATCTCATTTTACCCTCAGACAGCCCTGGGAAGTAGACACAATTATTGTCCCCATTTCACAGATGAGGAAACTGACTCAGACAGAGGTGAAGTGACTTCTCAAGGTCACACAGGGAGTGTCTGAGGCCCCGTCTGAGCTCAGGTCTTCCTGACTCCAGACCCAGTGCCCAGTGCGCTGTGGCACTTCCTAGCTGGCAGAAGTGACTCTGGAGCTGACTCTTGAAGGATGGTTAAAATCATAGCAAGAAAAGATAAATTTAGAACAGTGCTTAGTTAGTACATACGAGAACTAAATAAATGCTTTATATATCTGTCTGAAGATGATGTTCTTGGTGTGGGGAAGGCCATATGCAAAAGTATGGAGGTCTTACATTGTAAAATTATGTTCTCATGTTATGTCAGATATGACATGTCACATACATGGCACTAACCACACTTGTCTAAACTTTATGACATCCCAGCATTTACCTCAGGGTTACACACTTAATATGTACCTTAGCAAATTTGTAAAAATTTAATCAAAAGAAATCTTCCAGAACTTCTACCAAGATCACATTATTTTAAAGATAAGGAAACTGACTCCTAGAGAGGTTCAGGGATTTACCCAGAATTACACAGCTAGTAACTTGAGCCCACATACTCTGGAAGGATCAAGTGATCTTGATATGTTCTTTTGGTAATGATTTTTTTAAATAATTGCATTCATTTTTTTAAAAATTGACTGCAAAGTTATCATTTTTTTTAAAAAACACCTTATTGAAGTTTTTGCTGTTACATTAAATTTCTGTCTGAATATATAACTTACCTCTCTTCTACCTAGTAAACCATCACTTATAACAAAGATATAAAAAGAAAGAGAGAGAAAAAAAGCATTTCATCCAGGAGGATGCTGGTAAGCATTTAAGTCAGCTTTCCAAAAATGCATGACACATGTAGATAATTAATAAAACAATAAATCAAGCATTTTCCAATTTCTCAAAGTGCAAATGTCCACCCTGAAATTTTAACAGTTGGCTCTCTAGAATCAAAACAAGCTGACTCTATTGAACCTGGTTTGGTAAAACAAATGAACTCATTAATGCTGTCTAACAGTACATGAAATATTCCATATCCATTCTACTACCTCAGCATTGAAGGGAATGAAGTACATTATCTCAGTTCTTTTGAGGGAGATGGTGGTTGGGGGTGTGGATGTCAAGTTTGGTCATCACAGTTATCTTCTAAGCAGTTTCATTCTATTTTATATTGTTGTGGTTATTACCTATATTGATCTCCTGGTTTTCCTTGTTTCATTTTGTATCATTTCATATAAATCTTATTTTTCTTTTCTGAATTCTTCCAATTTCTCATTTTCTATATATAGCAATATTTCATTATAACTCTTTAGGTATTCTGTTACCAAAGAACATTTCCTTTCTATTTAATTGCTACCAAAATAAATCCTACTATGACTATTTTGACACATATAGGAATATTCTTTCTGTCTTTGACCTTATTGGAGTGGAGTATAGGTGTAGTGGTGGGATGGATCTCCGGGTCATAGAGTGTAGACATTTCACTCGTTTTGGAGGGGACCATAATCTAAAATTGCTTTCCAGAGCGGTTGGATCACTTTACAATTCCACTAACAGAACTTTGTTGTTCGTGTTTATCCTTCATTCTTGAAGGAGGACCATGATATCAGGGAGGTGATGCCATGACATGCAAGTGAATTGAATTTAGTGAGGGAGGGTTATACAAAGTCACCAGTCTCACTTTCACTTTTGGAGTCATCTGGATCCAGTAGCAAGACAGCAATCACATGACTAAAAATGGGTCCTGGTTCAGTGGGAGACCTTGGCCTTTTAAAGCTAAGGTCTTTAACAGGTCTCAGTTTGATTGAGGCAGTGTCCATTCAGTGATTAAGGTAAGGTTAGGTAGTTTATGTAGTAAAAAAAAAATCAGTCTTGGAGGGAAAGACCCTCAGAATTTCTGACCAAAACATTTTAATGTATACCTGTCTTTCCATAGCTCCTCCAACACTAAACTCGTTCTATCTTTTGTCATCTTTTCTGTTTTCTGGGTATGAACTGAAACTTTGGTTCTTAATTTTTAATTTCTCTTATTAGTTCTTTGAAGTAGTCTTCACATTGTCATTATCCATTGAAAAATGGATCTTGGTCCTATATATTTATGTTAATCTCTCTAGATCTTGACTATCTGACACTTAGTGGAGATATTTAGTATACTGGAAGAGGGATTTTATTCACCCCCCTCCCATTTCAGTTGCTATAGTAGGGATAGAGTCAGAGATGACTAAGATACCGATGTAGCAAAAACATGTTAATATTGACACTTCTTTGCAAACTATGAACATTTTTCTCTGAGTCAGAAGAGGCAACACAATTGGCTGAGTTGAAAATCAGCTGGACTAACAACTGGCCGTATTCCTTAAAAGCTTAAAAAAGCTAAGCAGAAAATTGAGCGCTTGAGGCAGCTGAGGCAAGTGGAGCAGTCTGGGAAGAGCTTCATGTCTTGAATGAAATGAATGAAAGAAAGGATTTTCTTTTCTTTTTTTCTCTTTCTCTCTCTTTTCTTCCTGTTTCTTCTCCTCCAACTTCTCCTCTTCCTTTTCTTCCTCCTCATTCTCTTCCTCTTTTTCCTCCTTTTTCTCTTTTCTGTCTCCTTTTCCTCTTCCTTACCATTTATCCATCAATTCAGTTCAAAGCAATTCAATTCAATTATGACATCTAGTAAGGAAGCAGTGACCAGAAGAAGACGCCCAACCTAGTAGTTGAAGAGATAGTTCCAGATAATTCAGGTCTCATTTTGGGGAGCAGAGATATATCTTCCAGGTAGCTATGGATATAGAAAGGCTTGAGATCAGAAGCAACTTTAAGGAATGTGAACCCTAGCAGTAGAGAAGAGACCTAGCTATGGACTCAAGAAAGAACTAGTCCTGACAACTTTTGAGTTTTGTAAGAACTCCCAAGAAAAGAAAGCACTTTGAATCAGCACCAGAGACATAAGAAACCTTGGCCACATTTGTACCTTGATACCATGGTACTTGAGGTTTTGTACCCATTCTTCATACAGATGCTATATATATTTGTGGAAAATGTACCACAGAATTATGAGGGCAGAATATTTTATACTGTTTTACTAGTCTGGTTATTTCATCAGAGCAAATACTTTTGCTTTGGGAAGGGAGTCACACAAAGATTTTTCCCCTATATTATCCTAACGGCATGAATTTTTTTTCCTGGAAATATTCCAGGAGATATTTTTTCCACCTACTCATAGAATATTTTATTACCTTCCACCATTTCCTAAGCAGTCATTTCCACGTGTAAGGGTGGGACTGAAACCACCTCACACTTTTAACCTTGATACATTAGCTGAGAACATGCCTAAATCATCAATCACTCAAAAGACTTAAGGACCAGGGTGGGGAACCTTTAGCCTCAAGGTGACATGTGATCCTCTATGTCCTCAAGTGCAGCCCTTTAAAGGGCCATATGTGGCCTTGAGGCCGTAGGGTTGCTAGCCCTTCCTTAGAGTAAGTGCTGAAAGACCTTCAGAATGGATTGATGTTTCACAAGAACTGTGGTCAGAGAGGCTGAGAAAACCTGGCTGTGCCTCAAACATTGTTTATAAATCATCAAGCAAGTTGAGAAGGGATAGATTTGTGGGAATTGGAGGAAATGTGGTTTTGTCAGCATACTTGAGAAACTGAGGGAGGGCAGGAGAGGTCTCTGTCAAGGCTCCCCTGTCCACCCCCATTCCTTGTGGCCAGAGAGTTTTAAACCATCTGGAAGACTTTGAACTTCCCACTAGTATCTTCGCATTTCTCCCAAGACAGCAATGGCTGGTGAAAGAGTCTGTTTGAAGAGCCAAGGACAGTTCAGATTCATACCTCTATGGAGATCCCAGAAAAGAAACTTTTTTAAGGAGAGTTTCCTGTGCTTTTTGTCTCTTCAGTCCTTCAGTTGCATCTGACTCTTTGTGACCACAGTAGGGGTTTTCTTGGCAGTAATACTGGAGTGGTTTGCCATTTGCTTCTCCAACTCATTTGACAGATGAGGAAACTCAGGTAAACAGTGTTACGTGACTACCCCAGGGTCACAAATCTAGTTAAGTATCTGAAGCCATATTCCTGACTCCAGGTTGGGCATTCTGTCCATTGTTCTACTCAACTACCCCAATAACTTCTTGTGCACTCTACAAATGACAGAAAAAGACTTTCAGCAACTAGGAGATATGTTAACTTTCTGCTGCCTGTACTTTCTAAGGTAGAGTCCCCTTTCCTCTGAACTTTGTATGCTTTTGTGGGAGATCATGACACAGATGATTGGGGGAATATTTTATTCTTTGTGTATTAGCTTAGTAAGTATCCATTTAAAACATCTTTTTAAGACTAGCTGACTAAATTAATTCTTAACTGATAATCTTTGGGGGAAACATACCAGTGGGGGCTCAAGTTGATGGCATTAAAAATGACCCCCCACTCCTGAAAGGAACACCTGGAACCCTGATGGGGAGATATAGCTAGCTAGCTAAGATCTGGAGACCATACTCCTCCGTGAGAGTTGGGATAAGTAAGGATGGTCCAGAGCACATATTGGCTATACAGTGTTCCAAGATTCTCTTATGAAGTTTAAATCTAACTGGAATCTTTCATACTCATTCCTACTTTATCATATTAGTTTGGGGATCAATTTGGACCTTTAAGATTGGATACTGACTTTGTGTTTTAAAGATATAGTATAAACTTCTTAGAATTCAGCTAGGTGGTTCAGTGGATAGTGCTCAAAGCCTGGAGTCAGGAGGACATGAGTTCAAATCTCAAACACCTAATAGCTATGTGACCCTGGGCAAGTCATTTAACCCTGTTTGCCCTAGTTCTTCATCATAAAATGAACTGGACAAGAAAATGACAAAGGTTCCAGTATTTTTGCCAAGAAAACCCTGTGTGTGCTCGTCCTTCGTTGCTGAAGAAGACCAGGCCATCAGATGACGTGACTTGCACTTGACTTTGTTTTGAGTGAGGGAGGGCTGTGCAGGTCACCAGCCTCACTTCCCCTCCAGAGTCATCTGAATCCAGTGACCAGATATTCATCAGAAGGAGTGGAGATGACCCAGGATGAGGCAATTGGGGTTAAGTGATTTGCCCAAGGTCACACAGCTAGTGAGTGTCAAGTGTCTGAAGTGGGATTTGAACTCAGGTCCTCCTGACTCCTGCACTGATGCTCTATCCACTGCACCCCAAGAAAATCCTAAATGGGGTCACAAAGAGTTGGACACCACTGAAATGACACAGCAAAGATAAACTTCTTAATGTTTCACTTCTACTTTGAGTGCAAAGCTGTTTTTGAAAATTAACTAAAGCTTTATAAATTGGTGCATAGATCAGAAAAATGGAACATGATTAGTTAATGGGTTCAAATCCTGCATCATCTTCTTATTACGTATATGACTTTGGGTATAAAAGGCACAAAATAATTTTTAAAAATTATTACAGATTCTTACCATGACTTTGGGTACTTTTTGGAACCTAATTTCCTCAGTTATACAATTTTAGGATTTGATTGGATGACTTTAAGGTGCTATCTCTTGATCCTATGATTCTGTAGCATCCTATGACTTGTGTTCCACTTATCAGTTCAGGAAAACAAATAAAACAAAATTATATACAAGGGTACTAAAAGAAAGAACAGATGCGATTGCCAAATCATTCTCAATAATATTTAATAGATCATAAAGATCAGTAAAGATATCACAACATTGGAGGAAGCCAAATAAGGTAATGGAGTCTAGGAAATAATGAGCTTGTCTTTGATTCTTGAAAAAGTTCTAGAGCTTATTTTGATAAAGGATGGCTAGCAAAAATCTACAAAAGGCAGCAGTGATCACAAAGAGTTAGGATGGTGTCATCAAGAGCATGTCATACCAGACTAGCTTTATTGCTTTTTTAAATTTTTGGGGGGGATAGTTGATCAGTAGGGAGAATTTATATAGATTCTAGCAAAGTATTTGACATAGCTTCGTCATTCTTGTGGAATGGACAGAAAATTATGAGCTAGATGATAGTATAGTACATAGATTATACATAGTATAAAACATAGATAGAGAATTCTTTGACTGGCCAGACCCAAAGAGTCATTAAGGGTTCAATGTCAAATTGGAAGAAGGTCTCCTATGGATCAATGTTAGGTCATATTCTACTTCAGATTTTTATCAGTGACTTGATTAAAGGTATAGAAGGCATGCTTATCAAATTTTCTGAAGACATGAAGTTGAGAGGCATATTAACATAATGGATGAAAATCATGATTCAAAAATATCAGCAGGTTAGAATATTGGTTTGAAACTAGTAAAATTAAATTTAATGGGGCTAAAGATAAAGTTTTATTCTTGGGTTAAAAATATTTAACTTTGTAAGCATAGAATTGGGCATGTCAGTTTCCTTGATATGAATCACCAGTATCACATGGCAACCAAAAGAGCTAACAACAATCTATGACCGTATTGAGAAACATAATGTTCAAGACTTGCAAGGTCTTGATCTGTTGTATTCTTCCATGAATATAAAAGACTGTATGTAGAGTACCACATTCAGTTCTGGGTGCCATATTTTAGGGAGGACATTAATAAACTGGAGGATATCTGCTTTAGGAATAGATGTTCTTTTTATCTATCAAAATCAAAATTCTGAAAAGATTCATTCTAAAACACTGTCCAAGTAAATCTAGAAATTTCAGAGTTATGATAATTATTGTTTATACAGCACTTGGAAATTCTGGGATGAAATGCACAAAATAATTTTTAAATTTTAAATTTTTAAAAATTATTACAGATGCACAACTGAGAAAAGCAAGCATCATGAGCACATTTCTTCCTTTTTTAAAGTATTTAAAAACATGACCAGGGCACAAGAGTATAACATTAACATATTATATATAGTTACACATATATAATATAATTACATATTTAATAACTTATAACTATTAGAAACAATTAGACCATAACTATCTTATCCATTTAAAGGCAGTGTAGCATAGAGCGAAGGGTCAGCTAGATGGAGCAGTGGATAGTGTCAGATCTGGAGTCAGGAAGATTCATTTTACTTAGTTCAAATCCAGTCTTAGACACTAGCTGTGTGATCCTGGGTAAGTCACTTAACTCTGCTGGCTGCCTCAGTTTCCTCATCTGTAAAATGAGTGGGAGAAGGAAATGACAAATCACTCTGGTATCTCTGCCAAGAAAACCCCAAATGGGGTCACAAAAAGTCAGACGTAAATGAAACAATCAAAAAACGATAGTGTAATGGAAAGACCACTGGAGTGGGTGTCTGAGATTTGGCTTCTAGTCATAAGGCAGTCACAAACCAGTTATTTTTCCTCAGGCAAGTCCTGAAATTTACAGGAACCTTGGTTTACCCATCCACAAAATAAAGATAATAGTATAAAATCTCTCCTTACTTCTTCCACTCCTTAGGGTTATTGTGAATATCAAAAGGGATATTTAACATAGAAATCTTTTGTAAAATATAAAACCCCATACAAATGAATGGTATCATTAAATATGGAGGGTTTACTAACATAATTTTGAATTTGCTAAAAATGCAGAATTTATTCTACTTCAAAAGGCTTAATTTGTGGGTTTGGAATATTATTTATAAGAACAGAAGTCTGGCTTTTCTGAGCCTATACAATTTCTGATTTTTGTTCTTAAATGCCATATATATGATATTTACTGCTGGAAATGATCTAACCACATTACCAAGCAAGACATAATTTTATAGGGTTTCAGAAACATCAACAAGCTATGCTGGGTAGTAGTCATATAAATACATAGCTTAGAGATGAAGTCATGGGAGTAGTAGGAAAGAAGACTGGATTTGGAGTCAGGGGACCTCAGTTAGAGTCCTCGTTCTAGAAGTGCTAATTACTACCTGTATGACCATGAGCAAGTAATTTAGCTTTATTGGGCCTCAGTTTCCTCATATGTAAAATAAGCAAGTTGAACTTAGATGACCTCTAATACCACCATCTGTTTTGCTGCTTCACTCTTAAGGACTGGGATACTTTTCCATTCTTGAGGCTGACAGTTTCCATATGTGTTTCCTCCTTCATCAAAACATAAAATACACACATACATACATATGTATATATATCAGATTTCGTAGTACATTTGGACACAGTAAGTACTTAATATTTGCCTCATTCATTCACTCTAAAATATCTTCCATCTCTAATCTTAAAATCCTTAAATAGAAAAGATCCCCTAGTTTATGTGGGTGGCAACTTAATTTTCTGGACTATATTAAAATGGTAATGAGGGTGGCAGCTTAGTTTTACAAACCATATCAAAAAATATGTACACGGAAGACTTGTCAATGCTTACCAGACCTCACCCTTCCCATGTGCAAATATTTACCTCCTAGCTGATAGAATGGAACAATTTTCCAACATCCTTATTACTAGGGGAAAAAAGTGGTCTCTCATGGCATTTTTAAGAGTCATATTCTAGATTTGTATTATGAAGCATCATTGTGACTCTAATCCACCTACCAGACCATTGTCAGTCCACCAGCACAACTCAGAATTATGATCTAATACAACTACCCTGATGTAGCACCTAATATTCTTGACTTCTTTATTTCTTAAAAAAAAAACTTCCTATTCCTGATTCTCCATCACCGGAGATTTTCAGTGGAGACCACTTGTCCAGGTTTCTGAGATCCCTTTCACCTCTGAGATTCTGTGATTCCCATCCAGATGCCCCAAACTCACTTACTTGATAATGAGACCACAAGCTCCTTGAAGTCAGGACCATAGCATAACAGTATGTTGGAGTTATCATCTAGTTTAGTTCTTAGCAGGCTCAGCCTTTACAAATATAAGTCTCCAGATCATTGAACTGGACACAATCTTAGGGCAAGGCAGCTGTTCAGAATCCAATGGTCTACAGCACTCTTGTCATCACAATCCCCTCCCCAAGTACAAATATCATGGCTACCATTCCCATAGGAAGGTCAGTCAGGAGTACATCTAAAATGCCACAATGGTGGCAGATGCCTTTGTCCTGGTTGCTGCATGGTTGTAACCACAAAACTCCCTAGACACCTCTGCTTCATTCCAACCACAGAAACATGACACAACTCTTAAAATATATAGCAACAGTCTTTCCTGAGGCTGCTTCCCCCAAATCGATAGAATCATCTAGATTTGTGGCAGGAGCTCTCAGTACCATCCATTGCACAGAGAAAAAGATTCTGGGATGATTTCCAGGCCAATCCATGCTTCTCCCACCCACTTTCCTCTACTTCTCCTCCTATTATGCTAACATTAGCCTCTTCATTTTACTGTTTCAGAAGAGTGGCCAAAAGAGGGATGGAGAAGCCAGTTATCCATAGCTTGTGTCTCAGCACCACACATGGCATTGGGTATATACCATAGCCATATAAACACTTGTTGAATGAATAGATATTAATATGTTTCCAAATAGCTCAGCAAAATGGAATTCAATCTCATGTTTATTGTTTCATTTCATAGATTTGAAAGGGCTCTCAAAGGTAGCTAAGTGATGCATTGGATAGAGTGCCATGTCTGGAGTCAGGAAAGCCCAAGTTCAAATCCAGCCTCAGAAACTTACTAGCTCTGTGATCCTGGGCAAGTAATGCAACCTCAGTCTGCTTTAGTTTCTTCATCAGTAAAATGGGGATAGTAATGACACCTACCTCCTAAGGTTGCTATAAGGATAAAATGAGATATTAGTAAAGAATATTGCTTAAAAAATTCAAGCCTTGAAGTGCTATGTATATGCTGGCTTTTATGATTATTTAGCCCACTATAAGACTCTGTATCTTCATTTGTAAAATGAAACAATTGGGCTGTTTATTTTATTTTTTAAAGGCAGTTGGCAACTAGAGCTTTCAAAAAATGGAATGGGCTACCTCAAGTATTGTGGGTTGGTCCCCTCTGCCTGAAGGTCTGTGGTAGGAGGTGGATAATTACTTAGCACACAGAAATACTACAGAGGACATTCCAGTTCAGGTGTTGGTTGAACTAGATATCTTCTGAGGTTCCTTTTAACTGTGAGATTCTGTAACTAAGTAAACTCTAAGGTACATCCTGGATCTAGCAGTCTATGAAAGAAAAGGCAGACCTGGATGGCACAGCTCAATGGAAAGCCAAGATTCAGAACAAGTGTCCAGGAGCAAGGGGAGGGGAAGATAATGGTTGAAAGGATGAGAATGGGAAGGAGCAAAAGTTCATTTCAGTCCCAGGAGTCCAAGAGGGCACACTGTCATTTAACAACATACAAATTACATAATAGCAACTTTCATTTCCTTTACCCTTCTTCCACCCTCCCACCCGGTGGCTAAAAAGGCGTTTTTCACATGCATTCACTTCCCTGACCTTCCTAATAACCCT
This sequence comes from Potorous gilbertii, assembly GCA_028658325.1. Lineage (NCBI taxonomy): Eukaryota > Metazoa > Chordata > Mammalia > Diprotodontia > Potoroidae > Potorous > Potorous gilbertii. The sequence goes on from CM053771.1 coordinate 92,688,250, forward strand.
CCGGTAGGCAGTAGTATCTCAGAGGATAAGCGATTAACACGTGATGTAGCCTGGTCTAGAACCCAAGTCTTCCGATTCGTTGTTCAGTTGGCTCTTCTTAATATAAGACTTTCAGGTTTTGCAAAGTGCTTTGCGTAGACTATCTCATTTCATTCTCAAAACAGCCCAGTAAGGTAGGTCAGGTCAGTCAGTCAAGGAGCGCTTATTAAGCTTCTATGAGACACAGATGAGGGATCTAAAGCGGAGAGGGTTTTAAGTGATTTTGGACAGTACGTTTCTGAGCTTCAGTCATATTCGGGTCTGAATGACTCCGAGGCCAGGGGTCGACCAGCCAACATGAAAGACTGCTATGTCAGGAGAGGGGTAAGGACATTTCCCCAGTCCCCTCTATTTGCTCAGAAACATATTTATTGAAAGGGTTGAAAAACAACATTATTGTCATAAAGGGGGATTTCATAAAATCTGTAACTGGGAAAGCCCTTGGAGATCTTGAAGGCCAAATCTCTCTTTTTTTTTTTTTTTTTGCAAATAAGGCAAATGAGGCCCGAAGTGATTTGCGGAGATCCTACAGGTAAGGAGCATCAGAGGCGGTTCCCGGCTTGGCCACTCAGCACTGCCTTGCTCTGATGAAATGAGCCAATGTAGACGAAATCGCTCCGTAAGCACTATGTATTGAGTTCTTAGAATCTGTGGGAAACGAAACTTCGAGATTGTGCGCCTATCCTATGAAAAAGAGAAAAGAAAGGCTAGAAATGGGTGAAGAACACAGGAAAAGAGCGACCAAGGAAAAGGGAAAAGAGGGCGAGAAGGAGCTCCAGAAGACCTAGAGAAAGGAGACAGAGAAGAGATGGGAAAGCTGGGAAGCCAGGAGCCAAGACGAGAGCGGGGACGAAGAGGAAGGAAGAGATCGACTTGGATGAACCGTGGAGCTAAGGGAAAAGGAGAGAAGATTGCAAAGAGAGGCCCTCGAGAGGAAGGGGGTTGGGAGGCTAGGGCTGCGCCCCAGAGACGAGGCTTGGGAGAGGAGAAAGTTCCGAGGAGGGTGGGCCGGGGGCGGGGCGAGCACGGGGAGGCCGCTGCTCATTGGTGGAAGCCACCCAGCCTCTCCTCCTGTCTCAGCTCGGGCAGAGCCGCACACCTCTCTCGGTTCGGACTGCGGAGACGCAGGCTGCACCTGGGCGGAGGAGAGCGCGCCGGTGACAGCGGCTGGGGAGACGGCGCCGCGGTAACCGCCCGGGGCGAGGAGGCACGAGCGCCCTCAGAGCCCCAGGGGAAGGTAAAGGCGCTCTGCGCCGCCGGGGTGCCGCCGGCTTTGCGCAAGTAGGCATTGGGGACCGGGGGTTGGGGGCGCGGCGCAGCCTCTGGTCCCTGACCGACCCCGGCGTGCAAATCCAAGAAGGGAGCGAGGGACTTCAGCCAGAGTTCTGGAGGGGACGGGGCGCCGCGGGGTGCGTTCGGCCGAATGCTGGCACCAAGACAGCGCAACGTGATGGGGACCCGCTATAGTTTCGCGGCTGCAGAATGGAGCAGGGGGCCGTCCCAAGGTGGGCCAGAGGTTGGGCTGGGCAGCTTCCCAGTTTCCTCACCTGTAAAATCAGGGGTTGGGCTTGATGGCTTTTAAGGTTCTTTCCAGCTTTCTGAGTCTTTTGAGAAGGGACACTGAGACTGGAAGTAGGATGCTTCTCTCCAGACCTGTTTGCTGGGTTGTTAACACCAGTGGAAACAAGACTTCTTGGTTAAGTTCTCTGGTGAAGGGATAAAAGGATAGGGGTAGATAGATGGGGCAGATTTCTTCTTTGAAAATGGGCATTTATTTGAGAATTCGAATGTTTTCTCCACCCAGACACATACTTATCCACGGAACCACCGAAAGTAAGTGCAGGGAGTGGCCTTAAAGATCACCTTTCTGGTCCAAACCCCTTTATTTTACCGAGGAGACTGATCCCCAGAGAAGTTCAAAGACTTGCCCGAGGAAACACAGCTTTGATTAAGCAGACCTGGTACAGATCGTCTCTTGTCAAATGCTCTTTACTCCACACCCGGCTTTCTGCGGGTGTGTTTTTCAGTAGTTGGAAAGCCCACATTTTCAGTGTGTTTCTCAGTAGTTGGAAAGCCCAAATGATTTAGGGACCATTAAGTGTTGCTCTCCATTTTACCTCACTAGAACTCCAAAGAGTTGGGGGCTGCTGTCTTTAAAATTTGCCAACAACTAAAATAAATGTAATTGAGTGTTAAATCTTGAAGAGCAGCTGCTTGCTCCGTACAGCATAGGTCACATACTGCCAGTCCCTAATGCACAGTAGGCTGTGATGGAAGGATAGATTAAGGGGTGGCATGATCACCATGAATCATGCTTTCAGTCTCCTGACCAATTCAATGGAGCTTTGTGGTTTAAAGACACAGCTGTAGTCTTCAGACAAGAAGAACAATCTTAGTCCCCGAAGAAGGGTGAGCTAACAGTACTTTTCAATATCTGAGCCACTGGTGCTAAGAGGAAAATAACTCCAGCCGTCAGCTAGAGAATGTATGTTGTTAGTAATTGGTTCCCTGGAAAATGAAGAAGGCTGATGGGGTGGATGTCCAGCAGCCCACTTCTTTTAGTTTGGGATATGGTCGTTCTAAGTTGCTGTGAGGTCACTGCAGAATAACACTGTGCCTACTCCCACCACACTCCTCACATTTTTATCAAGGTGTAGTTGGGTGCAAGGTGCAATTATACATTCAGCAACCTTGAAGGGGAAGACAGTTACAAAAGGATATAATACCACAAAAGGGTGTATACCTTAGGGAAAAGGAGTAGTTTTGTCTTGTTTGATTAAGGACTGGAGGGAGGTTTATAGGCTGATTGTTTGCATATATATATATATATATATATATATATATATATATATATATATATATATATATATATATATATATTGACGCAGGAGTTTATCCTGTCTTCTGTATAGGACCACTTTCTGCATTCTCTCCTTTACTCCTGAATTGTCTCCTTGAGTCAGTACCACCCAAACTCCTACAAAAGAGCCCTTGTATGTGTTGGGGGTAGGGGTGAACCTAGGGATGTCTCTGGTTCAAGTGAAAGATTGTCTGGCATCATCTCAACCGATGGACCTATTCCTAGTCTTTGGCTTCTGAATGATCCCCAGTGTCGCCTTAAGGACTTCTCTCAATCTGTGCAATGTTATGCGTACTCAATAAATATTTGTGGAGAGCATGAATGACCACCTTGTTACCTATATGGATGCAAGGACCTACAGAAATACATACAGAAGTCAGTCTGTGTATCACCACTCTGATACCACCTTTTTGTTAGGAAAGGTTGGTCTGAATGGGGCTGAGTGAGTTTTGAGAGTCCCCAGTGTTTCCTGGAGTTTACTGGTGATAGACTTCCTGGCTATCCAAATAGTTTCCCAAATACAGCATATAAGGGCATGTCTGGTTTTTATTACAAGAGATAATATGATTTAATGTTGTCCCTGCTTCCTTCCGAGGTCGGAAAAGGGAAGAATCAGATGGTCAAGTTTGACTGGAGAGTTTGTCTCTCCCTGCATTTTAGTTTTTCCTTGAATTTTCCACTTCATACTATATAAAAATTGAGCTTCCCACCCCCTTGACAAGTCAAGCTAAGCCTGGGATAATCGAGAGAGGGAATAGTGTTAGACTTGGAGTCCAAAAGATCTGGATTCAGATCCCACCTTGACCCTAGCTCTTTGGTCATGAGCAAGTGATTTCATCTTTTCTTAGCCTGAGTTTCATCTCCTTTAAAATGGGGATATTAATCCCTATAACATTTACCTCACAGGGTGGTTATGGAGATCAAATGAGATAATATATGAATGAGCTTTGCAAACCTTAAAGTATCAGACTTTTGTGTTATTCTTAATACATATTGATGAAGAGCTTGCAGTGGCAATTTTATTTAGTAAATAAATGAGAGTGAGAAAGGAAGACCTGGAAATCCTTCCTTTGATGTTAGTTGAGTGACCCTGGAGAAGCCATTTAACCTCTATGGGCCTCAAGCAACTCTTTAGGAAGTATCCTAACAAGTCTCACATGGGCTACAATCAACATCCACAAGAAATATTCATACAGTGTGAGTTCCCAAGCTAAGTCCTTTGTATATGACTTAAAGCTTCAAGGGACCAGACCTAGCTCAACCCCCTCATTTTATAAAGGAGAAATTGAGGTTCAAAGAAATAAATTACTGAAGGTTTCATGTCAGAACAGAGAGGGGCTGGCTAGCATCACTTGCTGGTATTTTATTATAATATGTTAGTAATATGATAAAACAATATTTTATAATAATATTTCATAGTATTTATATTAATTTTTATATTTGAGGATATATAAGTTGAAAAGAACCAGATTACTTTCTCAGCTTTCAAGCTTGTCAGTGAGTGAACTGGAAACAAAAAAATCTGAATATTGAAATTTTTTAGTTTGTATACAGGTCTTGATGGCCTACCTCATCACTAGTTTCCTGTGCTATTTTAGTTTTGCTTTTGGAAGAAGTGTGAGATAACTGCTGAGATCACCAGGTCATGATGGGATGCTTTTGAAAGTCTCTGATTTATAGTTTCAGGGGAAAAAATATTAAATGTTGAAACACAAGAGGAAGTTTTCAATCAAAAAGGCTTTTTTTTGGCTGCTATTTAAATGTATTTGAAATATATGCAAAGAATCATGACAAATGTATTATTTAATTTTAAAAATCATTAAACCTGTGAGGAAAACAGAAGCCATTGGTTAGGTTGGTTTGTTTTTAAATGAGATGGCTGAAATTAAGCTCTAAGGTTTTACTCCTATCTGTATGACTTACAATATTAAGCACCATTGATGTAGCAGGAAGCGTGATAGTTCCTAGCAAGTATGTGCTGGTAATATTTAACAACCAGTTCTCCAAGTGGGGAAATGTGCACATGATACTTTCCTAAGTCTAGACAATCAACAGAATATTAAATCAAGCCCTTGTAATTTGCTACTTTCCAAGGTTTAAATGCTCACATTAAAAATTTAATAATCAGCTCTTTAGACTTGGCTTCCACATGCCCTTGGGTGCCACAAAGACACAAATGAAACAACTTCTGATCTCAAAAATTCTAGTAGAGGAAATAACTTGTAGTTGGATGGAGGTGAGGGTGAGGGTGGAGGAGGGGAGGGATCAGGAAAGGCTCCATTGCAGAAGGTAGCATGGGCTGAGTTTTGAAGGAATAAAGGTACTTTTAAAAAGCAGTGGTAATGAGCACAGCAGAGGTAGGGTGTGTTAGGAAGCTCAAGAGGTCCCCTCTGGCTGAACCACAGAATGTGGGGAGGAGAATTATAGGGAACAAGGCTGGAAAGGTTAAGTTGAGGCCAGGTTGTGAAGGTATTTAAAGTCCAATCTATTCAGGATATATCTTAAAGCTTGAAATGGCACTAAGACATTTGGGATACCCTATATTTGATACTAAAAGCAGTAGAGAGTTTTTGGAGTTTATTGAGAAGGGGAGTGATACTTGCCCTCCAGGAGAATCACTTAGGCAGCCATGTAGCAGGTGAATTGAAAAAGAGACTTGAGGCAGGGAAACCAATTACAATAGGGCAGACCAGAGGCATAAAGAGAGAAGCTGACATAGAGGGTTGACCCTGATAAATGTAAGAGAAGTGGTGGAGATGAATCAATGAAATGGGAAGCTGATTAGATAAGTGGAGTGATGGAGAGTTAGGACTGAGGGATGAGATCAAGATGGTGATCTTGGGTGACTGGAAGGATAGTGGTATCCTTGGCAGAAAAAAGGAAATTTTGGGTGGATTTGGGAGCAAGATAATGAATTGTGTTTTGGACACCGAGTTGGAATTGCCTATGGGACAAAAAGCTTGAAATGTCCAATGGTAAATTTTAGACACTGCAGCCCAGGGGAAAAACTAGGGGGTGGATACATGGATTTGGAAATCTTCTGCATATGGAGATGATAATTAAATACATGGAAAGATGATGAGGTCACCAAGTGAAAAGAGAAAGCCAGGACTGAGCCTGTGGTTACATCCAAAATTATCGGGTGTGATATGAGTGATGAACCAGCAGGTGAGACTAAGGAGAGGTTGTACAAATAGGAAGAGAAGGTCCAGGACAAATCTTTGAATACATCTAAAATTATCAGATAGGATATGAGTGATGAACCAACAAATGACACTGAAGTGTGGCCATGCAAGTAGGCAGATAACCAAGGGAGAGTGATATCAAGAAAACCCATAACATATCCAAAACAAAAGGTGGTCAAAAAAGTGAAAGCCTTCAGAAGGGTCAATAACAATTAGAAATAAGAAACATCCCTCAGATTTGGTCAATTAAGAGATCATTGCTAGTTTAGGAGAGCTAGTTTATTAGCTGAGTGATAAGGGTGGAAGCCAGATTGCAGAACATTGATAATTGAGTAAGAAGAGAGGGAATGAAGGCAATGAGTGTAGACTGTTTCTCCAGGAGGTTGGCTGTGAAAGGGCAGAGGGGATAAAGGATAACAGCTAGGATGTATGGTAGGCTCTGTGGAGGGTTTTTCAAGGAGAGAGGAAGATGAGCCTGTTTGTAAGGATTATGGCAGGAGCCAGTCTATAGGGAAGAGATTAATAAAGTGATTGTGGGGAATCTTTTTGGAGAAGATGGAAAAGGATGGGATCAAGAGTCAAAGAGAAGTTTCACTTCATCAGATGCTAGAGTAGAGGAGAAGAGATGGGGGAAAGATGTTAAGGAATCTTGAGATATAAAGAAGGGGAGAGAAGCAGAAGCTCATGTCAGTGGCCTTTTATTTTCTCAATAGAATGTAAGGGGAGAGCCTCAGTTGAGAATCTGGATGGTTTAAAGAATAAAAGATGTAGAACAGCCTGCGTGAGGAGTGAGATAACTTGTCAAAGTTGGTAGGAGTGATGGGATAGCTTTGTTACAGTAAAGGCCCAGTTCAGATTAAACAGTAGATATGTAGTGGATCTTGTTGGTCATTAGATAGATTATCTCATTTGGTCTGTACTCCATAACTCCTCCAGATTTCCCTATTTCTGTGGAAGGCTGAACATCCTTCCAATTACAAACCTAGAATCATCTTAGACTCGTCCTTCTTCCTCACTGCACATGTCTTACCAATGACCAAGTTTTGTAAATTCTAGCCCTACCTCTCTTGTCCCCTTCTTTACACTCACATAGTCACCACTGTAGTTCAGGTCTTTTGTCACTTTCACCTGGACGACTGTAGGCGTTTTCTTCTATAAGGGTTCTTTCCCAGTCCATCCTCGATGGAGCTGCATCAGCCAGGGTAATCTTCCTAAAGCACAGGTCTAATCCTGTTATTTCCCTATTTAAAAATTGTCAGTGGCTCCCTGTTCCCTCTAGAATTAAATACAGTTTGGTTCCAGGCTGCCTTTCCAGGCATTTCCCATTATTCCTCTTCCATATGCTATGGCCCTGCTAACTGGCCTCAGTGCTGGTCTCAAACACAGCATTCCATTTCTCCTTTCCCAGGCTCCATGTGTGTATGCCCATGTCCTGCATGCCTGAAAGGCATTCCCTGCTCTGTCTCTTAGTACCTTCATTTCCCTTTAGGGTCCACCAGAGGCTACTTCTCAGTTTTCTGATTTTCCTAGTTGCTAATAGTCTTTCATTCCTCCCATTTGGCTGGATGTTGTGTCCTCCCAGTAAAAAGTAACATTTTTGAGGGCAGAGACCTTTTTAGTTTGTCTTTGTATCCCTGGAACCTAGTCCACAACCCATACACTAGAAGCACTTAGTCAGTACTAGCTGAATGAATGACCAAATGACTTCTGAATGTCCTGTCTTGTTCTCAGTCTATGAATCTATAGTTTTACATTCAAGTGAGGACTGGAAACTCTCATGAAATTTTAAAGTATAAACCTCTTTAGAGAGTAACTAAGATGAGATGAGGGAAAAAGCCAAAGGAATTTATACTGGGAAGTGATGGGTTAAGTATAACTATGTCAGGAAAAATCTGGTGGTTTCAATAAACCACTAACTGGTATAATAATGTTAGAACTGAATGTCAATGCCAGACTAGAAGTATGACCTGAGAAAACTGGCAAGTAAAGCTTCCCTTACGCTTAGCTTTACTTAAGTCACTGTGAAAGTCCAGTTTGGGGCGTCAGATTGGATCCAGGGGAACAAATCTAACCGAATGAAGAAAGGGGGTGAAAATTCGTAGAGAGAGTACCATGATGTCACAGAAACAGCAGTGGTCTTGGAGTCAGGGAAGATCTGAGTTCAAGATTCCATTTCTGACATTTGTTAGGGTGGACAAGTCATGTAACCTTTTCTCAAGATCCATTTTCTTTTTTGCAAAATGGGGAGAATAAGAGAATAATACATGGCTATTTTGTGGGTTAATAACACAAACCTTAAAGAGACATGTTAGAGTCAGTTGTTAGGATTATGATATGTGTTGATGTTGAGTCATTTCAGTCATGTGTGACTCTTGGTGACTCCATTTGGGATTTTCTTGGTAAAAGTAGAGTGGTTTTGACGAGGTTGAGGGGTGATCAGGACCCCAAAATACCAACAGTCTGGGTCGTGCTCAAATGAATTCGACTCAAGCCTTCTTAAAGCCAAAGAAAACAAAGTTTATTAAAGATTTGCCAAATTGGGTTGCCTCTTAAGGAACCTCAGTTCTATTGTATTCACAAACTGGCCAGATAGAATCCCAGATAGACAGAGTCTGAGCTAGATTGCATCTGAGCACCATCATGGAGGTGAGATGGAACTTAAATACAGTAAAGAGTATAGGAGGGATCTAGGGGGTGGTCTGGTAGTCTAGGGTGATGGGAGGAGGGGTTTAGGAAGGGTCTTGAGGAGAAGTCTAAGAAGGGAATCCAAGGAGGATCAAAGGTTGGAAATAACTGGAGGCTATCACGAGACAGGCTAGGGGGCAGACTAGGGGGCGCCTAGGTGGGAAGCATGTGGGGCAATCCAGAGATCTTGATAGGGGCAGTATGGGAATGGTTACAGATCTTGATGGGAGTGGTTGGCAGCCTGGGGAATGGGATTTTGGAAGGGATCAAGGATGGGGAGTGCAACAGAGACCTTAACAGAATGAAAATGAAAAGCCTATGGGCATCCTGAGACTGCCTGAACAAATGAGATTAGATTTGAGTAAGAAAGGCCAGATTAAGTGGGAAGATTCAAGGGGAGCTCAAGGAGGCTCCCAGAGTCTGAACCCCATCAGTTTGCCATTTCTTTCTCCAGCTCATTTTACAAATAAGGAAATGAGGCAAACAAGGTTAAGGGACTTGCCCAGGGTCACACAGCTAGTAGGTGTTTGAGGCCAGATTTGAACTCAGGAAGCAGAGTCTTCCTGTTTTCAAGCCCAGTGCTCTATCCTCTGCAACACCTAGCTTCTCTTTTGATGTATAAGGAAAATTCCTTTTTGAAATTCCTTTTTTTTTCATAGTCACCTCAGAGTTCTGATGACTAAGATATCCAACTTCTCTTTATATATGATTAAATTTGTTTTCGTTGTGTGTCTCTCCTCCCAGCTCTCAAGTCCTTTTGAAGTGGCATTAACGCTATTATTTGACTAACCTCATTAGAATGCTTAAGACTATTCTGAGAGGAAAGGATCAATTTGTTATCTAGTAGTAAAAAGCCAAGCAGTCGGACACATAATTGCAGGCCATGGAGTCAGAGCTGTATTTAGGCAACAGGGCGTCCAGACACTGGAATGACGTGAGATTCTAAAGAGGGTTTTGTCTGGATGGGATGGATACTATAGGGTGGGAAGAAATACTCCTTGGTTACTATTTATCTGCCATAGCTTCTAGGGAGGAAAGAAAAAAGGGTCACAGCTTTAGAAATGGAAAGTATCGTGGAGGCCATCTCCTTCATTTTATAGATAAGGAACTGATCCTGAGAAGTTGTAACCAGGCAAGTTTATCCAGATAGTTAAGAGCCAGGGCAGCCCTGGAAGAGACCATTGGGGTGTATGTTTTCCACTGAATTCTTGGACTTTGAATACCCAGTCCATAGTATGCTATTTTTTTATTGTTGTTGTCTAATTGTTTCAGTCATGCCCTATCCCTTGTGACCCGATTTGGGGTTTTCTTGGAAAAGATACTGGAGAGGTTTACTGTTTCCTTCTCTGGTGGATCTAGTGGATCCTGCTTGTCAGGCAAATAGAATTTAAATGACTTGCCTAGGTTCCTATATCAAGGAAGTATCTGAGGCTGAATTTGAACTGAGGTCTTCCCAACTCCAGACTCAGTGCACTATCCCCTGAGTGCCCATCTGCCCATGCTGTTGTTAGGAAATATTTAAGACTGCCATTCAGTAGCTTTGCATTTTATACTGAGCATAGAGATTTCAGTTGTTGTGGTAACACATACATTTTACCCAGTAAATGCAGTAATAAATATGATAACACAAATATAATAATACTTCACTTTTATTGTGCATATTTCAACTTACAAAGTTCTTTCTTCACAGACAACCGTTCCTCACTTACTGATGAGGTCAGGAGTACCACTTCTATAATACTGCAAAAGATGCTTCCACCAGGAACAGATCATAGTCCCTTCCCCCACCTTAGCAGACTGTCTCGTGAATTTCCATACCATCCAAGTGAATCCTCAACTCTCTAAACTTAGCTAGTCAGGTCCTCAGGTGAGTCTGTTGCCAGGCCTACACTCCTAGCTTCTTTAGCCCTGTAGGATCTGCCAAAGTTTTAATTTTACTGGAATAGACTTCAAAAAGAGGCTGGGCTATCTTTTGATCCACCCACTGTGATACCCCAAATCACCCAATCAGGCCCCATGCTAGATGCTGGGGATACAAAGAAATGTCCAGCAGGAGGAGAGACCTGAGGCAGGGAGACTAATTTTGGGACTGTTGCAATCGTGCTGGTGAGTGGTAATGAGAGGCTGATCCAAGGGAGTGGCTTTGTGAACTGAGAAAAGGGAGGAACGGGAGAGGTGCTGGGGAGGTAGAGATGACAACATCCGGCAGCTGAATCCATAATCAGGGCATGTGATAAGGAAGAGTTGAGATTAATATCCAGCTTTATCTCCCTTCTCTGTGCTTTTGTGTTGGCCATCTCCCATGCCTGGAATGCCCTCCCTTCTCAACTCTGCCACTTCAGATTCTTTGTTTCTTTTCAGATGCAGATCAAGGACCAAATTCTATGTAAAGACTTTTCTCATCCCCTTACTACTCTGCAGCCCAAATGTGGAATATAATAGGCCACAAATAGATGCTTGTTTGATTTATTGATTTCCACAGTATCCATAGGGAACTTCCATAGGGAAATTCACATGTGGCCCACATTTGAATAGTCCAAGTATTTTTTGAAATATTTCTTTTGGGGAATATGACTTGGACTTTGAGGGCCTCGGTTTCTCATTTGTGTGGTGGGAGAATTGGCCTAGATGGTCATTTGAGGCCCCTTAATTGGGAAGACCCAAGGTCAAATCTGGTCTGAAGTGTTTGCTAGCCATGAGCAAGTCACTTAACCTCTGGTTGCCTCTGTTGCAAGGATAGGATAAGATGATATCTGTAAAACACTTTGAGAACCTTAAAGCATTATATGAATGCTGGCTAATCTATCTCTAGCTATGAATGACTAAAAAATAGTAGTCATTTGGGATCCACTTTGCTGTATAGCAGAGTATTCTACATCTTCAGTCTTCATAATGTCTTCTGTTCAAGGGTCTATAAGGACAGGTGGAAATGACCTAAGCATGGTTAGCGATGATGTCAGGTTTAGTTAGAGTCAAGAGGATCTATGGTGACTTTGATATGTTCTTGACCCCATCTTTGTTGCTCAAAGCTCATGCTGTTGCATTCAACTTCCAGCTTATCAACTTCACATTCCTCTTTTGAGTACATCTAGTAATCATAGTAGAACACAATTCTGCCTTCCCCAGTTACAAACTCCTGGTGATTTTGTCTCAGACCATTGTGACCTCTGCTGGTTCCCTCATTCTTTGCCTCTCTGGAAGGAACAATTCTGACCACTGTTCATTTTCCATCACCTTTTTTCTCTATTTGCCCATCTTCACATATGGGGACTTGGGGGCACTCATACTTGTAAGAGGAGATGTTACAGAGCCAATCTAATTCTGTTTTCTTTCTCATGTGTCCTATTTGCATTCTACTGTGTCCTCAGTGTATCTCAATCTTTGAATAAGCTAGTCCCATCTCAGTGGCTGTTTAGCTCCTTCCATCACAGTTAAATGCATCTTGAGTTCCCAGTTGCACAACATATAAACCATCTATCATTTGTAACGACTGAATAGGGTCAGTCAGTCAATAAGAGATTCTATGGGGAGAGGACTAAGGGAGGAATGTTATACAGGAGGGGAAGAATAATGAGGAAGGAACTTCAACTGGATTAGAAAGGCCATTAAAAGATAAAAAGAAGATTTTGTCTTTTATACTGAAGGCAATAGAAAGGTCCTGGAGTTCACCGAATAGGAGAAGAACATGGTCAGATCTATGCTGCAGGAAAATCACTTGGCAGCTCTTTTGAAGGATGGATGAGAGTGGGAAAAGACTCAATGCATGGAAACCAATTAGGAGGATTTGCCATGAATCTAAGTAAGAAGTGATGAAGGCCTGCATTAAGGTAGTAGCTGTGAGAGAGATTGTGGAGGCAGAAAGCGCACAATTTGGCAGCTGATGTGTTGTGTGGAGATAAGACAGAGTGAGGCCTCAAGGATAATGCCAAGGTTGTGGGAGAATGGAAGGATGGTAATGCCTTTGGTAGGAAAGAGGAAGATTGGAAAAGGAGAAAATTTTGGGGGAAAGTTTTGGAGTGTTGAGTTTGAGATGCCTCCAATTCATCCAGTTTGGAATGTCTATTGGGAAGTTGAGTCATGCACATTTAAAACAAAAAAGCTCATGGAGAGGCAAGAATAAATTTATTTCTTGTTCCTAATTGGGGGTGCTGGAAGAGAAAATGTATTTCCATAATTATAATAACGCTATTTACACAGTAATTTTTGAGGTTTACAAAGCCCTCTATGGTCCTCAATTTCCTCCTCTGTAAGATGTCTTCTATCTCTGCCATTCTAGGAGTCTGCATTGGTTCCCCTGGACCACAGGGTGCTAAGCAGACCTGGCTCTTTTCCTCTCTTTGTTAATGATGCCACTTGACTATGCTGCTGTGGTTATGGATGGGGTAGGGGTTGGAGGATGGTGGTGAACATAGGGGGAGGTGTTATGCTCAGTCTGGGCTGCCACTACATCAACCCTGCAATTGTAAGTGTTGCTGGACTTCAGTCATTCCTTTCTGGCAGAAGTTGGGTTGGTACTTTTTAATCATCTGTGAGCAATCGTTATCAAATTTTAAAAATATAGGGTGAGTTTTTAAAATTATAGGAGAATGGAGTGCTCTGGGGTATCTTTTTCTTGTGTATTTCACACTGAGATAACTTTTCTGGATGATTTTTCCATATGAAGACATGGAAAAATCCCGCAGGGACAGGACTTTGGCTCCTAAGAGTCTACTGCTGGTAATGTGCTAGGCTTAAGGGTTGAACATTTAGACCTGAGGTTAGAACATGAACTGAGTAACTGGAGTATATGCTTTCATTGTTTCCACTCCTGGATACTAGGCTAGACTGGATCCAGCCTTAGGAAGTAAGCATCTGACTGAGGATGGAGAAGGATTCCTTTTTATCTAGGTTGACTTTGGAAGGCTGAGCCTGGCTTCAGGTCGTCACCATGGCAGAGGGTCTGTGGTTGGGTCATTTGGGTCTGGGTATTTCCCCATCCCTGCCCTAGATAGAGCTTCTGAGACTTAAGTGGTAAAGTGGGTCAATTGAATTAGATCTGGATTTGAATCCTGGTACTACTTTTTACTTGCTGTAGAGACTATATAGCTGTAACTTAACTTTTCTGAGTCGATATATATATATATATATATATATATAACTATATGCCCAAAAGGGGTATATAGTAATGCTTTTACCACCTACTTCATAGGATTGAAAGTGCTTACAGTATACTGTATAAATTGGGTTTCTTTATTGTGTCAGTGGTATTTGTAACAAATGATAATAACTATGTTACTTTTTTATGGCAGTTTATGGTATTATCTTAATCCTTTCAACACCGCTGGATCCTGGGATGTCTCAGAGGCTACTTTTTATTAATCAAAAGGACAGTGTTAATGGAGATTCAACTTTAGGAGAAGTTATTGTGGTCCATTAAAAAAGGGCACTGGTTCTGGAGTCAAATCCGAGCTGATGCTCACTCTTTGACAAGTCACAACTTCCTCATCTGTAACATGAAGGAGATGACCTCTAAGGTCTCTTCTAGCTCTAAATCTATACTCTGATCATATAACATATTACTTGAGATTTTAAAATTGAGTGAGATCTTAGATCATAGACCACAAGATTTTATAGTTGAAAGGAATGTTAGAAGACTTTATTTTAGAGATAAGGAAACAGATGTTGTTACTTACCTGAGGTCACACTAGCAGTTAGTAGCAGACTTGGTTTTCAGTCTTGTCTGACTCTTCATGACCCCCATGGGCCATATAGTCTATGGGATTTTCTTGGCAAAGATCCTGGAGTGTTTTGCCTTTACCCTGTCCAGTGAATTAAAGCAAACAGAGGTTAAGTGGCTTGCCCAGTGAATTAAAGCAAACAGAGGTTAAGTGGCTTGCCCAGGGTCACACAACTTGTAAGTGTCTAGGCTGAATTGGAACTTGAGTCTTCCTGACTCCAGCCCCAGCTCTCTATTTACTGAGCTATCTAGCTGCTTTTTTGAGCCTAGATACTTTGACTATAAATTCAGCATTTCTTCTACTATACCATACTGTTTTCCTTGTACAGTTACCAGAAAACCAGTTCTTCCTCTTCTCTGTGTCAGCGTTGGCCAGAATTAGACAGTTGTTGGGAAGATAATGAAAAATTGACTTTTTTTCCCCCTTAACTTTTGAATTTTTTCTGATGACAGTTCCCTCAATTATCAACCTAATTTAAAAGCAGAACAGCCCCAAATGCTGTGACCTGCAGGAACAAAAATCTAAAGAAACAGAAAATCATTCTATGAACTCAGGTCTCCTGATTAGAGGCCAGAGACCAACCAGAAGAAACAAGCTGCTGGATGGTTGGAAATGTGAATTCTTTTACTTGAAGATGACAGTCTCTGCAATGATCAGAGATAAGGGAGTAGTTATATACTTTCTGTTGTTGCTCTTTCAAGTTCACAGCCCTCCTTTTGAGTCACTGGGAGTTTGACCTCAGGAAAAAGCTGGGGGCCTTGGTCTGTTTTTAAAAGGAGTTGCATAATGTGACTGTTTAATTTGCTGTTGCATCAGATGAGGCAGAGCGCAAATCAACTTGTAAACTTGTAAAATTTGCTCAGGGCTCCTACTTGATAAAGTTGGGAAGGGAAGATAACTTCCTAATTCAGATTCCCCCCTCCCTCCTTCTTTTGCCACCTCCCTCTCGGAGTTCTTGGGTGGATCAAATGAGATAATAACTGTAAAACTCTCAACAGCAGTGCCTAACGTGATAAGTACAATATAAATATTAGCTGTTATTGTTATATTAGGCAGCCAGGTGGCATAGCGGATAGAGTATGGGCCTGAAGTCAGAAGACTCATCTTCCTGTGTTCAAATCCTACCTCAGACGCTTACTAGCTGTGTGGATAACTCTGCCTCAGTTTCCTCATCTGTAAAATGAGATGGAGAAAGAAATGACAAACTGGTATCTTTGCCAAAAAACCCCAAATGGAGTCATGAAAAGTCAGACATAGCTGAACCACAATGGTATTATGATATAGCTAATACATCATCAGACATAACTGGAAGGTACCTTTTTCATTTAGTTCCCTCATGTTACATGGAAAGAAGCAGAGGCCCAGAGAGGTAAATGACTTGCCTTAGGTCACACAGCTAATAAATTGAAGATTTACCTCTGAAGGTCTGAAGGATTTATATGTAGCTTTATTGCGGTCCTTATTTTTTAAAAGGATATTTTTATTGATATCTTTTTTTAGTATTCTGGTCTTTCCAAATACATATCACCCTGCTCCCCTACCCAGGAAGCCAATTCTTGAACAAAGAAGAAAAAAAATAGCTTCACAAAACAGACTCATCGGTGGAATCTGACAGTATGTGCCGTCCTACAAACCCATCATCCCCCACCTCTTCAAAGAAGGGAGGAAGTAAATTTTCCTATCTTGTCTTCAAGGTCAAAAGCTGTAGTTATTTGCAAACCTGTTCTAGATGCCCAGACCTCCTGATGCCCAACACAGTTCTCTCTCCACTGCCCTAGATCAGAAGAGAGTCTTAGCTGATTAGTTAGTTAGTCCTCGATGAAGAAAGGCAGGATGTTGAAGCAGTGAATGCAGTGGATGTGGAGTCAAGAAGACCTGGCTTCAGTTCCTGCCTCTGGTCCTTACAAGCTGTGTAACTGTGAGCAAGTTGCTTAACCTTCTCTAAGCCTCAGTTTTTTCATCTTCAAAATGGGAAGAACATTGATCCGGGTTGTTGTGAGGTTCACATGAGATGATGTTTGTGAATTGCTTTGCAAACCTTAAAAAAAAATAAGCACTCAACTATTATTGGTGTCCATTTCTTACTGAGTTTAACACAATGGTGTTTCTTTGGTTTCAATAGCAATTCCCATGACAGGAACTTGAGATCACATGCTTCCTGTCTGAAGGTAAACCCTTCAGACTCCCATGAGGAGATATATCAGCATGAATCTTATGCATATCTTAAAAAATCTTGGCAGCTAAACAGTGACTCCTCTTCTTTCCCTCCCCCAGCCCCAAGCCCTAGACAGAATCTTTAAGGGATTTCTTGTTGCATCCCATTGACGTTTCTAACTCCGCCTTTCAAGGTTCTCTCTCCATTGTCTATGAGGAGTGAGGAACCTGTGACTTTGAGGCCACTTATAGCCCTCTAGGTCCTCAAGTGTGGCCCTTTGGGGCTCTAGAGGGTCACATATGACCTGGAGGCTATAGGTTCCCCACCCTGGCTAGATGAACCTACTTATTTTGCCTCATTGTCACTATTTCCCAGTACATTCAAAGGGGCTAGACACATCTTTGCCTTTCTCTCCCTTTAAAGGGTCTTTGGATTTAGAGTTACAAAGGATTATCTAGTCTAACATTTTATTTTCCAGATGAGGAAATGAGGTCCAGATAAGTTTATGTATCTTGCTCTAAGTCCTGTACATATTTTAGGGGATTTGTGATCTCATTGATGTGGCACCTTTGTGATACAATGTCTGGAGTCAGGAAGACATGGGTTAGCATCCAGCCTTGGACATTTACCAGCTTTTTCAACCCTGGTCACTTAACTTCTGTCTATCTCAGTTTTCTCATTTGTAAAATGAAGGTGGTGATAATAGAAGCAAAATTCTTATGAGGAGAAAATTGGATGATATTGATACATTGTTTTGTGAGTCTTAAAGTGCTATAGAAATATTTATTTCTTTCGTCAGTTTGAATGTTAGCCTATACGCTACTGATTTCTTTTTTTCCCAGTTCTGGTTCATGTCCTCCCATAAATCCTATACAGAGGATCTGTTCAGTGTACTTCTTGGATTGTTTCAGTTGTGTCCAATTCTTTGTGATCCCATTTGGAGTTTTCTTAGCAAAGATGCTGAAGTGGCTTGCCATGTGCTTCTCCAGCTCCTTTTACAGATGAGAAAACGAAGTCTAACAGGGTTAGACTTGCCCTAGGTCAATGCACCGGGAACCAGAATTGATAAAGCAGTTTAGGCAAAGTTCTTTGTGTTGGGTTGTCTCATTCCAACCACTCTGTGAGGTAGGTACTATTGTTATCTCCTCTTTACATTCAAATGAGGGACTGAGGCAGAAACATAGAGACATCGGTATTTGCCTACGGTCACAGTTAGTAGGTGTCTCTGCGGCAGGATTTGAACTCGAGTCCTTCTGACACCAAGTCCAGAGTTTTCTCCACTCTACCTAGTTGCCCCGTCTAGGTTTTCAAGTCTTTCCAGGACTTTTGACATTCCAGAGTTATCAGTTCAAAGAGCTGAAAGTTGAACCTCCTGACTCCAAGTCTTCACTGATATTGTCCACTTTCCCTGGGATGCCCTCCTTCTCTCTCTCTTACTCCTGCCCCAGTAGTGTCCCTCTTTCAAAGGCAAGTTAAAGCCCACTGTTTCTGAAACGCTTTCCCTGACTACTCTAACTCCCCCTCCATTTATCACCTCCAAATTCCCACACTTTAACCTGTACCATATATTTGAATTTTTCATCATTATCCAGCTTGTTTCATATCATGTGCCTTAATTTTGTGTCTTGAACTAGACTGTAAATTCCATGAGGATAATACATATGTGCTTCTTTATTCCCCCACAGCACCTAGCACACTATAATAGCACAGGGGTCCTGAGCATCTGCCAGGGGAACCTGCATCATCAAGTCCACATGGGCCCTCCAGGTCCTCAGGTGTGGCCCTTTGACTGAATCCTTAAAAACAGAATTTGTTCTGTAAACTTGGACTCAGTCAAAAGGCTTCACCCAAGGACCTAGAAGGCCAATGTAGGACTCTTGATGGTCCGGTCAGAACGCAGCTCTTCAGCTGGCTCATTTATTAGCCGAAGAAGAGATGGTAAAGTGGTCTCTCATCAGTCTTTTACATATGTGCTTAAAAAGCCATCCTATTCATGATCAAACTTGTTTTATTTTCCCTGAACCTCAACGTCCCTTGCCTTTACTGTTAGCTACACCACCTACCCTGTCTCTTGTGTTAGAAGTCCTGGTGTCAGCTTGGAATTTCCTTTTCCTTCATCTCTCAAGTCTAATCAATTAATCTAGGCCCACAGATTGTGTTACTGTAATTCTCTCGTGTCTATCTGTTCCTTCCTTTCTCTTCTTGTTGCAACCGCCCTAGTTCAGGGGCTCATCTTTCTAAATTATTACAGTGACTTCTTAACAGGCCTTCTTTTCTCCACTCTCCACTCCAAATCATCCTTCTTATGCCTGGCCAGCTTATCTCACCTATACGTATGTCTGTACACACACACACACTCTCTCTTTCTCTCTCTCTCTCTCTCTCATGCCATTTCTTTGTTCAAAACACTGAAGTGGCTCCTTGTTTGTAATGTTCAAATGGGATATTTATAAATCACTCAGCAGAGTCCCTGGAACATAATAGGTACTTAATAGATATACACCCACACCCACCTACATATTTATTCATTAAGCACCTACCTAGTAAAACCATGCTGTTCAATATACATTTATCTCATATTTGTATATCTACCTATCCAAATATAAATATATATATTTTAGTATAAATATCAAGTTAAGTCTATCTATATTCTTCTACAATGCAGTGCACCCCCATCTTAACAAGCTTTATTCTGAACCATTTCCTTGTATGCTCTGGGGCAGGGGTGGGGTGTTCAGGAGGACTAGAACCCTTGGTGTGAAGACTTGCTGAATGAACCCTTGTCAGAGCTGCTCATCCACCTTTGGTGTCCATCTGGCACTCAGCTCTCACCTGTAGGGGTGTCTCTGTCAGGCATATGAAGACTTTTCAGGTGGAATGGGCAGATGAGAACAATTTGTTCCAGTGGACATGAATGGAGAACTTAGAGCCCAGTTAGGCATTGAAGATGCAGTATTGTGACTTTGGTCTTACCGTTGAACTTGGATGGCTCTGGGAGGGAGAGTGAGGCTGGACAACTTTGGGCCTCTCTGCCTCACTTAAATCCAACTCACCTGAGTCAAGACTTCATTGGTCTTCTTCAAAACAGACCCCAAACAGGTCTACCTTCTGGGACCATATGCCAGACTCCCATCTTTGCTTTAGATGTTTACCCATATTCATGCCTTTGTTCACTCTATTCCAAGTACCTAGAAGTGCCTTTCTTTGGCCTCTCCCTATGGAACTATTGTTTATTTCTTAAAATTTAAAACTGAAAATCAAGGTCCATATACTTTGCAAACTACATTAGCTTCAACTCTAGCTGCTGCCTAATTCAAATCCTAACTCCTCCTTGAAGTCCTCCTTGATCCCCTTGAGTTGGTAATGAGCTTTCTGGAGCCTCTGGGACCACTTGGTTTTATGCATTTTAATGTTTTTTACAGTTGTCTGAGGATGGATTCTACCCCCTATCCCTCAGTAAACTACTCCCCAATTTCAGTGTTTGTGTTTTCTAAACTTCATGGCTCCCTCACATCCTAGGATGATATTTTATACATTAAACTATTGAACTGGATTGCTGAACAGCTGTCCTTTGTCCATAATGGATAGGACAAGAGGCAGTGGGGAAGTTTTTAAGTATCGCATTGAAGAATTGTTGTATTCATGTTGGTGAGCAGCTGTTCTCTCTGCCCACAGCTGGTGAGATAAGGAGGAACAGAAGGTAGGATTTGGGATAGATTGTAGGGAAAGCTTTGGATTGTAAAAATCATGACAGACTCTTCCACAAAGAAACTGTGGAACTTTTTATCTCTGGAGATATGAAAGAAAAGAGTAGATAAGTTTCTTGCTGGAATTTTATAAGGAAACTTTTGAAAGAACAGTATCTTTTTCTGCATCGATGAAAGTAGTGTATCCATTTGACAAACATTTTTGGATATAAACTAGGAATAAAGGTATCTGTTTTCCTAAAGTTCCATTTTTTATATTGCATTGATAAATTTTATTTTGATGCTACTGACCTACTTAACCACACAAACTACCAGCAAAGTCAATTCCCAGAAAACAGGTCAGCAAAATAGTACTGGACCTGACACATGCAACCTTTTGCTTTTGAAATTGCCATTTATTTTTAAAAGGAGGGTCATGTGATTCACCTTTAATGAGCTAGTGTCAGTGCTGGCCATGCATTTTTAACTGATTTTGGTGGCTGTTTAATATTTTTGTTTCTATAGTTTGTTGCTGTTGTTTAGTCATTTCTGTCATGTCTGACTCTGTGACCCCTTTTTGGGGTTTTCTTGGCAAAGATACTACATTAGTTTGCCATTTCTTTCTCCAGCTCATTTTGTATTTGAGGAAAATTGAGACAGACAGGGTTAAGTGACTTGCTCAGGGTCACACAGCTACAAAGTGTCTGAGACTGGATTTGAATTTATGAAACTAAGGATTCCAAGCCCTGGACTCTATCCATAGCACCAACTGTATATATCATTCTTTTGATTCTGCTTTCTCCAACATCCAAGAGTCTAATTTTTTGAAGATTTGCATTTGAAATTCACCCACCACTATCTTCCTTAAGACCAAGCTTCAAATCCCAATTTATTCTTCTAGATTAGAATATGACTCAGATTGGGGCAGCTAGGTGATGCAGTGGATAGAGCACCAGTTCAGGAGTCCAGGAGGACCAGAGTTCAAATCTCACCTCAGACACTTGACACTCACTAGCTGTATGACCTTAGGCAAGTCATTTAACCCCAATTGCCTCCTCCTGGGTCATCTCCAGTCATCCTGATGAATATCTAGTCACTGGATTCAGATGGCTCTGGAGGAGAAGTGAGCCCTCCCTCGCTCAAAACAAAGTCAAGTGCAAGTGACGTCATCATTTCTCTGATGGCATGGTCTTCTGCAACGAAGGACGTCCACATATTCCTCAGATTGCTTTCTAAGAGCTGTTGGTGATTTGCTGTCCATAGGACTGTTTTCTCCCCGCCTCCTCACCTTCCCCAACAAAGTGCCTTTGAGCTCACTTAAACATCCTTCTCCTCCCAACAGGCTGTAAGAGACCCTCAAGTTTGTACTTTCAATACTTTCAATGAGCCTCACTCATGGGACTCCTATGTTAGAAGAGCTGGGATGTTGTTTTTGAACTAGGAATCCTAAATTTTTCAAAGTTCCCTTAAATTGTATGTAAAAGAACCATAGAACTTAGCTTCAGAGAAAGTGACTTGCCCAGAGTTATTAGCTAGTTAGTAATAACAGAGTAGGGACTTGCCCTCTGGTTTCCCACCACCTAGACAAGTGCTGGAGTTTTAAAGATACGTTATTCTGACTGTAGATTCAGTATAGTATAGGGGGTAGAATTGGGAGTTTGGGGCTCAAACACTGCCTCAGACTATGTACTCACAGACAAGTTACTTGGTCAGTAAGCGTTTATTAAACACTTGCTAAGTGCTGAACACTGTATTAGGGTTTCATGTGCATTGGAAAGCTGGAGTCAGACAAGTTCAAATCCAGCCTTAGGTACTTAATAGCTGCATGACCTAGGGCAATTCAGTAGCCTCTGCTTGCCATAATTTCCTCATCTGTAAAAGGGGGTCCTAAGAACACCTACCTCCTGCAGTTATTGTGAGGACCAATAGAGATAGTGTTTGTAAATCACTTAGCAAAGGTGCATGATAGGGGCCCTATAAATCCTAAGGCTCAGAGCCTCAGTTTCCTTTCTCACAAGGTAAGTACCTTGTGAAGAAAACAGAACAAAGACTCTGTCAGTTTTAACTTGGTTGATTGCTTACTGGCTTACTGGCTTGGGGAGGGGATGGAGGGATAGAATTTGAAACTCAAAACTTTAAATAAAAATGAATTTTAGCTAGGAAAACTCATTTTATTTACAGTTATGTTCCCATCAAATATGTGTGTATATAAATATATATCAAATGTGTGTATATATATATAGACATATATATGTATATACACACACATACACACACATATATACATATATAAATTTCTAATAAATTTTCCCAAACTATCCTTGAAGAAAGAAGAGAAAAAGAAAACCTGGGGACTTGGAAAAGTTCTAATCTACTGAATAGTACATTGTACTTTTTATTCCAAACATTTATTACAAATTGACCAGATATAATGTAGCAGGCACTGGGGAAGATACCAAAGTAAACCGCAGTCTCTGGTCATCTGAAATGCACTGTATCATAGCAGGAGATAAAACATGTACATAGATATCTGAAATACAGATTAAAACATGAGAAATTTGGAAAGCCTTGTACTGAAGGCCAACTGACACAGCATAGGTAACAAAAACTGCAGCCTACTGAAATGACATATTCCTCAGTGTCCACTAATGTTCACAGTGAGAGGGCATAGGTGGCTGGCTCCATGTTCTCAAAGGTTCTGCCAGTGGAACACAAAGCCTTGCATTTTTTTCCCCTGTATTTTTCTATCAAGGACCAGCTGAGCTAAACCCAACAAGAAAATCAAAAGATCAGCCAGCATGTAATGATATTTTTGACTGTAGCAGTTTGTCTGACCATGTATTGATATGTGACATGGTTGTATACTCTTGGTGGAAGAATACCCACACCAATTAAATCATGCATCATTTACAGTTTTTTGAAGACATTGAGGGAAATCTAATACATTTTCATTGTATACTGGATAGAAAATTGGATTTGGAGTGAGAGGACCTGAGTTTAAGTCCTAATTACATTAACTTCTGCTTTTTGTGACCTAATTGTAAGTCAACTAATCTCCAAGTCTTCATTTCCCATCTGTAAAACAGTGATAACAATGAGACTGCCTACATCAGGGTTGCTAGTGGAAGGTACTTTGTCAGCCTTAAAGGATTACATAAATGGGCGCTAATATCATTGCTAACAATCACAGTAGAATAATGTAGAGTATCTTCAGAATTCCTCTTTATACTCCAGATGGCTATACCTGCTAGAAATGGCCCTGCTTGTGTGCTTTTTGTTCCTTTGGAATATAGCTTTGACTTCTAATATCAAAGCCTCTCCTGGTCCCCCTTAACGTTAGTGATTACTTCCAACTTACACTCTCTGTGATTACTTCGAGTTTATTCCGTAATTACCTTGTTTGTCCATATTTGTTTTTATGTTGTATCCTGTTAGCTTATGAGCTCTTTGAGGGCAAAGACTGTGCTTTTGTCTTTTTTTAAATTGTGCTTAGCATAGTGTAGTTGGCTTAATAAATGCTTATTGACTTGTTGTGAATGTGTCACCACAGTGTTCATAATCATATCAGGATGAGATCTGGGTTTGGAGCACATTCCAGGGACAGTCAGTATTCTCCCCTGTATATCTGTCCAACCCTGTATTATAGCTCAGCAAATATCTGTTCCTGGAGACACCTATGTGTAAAGTATTTCTGGGTGGGAGAGGGGGAGGGGATCATGACACATCCAGAGCAAATACGATTCTAAACAACTGTTCCTGAGACAAAGATTTAGAAACAACTCAGCTGCAATGCAGACTAACCCTAAAAGTAAATATTTTTCCCAAGAGAGAAAAAAAATACGTAGTCCTGCCTCAGATTCAACACTTGTTCCCTGCTTGCAGGGATAAATACACTTTCTGAGAGTCTGTCTGCAATGCAAATGATATATCTCTAGAACTGGGAATGATTGCCATCTTTGAGAATTTGAAGGGTTGTCATGTGGAAGAAGGATTCAGCTTGTTCTAGGCCCACAGAGGGCAGAACTTGAGAGCTGTAGGTGGAATTTGTAGGGACATTAATTTCTGCTCAATGTAATGAAGAACTTCACAACAACTTTGTCGTGCTCATTCATTTCAGTCATGTCCAATTCCTTCTGACACCACTTGGGGGTTTTCTTGCCAAGATACTGGAATGGTTTGCCACTTCCTTCTCTAGCTCATTTTATAGAAGAAAAAACTGAAGCAAAGAGGGTTAAGTGACTTGCCCTGGATCACACAGCTGGTAAGTATCTGGGGTCATATTTGAACTCAGGCTTCCTGCCTCTAGACCTGGCACTTTTCCTAACTGCACCGTCTAGTTGCCCTCCTAACAATTTAAGAGCTGTCCATAAGTAGAAGGGCACTGACTCAGGAGGCTGTGGACTCCCTTTCAGAGAGAGGCTTTCTGTAATGCGTGGAGTGGTCAGGAGAATTAGGGAGTGGGAGGCTGTCCTTAATTAGATATGGGCTAAATTAGATGGACTTTGAAGTCCCTTCTAATTTGGGTTCTGTGATGCTCTGGGGCACAAGAAAGTCAGAACCTGTCAGAACTTAGGGGAGTATGGACTTGTTCTTGAACTTGGAACCAAGAATAGATGCATTTTGCATGATAATTTAATGCATTATCTCCTCTCCTTTTAGTTTCCTTTTCCCTCTGACTGTCATTGCTACCCCTATTTTTTCTTATCCTCTACTGTTGCCCACAAACCAACACCCTTTGCTTTGAGTACTATTATTAGGAAAATTAGCCTTTCATTTTATGATACATTGAGCTCTGCAGAAGAAAGCTGCCTACTATATTATAATAATTTCTTTTAATTTTTTTAATTATCAAATATTTTTTTCACCTTCCCACCTAACCAGTCTTGAAAAGAAAAGGAAAAAGAAAACCTTTGTAAGAAATAGTTATACAGAGTTAAACAAAACAAATTCTCCTATTGGCCAGGTCCAAACATGTGCATCTCATTTTGTACCTCTCTTACAGCAGGTAGGTAGCATTCATTGTCTTGATCGGAGTTTATAAGTTTTTCAAAATAGTTCCTTTTTACAGTGTTGTTGTTAAAATATAAATTATCTTCCTGGTTCTGCTAAACTCACTCCATACAAATCTTCTCACGTTTCTGTGAAACTGTCTCTTCATTTTTTACAGCACAATAATATCCCGTCACATTCATATATCATAATTTGTCTAGCCATTCTCCAATTGATGGGTACCCCTTAGTTTCTAGTTCTTTGCTACCACAAAAAGAGCTGCTTTAAATATTTTTGTACACGTAGGATCTTTTCTCTTTCTTTGCTCCTTGAGGGTATAGGCTTAGTATATTAATTTCTTATGTGACTTATCTTGAGAAGGGAAAAAATCTCATTCGGGACTGGCCTCCATTTTCAGCACTAGAAGGGGGAGACCAAGTGAAGTAGTAGAAATCACAGGGTCCTGGCTTTCTTTTGAATGTTCACTCCGCTCCTTGCTTTCTGTGTGCCCTGGAAGAGGCAGTGAGTGGTATGAGGGAAAGAGAATTATATTTCAAGAAGACTTCAAGGTTCACATCTCACCTCTGATATATCCTGGCTCTGTGACCCCAGGCAGGTCACTTAACTTCTCAATAGCTAGACAACTCTCTATGAGTCTTAAGTTGTAGGAAAAGTGTCCTGAGTCATTAGAAGGAGTTCCTCACAGATATCTATCTACAATGATAAAAACACAGGCCTGTTTAAAAAAAAAATCCCCAATCCCTATAGGATTCTTTAGCATTAAATAAGGTAACATGTAAGGCCTCACGTACTTCTTTGAAACCTCAGTATCATTTGTAAAATAAAGTGGCTAGTTTTTATAATCTCTGAGGTCCCTTCCATTTCTAAATTCTTTGATATTCCCTAAGTGAACTAAGGGGTAGCTACCCCTTAGTTGGCACAGTGGAGAGAGTACCAGACCTGGAATCAGGAAGACCTGAATTCAAATCTGGTCTCAGATGCTTGCTAGCTATGTGACCCTGGGCAAGTCACTTCACCGTATTTGCCTCAGTTTCTTCATCTGCAAAATGAGCTGGAAAAGGAAATGGCAAACCACGTCAGTATCTTTGCCAAGAACACCCCAAATGGAGTCGTGAAGAGTCAGACACGTTTGAAATTGCTCAACAACAAAATTAACTCCAGTATTTTAGAAGAATGGTTGAACTGGCAATAACCAAAAAATGTATTTCTTTCTCACAAGGTCAGATCCTATGCCCTCCCAATTAAAAAAAAAGTTAAATAAATTCCTGAAGTTGTTGGAGCCGGTATGCATTACTTTTGTTAACTACTATTATGACAAGAAGATCCACTTAGAATTTGCTGTTTTTTGTTCAGTCATTTTCAGTTGTGACTCTTTACAAACTGGGTTAAATGACCATTTAGAATACAAGTTACTGAAAGGCTGTATCCCATATATTTATTATAAACATAGGCAGGGAGAAGAGTCAGTTGGCACACGAAGAAGGATTTCACAACCTTTATAGGGCAAGCAGACTTTTGAACAGGAGCCCTTTTCCACATCCTTATAGTATATGGAAAACATATCATTTTCAAACATATGAAAACATCATTTTCATCATGGTGAAATGATGAAATGTCAAATTTCATCATTTGATGAAAACCTATCATTCACAAAGCTACCGGCTTTGTTGTGTTTCAGGGGAAGACGAAATGATTTACTAATCTCTTCATCTTTTGTCATTGTGGGAGTCTGAGATCGGTCAAATAATCTTTTGGTTGTCTTTGGAAAAGAACTGGGGCAAGAGAAGGCACCATAGAGAGATTAGATGTGACTTCTTGCACACATTGAAAAATGGAAGCTTATGCTAAAATGGCGTTTACTAAAATGGCAAATACAGGACCCGTTTCCTTCTGCCACCACACTTCTGAATTGAGAAGAGAGACTTGAAATCTGGCTTGGTCAGAGCACTCACTGAGGTTAATGATAGGAACAAATGGGAATCTTGATCTCCTGACCCTAATCTGAAGTTTTTATCTTTGAGTGGCATGTAGGGTAGTGAAAAAAAAATCATGGATTTAGAGTCAGAAACCTGAACTTAAGGTGAAGTTGCCCCATTTATAAGCTGTATGACCTCATTTCCTGAGCCTCAGTTTCTTCATCTATAACCTGGGGTTAATAACCCTTGTACTTCCTCCTTTCATAGTTTTGTGGGTCAAGTGAGAGAATGTATACCAAGTGCTTTGTTACCACAAAGGACTATTATGAGATGAGTTAAGTTGGTAATTATTTCCACCACCTAAGGCAAGTATTGCAATTAAATTTTTTTTTGGCTGGTACAATGTTGAGCTTAAGAAACACCTTACAAATTTCCTTACATAGAAGATGGCTGGATTTTGAGAGCACCTGAATGTTATGACTGGCCTTTGCTGCCTCCATTCAGATGGGATGATGGGGAAAATTATTATTCAATCCAGGAAGAATACTGGGCATTGTTTAATTGTAGTTGGATTAAATCCAGTAGTGTCTATTAAATCTACCAAAGGAAGATCTCAGCTTTCTTCATCTGAGAACTGGAAGCAATTGTCCAAGCATCTGCTCCCCGTGGAAGGCAGGGAATAGGGCCGGTGCTTTCTTTTATGGGATTAAGAGTCTGTACTTATAATCATCTGGTGGCTATTGGTGACCAGAGATTGAGGAGGATCTCTGTAATCCAGTATCACTCCCTGACTGACCTGTTTTTGAGTTAGAGTAGGGAATCTGCCATTGAAAACTTGGGTTGCTATTCTTGAATGCAGTCAAGGGCATAGAGTCTTGGGAAGGGCTGTGCTAAATGTTTGCTGTAGGTGAGGTCTCCTGAGTATCATTGATAGAGTTGTAACCAGCCAGATGCTGATTGTCTCAGTTCTTCTGGGAAAAAGCCCACTCGGTAGAGACTAGAGCAGTGGAGATAGGAGAGGAATCCTGGAGACAACAGTGCCCTCTGACCAATGGGAATTTAACAAGTGGGAAGTGGAAAGACTCTTTACCTCTGACAGGTAAAGAAAGCAAAGCCAGTAATTTGAACACCAGGATAAGGACAGATTTTTTTTCAAATGAACCAAGACTTACTAGATTCACAGATTCATTAGATTAAGGATGTTTATGGGTAGAAAGTGATATGCTGAGGAGAGTGCCTTGTCATGTATTAAACACTATGTGTGAGCTCTGGTGAGGACAGGAGGGAAGTGTAAATAAATTCATGATCCTGGTACAGGAGATCCAAAGAGAGTGAGATCACTCTTGGACGAGGTTATAAGGGATGGCTTTCTGGAAGAAATAACACTTAAGCTGATCCTTGAAAGCTGGAAAGGATTTTATTAGGCAAAGATAGCTGGGAGTTATTCATCAGGCACTGGGGGACAGTGTGATCAAAAAGATGCATGCTTTTGAAGGTGGAAGAGGGCGGAGCAAGTTCCAGAAGGATAGTAATCCAGTTTGACTATGCCATCATACCCAAAGAGGATTCATTTTCACTTGGGGAAAATCATGGCAGATCAGATGTTTACTTTTCAGACAGTTCAATCCTAATTTTTTTTAGTGTTTAACTATTGCTGTGCCATTTTGATTCACCTTAGAATTGCAAAAACCTTTCTCCTTAGGTTGTTCAAAGGTAAGACTGAATTACCAAATTTGTTTTGTACTTAGTGTGTTTGCCTTCCAGGTTTTGGGTGGTACACACTGAGGTCACCTTTCCTGCATTGTGATTTTTGCATTGAGAGGGTGTGGGTGTTCATTTGGCCTCAGAAACTCGTCTTACCTCCCACTTTGTCTTTTCTTACCCAGAGACCTGTTTTGATTTGTTCTTGTGAGTCATGATATACAAATAAGATAAAATATGTATTTCTTACCCAATTAGACACTGGTGTGCAGCAGTGGGCATTGGTGGTAGGGATTGCAATGTTTGTAACCTAAGTGATTTCTGATACTTAAGATGAGATTTTAGACCTGGAAAGGATTTAAGAAGTTATGTGTTCCTCCTCTCCCCACTTCCGTTTTACAGATGAAGAAACTACAGCCCAGCTGAAGATCAGAGAGCTCAGTAGCAGGAGGATCCAAACCCAGATCCTCTCATTCTAAATCTAGTGCTCCTTCTTTCCCTCCCTCCTTCCCTCCTTCCTTCCCTCCTTCCTTCCTTCCTTCCTTCCTTCCTTCCTTCCTTCCTTCCTTCCTTCCTTTCTTCCTTCCTTCCCTCCTTCCCTTAAAGACATTTTTAAATGTACTCAGTGTCTGTTTAGGCAGTGCACCTTTTGACACACCTTCTTGTAACCCCTCTCCCACAACAACCCTGTGAGGCATGTACCTAATTTATACATGCTGAAGCTAAGCTCGGAGACTGCAGTGCTCTTTCCACTATGTAATGATGTCTCTAGTTATAAAGGAACTCATGACTAAAAACTTAGTTAGGATGATAAACTCTTTTCCCTATTGATTCCATATTGGATAGACTCCCTATGGTGAAATTATGGGAAGACATGGTCAAGAATGGAATGGGCATGCATGAATCAATGGGTTGCAGACTGCATTACTGAATGTATGAGGTCACAGATCTCAGCTATATTGTCTGTGTCCTGAGAAGCTACTCTTTTGGAGGAATGATAGCATTACTTGGCACAGCATTGAGGGCAGGGCAGAGTAATATTCCTTTAGCATATTGAACCCACCTTTCTTGCCTCTACTCGTCTAATGAAAAAGGAATCTGTGGGGGTTGAATATTTTAATTTCTTCTAGATAGGAATTCTCATTAATAGCTATATAGACTAGAGAGGAGTGCTGTATTCCATTTTGCTCTTGATATTTTTCTTTTCCTTCTTGAATCCTGATAAGGCGTGTCTCCTAACTTGGTGTGCCTTCAAACTCCACTTTCCAGTTCTCTGGGCAATATGTTGTCCTGCCTCCCCCAGTCAGTTTTACAGAGAACTCATCTGGTCAAAATATGTTTAAAGCTTTCCCTGAAAGAAAGATTTCTTCCTCACTACTTATGATAAAAACCTGGTATTACCAGCCCTTACTATATGGCTGTAAGCTTTCCGGCACTAGCATTATTAAAGAGAATCTGTTTTATGAAATGGCCCCTTCTTGGAAAATTTTCTCTGTCACCTGGTGTTAGCATTTCACGAAGGGAAAATTAAGATTAAATGGTAAAGTGCCCCACCTTAATTATAGTTCAGATTATATTTATTTACAGGTTTAAAGGACTTTTTTCTTCAACTCTGTAACATAAGTAGTTAGGAGGTATAATGGGTGGAGTGGAGTGTCGGCCTTAAAATCAGAAAGATCTGAGTTCAAATCCTGCCGTAGATGCTCTTTGAGATATTATGACCCCAGACGAATCATTTAATTCTGTACACTTCAGTTTTCTCATTTGTAAAATGGAGTTGCACTTAATGGCTTCTAAGGTTTTTTTTAGCTCTAAATCTATCATCCTTTGACAGATATTCATATCCATATTTTGCAGAAAAAGAACTGCAAGTCTAGTGATAATAGAGCTGTTATCCTTATTTGACAAATAAAGACACTGAGGGTCAGAAACTGCCCATATTAATAGCAGCAGACATTTGAACTTAGACTTTCTCAGTCCAAGTCTAAGTCTTGTGTTCTTTCTATGAGGCCATGCTGCCTGTCCTTGAAAAAGGAAGTAACATTTCCTTATATTTGTACAACTCTTTACTTCTCAAAGCACTTTCACATCTGTGCTTTATTTGATTTTTACAACAACCCTGTGACATGCCTAGGCAGGGCAGGTATTTCTCCCTCCCAGATGAGTAAACTGATCTGAGAGAGAATTGACTTGCCCAGAGTCACATGGTGACAGGGCCTAGAGAGAATTCAGATTTCTTGCTTCCTAGTCCATTTTTTTCTCTCCAAGTCATGTGTGTGTATTTTTAAAATAATCTATTGATGCATAATAATAGCTTGTCTATATGCATATGTTTATACATATTTTTGTTGTTTAGTCAATTATTTGTCCAACTCTTTGTGACGTCATTAAGGGTTTCTTTCTCCTCACAGAAGAGGTTTGCCATTTCCTTCTTCCACATACGTTACAGATGAGGAAATTAAGGCTAACAAGGTTGAGTGACTTGCCCAGGTTCATACAGCTAGCAAGTATCTAAGGCTGGATTTGAACTAAGGTCTTCTTGACTCCAGGGCAAGCGCTCTATCCATTGAGCCATCTACATAGACATCTGTGTGTATATGTGTGTGTATTTAGACATATGTAGACATATATGAATGTGTCTGTACGCACATGCATGTGCATAATATATCTATATTTGCATTAATACTTACAAAGTATTTTCTCACAACAACCCTGTAAAGTAAACAATACAAGTGCTATTTTGCCCACTGTACAGATGAGAATAGAGTCTCAGTGAGGTTAAGTTTCTCAGTCATACCACTGATAAGTGTTGCAGCCAGAACTGGAATCCATGTCTTTTGATCCCAAGTGCAGTGTTCTTTTTGCTAAAGAACTCTGTATTTAGAGCAGTTGGAATATGATAGATACTCAAATACTTGTTAATTTTTGTTGCTGAATAAATGTCTTGTCCTCTGATGGCTGCGCTAAGATAGGATTCTACTATGTGACTTTATGTCATTTTGTACCATAGAATCTTAGCATTTAGAGTTGGGAGGGATCTTGGAGGTCATCCAACTATTCATTTTGCAGTTGATGAAACCCTCAATCCACTTGTTCAGTCAGTTTTTAGTGGTGGTATCTGACTCTTTGTGACTTGATTTGGGGTTTTCTTGGGAAAGATGCTGGAGTGGTTTGCTTTTTTCCTTCTCCAGCTCATTTTTACAGATGAGGAAACTGAGGCAGACAGGGTTAATTGTTTCGTTCAGGGTCACACAGCTAGTAAGTGTCTGAGACCAGATTTGAATTCAGGAAGATGAGTCTCCCTGACTCTAGGCCTGGCACCCTATCCGCTGTACCATCTAGCTACCTTAGAAGATTTAAACTGATTTGCCCTAGGTCACACCAGTAGTAAGTAGCAGAGTAGGGCTTTGAAACCTTGGTCTCTTCCAAATTCAGTGTTCTTTTCATTCTACCATAAAATATTAAAATGAGTCAAAACAGGCTTCACATACCATCTAGGAACTTAGATCTGCCCACAGATATCTAACAAGTGGTCAGCCAGCCTTTCCTTGAAGACCCAACAAATGGGAACCCACCCTCTCCCAAGGCAACTTCATTGCATTTTAGAATAACTCTTAATTGTTAGGAAATTATTTTTTCTTTAAATCAATGCTTAAATTTGCCTCATTGCAAAGTGTACCATTGCTTTTCCTTCTGCCTTCTGAACCCACACCACTTAACCTTTCTTTTGTTTAATATCTCCATCTGCAACAAATTATAGTAGGATCTTTGTATATTCATAGGAAAATTTCTGGACCCATATTTGATGCTTTTTAATATACTAGCTTTAACCATATTCCAGCATCTTGGATTTTCTTCCTTTGAAAAAAATCTGTCATTCAGTGAAATTCAACAAACATGTATTGTACACCAGGGTATACTGGAGCCAACTCTAACTTAGAGCCAGTTGTGAAATTTTCAGTTTGAGTATACCTTGGAAATTGAAAAAATGCTACAAATCAGAACTTGAGCCTTCATTTTATTGATCATTCAGAATTAAGAAAATGATGGAGAAAATATTAATAATGAGATTAAACTTAAAAGTGTATTGTGTGTACAGTTTTTCTTTTTTTTTTTTTCAGAGTTGGTTGGTAAATATTTACCAACACACTCCCAATTCTGCTGTGTATAAGGCATTGTATAAGGTGATTGGGAGAGATGCAAAGATAAAAATGAAATTATTTCCTACTCAACCCCAATTTACAATCTAGTTGGGGGAATATGGCATATATACTAAGAAACATACAGTAAATGATAATAAGTGCACAGGAAAGCTACATCCAAAATTCTGCTTAGGTTTTTAGGGAAGCGAAAGAGTCATCTTCATGGAAGAGGTAGTATTTAAGTTGTATCTTGAATTTATGGGATTTCATAGTAAAGTCATTTACTATTTACTTAAAAAATTTACTTAAAACTTTACTTTAAAAAGTCACTATTTGCTTAAAAATTTACTTAAAAAATTCATTTACTATTTACTTTAAAAATTTTACTTAAAAATTTACTTTAAAAAATTCATTTACTATTTACTTTAAAAAATCACTTAAAAGACAATGTGGATCATCTAGTTTTCATTTTATCTTTTGGAATACAATTGGAGTATTAGTTACTTGGAGAGGAGGCCCTGGTGGCCTGTCTGTAGGAGTATACTTGTCAAAAATGTGTCTGGGATTTGCCTTGAACTTCACTTTATGCTTGTGTTTGGGGTTACTACCTACCAGTAACACAAGCCTGGTTATAAACATTTACATTATCCCTCTTTTTGGCTTAATCCCATTCTTTCTAGAGTACAAGTTTCTCCCATTCTAGAGTTTTAGGGCAGCTCTTCATTTTTGACAGTCCCATTATTGATAAAATCTCATTTCCTAGGTGTATTTGGCTTTTAAATGAGTGCTTTGGTTACCAAGTCCTTGGGATTGGGTCACAGGGCAGAGCTGGTCAATTGCAGAAGGAAGCTTTTACAGTGCAGGAAGGCCAGTTAAGAAATAGTGTACACTAAATTGAAAGTAAATAGAGCCAGTCCTGAGTTTTGTACAAAAGTATGGAAAGAATAGGTGGGCAGTGAAGCCAGTGGAACTCCAAGAGGCTGACAGGAAAGGACGTGAACGTATTATGGATTTCATCAACACAGAGTGTCCAGTCAAGTCTGACTATGAGCAAAAAGAGTTCACGTATGGTTTTTCTATTTTCATGGAACACAATTGCTTGCATTTATTTATATAACACTTAAGATTTTCAAAATGCTTTAAAAATGTTATCTCAGTTTACTTTTACAACGTTTCTGGAAGGAAGGTGCTAGTATTTATCCTCATTTTACAGATCAGAAAACATGTCAGTTTGCATTTAAACTTGGGGTGTTATGCCTATTCTGTACCTCTTATCTGTCTGATGCATTTCAGCTGTGGACAGCTCCCAGCTCTCACAGGTATATGGTAAACAGATCTATCTGAGCAGCTGTGGACTGGAGGAGCTTTCTTTCATTGGAGAGATAGGAAACCAAGGCTCAGAGACAGGTCACAAGTAGTGCCTCCTGTTCTGTATTCAGAGATCCATGTTAGTTCTGGTTTTTTTTTTTTTAAGAATGGATGAGTTGGATTTAAAAGTGTAAATTTTCTAATGTCAGCTTTGTTCTGGAGGCAGAATGTTAGTAACACTTAGCAGAGGATTTATTGTAGTGGCAATAGTGTGGGGAATGACCCTAGCATGCCTTCTTGCATCTCATTTCCTTTAAAGGATAGTCTATCTGGGCTGAAAAATGCTTTGGCTATTTTTAGATTGCCTAGTGGGGTGAGAAAGGGAAAGGGATTTTTTTAAGTCAGCCTAAACTATTTTCCCCAAAAGACCAATTAGATTTTTTATGAGAATGCCTTGTTAGGGTTTAGGTTAGGTCACCTAATATGTAATCATATGGGTCGGTTTTATAGTTACAATTAGGGTGAGCCCAGCACATATGTTTTCAGAGTTAAGTCTACATTTAATATTGTTGGGTATCAAAAGGAAAAAAAAGATGTGCAGAGTTTGGAGATTGTCTATAGATTGAGTTGTGACTACCTATATTTCTTCTCCTTTTTATTGTATGCCAGGGACCTGCCTTCTACTTCCATCAGCACACATTTATTACCTTCCTTGATTTTATTTTATTTCATTATTTCATCATTTATTTCATTCAATTAACAAGACTTTTTCCCTCCCACTATCCCCCTATAAGGGAAAAAAAGACAAAATCTTGTAACAAGTTTGTATAGTTGAGTACAGCAAATTCCCGCATAGTCCTTGTTAAAAATTTTATGACTCATTATGCAACTTGAATCTATCACTCTTTCATGAGGTGGGGCAGTAGAGTTCATTTTTGGTTCCCTGGAATCATGGTTAGTAATTGCATTGATCAGAGTTCTAAAGTCTTTCAAAGTTGTTTGTCTTTTCATTGTTGCTGTTACCGAATATATTGTTCTCCTGGTCCTACTACTCACTTCACTCTGTATCAGTTCTTGCATATTTTTCCAGGATTTTCTGAAATCATCAACATCATTTTTTGTGGCATATTAATACTACATTACATTCAACCTAATAATAATAATTCATATTACAATTACAAAATCCTTTTGTCACGACACCTTTCTGAGGTAGTCTGTACAAAGATATTTTATTCCCATTTTACAGATGAACAAACTAAAACTTGGGTCATAGAGTTCTCTTCTAGTCCTGACATGCCATTAGTTTGTCAGATAACAAATGATCCAGCAAAACTAACAAAAACTGCTACCCTCTTATCTAGAAGCATCTAATAAAATTCCTTAGGTGACATGTACAAAGTGTTTGTCTTTTTCAGCATTGTACCTGGTAAGAGGTGCTAACTGAAGGAATAATATCTTTTGCTTACTCCAGTTAATGAGATAGTGAGTCAAGAGCTGAGTAATTCTCCAAGGTTCACTTGACTCAGTTGCCTCAAGCACTGTCAGAGAAAGCTGATTAGCAATTTTGGGGAGACAGATTCCATGCTTATAAGGGATTTCCATCCATTTATGGGTTTGGAGGCACAGAGGGTCTGGATTCAGATTCCAGCTTAGTGGGAGTTTAGATTTTCTCTTCATTTGAGGTTTAGTTTGCTTATCTTTAAAATGAGGTGGATGGGAGGATGTTAGTGTCTCCAAGTCTTTTTGAGTAAAATGATCTCTTTTGAAGATAAAAAATTTCAGACGTTTTCCATGATAGTAATTGTAACTGTGTTAAGAAAATATATCAGAATGCTACTATGAATTCAGTAGTATTTTTAAGTGAATGTATCTTTTATAACTCAAAAGAGCATCCACATACATTTGAAAAAAGTTATACAAATTGTGGTAAATTAATGTAATGGAACATTTTTGTGCTGTAAGAAATGGTGAATGTAATGGATTCAGAGAAGCATGAAAAGCTCTACATGAACAGATACAGAGTAAAGTAGAGCCAAGAAAATGATATAGAAAATGACTACAATAATGTCAATAGAAAGACCTACAAACGTCCCCACACACATCAAAAGTAAATGTTACAAGATTATAAAGAACAAATATGACTTAAAAGAAGAGATATGAGAGGATACCCCTAACCAAGCTCTTAGAGGAAGTGGGCGGTTTATATGTGTTGCACATTGCATATATTTTTTTTAGACTTCATTAATGTATGTATTGCCTGTACTGTTCCTCTTCTTTTTCTTTCTTTTGATCTTCAAAAAATACTATTTCCTATGTAGGAATACTCTGGAGAGAGAAAGGGAAGGATGCTGGGGAAAACAATGATGATATAAAAAATAAGATAGCTTATTGCATTATCAGTATTGAAAGCTAACAAGCTTTGTTGGAGACATAGTTCAAACTGAGAATGACTGCTAAAGAAGTAATTGAAATAAAATATGATGGTTTGTTGTAAGTTTTGGACAGAGACAGGAAGGAGAGAGGTTTCA